>OW569328.1:12275275-13475275 GCA_937595015.1 Polyommatus icarus | reverse complement strand
GAATGCGCATTGCACTACATTGTCGTTTGCTATCTTTACCCAAATAGATACCTACCTACAGTATATTATGTTCATCTGGCACTTATTTGTTAATGTTCCTTTTTTATGTTATTTTTGTTTTTTAAAATATTATACTTAGTGTCTTTTTTGTGAAATGTTTATTGTAATGTGGTGTAATGTGTTTGTACTGAATAAATGTTTACTTACTTACTTACTTACTTACTTAAAACTAGCTGAAGCTACAACAGGCGTAGAGATGCTACGACAACTGTGTACCGTATAGGTGCTACGGAAACTGTGCAGGTGCTACGGCAACAGAGGTTGACGCTACTAAAACTAGCTGAAGCTACAACAGGCGTAGAGATGCTACGACAACTGTGTACCGTATAGGTGCTACGGAAACTGTGCAGGTGCTACGGCAACAGAGGTTGACGCTACTAAAACTAGCTGAAGCTACAACAGGCGTAGAGATGCTACGACAACTGTGTACCGTATAGATAGGTGCGACGAAAACTGTGCAGGTGCTACGGCAACAGAGGTTGACGCTACTAAAACTAGCTGAAGCTACAACAGGCGTAGAGATGCTACGACAACTGTGTACCGTATAGATAGGTGCGACGAAAACTGTGCAGGTGCTACGGCAACAGAGGTTGACGCTACTAAAACTAGCTGAAGCTACAACAGGCGTAGAGATGCTACGACAACTGTGTACCGTATAGATAGGTGCGACGAAAACTGTGCAGGTGCTACGGCAACAGAGGTTGACGCTACTAAAACTAGCTGAAGCTACAACAGGCGTAGAGATGCTACGACAACTGTGTACCGTATAGATAGGTGCGACGAAAACTGTGCAGGTGCTACGGCAACAGAGGTTGACGCTACTAAAACTAGCTGAAGCTACAACAGGCGTAGAGATGCTACGACAACTGTGTACCGTATAGATAGGTGCGACGAAAACTGTGCAGGTGCTACGGCAACAGAGGTTGACGCTACTAAAACTAGCTGAAGCTACAACAGGCGTAGAGATGCTACGACAACTGTGTACCGTATAGGTGCTACGGAAACTGTGCAGGTGCTACGGCAACAGAGGTTGACGCTACTAAAACTAGCTGAAGCTACAACAGGCGTAGAGATGCTACGACAACTGTGTACCGTATAGGTGCTACGGAAACTGTGCAGGTGCTACGGCAACAGAGGTTGACGCTACTAAAACTAGCTGAAGCTACAACAGGCGTAGAGATGCTACGACAACTGTGTACCGTATAGATAGGTGCGACGAAAACTGTGCAGGTGCTACGGCAACAGAGGTTGACGCTACTAAAACTAGCTGAAGCTACAACAGGCGTAGAGATGCTACGACAACTGTGTACCGTATAGGTGCTACGGAAACTGTGCAGGTGCTACGGCAACAGAGGTTGACGCTACTAAAACTAGCTGAAGCTACAACAGGCGTAGAGATGCTACGACAACTGTGTACCGTATAGGTGCTACGGAAACTGTGCAGGTGCTACGGCAACAGAGGTTGACGCTACTAAAACTAGCTGAAGCTACAACAGGCGTAGAGATGCTACGACAACTGTGTACCGTATAGGTGCTACGGAAACTGTGCAGGTGCTACGGCAACAGAGGTTGACGCTACTAAAACTAGCTGAAGCTACAACAGGCGTAGAGATGCTACGACAACTGTGTACCGTATAGGTGCTACGGAAACTGTGCAGGTGCTACGGCAACAGAGGTTGACGCTACTAAAACTAGCTGAAGCTACAACAGGCGTAGAGGTGCTAAGACAACTGTGTACCGTATAGGTGCTACGGAAACTGTGCAGGTGCTACGGCAACAGAGGTTGACGCTACTAAAACTAGCTGAAGCTACAACAGGCGTAGAGATGCTACGACAACTGTGTACCGTATAGATAGGTGCGACGAAAACTGTGCAGGTGCTACGGCAACAGAGGTTGACGCTACTAAAACTAGCTGAAGCTACAACAGGCGTAGAGATGCTACGACAACTGTGTACCGTATAGGTGCTACGGAAACTGTGCAGGTGCTACGGCAACAGAGGTTGACGCTACTAAAACTAGCTGAAGCTACAACAGGCGTAGAGATGCTACGACAACTGTGTACCGTATAGATAGGTGCGACGAAAACTGTGCAGGTGCTACGGAAACAAAAGTTGACGCCACTGACACCGTAGCTGAAGGCTGAAGCTACAACAGGCGTAGAGATGCTACGACAACTGTGTACCGTATAGGTGTTACGGAAACTGTGCAGGTGCTACGGCAACAGAGGTTGACGCTACTAAAACCGTAGGTAGCTGAAGCTACAGGCGTAGATATACTACAACAACTGTGTACTTTTTTTAATGGCCCTTTTGTGGGACCTCTTCCTTAGGAAGGGACAATTGTTTTCTGTTTTTAAAGTTTTACATGATATTGTGTATTAATTTTTAATTGTTATTTACTTACTAATTTTTGGTCTTATCTTACAAATTTCAATTGTATGACTCATCATTATTACAGTTTTTCTTATTCCTATTTATATTTGCTTCCATTTACAATTTCCTGATTTAAATTACTCTACTTTTTATTTATGTTACATTATTTCATAATGATATATTTTAACAAAACTGTGTACTGTATAGGTGCTACGAAAATTGTGCAGGTGCTACGGCAACAGAAGTTGACGCCACTGACACCGTAGCCGAAGCTACAACAGCTGTACAGATGCTAAGAAACTGATGCTACGAAGACTGTGTGTAAGACACAGCTGGCGCTACTGAAACCGTGGCTGAGGCTATAACAGCTTTCAGCTGTGCAGGTGCTACGACATTTGTATATAAGGTGCTACGGAAACTGTGAAGGTGCTGCTACAACAAGCTGTCACTGCTGCTACAGGTGCTACGCCAACTGAAGCTTATGTATAACAGCTGTAGCTCAAGTTACTAAACTGTTCAAACTAAGTGCTACGATAAAATCCTGTATGTTGTACGTTACGATGCTACGGTAACAATCCTATTTTGTACGCGATGACAAAAGCTATTTCAAATGTTATCTGAATCGGTTCAGAAGTTTTAGCAAGAACAGGTAAGGAACAAACAGATTTTCTGTCTCTCGTATGGCCCAAGTATCCCGCCCATTCACATAGCCAACAATAAAACAAATATTTTAAAATCTAAAGTTTATATTTGTAAATATATAAATATCAATACATAATACGTTTCATAAGGTCAAGAGTTGTTCCGTTTAAATAAATTTTGGCCAATTATCATTACCGATCGCTTCATAAATAGATTTTACATTTATTAATGAGGTAAAGGATTTGAAATGATTTCACAATATTTCTAATAATTAAGTATATATTCATAATTCATAATAATATAATAGAACAAATAAAATAACTTATTGAGGTATATTTTTGACAAATTCTAAAGAAAATACTTTTAATTTTTTTATACATTATGTTTAAATTTGTAATAAATAAGGAAAGAACATTTAGGTTAAATATTCCATTCAAATTTTAGGCATATAGTACATAAATATTCTTGAATTGAAATAAAATGCCCTGGGGTGTACAATCATAGAGAGCTTCGTATAGCGGCGAGGGCAGCAGCCAACAGCCAACACTAATTTGATTTTTATGTAGATTGTAGGCATACGATATTTAATATCAATCACTATATATCTTTACATAATTATAATATTGTTAGCGTATATCACTAACAGACCATCTCGTCATATAATATCTTTTTTAAATTAATAATTTGGAACACATTCTGGACCTCCGCATTGGAACAGTATAAAATAATTAATTTTCTATAAACCTAACACGAATCTGTAAAGTATAACACGCACACATTCAACATGATATATTTTATAAATAATAATCTAAAAAAATTATGAATATCACAGTAGATCAACCGCCAGTCGGAGCGATGCGGCCGATTCGTTCGTCTC
Source organism: Polyommatus icarus (assembly GCA_937595015.1). Classification (NCBI taxonomy): domain Eukaryota; kingdom Metazoa; phylum Arthropoda; class Insecta; order Lepidoptera; family Lycaenidae; genus Polyommatus; species Polyommatus icarus. The sequence goes on along the minus strand of OW569328.1, from coordinate 13,471,323 downwards.
GGGTCCTTCGGCGCGGCTGACGGTGCAGGTAAAAACTGCTGTGATATTGACAACATACAAATACTAGTACACTTTCAATCGAACCATACAACAAAATAACATTTCACAAAAGAATACCCTTTCAGTGATCATAATTTACATCTAGTGGTAACCATCACGCCGGTGGGTCGGCGACGCGCCGACGGCGGTCGCGCGCGTCGTCGAGTCAGGGGCGACAACTAAATACTATGTTACAATATAATATGCATCATAAATCCGAAGTCAGCTAGAAAGAAATGCCGCTACGGTCACACTTTATATTCGATAGTCTATTTTAGAGTTACTCGTAAATAGGTTTAACTGAATAAATAAATGATCGTCGGTGTGGCAACACTGTGGCACAAACACGATACACTCTGTATATCGGAGCCGAATATAAGAGTACAGTGGAGTCTGAAGCCCGTGCAGAATTATAGTTCCTCCGGCTGAACAGCTTTATGTCGACGACATAGAGCCTAGTCTCACAGCAACTCGGAGGCACTACAACCCTGAACGGACTATATAGTACGTACAATGTACATATAGGGTGTTCACAGTTTGTCTGTCGATGCTCATCAACAGTAGAGCCGGGAGAGTCCCAGGTGATATCGATGACAACTTACGTCTCTGTCTTGTTCATTATTTCTAGTCAATGCTTATTATTCCATTACACGATTTACACAAAAGATCTTAAACGTACGTATCATAAACAGGAGACATATTTTCATAAAAAATTGCCCACATAAAATACTTATATACTACCTATAGAAATCGAAAACGATATAGATACATACGGGTAATTAAAACGCAGGATTTGTAATCGTTACAAGAAATTAGTCTAATCTTATTGTTAACCGATAATTTTGAAAAATACTAATCGAAACTTTAGGATAACTAAGCAATAAACCTTATGTATAATAAAACTGCACCTAATGAATAGAGAATTGGAAAGGAAACTTAAAATATTAGACACAGCGTCGAATCCTGCTTTATCATCAAATTATATAATAATAAAATATTTTAATATGCTATTAGATATTCTACCGTGTCGTTATAGGAAGGATTATCATATGATTTAAGAACAGGTGTAATAGTACTAATAAGATTAGGATTAAATGAACAAGCATCATATCTCCAGCTGCGAAAAATTTTAACCCTTATTTACTTCAGAATTTACATATGTACACGAGGAGGTGGTCTTGCACACACAAGAGTATCCCAATTCTGCTATTCTGATTTAACGATAATACAGCTACGATTCACCCCGAACTTAATCAAACCACATAATAGTTTTCTCACGTTACAAATTAGGGGATAACTTTTGGGCCTTTGAGTTTTTACCTGTCATAATATTGTTAACGTTGCTAATGCTTTGATATTCTATGAGATTAGAATTTTGCAGTTTTATTAAACCTAGACTGTATTAAAATAGCAGAAAGGGGTACAGACTCAACTGGAGTCGGGAATCATGTCCGTGTTTACATTTTGTTGCAACATCATGTTTTTGTCAAAATATAAGGTTGATTAATAGTTCATACACAGTTCTATGTACAGAATTATTTACGTACAAAACGTCGCCTCCGACGGCGTTGAGGTCTCGTACTTTGTAGGTACTAAAGATAGCATGTTATAGCTACGAAAATTTTAAATATTTGCCTTAATTAAAACGTATCATCAAATTTAAGTTAATCATAAAATATTCTTAATATAAGTACGAAGACGGCGCTTGTGAATTAACTAAAATAATCAAAATAATTGGCTACATTAAAAATAATTAAAAATTATTTTACTAGTATAGACGGATTTATGAATATTTTACCCTCCGGTCACCGAGCAAGGAATACCGCCTGGAGGCCTGCTACTTTGCCTAACTTGCACCAAAATGTAGTACCAGTTTCATATATAAATAAAACAGCCAATTTAGGCTTAGCTACTAATAGAAGTAGCGATATTCTGTTTGCCCGGTGGCTAGAGTATATTTAGTGTTACGAGTGTTAAATAATAAAATAAATAAAAAATTAAAATATATTAAAATTGCGCAATTCACGTCATCACACAAATCACATATTGAAGTAAAAGACTTAGACGGGACTAGCGTTCGTATCAGAATACTCCAAGAGTTTAATATCACCTGTTGGGTTTGGAGACGTCTGAATACCGCTGATCAAAAATAGATAGGAGTACGACAGAACTTGTCGCTCAAAATTTTGCACAATTAGGTAAAACCGACTATATAAAAATCTCCTGGGAATCAAAAAGTTTGAATCATTGAGTAAAACGAATAATAAGAAATGATATCGTGAGATTTAGTTTCATTTAAAACGTTTAAAATTAATTTGGCTCATAAGCTGGCTACTCTGTTAATAGTTTGTAGAAAAATATGTGAACAAACATTCCGGGCTTTCGTTTAGGACCCGAACTCTATAAAACTGCGAATTATAAAAATATATCAGTCTACTCTAATCTGTTGAGAAGCTAGAGCTTAGAAGATAGTGCGTTATACTGACTTTATATATTCTGCATCTGATACATGTTTATGACAATAGTAATAATTATTTTATCATGTGAAAAAAATCTCATTAATGTTTTACGAATAAAAGGGTAAACATATCGCGTCTCTACATGCAGGTAGAGCGACGGTATATTAAGATCAATAATTATGCCCATTTGTACTGTAAGTTAAAGTAACGTGTTATTATTATGACTTTGGCGTAGTGTACACGATATTGAGCAATATTTTGGCTAAATAAATTAAAATATACGTAATCTATGTACGACGTTAACTTAAAGTAAATATAATTGTCTTTATTTAAAATAACTTAAAATATATTTTCCTAGTGACACAACTAAACGACGATAAAAATTTTTGCATTCATAAAATTAAACTAGTAGCTTCAAAACGGTTTGAGATCTGCGTAATGTTAATTCATAAGTCGTCGGTGTACGCGTCGAGAGTCCGAAGCGAGTGAGTTGCGAACCCACAAAAATAATACCAGTCGAAAGTCGACCACGACAAATACAACGAATGTTTACAATTTGAGGGTCTATCTCTTTATATAATATTTAATCTTTAGGTACACAAAAATATGCATCTGTATTCGAAAATATAATTTCTGAAGATTCGTTTATCGATATGCTTCAAAACGTCTGAAAAATATTTGACGACCACGAAGTGATCATTAAAAGAAGGCCGACGCGCGACGCACGCCAAGAAACATTACTCATAAGGCACAGTGACCGACACGTACTCCTACATAATATATACAACCAAACCTTAGAGCGTCTCTACGTACATGAAGCTCACTGTCCGACCGGAGACCCGACGCCGGGCCGTCGGGCACGGACCTGCCGGCCCGACGCGCGGGACGGTCGGTCATCACACTTAACGATAACGAATACTAATTAATGACTTCGACGTACCACCGTTAAACGTCCGTTAAATCTAAGTCGCGTTAACAACTAGGTCTTACAATATGGCAGTTGTCAATTCGCTAGCTGAGTTGTTGACTTAATCTAGGGTGTTTTGGTTCGGTGAGCGAATTTCGTTGCGTCAACAGAACGAGTCGTCATCGCCGGTAGCTAATGATGCTTATCACAACCGTTATTGCAAATGAAATGTATTTGGTAAAATTTGCAGGTACTACGAGTCCGACGATGGCGTATCGTCCGAACGATAACGATCCGAGTGCAGCCTACTTCGCACTGAATTTGGCAAGAGTTGTGAATTTTAAATTTAATTTTTACAGTTAAAGACACGCAGCAGCATGTTTTGTATTGGATTAAAGAAATAATTTCGGTTCAAATGTTTTACGCGTAGGTTTTACGCTTTTGAGTATCGACATACGAATACTTATGTATCAGCCTCTCGCGATTTGGACTGCCCACGAAATTTTAAATTCATACAAAGGTAATAAAATATTAGGATGCGGACGAGTAATATATAAGTAATAATTTTTTAATATCGATTTTTAAAAATACACTTTTTGTAGATAATAAATTTCATTTGTTTCAGATCTAGAGTGTATTCTAAGTAGTGAGATCTCGATAGTTACATCTACGTTTAGGTAAATACTCTGACGTTACGTATAGGTTCAGCGCGACTGGCGCAGCGGGCAGATGCCATCCGGTAGGAAACATACGGGAAAGTCTACAGGGATACATACGTCGTAGGAACACAAAAACGCAGGCACACCGGTTCGACATGTGCGTTATTCCTAGCACCAAGAGAATTGAGAACAATAATTGAGTAGGAAAATTGGAAAAACGGCACAGTGCGTGTGCGGCAGCATCTTCTATGGAGTTATAGGTTGGCACATCTTTAAAATAAAATATTTAGGTATACTGTTTAAGCTTTAACTTACCGCCCGATCGTTAAGTAACTTTAATCTACGATTAAATCATACAAGCTTTGTCCGAACTTAATATCTACGCTCGACTCCGACCGAGCTTATACTCATTCAAAAATACTTTAGCATCGTATCGATAAAACATCCACAACGTACAAACTACGTAACAGTCGCTAGAGTTATAACGTTACGACAACATTGCTTTTTTATAACTTACGTTTAAACAATACATTATTACTTTATAATTATGCTTACTCAACTTCAAATATAATATTTACAAATATAATACTTATAAAATAATATTGCAGTTCGCAATCGCCTTTACTTATACTTTTCTTTCCTTTCCATATACGTTTCTTCCATTCGAGATGGAGGTTCGCGTGGACTAAAAAATATGTTTTTTTTTTTAATTTCGAGGCGCTGGGCATTTTTGCCACCGTCGTCGTCCTCGGCGCGCAACCTCCGAGCGCAAGAGCGCTAGTCATAGCCTTTTCTGTCTCTCCGAGCCCGCGTGTTGGGAATAAGTAGATGCGGCGAGTCGTCGCGAGGGCGTCGGGCATGTGAGCACGAGCCCGGACGACGTGAGTATCGTTTCCTTGTTCTAGAAGGACCCAATCGTGTATACGATAGATATGTTCATAAAAATTTAAGTCTAAATTTTTGTAGTCTTTTAGTCGAATCAGAGATGACTTACATAACTAAATATATTATCTGTTTATACAATCTAGATATTCAGTCGTTACATAAAACTAGTGATAAATATCACTCGAAATCGCGACCGGCGAGCTCCGCCGAGTCGCTAGATGATGGTTCGTATGATTTTCGTGTGGGGCGCGAGCCGAACAATTATCCACTTAGAGAATTTACTGCGCAGCTTGTGGTGTTATTAAGGTATTACAAAGGCGTACATACCCGACGAGTAATAGGATGTAACTAGTTCCGAGGGCCGACACTTTGGCTCTCATTTTGTAGTTTTGAGGATAACAAAATTGTAAGTAGAAAATTTCTAAATAAATAGGCCGACAAGCTCGGATAGTTGAATACGACTCGAGAAGAAACGGATACAACAAAAACATCTCAATCCAATGTAAACTTAATATCACTTAAAAAAATTATGAACAATACTCCGCTTTATAAACATTAAGCTAAAAACTATAATTTAAATTAGATATCGAGATAGTTTTATTGATATCGAAATACGCCTCGTGCTGGCCGAATCCTAGGTACGCCTTTGATAGCTCAAGAGTTGGATTGTCTTGACTCCACAGTGTGCACCTCTTCCATTGTTCGAATTTCGAACTCCGGCTTTTGTTTCTACGGTCCACACTGCGGCTAGGTATAGGATCGTTAATGCCTGGCAATATGAATATTCTTAACCCTTACCGTGCAGTTCGCCATTGAAATCAGACCCCAGGGAACTGCAGCGTAAAAAGATTTTTATCCAAACATGCAACTGCAAAAGTACAAAGTTTATAGATGTGGACGGAATACACTAACATCATACTGTTACACTTATTGTATCTCCTTTAATACTACGATTATTGCTCGATTTCTTTTTAGTCTTTGTACGTTAAATAAACAGCTACCTCTTGATTATTCTAATAAAAAACTTATGTACCATAATTTATACTTCGGAACTTCGCAAAATAATCCTCCTTACCAATGATAGACTTTAACAGATTTTAAGTTAAGAGTATGAGGCAAGTGCGTACGAGGGGAAACACTTCTTCTTATGCTGCAGGTCCCGTCTCCTTAAAATAAGTCTTAAATCTACTATTCACAGTCCCGCCGGGAACGTAACACAACTCGCACACGTCACAGCGAAGGCGTATCTACTGCGCTACAAAATACGTGGGCAATGTCCTTTATGCAGTCGTATACGGGCCACATACATTGAGAAAAAATATGTCTCCCTAAATTTCTACATCTATAGATACTATATTATATTAAATCTGTATAAGTTTATCTGCAATAAAAACTTCATATATTCTCGATAAAACGTATCACATCCGCACCCGGATCGTCCGAACGATCGTCCGTGTCGGGGTCGGATCGACCGCGGTCGGTATTGTCAGGTTGCGTTCACTCGAGCGGCGCGGGCGCGCGCGGGGCGCGGCGGCGGCGCGCGCGCTAGTCGCCGAACCGCGTGCACGCCTTCTTCCACTTGCATTGGGTGCACCAGAGATCGCGCTGGTCCATGCCGTACACCTTGCGGCACTTCTTGTTGTCGGAGCGCGGCCGCCGCCCCGGGCTGCTCGACGGGCTGCTCACGCCCGGGATCTTCAAATGTTTCTGGAATACCAACAATTATATCTTATATATAAAATTCTCGTATCACAATGTTAGACCATTGTTTGTGAGACAACGACCATTGATAGCGATCGACGTTGCCATGGTGACATATTTATTTGGTCACTTCAATAAAATAATACGGGCGAAATTAATACTTTATATGGCAAAGAAACGTTTGCCGGGACAGCTAGTGTTTTATAAAACTACTCTACTTTTCCGGGATTTCTCTAGGATACTGTGATCTCTTTAGGATACTGTAAGTATATCACAAAATACTCGAACAAGAGAGGTGATGATGCTTACCGGTGAATGTGAGTTAGACCAGGAATGCGTTACAGGAATGCTTATCGGCCTCGCCGATCCGTTCTGCATAGTTGATAGTAATCCTTGCCTAGAAAAACAAACAACAGATGTCATTATTACCCTGCGGAGTCATAATGAAACTCGTGATGGATGAAATTCGAATGGATTGTAAAATAGTTCGCTTTAATATTGTAGTCGAAAGAATGAAACTTGTGTGTTGTGTCTATTAAATGAAGTTCAAATATAGATCGTTCAGTTATTCTACGACTGCCATGAATTATAAAAATACAATTTACATAATCGGTGGAAAATTAATGTGTAACCGCTTCCAGAGGCTTTTTCTAGTGCCTCAGAGTAATTACTGGAAGAAACTTTAGTGGCATACTGTAAGCTTTATAGTTTATACCAATAAAAAAGTTAAAATTGAAGACTAACTAGTCTTGACACTTGAACGTGTAAGTAGTACAGTACCTGTAGGAGCCAACGAGCTGTCGCTGGTAGTCGGGGTCCTCGTGCGGCGGGCGGCACATGTCGCGGTGTGACAGCGTGGGCGGCGGCGCCGGCACCGATATCTCGCGCTCCGTGTAGTAGAACTCCTCCTCGTGATCACTCTCACCCTCCTTTTTGGGCCTGTAATGATAAAAATGTAAATATGCACATTACACAACCATCAATTAAAAAATCTGCTTTGATTTACCCAATGTCATACTGGAATCTCATAATACTTCGTAAGCTTAGATGCGTCAGAAACACATTTATTATCTTCAAAGCTATCAGGTAATAACTGAAGCTTACGTTGATTAGATACTTGAGTCAATGAGTAAAGCTTATGTAGAGTACATTTCTAAATGATAAAATTAATTGAATAATTAATATTCTAATACCTATCTGTCGTTATGTAATAATTATCGTTATTGTATCGCGCAGCGAGCGGTAGGGTTATGTAAGAAGTTGGATCGGCGAGCGGCCTTGCTAGTAACAAGCTTGCGAGAGCTAGGTATGTAGTGACAACCTTGTCAAGAAGCCTCGCCGCTTCCGGGTCTAAAGGGCTGACCTTTCCTTCTAACGTTGAAGGTACAGAACCTAAAATGCACGAGGTAGCAAAAAATATTTTAAAGTCTCAAACTCTTTAAAAATAATTTAATACTTTTTAAAATTAGATACGACTATACAAAAATATTCATCTCAATGATTATGCAGCAAAAAGTTCATGTAAACATCTTCATGATTCAAGGTTAAAATGTTAAAAATATCAATTTTTATGTAGAGTTCGCATTTATTTGGATTTGTCACATAACCTCGGGCTACGAGAGTTTTATACTAAAAAGGGTTCTAAATCATTAACATTTGCTTCTATTCCATATAAGATAACGTGCAATAACGTCGAGTTATTTAGAGCTATGGCGTAATGGCCTTAGTCTATGACAGCGAAGATTAGTTTCTAATAACTTCCTAGAGAAATCACCTATGCATCGAGGAAAACGATTCGAATCGTAGTAATGTCGTCACCAGTTATGCAAATGTTAGGCAATACGTCAGAACTGACTGCGAAAGCGAAAATATAACTGTGCTCTATTGATTTCATGCAAAACTCCGCGTTAGCAACAGCGGCGAGCGCATACATGCAACCTACTCGTAATCTTGTTTCTATGTGGATTACTCATAAAGATCAAGGTTAAATAAAATGTACGCGCGTGTTCCAAGTCATAGTATCTCATTGTGCATTTCGTATCATGTACTTCCCGATTACAGCATACTGCGTGGATACATTTGTGTTCCAGGAACTGGAAGTTACGTAGCTACTAGAATATTCTATATCCAAATAATATCTCGTAAATGACAATTCGAGGCTATGTCAGAAGTAAAAGTGTTAAAATAAATCAACAATCACATGTGTTTGACCCAATTTCCAATTTTAACACATCACGCGTAGAGGTGTCGGGTTTCCTATAACAACGTGTTGAAAAATAAATCCAATGGTGCCATGATTTAAAACAGAAGACTAATGTTTTATAGCCATTGGCCATGCATATTTTTTTACTTCACTCAGAAGTGAAGTACAGTTACAACAAAAAATCGGATGTTTGCAAATTTAAAGGAAGTTTAGTCGAAATCCTAATGGCTCTACAAATAGAAAGGTGTACCTTGTATCTGTTCGTGTAAAAAGTAAAAACCTACCCTAAATGCGTGTTTCGGATGTGTGCCTCTATGGATGAACAGCTGTTGGTGATGTGACCGCAGCCTCGCCAGGTACATTCGAAGACCACACTGTTTATCTGTAACAAAGAGAAACAATAATAATTATAAATGGTTTGATTGTTGATAGTTTATGGCAGTATACTCGAGCTTTGTGAATATAATATATTCTAGTTTGGGTAGTCATAAAAAGAAAAGTATTTTAGAGAGCTCCACTAGCAAAGAAAAACAAAATACTAAGGCTCTACATCAACCTACCAAAGCCTGTAATCCGCAAACGCTCAGCGAAATATTGTTGCTAACTGCGAAATCAGATTAAAGAACCTTCAATGCGTTTAAAAGTAGAACAGAATTGTCTCTGGGTTATTTTGTTGCAGTGATAAATTGTGGCACGACGTTTGGTAACGGCTGTAGATCGAGGCTCGCGGCTCGCGGCTCGCGGCTCGCGGCTCGCGGACCGCGGCCTTGTCGCTGGCGTAACACTCCCACACAACCGCCACACCCGCCCAACCATGCGTGTACATTGGAACTACTCCATTATATTATAACAATTAACATTGTCTACCGACAACACTATCATGAGCTACGAGTAGGCGAAATCTCCAATCGAAACTCTACATAATATTAGAGACACGAAGATGTTGGTCGCTCCGGTTATGACATAATCCGAGTCCCTTGTTTGTAAATTAGTTTCTATGATTCCGAGCGCGGTTGAGCTGCCTAGACGCTGGCATTGACATTGACAGTAGCATACGTGCAATGTCACCTACACGAGCCTTCTCAGCACGGCGGTTTACTTGATAATTCGCTGCGGAAACAATCGTCTGGCTCATAATTCGCGTAATCGTCGATACGCGAAGTGAAACTGCAGCTAGCAACACGAATTAAACTCATCATCGGAATTGCAGCACGATTTGGCAAATGCTCCGACTCGACCTTCCGTTCAATGTCGCTGCATTTCGTTATGTTCGTTACATCTACGAGTCTATTGTATCGATTGTGTGTCGAGCGATATGTTCTAAATGATATTATGACGTAAGCCCGTGGCTGGAGATAAATAGGTTGGAAGCGACTGCTATGTCAGGGACACGGGTTGGGTGCGCGCGCGGAGCGGATCCTCACCGGTTAAGCGTGGCAAGTGCAGTCTGAACTGGGTCAGGTCAGGGGTACGCGGGGGTGCGCGGGGCGGGGCGCGGGGGAGGCGGGGGTTTCAATCTAGGTCGCAGAACCACGGCCAAGGGTGGTGGCGAAGGTTGCACTACTCTTTGTTACACGAGACCGATCGGCTAATCTCAGCAAATTAAAACTACGGCATTACTGAGCAACATTATTGGAAACGTTAGATATTGTTTCGCACACACGCAATTATCTCGTTGCTCATACTTATGCTTGTGCTTATGCTCTCGATTGTGGAGCGATTCGTTGTGTGCGTATGTCTTCCTAGTTCGTGAACGTTCTGTGCATAGTCCGTGCATCTGCGGGGTAATCATTATGTAATACTCATCTGCCTTAGTAACAGTAGGATGTGCTCGTGACTCACACAATGACACAGCTCGGTATTGAGGGCACTTCGTATTAATTGCGTATAGTGATACTAAAGTAAGGAAAACCCTATGACGGGAGGATAAACGGACTAAATTTTATTATGACATGCACAAAAGGTGGCCGTAATCAAACATGAAATGTAGGATTTTAAAGTCAAGTGTTTTAACCTCAAAACGAGACATCGAAGATTAAGTGTTAATCAAAACGACGTGATCTATAAAAGGAAGAAAAAACTACCTAATAAAATTTTAAACAAAATTATGCAAATTATACGCGAGTCTTAAGAAATTTGCGAAACCTTGGGTCGATATCCGTAAATGTCAAATGATATGCAGTTTACCTTTACGAAGTTTGTGCTACGCCACAATATTATTTGCAACACTATTGAATTTATTTATTTTATAACTAAACTGGCTATCCCGGCAAATGTTTCTTTGCCATAATCATGAACGTAGAAAAAAATGCGGACGGAGTCTTGTTATATGCAAAATTGTGTCTTCACTTTTCTTCTAAGTCGGCCACGCACACATTCTGACGCCTGTCAAATGGTATGGACCAGCGCAAAAATGTGTGCGTGCAGACCGTGTACATACAGCCAGCTGGCCGACTCTGAACGACACAGTTTTGTGTATGGTGGGACTCCGTCCGCCTTTTTTATACGTCCATGGCCATAATATTATAAAGTATATTGCCCGTATTATTTTATTGCAGTGACTAAATAAGTATGTCACCATGGCAACGTCCATCGCTATCATGGTCGTCGTTTTTCTCGAGTTGTAATAATTTACTATTATTTATTCAACAAATGCACTTATCAATATAATAAGTACCGAGTAGCCGATTCTCAGACCCACTGAATATGCATATAAAATTTGGTAAAAATCGGTAAAACCGTTTCGGAGGAGTTCGTGGACTAACATTGTGACACGAGAATTTTATATATAATAGATATCTCTACGCGGATGCGAGGGGAATCACAACCGGATAATTCGATAATTACTGTATTGATTGCCCGGTCTGTGGACCTCGCACGTCGTATAGCGTTAGAACAGGTAAAGTAAAATAGCCGGAAACATGCGAAGGGACCCTCGACCTAGAAATTTAAGAACCTATGTCCTATTTTCCTGAGTACCCTTTTATTATAAATTAAAGCATTAAATTGAAATCTTAGGGTGCGTACAAATAAGTGTGACGTGACGTGACCGGACAAACACGATAGTTCGCTCTGAAATTTTATGTCATGACATAATATGACATTTATGTACACATATGTATAGAATTTACACACATTTATAAAATGTCACGGACATAATCACACCTAATCTGGAAACACCGATACCTAGATCGGAAAGTGAAAGGGCTGACTCTCATGGCGGAAAATCATATCGAAATATTGAAAGCATAATACTTATTGCCTACAGACTGAACTATTACAACAGTTGCATAATCATGATGATTAATAAAAATAAAATGCACTCCTTCAAACTTAACTAAAGCGTATCAAAATTATCAAACTCTACCAAATTCTTCTCTCAACAAAGAACAGATTACATCCTTAGTGTTATTCTCTTTGTTGTGGTTTGAATTAAATAGGATATAAACGGAGGAGGTGATCTAACATCGAGAGTAGATAGAGGTGGCCCCTGCGAGGGTTGGGCCGGAGGGCCCCCGCCCGCGCGGCGCCCCCGTTGCACCAGTGACCTACTTCCGACCCTGGACTGAATGGAATCGACTTTACCGAAACGTGTATACACGGTAGATGTAAAATCTATTTATATCAGGATCACTTTGTTTTCTTAAATTATAGCGGTTATTTACGAAACTCTGTCTTATCCAATTAAGCTTTGATTTAATATACGGTTGCAGAAAATATTTATATAGACTTGAACTGATTTATTATTATTGTGACAAGTTTTATTGTTCTCAATTAAGCTTATTAATTGATAGTGTAGCGACATACTAAAATACTAGCTATATTGGAGAATAGATAATGCCCGCAACTCCGTTGCGCCAAAATTCATTTATCGCGCGAGAACCGTACATTTTTCCGGGATAAAAAGTATCCTATGTCCTTTCCCGGGTCTCAAAGTATCTCCATACCAAATTTGAGCAAAATCAGTTCAGCGGTTTGGGCGTGAAGAGGTAACAAACAGACAGACAGACACACTTTCACATTTATAATATTAGTATGGAAGTATGGATACACGTGGGTACGAATATTGTTTAGAATTAGTCTGGCTGCAGTGTGCATGCAGTTTTATCTGGGTCCTTGACTGGTGCAACAGTGTGCTGTAGCTACGGTTTACACGTGCCGGCCGCGCCGCTGTGTGCATCGGGGCCGAGTTATGTACAGCCGGTAGTTATTTACTCTACCATCTATGTGACACTTGGCTCATATACAAATGCACAAATTATATGCACAGATATATTTGAATTGTCACATGACATAGTTAAAGTTTTATGATTACTATATGATACATAATCGCCTAATATTTGACAAAATCTTATCCGGAAGTTTTGTCGCTGCTTACTTTATAATTTACTAGATGACGCCCGCAACTTCGTTGCGCCAGAATGCATTTATCGCGCGGGAACCGTACATTTTTCCGGGATAAAAACTATCCTATGTCCTTTCTCGGGACTTAAAGTATCTCCATACCAAATTTCAGCAGAATCGGTTCAGCGGATTGGGCGTGAAGAGGTAACAGACACACAGACAGACAGACAGACAGACACACTTTCGCAATTATAATATTAGTATGGATATCAAGCTATAGAGACATAGTTTGGTGTAAACTGTGCATAACCTGTTAGAAGATTGTGGAATATCCCCTAAGTGTTGTAGCCTCATGGTCATTACGGTGGAGATAATAGTTACCTAAACGTATGTTGTACCTGTATAACAGTCGGTTACACTAATATATTATGATTATGTTTGATCTTTATTACGAGTATTTTATTATAATTTTCGCTGATGTTTATCTCGTGGCTGTCGTAGTTATCCCACACAGACAGGCCTTGACAGAAACCTTGGACTTGCATAATGCAGATGGGAACAAAGGAAGCTATAAGTAGATATAAAACGTTCAGATCGAGTTCAGAACTATTTCATAATACGATATTAATGCTCTTGAATACTCTTGTATGCTGGTGCCTATTTTAATCCCAGTACTCTATATTAAGTATTTGAAGCTTCAATCTATTCAGAGTATCCATAGTTTTATCCATAGTATAATTTGTTACATTTCATTAGCCATTTACATTAATTACATGTCGTTAAAAGTCAATGTTAGTCTACATTTGTTTTCACAGACAAAATACATAGTGATTCTGAGTTCAAATCCCCAAGTGAATGTTTTTTTTTATAAAAACAGAGGTTTATCCACGGGCTTACATCAGGTAGACGGCTGGTCGTAAAAAGATAAAAGTATAAAGCAAAATGCGAAATCAGTTTTTACACCAGCGAACTTTAACACGGTTTTTATCTGATTAATAAAGAAGAAGCTGGAAGATTTCAGACTTGTTATTAGATTTATTATTAAGAATGCCTTTACTTTAATATGACGTATTTGTCGAAGTTTATTTATTTATTTATTCTAAAAGGACACCAGCAGTACATGTATTAAACATTACAGTTTATAAACGCTGGAATAAATGTATGCTAACACCATAATTATTATGGAGTAAAAAGGTGTAATAATGACAACAATGGAAAATTAAAGCTCGTGATTAATTAACTAACAACAAATAGTTGACCGTTATTCTTATATTTGTCTCAAGTGTGCTGTGTCACTATGTGCAACATTATCATTACCATTGTTAACGTTTTGTTTTTATCAGAATAGGCACGAGTAGGGACCGGCTTAATTACACGGTGCTTATATTATTAACGTCCGTTTTTATTTGTTCTCCTACTTTTGGTGATATTTTTAATTAACGTTTAGTAGCCTCGATGTTCTAAGGCTCAAATGTTTATAAAAAACAAATAGCAACGAGAAAGAAGCCGACACAACGGTACCTTTCATTGGCAATTCATTTCACTCCGGTAGCGCGAACTCGCTCGTGCCGTAGAAAATACAATTTTCCGTCGTAGTGCGAAAGTCTACATTCGTCGAAGTCATCGTTGATTTTAAGTGTCAGTTTGTTGTTGCCCCGTCTCTCTCTCGCGCGAAACGTGGAGATGACTTATTGATTTGTTTTCATTGCGTCTCTTTCCGGCTTAGAAAAGCGCATAAGTTCCTTTCACGCGACTGACCTTCTCTTTATTTACCTCAAGTTACGCGGAGGCAAAGAAGTTGTTTTGATGGTATCTCACTCCGACCGTATAGAGATCGACAGGGACGCGAACACGTAATAATCGTCGAACGGTTACCACGAGCGCTAGCTTCACGTTCCTCGACGGATGAATACCGCTCTATGGCTCTATAGAACATTTTATGGGAGGCGCAATGCAAAATGCATGGCACCATCGTGAATAGACGAGGAACATCTCGAACGCCTCCGGAGAGATGAGTGTCAATTTGTTTGGAGATTAAGATAGGACGACTCTAAAAACTTCCATATTTTAAAATAACGTCCGTACTCCGGAGTAGTCCGGAGTGACATCCGTTAACTAGGTTAATCCTCATAGCCGTCCCGGCGGTTATTGGAGTACGTCACGAGTTAGGAATGTACCATAACCATATGGATATCGGTGTCCGTTAGTGTGTCACTGAAGAGTGAAGTGAGAGGTGAGAAATTAATGAGGAGTCACGTGGCCGCAGCTGCCGGCCGGCGCGGCGCGGGCGGATGCCGATTCAAAACACTCTTTTGTCAACGAAACGAGCTGACTTGTTTACAAACAGGCCTCGCTGAAAACAGTTATTTAGGAAAATAGTAGAATACAATTTTCTCTCTAGAACTCAATTTTCACCACCTATTGAAATTAACTATCTATAAAATCTAAGTAACAATAATAATTGAAGACGATAATATATTATGCCAAATCAGCGGACCAAAACAAACTGCTTACGGCGAATCATATAAAAGTATTTGTATAAAAGTTTTGGCATTGCTAATTTAAACAGTTCCGAATTACATACATACTTGATACGTAACGTATTTAAATTAGTTACATAACAATTAACAAAGGGTTTAAAGTTTAAAAAATACGAGAACAAAGAAAAAGTTAACGTCTACATAAACAACCAACAAATGTTAGACTAGAAATGTATGCTAAAATAGGGCAAAGTATATTAGAATCGTAACCTTTTAACACGAATTGTAAACTTATATCGTACAGTGCACCCTACCGAGGGGGCTACATTATAGGTCACCGACCTCAATACTCACAATGGAGCTATAATAGGTATAGTAGATTTATTCTATTTGTATTCAAAGCCTAGAAATTCAATTACCTGTTAATTATTTATGACTATTATGTGAATAACCTCTTTTAAATACTCGAGACTTTTGTAAGTAATACTTATTCATATCATCATGTTCTATCACTTCTACTATCAATATTGTATTTTAACCCGGCGACAATGACACCGGGTCATATTGACCCGAGGCGTCTTTACTTCTTCATATTTTATCCTTGCGCCAATTGATTGTTTTCAACCTTAGTATAGCTGGAGATACAACCCCCTTACACCCGCCTAGCTTTTACGGCTAGAGCTTCGCCTCGTGTGAAGCAAGATACACGCGCGCCAAATAAAAACGGGTCAATATGACCCGACGTCATAGTCGGTGTAGTATTTTCGTGGCTAACTTTTAATAGTATTAAAATATTGTTTTGCCTTATTTTTTACGTTTTGAAGAAGAGTGACACTAACTAACAGTTCAAAAAGGATTTTAGAGTTATTAGAAGAGTTAGACTTTGACGATGACGAGTCTCATGTTGCTTTGGGCATTGAACTTGAGGACCACGTATCTAGGTAAAAGTGAAAAAATTCCTGGAGCTTACAAAGGATGTGTAGTCTGTTAATCTAAAAGAGATAAAAATACTTTACACATGCACAGCATGTCCAATTTTTATATGCTAGGACATGATTACATATTGTGATAACTGTAGTAGTTCTATAACTCTGAATGAGAAATTAGAAGACTGATTTCTTTTTATTTTTATGCTATTAAGTTGTAACAACCTCTCTTATACTCATCAGTAAAGTTTTTCCTTCATAGGTAAGAAAATTTTGCGAAAATATAAAATTAACGTACACGTTAAGTTTTTAAGGCTGATTTTGCATCTGCCGTGAAGAAAGCCAATAACAAAAATATTTATTAGATAACACAGGGCTTTTTATTTATTTTATGCATAATTAAAGTCCCCTTTTTAAATAAATAATAAACAAAACTGTGGTAGCTTACTTAGTTTCATTAAAAATGTATCTACAAAGTTCGGGTCATAATGACCCGACGTCATAGTCCATGTAATTTTTTTCACGTCATTGACGCCGGGTTGGTCGCAACCCAAACATTTGCGTAATAATTTGTTATTACATATTAATTTAGCTATAACTGAATAATATAATCAGAGTGAGGTCGATAAAGTTATATTCTCATAGAACGCAGTATGCTCTACAGGTGGCACCTCGGATGCGTTGAACTCCAAAACACCCCCCGCTACACCCGCGAACCCCCGCACATCCCCGCGACCCCCGCCAGCCATCGCACCCTCCTGACATGAGCCTGTCGCTAGTCGCTACACATATTATTGTATACGAAAAATCCCAACAAATAAATTCCTTCCGTTCATTTGCCCCATGTCGTTCGAAGAAAAAAGTGCTCTACCTCTCTCGTTCTATTATTTTTTGTAGTTTCATTGTTACGTTAACCTTTATCTGCTGCTATATTGTTGTAACTTATAAAGATCTGTTAATAAAGTAAATGGAATGATAGGAAATAATTTTATCAATGTATCAAAATAACATTTAATCCACATTGTAGAGCGTAGAATAAAGGAACATGAGGCGACATGAGGACAATAAATTTAACGTATTAACTGCGTGGAATCCCAAAAGCCCTGATAATGTGACAACAAAGGTTCGGTGTGAGTCAGTGCCGGTGCCGAGTTAGGTGGTGAGCGGCCATCAGTAATGATGAATCAGCCGAGCGGGGCAGTCGCCGCCCGCCGGACGATGCAGCCGCCTCCCTGGTCACCGACCTCGACTGGTTCAGACTCGTTACAATTTCACTTTTTCTTCAAACGCACGCACTCAGTAGCTCGCATTATCTCCAATTAAACCGCTAGCAGCGAGGCGGCCGCGAGGAGTGCGAATATCTCCGCCGGCCTTCGACTATTTGGCAGCGGCACGCAGTTACACATTCGCCGGAATGTATTTATTTGTAACGGATTCGTGTCATCCGAAGTTTATTTTATAAAATAGGGAGTTTGTTGAACCCGCAGGCGGCGGGCGGCAGCAGCAGGAGTCGGGAGCGCTCATTATCGCGTGTGATGAACTCGCCATTGTTCTGCGCCGGTGATGCCGCGACCATAAAACACGAATATTAATTGCCCCCCAATAAAAATACATCTAGCACCGCCTAATTGACTAGTGAATTACAATTATATAAGGCAGGGTAATAACCCCGTCTTCGACGTTATCGACGGCAAATGCGGTATTGAGTCCTATACGAAAACAAAATGGTGTGTCCTATTTAAGAACGAATCTTTTCTTTAATGTTTTGAGCTTGGACACCAAAATATGTAGCTATGATCTCATGTTTTTGGAGGTAATGACGTGTAGACATTATAGCGTAATAATATTATATTTATTTAAATATTATGTAATTCTGTTGTTTTTGGAGAGCAACGACACTGTATTTAAGTACAACGAACGCGAACTCAAATTAATTATAATTCAATTGGTTAATTCACTTTCGGTAGTAGGTTAATTGATCGTATAATTTTTATCGTGAGCGCATTGGCACCGTTCTAAGCGAGGAACGAGTGATCCTTTGAGATGTAAAATGTAAACATTTGAACTGTCAAGAACGGCCAGTGCCCCGGCATCGGTGTCATTGCCCCGCCGATGCCGGTAAAAAAAAAGCATCGGCTCCACCTACCCGCCGGCACTGCTTCGAGACGTGCATTCGACGTCAAGAAAAATAGAACCCGCCTCGAATGCAGTTCGACGCATTGTTCGAACTCGCTCGACTTAACAAATAAAACGGGTATGAAGCGTCGAAAGTCGAAAAGACTCGCGATCAAAATTTAGATGAACTGAAAATTGTAATTGCCCTCTCGATTTACATAAAAATTGATTAAACAAATGTCACGCAATGTCGTGTGACACGCAACTGTTGTACTTCCTATGTTTTTTAATTGCTCGGGCGAGTGGAAAATCCTCGTACCGTCCCGGGGCCTTCGGATTACGTTGACCTCTATGTGGTCAGTTTCGGCGATAAATGTTGCGCAAGACCATGAAATACGCGAAACGTGCTGCAGATGCGGTCGGCACCCGTGCGAAATTATGTTTTTTTGTGTAAATTAGTGGCCGGCCGGCTCGTTCGCCACAAAAATGATAATGTATCGAGCTACCGATATGTGCAGGGTTATTAGAACGAGGGAGTCGTGTGGTGCGTCGGGCGATGACCCGGCGAGCGAGACGGAGCGACAACAAAGCTGAAGTTCGTGCGCGTCGAGAGCGGCAGTGCGCCTCTGCGATGGTGGACTCTCAAAATTTGCGCAACATTTTATATTTTTAAATTTGGAACAACGATAATTTAGTGCGCCTCTAGTATAATCGGTGCGCTATAAGTATTCTGTATTTGCGGCGGTGGGGGCGGTCAGCGCGAGCTGCGCGACACAAAGGTCGTAGTGTTCGTAGCGTTGGGCTCCGCCGACACAAAGGATATCTAATGTAATCGCCGTATGTAGGTCGCTCGTATGGATGTAACCTATTTTCAGTGTTGCACAACGCGATCCCACAGTACTCGAATACGGTATTACAGCAGCCGCTCCACTTACTCGTGCGATCGATATAATTATCGAACAAGTTGCATGATCTAATCACCAAAGGTCTTATTATAAGTGTATGGGAAAATTATTTACGCCTTATTCATAAATACGACTAGGTATTCTAGTACATACCGAGCATTGTGTCTAATTATCGAATTATAAAAAAAAATCATAGTTAAAAATAGTGTAATATATTATGTATATGTAATCGGAATTATGTTATTGGTATGGGTGTATAACTGTATAATCTATACTAATATTATAATTGGGAAGAGTTTGTTTGTATGTTTGTTTGTTTGAACGCGCTAATCTCAGGAACTACTGGTCCGATTTGAAAAATTCTTTTACTGTTGGATAGCCCATTTATCGAGGAAGGCTATAGGCTATATTTTATCACGCTAAGACTAATAGGAGCGAAGAAATAGAGGAAAATGTGGAAAAAACGGGGGTAATTATTTGAAAGGGCTATTTGAACGCGCTAATCTCAGGAACTGCTGGTCCGATTTGAAAAATTCTTTCAGTGTTAGATAGCCCATTGATCGAGAAAGGCTATAGGTTATATTTTATTACGCTAACACTAATAGGAGCGAAGAAATAGAGGAAAATGTGGAAAAAAACGGGGAAAATTATATGAAAGGGCTTATTTGATCGCGCTAATCTCAGAAACTACTGGTCCGATTTGAAAAATTCTTCCAGTGTTAGATAGCCTATTTATCGAGGAAGGCTATAAGCTATATTTTATTACGCTAAAACTAATTGGAGCGAAGAAATAGAGAAAAATGCGGAAAAAACGGGGGAAATTATATGAAATTGCTTATTATCTAAGAACTACTGGAGCAATTTTTATGTTATTTGGTAAACATGAAGAATAGACCACGTGAAGGGACATAGGCTATTTTTTGCGGAAAAATGTACGGTTGCGTGAAATTCCTAAATTACGCAAGCGAAGCCGCGCGGAACATCTTTATATAATAAAATCGTAGGAAAGTCAATTCTGTACATTGAATATTTTTGTACAATAAATAATACTTGGGATGTGATCTACTATGCTAACGCGGACGAAGTCGCGGGCAACAGCTAGTATACTATATATCGTAGAATAAATTGAATACGTAATAATATGTACCTAATAATTAATTATAGACTGGTCACTGGACCGATTATTACATACTCCAAGAAGATGCGTAGAACTCTTTTTTATCTTAAACAAATATTGTGCAAAAGACCTCTAACGTTTTCGCACATGACCAAAACCTCTTTTCGCTCCATTTGTACATTTCGCCCGTTGTTCTCCATATT
Organism: Polyommatus icarus; assembly: GCA_937595015.1. Classification (NCBI taxonomy): domain Eukaryota; kingdom Metazoa; phylum Arthropoda; class Insecta; order Lepidoptera; family Lycaenidae; genus Polyommatus; species Polyommatus icarus. The sequence continues at coordinate 13,450,380 of OW569328.1, read as the reverse complement.
GGTAGAGACGAGTATATTCGACCTACTTAGAGCGACCTACTTAGATATTGTTATTGTGATTTAGTCGCCACACACTTACTACATTTTTGGGTCGCTAGGTAGATATCTAATAGCTATTTAGATTTGTTTAAATACGACAATGGACTTTGCTCAGCAAAATGTTGACATCGGACATCAATATTAGAATGCCTTTTATTTTATTATGTTTTTAGCAGTGGACAGTGGTTTGATAAATTGTTTTTGTTGTAAATTGAAAATGATTCTTCAAAAACGTGTTATTGAAGAAAAGTTTGTTGGAATTTGAACGATAGATCCACGGAAGATCGAACGACCCGGAAGGAGTGCCACTCGCAAATTTTACAATACCATCAAAAACTTAAAAATGTTTTTAATGACGTAGAATTATTTATTGAACAGAAATAAACTATTAAGTTCAATTTGCGTATAAAACAACAACAAAACAAATACAAAACATGTTGTTTGAAATGTCAATGACGCAATAACGATAAAGCAAAACAGCTTTGTTGTCACAGCGCAACCACGTAGAGCGTACGGCTGCGGCCGGTGTTTGTGGAGCTGATTATAAAACACACGCGCATTTTACGTCGCTCGTAGGTCGAGCTGCGCGTGTTAGTAATGAGATTATCAAATGGCGACAGCGCGGAGGGCGCACACGCCTCGCGCTCATGCGCGCTGAGCGTGGTAGCGGGTAGCGGCCACAAGCTGCCGGTGGCGGTAGCGGGTAGCGGTGCTGCTACGCTGCTCCTAACTGTTTACACTCCGCTCAGCCTTCGCCTGTACCGCCAATGTCTTCCGCGTATTAAATATAGCCGGCGAAGGCCACGGCATTATTCGCTCGTTGGAATATGCCAACTAACGTTATTGTTCGGGCCTTGGAGCATCTCTGCGCTCGTTTCCACCGACCACAATGTGGGGCCGCCCAGTTTGACCAATACTGAATTTTTATGACCCATAAAACTCATGGTCGAAAACACTAAACCCATCGCATCGAGTACAGTAATGGGTCTAAATTCAGTTTGCTCTTGAGAATAAGTACTGTTTAACTAGCCTCGAGTGCTTGTCAGTTTTCGCAAGATCGAAATATTATGTGTGTCCTCGCTTTTATTTGCCTAAGCCTGTTTAAGCCCTTGCATTATCTTTTCAACTATCGAGCACCGAATATAGCATTGACGATAGCGACAATAATTTCAGATCACAAAGTAAATAATTACCTGCTTTATGTAATACCGATAATTCAGATATACAGCTCCATAAAATGTGTTACAGCGCACTATCCTACAACTTTTACTCGGCCAGAAATTACGTATCGCCGATACGAGTGGGCAGGGAAGTCAGCGGATTTATTAATTGAAAGGATCTAAGATTGAAACGTGCAATAAATATATAAACGTCGAGCTAACTAGCCGGCTAATTTATGTGAGTGTCGTGGAACAACTTACGCCTGGTTTCTAGATAAATCAGAAGATTTTAATAACACGACGAATCCGGTCGTAGGAAACGTACGCGGGTACAGTTATACGCGAAGAAAAACACCGCGTAGACGCAAACGGAAACCTTATACGCTATGTCGTTTATCCTTATTTTAAAATATCTATGTTTAGCTGATCACTTTGTAATTGCTAACGGATGTTTCCGACTTAAATGAGAGGTAGGTCTGAAGGTGCGGCAGGTAACGGGGATTTGAGGTGATTCTTGCGAAACGGAAGGAGTTTAGATTGGCTAATATTTGGACTGTAATAAAAACTAGACTGGCCAACAAGAAGCCTTTTTTTTGATCGGGTAATGCCATTATGCATCCCCGGGGGCAGTGCTGGGGCGGACAACCGGGGTATGTGGGACTCGCTGCAACCGATAAGATGGTAAGTGGCCGCAGCTCTACAAGAACCTAAGCCAACAAGAAGCCTAAAGACACTTGATACTAGAATTTGCATGAGAGCAGATTTGCGATAACAGGATGATGATTGTACTAAAGCCCTTTATATACGGGTACAATTACTGGTATCGGTGTAATTACGTTGGCCCTGAGCAACGCGGAAATCATCGCCTGCGTGATAACAATTGGTGTATATCAGCGCTTAGATAAAGTGGCCTTCAATACTTCTTGTATTGACGCCGCAAGATGTTTCCCTCGCTGTGAGTTCATAAATATTTTGTAGCAACGTGATTTTCAACAAATTATTATTATATTGGCGCGAGTTAATGCGTAGAATTTTGCATACTGTATCTACAACTATCAACATTGGTGAAAAAGTTGCAACAATTTATAAATTTTGTTAAATATTAAATTAATTAACTTATAGCGAGTTATAGAGTTTCTGCCTAGCTTACTCAGAGCTCTATAAACAATTAATAAAGTAACACTTCATATAATTATACTTACTTAACTTACGCATGATTATTTCGTAAACGCATTACATAGAAATCCTAACAATGTTTCTGCTGACCGTCCTATTACTGTAATAAAGTTTGAAGCTTATTACAAATAGTCCAGTCATTTTAGACAATTGAAATAAAGAAAATTCCGACAGAGCCAAATCTTCGTAGAGACCTTAGGTTTACCACAAGGAATAAAGTGTCAAAAGTCCCCATCAGTCCCATGTGAGCTTCGGGACTTATTCGGGGCCCAAGGTAAAAATTTTAGGTTTTTTGGATTTTTCTCGAAAACGGTAAGTTTTATCGAAAAAGTACCTCAAAACAAAGTTGTAGATCTTAAAATTCTCTATAAAAATGGTCCCTATGATTTTTTCTCTAAGACCCACTATTTCCCAGATATTACGCTTGTAAGAATCACGTTCTACATAGTATGCACACATATACCACGTATACCGGGTGCAATTAAACCTACCTGCCAAATTTTTTTTGGGGCTTAGGTGTCATAAGGAGAGTCCATTAAACCACAAAAAATAGGGTGATAATTTTTTTACCATAACATATTTTATCCCAACCTAATTCAGTACAGCTTGGTCACTACACGCACTCGCAACGGCGCCACTCTGTCGCCCGAAGGCGGCAAAAACCGGCTACCGGCAGGGGTCACCAATTAGTTTCGCTCGGGGTCCATTTTAAGAAAAGAAATGACCTTCGCGGTCCGCACATTTTATAATAAAAAAAAATTATGAAACAAAGGTAATTATGGAAATTACAAAGGTATTTATTTACATATCAATAAGAAAAGTGATAATTTTATTGCTTGCTTGGAGTGAAATTGATGCAAGCTATTGAAATTAAATCCAGGATGTTCATCAGTAAGTCAAGACTGAAATTTATTTTTAAAGTAGCCCGCAAACGATCAAACATCAAACATGTCAAACACGTACAAATTACGTGTTTGACGTGTTTGAAGAAAATTTGGATTTTACTACGTGTTTGACGTGTTTGATGTTTGATCGTTTGCGGGCTACTTAACGAAGTTCACCTTCGAAAATGCTCGGTCCGCATACAAAGGGTCGGCGGTCCGGATGCGGACCGCGGTCCGCCATTTGGTGGTTTCGAGTATACTATCAAGTTCAGACATGGCAAGGCAATGAACTGAACCCTGAAGACTGGGGTTGGAAATTGATAAATAATACTTTGGAACCGATTCGAACTTTACTGCCCCCTGCTCCAGAAAAACTTCTTAACACTATTTTTTGCAATTGCAAGAAAGGTTGTAGTGCCAAATGTGGCTGTAAAAAAGTAGGGTTGCAGTGTTCTCCAGCGTGTACCAATTGCCAAGGTGTATCTTGCTCAAATGTTCAATTAAATACAAGAGAGGAAAATTCATGTGATTTTGATGAAGAGACAACTTCAACAAGCGTTCATCAACAGGAAGGAGAAGAAGAAGAACAAGAAGAAATTGAAGAAAACATGATTGTTGAAGTTGAATATGTAAGTAACAAAAAAAAGTTAGAACGACAGTTAAACTCAGTAACCCATATCAATAATCTTCATACTATTAAATAATTATTGTTCCTGAAAATAACGTCATAAAAGTTCGTGGAATAGGCCTACCGGGGATACCACGTTAAAAAAACGCGCCGAGTACACTACCTCACAGGTGGTGTGGAAATGTGTGCATATTATGTAGAACGTGATTCTTACAAGCGTAATATCTGGGAAATAGTGGGTCTTAGAGAAAAAATCATAGGGACCATTTTTATAGATAATTTTAAGATCTACAACTTTGCTCTGAGATACTTTTTCGATAAAACTTACCGTTTTCGAGAAAAATCCAAAAAACCTAAAATTTTTACCTTGGGCCCCGAATAAGTCCCTAAGCTCACATGGGACTGATGGGGACTTTTGACACATTATTCCTTGTGGTAAACCTAAGGTCTCTACGAAGATTTGGCTCTGTCGGAATTTTCTTTATTTGATCACTATTTTTATGTCTAAAATGACCGGACTAAAAGCACAGTTACGGTTATGTAGTAGAAAAACTGTGTCTGTATGTGCATATTAATTGAATAGGTGTCACGACACGCAAGGTTCGTTCGGGTTGCGTTGAGGCGGTTCTGACCTCGATCGCGGGTTTCCGCGTTCGAATCACTGCACACCTCGACGTACGGTTAGCAACGCAAATACTTAGTAGTAGAGGAGGGGAGGGTGCTATTTTTGTAGTCACTCGAGCGTCATGGAGACCTAGTAGGTTTTGTACATTAGGTAAAGCTGATAAAAAAATGATAAGAGCGTTTTTTTTATTTTAGCGGTGGGTTCAGAAACTGCAGCCATTTTAAAGTTTTGAAAAAAAATATATATTTAGAAAATTGCTTATTTAGGTAAGTTATAAATATATTTTAGACAACAAATACTAAATCATTTAGTTTAGAGCAAAATAAAATATCTGCGAGGCTTAGTTAAGAAAATATGAAGCTTTACTTTTTTATATTTTAAAATGTCCCTACAGGCTTACCTAACCTTTGAATCGTCAGTACTTTATATGGAAGCTTCTTTGGGGTTTACTAAACATCTCCTATCTTAATCTGACAGATCCGACGACATTTCAATATTACCCACCACGTGAGAAATCTGATTTCTATACCATGATAACTAGACACATGTCGGAAGCCTATGCAACCTTAATCTGACACGCTCGAGCTACTCCCGAAATCCCCTCTTGCCCTCCCCAACTATAGGAATGCGCACTGAAGTTAATTTAGTGCAACTGAGGACCACTTGCGTGGATAGGTTATAGTTAACCTTGGCTTAAGTAATAAACGAGTAACAACAGAGATGACATTGTATTCAAGCAAGGGATAACTTTAGTATTTGGATTAAATTTTTTAGCAGACATTGTACACGCACTTCAAATTCTATTAGTACATGATGTTTTATGACAATATTTCCTCAAATACTGAAAACAATGTAGTGGTTTTGATAAATAAAACCACAACACTGATATGATACAAGTAAGTCAAGTATATGGGTAGTAACAAGCGTGTTGCCACTTGCCCGTATAAGAATTTCAAGTGTCCGTACGTGCTATTTTTAAGAAACACTTTAAATTGCATAACCTTCAAAGTGAAGATAATGCATGGATTTATTTCGTAACTTATTTTATAATGTGAAGTTAGAATATGGTACTTGGAAGTTCTTAAAAAGTTCTGCTCGATTGTAGAGATATCGTAAAAGTACTCTGCAAAATGTTATAAAGATTTTATCCTTAATAATTAATGCGGTAGAGTTTTTTTTACTAAGACCATTATATTAGGTAGATGTTTGAAAACGATAAAGCACTATGAAAGAATTATTTAACAAGGATTATTATTTATGCTAGCTATCATAAACATTTAGAAGGTGGCCCACATTTTATAGATCAGAGGAAGCGTCATTAAGTGCTCTGCTTTGGTTTTCTCCAGTAAAAGTGATCAGGAAACATGACATTTTTGTGTTCGATATAAATATACACTTTACGAGTGACGACGTTTCCTCGAATCGGCGAGCTTTGACAAGGCTGTCTAAAGGTTAAGGATTTTTAATGCTAAACTGAATTTTAAAAGGCAATAAACTCGAATTAATACAATTTTTAACCTAAATTAAAGTGATTTTTAAAAACTTTAAAACAGGAAGGAGGACACATTGATATATTATATCATGGATGCTGAAATCCCTAGGATTATAAAAAAACTATGGACAATTGTATAATTTTGAAGAAATTTTTCCTTATTCATAGTTCACTCTATGTGGATTGTGGAGCTAGTTATTCTGCAATGCTAACCACATTGTAAGTCGATATCCATTGAAATGCTCCAGCAATTTTACGTCACTCGAAGCGTAAGAAGCACGTAGAGGCATAACGAAACGCCGTTTTTGTGTTAAGCCGAGTATGGACTGCGCCAGTGGGCGGGGCTTGCACATGACTGCATTTTAAACACCCAATTATTGGCTCTTTTTTATACTTAAAAAAATCTTGTTTATATATCTCCTAATATTTTCTAACAAAAAATCTAAGGTGCTAAAAGTAAAATGCCAACGATTGGGTAGTAAGCCCTATACAGCATTTATACATGTTAACAGTAACTCATCTGTGATGTAACAGCGTCAATCGTTTGTCCACTGTCCACCTATTCGCCATGCCAAATGGATCATGGCTACTATTTAACCTAATTATTTGCAAATTACAGTTACTATTCGTGTAGACGTCGCGGTCATGTAATTAATTTTGTTGCCTTTGTCCTATTTTCATAACGAGCAGTCTACAGGCCGCTTAAAATCTATTGCAATACGTAATTATTTTATAATTTATTAAATCGATAGTGCAATAAATCAAATTTTATTATAAAAAGCAATGGAAAACTAACTTACTTAATCAATAGAAATGAACAAAGAAATTGTCCCATTATTTTTAAATAAAAAAATGTTAAAAAATATTGTGAATTATCGTTAATTGATAACCTACAAAGTGTTAATGTGGCACTTAAAGATGACGTTTTTACCGCATCAGCTGAATATCAGGGTCAACTGTAATAGCTGTACCGATTACCTACTTAATGGCAAACCCTTGACATTAGGCGCCAGTTATTGGAACGCGCCGAGCCTGTATTGAATGCTAATAAAGTTTGAAACAGACGACGTAGAGCCACTACGAGATCGTACAGAATCTTGAATTATAAAAAAAATACTTTAATTGACAAATTATAACGCGGAAATCTGTTTATATTTGCGTTTCTGCTAATAATTAGTAAGGCAGGTTACGTCGGTACAAAGTGCGAGAAAATCAAAGTAAAAACTACAGTTCAGAGATATTTTACCTTTGAATGTGTACGAAAGTGATCCTTACAGAGTCGGCATAAAGGTTCAGTCGGAGGCAAACTACGTCGGAACGCCACAAGGTCCCGCTAACAGCGTCCTCCGCCAAGGCCTGCCAGCTGCCGTCACTCCTACACTTGTTAACGAGTCATACAACATATTTATATGTTGTACATACAAAAAAAGTTTAGAGGACATCCTTATTCGTTTTCGCATATATATTACATCTCATTATCATAACGTAACACATTATAATTATTATAATGATGATTTTTATGATAATTGCTAAGGCCTACGAGAACTGCTCATATAGCCCGTCACAGACCTAGCTATAATATGTATATATTAATATATTTATAGCAAGGCATATTATTCTACACTAAATCCACATGTCACAGAAATATATATTATAGCTGAGTGTGTGGTCACGCGAAAATTAGTATAGAAAATATATATTAATATACCTAGCTATAAACATATTAATATATATTATAGCTAGTACTGTGACGGGCTTATCTGTAAGCATTTATTCTCTATTTCTTGCGAAAATATAAACAAAAATGTACGAGGTAAGTTTTCTCATTTTGTTAGGCTTTACTTATTACGTGTACAAAATATTAAGCTGCCGACTTCATTATTAAGAATTCTTTAAAAACTAAACGATATCAATAAATATTATAAAATAGTTCATAACTTGTTATTTTAAATATGTATGACAATATACAATTATTGTAAACCTAAAAGGCCTTCGCTATCAAAAAAAAAAAACATTATTACTCGTATTAATGGTCACAACTTTCATAGATGGGGGTTTTCCACTTGTGTTGTGGGATATACTCGATGAGATATCATTATCGCGAAGAAACTGGTTCCTGTGTCCGGTGATCGGCCGTCGACCCTGCCCCCTGGTCATTCAGTTGACACCATAGGTAATAAACCTTAATACTGTTCAATCAACTGTGGTCTGTGACCAATGACGTCACAAAGTTGTGTACAGTGCCAGTTTCAATTTACTCAAAAGCAATTAATGGCAAGCATAGATGGTCTTTATTTGATATTTGATTCTGGATCAAGAGATATATATTTTTGTAGAGCTATCAATTTTTACTTATAAACCATGGACCATCTCATGGCTCATCTCATGTTTGAGATGAGCCATGAGATGGTCCAAGGATGTAATTTTTCAAATAAATACGTAATTGTTTTTGCAATATCTAGATATGTTCCGCGGTGACCGCAGTTGGCAAGTGTGGCAAGTGGCGACGATGTGTCTGAGCACACTCGAGTATTGTTTGCCAATTGCAGCCGGCTTGCACAGTGTACAACATTCCATACAAACGTATTTAACATCTAGCAGATCGTTGCGAGATGCTTGTTTTTGTGTATTTTTCAAAGGTTCTTCTGCAATTAAAGAAAGGCCAGAAAATGTAAAAAGAATCCTACAAATTAAAGGTACAATTTGGTGACGAATGGAAAATAAAAGGAAGCCACTCAAAATAAAGTAAAATAATGAGATCATTGTTGTAAAGTTCTTCTATGGTATCGCTTTTTAAAGTTAAAGTTTTGTCGGCCATGACCAGCCGGTACAATATAAATGTTATGATTTATAATAACTCGATATAAAGCGTTCTTTGTTATGAGTTACAATTATTAATGAGGTCGGTCGCCACGAATGATGTATTTCGTACACGAGATTGGTAGTTTTATTTACTTAGAAACTATGTTAATGCTTTACAAGAAACCATTATTGTTAATTTTAAGAAACATTTAAAATGGGTATGATTTCTTAAGAATATAATAATATAATTGTATTTCTCACAGATTCCTCAAAATGTTTGATTTAAATGAATCTACTAAAGGAGAAGTTGATCGTTGTAAAACGACGGGCCTATGTAATTTGGTCGTTACGTTAAGCCCAGTGGACAAATCGAAATCGACCCATCGAATTGTCATAGCCCTAACGAATGACATAGGTCCATAGTCTTCCTATGAATCAATTTCTATAATGGTACAAGTTAGTGAAAATAATTGTTTGCCAGTATTGCGTAACTGTCGAAGCGAGTGAAATATCAACAAGTCTCCTCAATCCGCCCACGACCTCTTGGCCCTCGGCGAAGGTTAGCGTGGGTTTGTTGCTCTGCCAATATTAGTTTATTAAATATACCTAATAATGTGTGAAATGCTAGTTGGGGGCGTGCCAAAGTATACTAGCAGCACTTTACAGATGAGATGTACTTACATGTCTTCCTGCAATTGCAAACAATGAGCCGTTGAAACTGCATTAACGTAAACTAAAAATTGTAATTTATTACTATAAGTAATCAATATAAAAAATAAAATATTTAATGACCTGACAGAATAAATGTAGCTTATATTGACTACGCGCCGTCGTAGGCAGCAGAACGAACCGATTGTATTTTATATAAAAATATTTCAAGTAAAATCACAGCGCGTAGTTTCCAAGGTTTTCATTATTTTTCACGGAAATGAACGCGATACATCATGAATAATTTGCAAATAATTTAAAACCAACCTTGGGACCAACGTAACACTCGGTTATAAAATTTTAAAATTCTGTTAAGTAACATCACTACATTTAAATAATGTTAATGATTTAAATATTTGTGCAAATCTTGAAATGTTAAGTGTGCTAGTAATCTCTTTTTTATGGATCTTACAAGGAAAAAAATTGAGAAAGAAAATCTTCAATTAGTGGACTGACAAAAAACTGAAAATGCAGCACATGAATTTCTTATATTTTAAAATGTAGTTAAAAATGTGTTTCAATAACTGAAGGCGCGTGTGCAAACAAAGAGTTCTAGTATAGTTTTTACCGGCAGTAAATGTTTTATGACAAGGCGTTACATAACGCTGAAGTGCCTTGACATTGTACCGCGGCCGGCCGCCGGCGTCACCGCGCTGAACCTTACACGTGGATCGTAAACATACATTATACATGCAACCGTCAAGTGCAACTTTTCTCATATAAATACCCTCTGACCTCCATTTGTGTGCATTCGCTAACGAGTGCGCATGTTGTCTCCTTCACTCTTTTGTTTTAGCTTCCGTATTAGGAGTGCATGCTGTCCCCTTCCCTCTTTTCAGCTCTGATTGAGCTCGATGTTGTATCCCGAAAGTGTGCATTTAACAAAGAAATATTGTATACTTCGTTTTAGGCTTAGACCAATATTATCTAAAAGTTAGCAAAGAACACAACAACAATAAATCAAATGTCGCTTAATTATTAGAGTGTGACGTAGTAATTTTAATTATTATTTATATGCATTAATATAATGAGATATAATTGGATCAAAATACAATATAGTATTCTTTTCGGGATCCAAAATGTTTCGAAACTTCTTGTGCCCTTGGGGCTACGCCGCGTAGCAACGTCGTAGCACCGTGCTACGCGGCCTTGTACTATCCCAAATATAACAGGGTAGCGTTCCAAAAGTTTACTACAGCTATAATATTTTGTTCTATGAGTTGAAAGAATAATGATATCTACAATTCGGATTTAGGTTTTAATTAAGCATAGTAATAGTACGCTTCGTTAAAAAAGTTAAAGATCGGCTCGAAATCAATGGGCGGAGCTTGTCAAAGTAAATAGTCGTGTTCTGGTGTAGTCATGCGTTAATATTGAAATTCCCAACCTACTTTAAAGGAGGTTAAACTGGTTTGTTGTGCGTGATATTTACACTTACACGTAAATACTTTTACGGGTAAAAAGTTTTCTTATTTACATTTCGAGCCATTCAACGCTCCAAGTTTAAAGTAAAGTAAATAAAAATATAATTTATGTCCGCGATTTCTTTTAGATAATCTCGATTTATTGGGCAGAAATAAATAAAGTTGTGAATTAATAACGAATTTTAGTTTTGCATACGGTGAAAGCCGATTACATACACAATTTGTTCGAAACGAATAGCTTTTCCAGTCGATACCAAGGTAGAGGTAGCGTGAAATATCGTAGATAACCGTGCCAACTATTTATCTAACAGGAATTTATTTTGTTCGCCGCAGATAATATTAGAAAGTGAAAGGCCGGTCGAGAATCGGACAAAATTTGAAAAGTAACACTGATAACATCTCACGTTAATTCCGTCATAAAGCGATTCAAGTTTGAGCAAGTCGTGAACGAATTATTTGTATGAAAATTTAATAATTGAGTGTATAGTTTCTCTCGTTTATTATGTTAATTCATTAAAACCTGCGGCATTCACTGGTCATGTTTGAACATGGTTCTTTTGTTGAGCGAGTCTTCGTTGATGTCTGGTCCATGACACCGTTGATATCGGACAATGTGTACTCAATGTATTTTACGCGTGTACTCTGCTCGTACGTAGTATTTTCACGCGCTCGTAACGTTATCTCCACACATTTCTGCGCATCAGAGATTACTATACTGTTGTAAGTCTAATATTAGTGTTTATTATTGTTTTCCTGAGCTAGATTCTAAGAAATATGCAATTCTATTGACTTTTCTTCTTGAATATACATTATTTTGATACTTTAAAGACAGGATGATCATTAAAAACTCTTGACCCTTTTATTTAATACAGAATTGTATGTAAAACCTATTGCTAAGCTATCAATCTATGTAGGCAAAGCACTAGCGTCGCGAAAGCAGGAATCGTGATATAAGTGGTTAGCCGAGAGAACAGGTGCGGTGAAAGTACAGCTAGATGTATATAGTATACTGTACATGTATACTGTATAGGTCAGGCGTTTATGTAAAGCGCAATCATACTACTATTATGACACCACCCTGTGCAGTGTGCATGTAAACAAAATACCTTTTTTTTCATAAAAAAAGTCGTCTATGCCCTTTTCGCCCCATATCTTTTTGTCCCTTTTGTAAATGCTGCTGGGACTAATTACATTAGGACAGGAAAACCACATTAATATATTTTCTTTGAAAATATTAGTTTTTCTATGAAAAGGTCATGTCATGTATTATCGTGTATGAAAATGACAAGTATGTGTGGGTGAATACGAAGAAAATTCCCACGATAATGTAGTGCCGATTATTAGCTATGAGAACGTCGATTTAATTATAGACCATGTTTGAATGTTCGAATAAATATAAAGTAGACTAATCTTTATACTACCACCTGAATCTGGCGCACACTTACATTTGCGTGATTTCAACTATAACTTTAAGTACCAAATGCAGAATCAGCAAACGCAACTATCCCTATATTTAGCGAGTTTCAATCCAAGGACTGCATTGCATGATATTTATACTTCGGTCTTAGAAAAGCGTTTCTCAAATGTCCACTTAAGTCGTAACGCAATGTAGCGCATCCTCACATAAGGTAGTGGCACAGATTACGCCGAGGTTAATACGAAAGCACGATCTGTGTCACGGTCTAATTGTCACTACTTAAAGTCATTCCGTGGAAAATATGGCTTCTTACACTGCATTTACTGTTACCACCTTACTTTTTAACTGAAGATGTTCCTTGACCTAAATTTCAAAGTGTAAGCTGACATCCGAGGCTAGCGTTAGAGACATAGTTTCATAAGGATTTTCTCGTGAAAAACATGGCTGAAGAATGAAACATTTTGCCTTGTCATTTCCTCTTATGCTCTACAACTTGGTAGAAAAGAATATATCTATATATGGCTATTCAGAAACTGCTGGGTTGAACATAGATAAAGACAACAAATGGACTTACCCTCTTTTTGCGCGGGTGGAGGTCCTCGTAGTCCATGGCGATACCCTCGTCGCTGAAGGAGGAGGAGACGGGCGGCGGGGAGGGGGTGCCGGAGCGCCATGACGAGCCCGAGCTGCTACTGCCGCCCGGAGACACGGAGGACCGACCGCCCCATGCACCTACAACAGTTAAAGTTGTAGTTCCATATTCGAAATCAGAATTAAGTTTAGAAGTTAATAGTTCCATATTCGAAAAAGTCTTTCATCATGATTGTTCACAGCCTTAAAATATTCTGTAGAAAAACTGACCAGTTAAAAAAAAGGATAAAATTTAAAAAAGGAATCTGCTGTATTATTTATCATGTCGTTGGCAACGAATTAAGACATTTACCGAAAAAAACATATCGACAGCGATGAAATACAATACACGACTTTTTGTGACTTGTAACTTGGTTGTAACTACTTGTAACAAAGTACACAATATTATGCTCTAATAACTTCGCTATGCTAACAAAACAATGAACAATTTTGGAATATTTTAACCCGTCGTCTACTGTGTATTATGCAATGTGAATGCCCATGCTACGTGACCTGTTTTGGTGGGTGCTAGCTCAAAGTACTCGGTCACTAGGGATAGGAGAGAGGGTTTCATCATATTATTGTCAGTATGACCTTCTAAGAAAATGTTATACGACGGTTATGTTGAATCTGAAAACAAGCTTTCAATATTAATATTATAAATGAGAAAATGTTTTGTTATGTCTGCCTGTTACCTCTTCACGCCCAAACCACTGAACCGATTTTGCTGAAAATTTAGTATGGATATATTTTGAGTCCCGGAAAAGAACTTATGATACTTTTTATCCCGGAAAAATATACGGTTCTTGGGAGATATACGAATTTTGGCGCAACGAAGTTGCGGACGTTATCTAGCTAACAAACGCGTTTTAAATACAAAGAGCCTTTTCTATTTTTAGGGCCTGTTTCAACACTTTCTGATAAAGTGCCGAATAGGCTATTCACAACTGTTTTAATAGATTCTGCATACTTGATGTCAGTTAATCCATCGATCGCGGATTCTTGGAAATCTATTGTTATTCTATTGTTGTCGCGGTCACCGGTGTCCTTATCGGGCTTGATAGGTCAATTGTTGGATAGCGTATTCGTCACTTATCAGGAAGTGGTGAAACAGGCCCTAAGTATAATTGATATTATTTTTATAATACTAGCTTCATAATGTACGCTATAAAGTACATGAATGTATCTAATGCACAACTCACAAGTGCGTACGAATAAAGTTGAACGTCTATAAATTACGAAACGGAACTCGCGGCCACTTTCACTCACACAACGGTTTCTCGCGGCCGCACATACCAGCTAAAGATGAGGCGTCATTTGTATTGTGCAATATAACATACAAGCTTCTCATGGTTCATTTCGAGATGTACTGTAAGAAAAGTTGATTCGAGGCGGACCTACGTAATTTGGTCGCGTTAACTTGAAGATCACAATTTGTATTGAATTTACACAATCCAACCAAATGATAGGTCCGTCAACTGCCTATTATCAAAATCATGGCGCAACCGGGTCTCCTCATATTCATTTCGAGACGAAGCGAGCCTTCTCAAGCTTGATTCAAGATTTAGAAGCGGGTTTACTCATGATTTATTTCATGTATTCGTACACTGGCTTATTAATAAACGAAGAATCAGACGGGACTTACTCATTCATGTTGCGGTTGTTGCTGTCCTACACTTTGTAAAGCTAGATAGACAATAGCAGCTACATGGATTAGTCCTGTCATTTAGTTTAATTTATAACTCAGTAGGCGTTTTCCACGACTTCGTAGAAGCCAAATTGATGGAAAGCATGATCCAACCCACTGAAACTCTACGTTTTCTTGTAATAAATATATTATTTGTGTTTAAAAGTATTTTAAAGTGCTTCATTTCATTAAAATAGGTCTGGAAGTCTTTAAGTATATTCGATTTCACCTCTATAATAATATTAGTATAGATGTACCGCAGAGGGCGTAGAGTGAGATGTGTTTCCTCTTGTGGAAACCATGCACGGTTTCCTACAAAAGGAAACATAGATTGTGTAAGATGAAATCGACTAGTGTTAAATTATATTTACCAGTACTAATACGTATTTAAGTACTGTAATTAGCTTATTAAGCACTCGTAAGAGGATGTTATTCACTTTCTTTTTATTACTCAATATCTAATCTCCATCAACCACTAGATTTAATTGAATAATATAACGGAGATGCTTCTCGTCCGAGAGTGGAATTTTTAATGAAGGTAACAGAGGAGTAATGAAATTAGTTTGAAACAGAATGCAAAGAAAGTGGAGCGTTCAGTCGACGGTCGTAACGCGGACCGTAACTGCCGAATACCTGTCTAGACTTAGTCTAGACACAGTCTAGACGTCATCAACGTTTACAATATTTTATTATAAACCACACACAGAAAATGTTACGAATAATAAGCCAGTCCCACTCGTCGCTCCGGGAGATTTATCGTTTGGAGGAAATTTTGTACTATTGTATTCCCGAATCGAACGACTAACCTAACCTTATTTCCATTTATAATAAATTACAATCCAATGTTGATGAACTCGTATCGATATTTAGATCTAAATGACGTAACCTTACTCCTGACGACACTTCAGTCGTTAACCTGAAACGAGAAGGTTAAACGTCGACGTCCCGCCGTTCGGGGCAGCGACTAGAAAGGACGTCGAAAAGTAATTTACTATACACAGGTGTCTCTTACGCAACCATCCATCGCTGTCGGCGTGGCGTGATTCTGCTTGCATAAGTTCAAATCGGCCTTTGATATATCTTAGAGGCTGATCGTGCGTGCGTAAACTCTTTATGCACGGGAAATCACTTTAATAAGCGACCATAAACGTGAAATTTTATATTACTCATTAAGTTTAATAACGTGCTAAATGTCAGCAGGACCTAGCTGCACAGTCATCTAACGTAAAATGCCAATTTAATAGATTACAAATCGTAAGAGATCGATTGCGACTCGTCATCTATATCGAAATCAAATCGAAGTGACTATGTCAGCTTAAAATAGCAACGCAAAAAAATAAACAAAACCGGCATCTTGCCTCACGTGCGGCGAGTTCTGATAACATCGTGGTTGACAACAGCATTGTTTATCGCCGAATTATATAAAAGTTACAAACGAAGTGTGAAATGCTAGGACAAACGAGTCATTCACGAGACCGATTACAACGATGTCACCGATGTCACACGCGCCTCAATGTCACAGCTCAAAAGCGTCACTCGCGACTCGCGGTGACGTCATCTGCATTCTCTACAAAAACGTCAAACGATGCACGCCAATCTGCGTGGGATTAGTGTGCATATCGCTTTGAAGGTTGGTCTACAGATTAAATATTTCGAACTCTATATTTTACTCTCAGAGTTTATCTTTATCTATGCCCTTTCTACAGGTGTTTTTTAAAACAGTATCCTAACTTTTGGGAGTCAATAATTCAAATTAAGAGCATAATATAAGGAGTCATATTATACTCATATACATAAGAGTGTATGTGTGAGTTGTTCACTGAAAATGATATTCTCAAACTGTACTTACTTGGTCTTGGTGAATTTGGTGAGCAACTGAGTGACATGAGAACGAGTGCGGCATTACATTCGTTCATCTGTTCATCTCGTTCACCGTACCCCAGGTCGCAGGAGCTGCTGGGGCCGCGCTTGCGAGACCTGAAATAGAAACATTACACTTAGTAATGTCACACTTAAAGAATTTACTGCCAAACATAGAACCTGTATTTTGGAAAGAGTTTTAAGTATGTAGATCATAGACATATTATGCGGTACATGCCAAATGTGACGAGTATGATTAGCCACATAATGTCAATATGGGTAACTTGCGTCGCCTATATGTTATCGTAGTAGATATCATAATGTAAGAATGTTCAATTTCATCTCTCAATTCACTTTAAAGTATTCAATAAGCCAGACACCAGCACATTGACCGGGCGATATTAAAAGTGTGCAAACAACCTCGGTAATTTGATTCATTGAACTTTCGTCCCTCAGAGTTCGCGGGTTCGGCGTCTGGATTCGGGTGTTGCGTAAGGACATACGTCTCCCGGCCAGTCACCTTGCCCGCAGACAAGTTCGTTCGTCCCGCGTAGGTCAATCAAAATCCAGTTTCAAGTTCGTCCGAGCTAACGACATACTATTAATACGAGCCCGCGACTTTGCTATCTTAGATTATACTAATGTTACTAAGGTGTAGTCGGGGAATCGAGACAGTAGCGGTCATTAACCTTGATTGGTCAAAAAGCTATTGTCATTTTCTATATAAACTGCGATTGAAGATTAAGTGATATCGTATTTCGCATACTCGATGTGAACTGAATATGAAGCATATTAACTTCGAACTCATAAAGTTGGAGATCATCATTCAAGAGTTACCAAGAAGTTTTCCGATGAATCTGTAATAATCTATGTCATTATAAGAGGTCAATTTTATTCTTAAATATTCTAAATACAGTGCGAGCATTTTTCATTTAGCGCCTAGACTAAAAAGGTCAATGACCGCTACCGCCTCGTTTCGCCGAGTATAGAATAGATGTTTTCAAGAGTGTTGTATGTTGCTAATAATTAGGTGTATCCGTTAAAATTAATATAATATACTTAAAAGGCATTTTACATGTAAATGGCTGTCAACCTTGAAATCATATTTTAAAAGTCTTCAAATGAAATAATAAACTCGATTTCTTGGTAGTAAAAAATCCATAATTTTTGTAATTCAACGCCTTCTTTGTTATTAAAAAATAAGGTTAAATAATATCTTTGTTTGCGATTTTTGGAAAACGTAATTAGCACAGCTTTATACCTATTGTTCGCAGTATTCTCAAGTTTTTCCTTTGTGTGTCAGAATTAATTATAAAATGAAAATTAGGTATAAAATTATTTAGAATAAAATAAAATATCCGCCGGTGCTTCTAAACAACAAATTAGTATGAATAAATTAGATCTATATCGTTTATTTAATGTACTCGGAGGCCCAACTTTAAATATAACAAAAAATCTATTCATTCATTATGGTATCAAGGATTACATGAAAATAATTAGTTTAGCGTAATACGGGTGCCGAGGACAATGATTTATTCATTACGTTAATGGCTCACCTCAAGATAACCTACACGTATCAAAAATAAAAATTATTAAATGGCCGATAAAGGTAACGAATTGACTTATCAATTAACCTCTACATGAGGACAAATTATTTTTATACAATGTTGTGTACTTCTTGAACACTAATTAAACTTGTAAAAAGGTGACCCAGTCTGATGGTATTAAAATGGCGGTGTCAGCTCTAAACTACATTTTTATCCGCCGAGTGTATCTAGATGTTAATTAAAATTCTAAGCCGTCTCTGCCCTAATATTTACCCACTTTTTTTTTCATTTTATTTTCCATCATATTTTCTTTACCGCGACGATATCGATAACATTATTTTATATTTGTTGCAGGCATACCTTTATAACCCTTTATAATTTAACAATAAACAGCGTGAAATCACTGGAAATTTGTGTGTTTTCCTGTCGGGCCGCGGTCTCGAGCGGGGCTCACGTCACCCCACATTTTTTTATATCTCGAAGGTTTTCGCTCCAGCCGCCTCGGGGTGTTACGCCGAGGGCGCGAGCGTTGACTCCCTCGCGTCCAATTTTGACATTCAAAATGTACTTTAATTGCAATTAGTACTAAATAATTGCAACAAAAACCCAACGAAATTAACACAAAAATAAACTCGAGAAGTTATGAATTTTAAGTAGCTCATTATCTTCTCGGATACACGGTTGTAACAAAAACTAAATAGTAAAATATAATGTGAACGACCTCACGGTGTGAAATTCGCGAATCGTGGAAAACCTGTAGTCTTAACTCTTAACCTGCAGACGGCGCGCGACGCCCCACAAACTGAGTGTGTTCACCTCCGTCTACCTTGTCAAGTTCACCCATTTCAGACGGGGCTCTGCAAACTTAATGCCCGGCTGGGGTCGTTGGAGCCCGGTGTCCCCAGATATTGTGACATCCTCCAACTAATTAAACTTCGGCCAGCGGAGGACTCTACAGGCGCCGTAGCGGCGTCGTAGCGTCAAATTAATTCGCCGTCATTTGTCTAACTCGATATCTGTTCCAGCTGTTTGTTTTACGGCACCTATGATAAAGTGCATGAAATTTAAATTTTATATTAATTAAATTATCTAATATTTGTTTTTATAATTAGAAAAAATGTGTTTAACGACTCGTGCCACTTACGCTTTTTGTAAATTAATATTATAACTATTTTGGGGTTTTTACCGCGATGTAACTTTTGATATCGTTTTACGTCACTCCGTAATATTATATGGTCGACTTTGTCAATGAATAAGCATGAGTTATTTTTCGCTGTTGCCGTAGCAGAGGTTAATAACATTCGAGGATTTTCAAAAAATTTCCACTTTGAATATGCAGCAGAAAATTAATTTGGACGTTGCGTTCTCTTTTTTGCAGTCATATAATAAATTAGTTGTTAATTACAATTTATTCATTAAAAGTAAAACATACTTTGAAAAATAGTTTTAGTATTTCCTAAAGATTACACCTATGATCCAGGCATATAATATAATATTTTATTACCTTTTGGAAATGAATCTTAGCTATATATCTTATTGAATATCTATGACATAATCTTGGGAGTATATGACATAGTTGATCTTGGGTATATCTCTCGTAACATCTGAAAAAACTGCAATTTAGTGCATCGCGTCGCTCTGGACGGTAGAGCCACAGTAGAGCTAGGATTGTTGTGATGTGGTCGCGAGCCGGTACTACCGGTAACCGGTGGTCTATTTATACCGCGGTCGCAACAATTGGATGCCGCTTCGCCGGCCGGCACCACCTCACCGCATAAAAATAGAACCACACGTAACTGTTGATGTAACATATTGCCAACCATTCCTTCATCCAAAACGTTCCTTATAATCGACGAAACTAAAACCAACATTAAATAATTAGTAATAGTAATTGTGTTTTATAATATATGTAATCGAAATACATTTATTCATAACAAATACATATTAATGATGGATTTATATGTAATGTATCGGCATGAAGACATTGCGTTCGATTTATTTATTATCATATGTAACACTTATATATAATAATGTTTCAGAAAAACTTTTGTTACACCGAAGGTATTGACCAAAATGTATTATCGAAATAATTTAATATTTTTCTATGTACTATCAGAGAAGTTGATTCCTATGCAAATCGGGGACCTAAGTAGTTTGGTTGCGTTACGTCAAACCCAGCCGACAGATCACAATTAACATTAAATTGACATATTCGACCAAATAACGTTGGTCTGTCAATTCCATAGGAATCAACTTCTTCGATGGTATTTATTCAACATACATACGAAATTAGTCAGAGATATTCGTGCCTAAAATTAAAAATACTTGTCACAAAAGTACAAGGTAGACAAGCAGGCATGTACCGCATGGGCTAGTGACATTTGCTAACCGATTTTAATGATTGCCGTTTATTTAAATAATGAATAATGAATAAAATAGCGGAACTGGATCAATAGTGGCCAGCTGTGCACACCGGCCTAGCATTGAGAGCGACCTTGCTCGCCCGCCCTCGCGCCCTCGCGGTGACATGGCAGCCAACTATCAAACCTTCAGTTTCCAGTTGTGCCAACCGTGACATTTTTGTTTTTTAATTGGATGCTTCACTGCTAGTAATGACAGCCAATTTGCAACCTATTGCGGTCTCTTCACATTGGGCCATGATGGACTAATACAGGCGCTTGCGAACGTGTAGAGAGGCCTATTCTATGATTGCCTATAATATATTATGTCATTGTGTGCTGGCAATAATGGCCATCATCCATCAAAAAGTGTTAAGTATTATTTGGAAGCTATGGTCAAAACAATTTGTAGCACTTATTGCAAAGGAAAGTGTGAGTGTTATTATAAAAGAATCAGATAAAAAAATGTATGTAATGTTAGGACATATTACATTCTGTATTCTGCGCACCTATAAATAAAGTGCAATACGTCGGTTGTAACTTGTACCTATCATGTGTGTGTCGGGTATTAAAAAAATAAAAACAAAATATGTTAATGATCAATTTAAAATAATACAAACCAAGTATAACAGCGGTAAACGAACTGTGATTAAAGTACATTTCTTTGTTCGTCATATTTAGCTGGTAATTATTATTGACCGGAAATGTCTTTGAGTGTAGAAGCTATTCAGGAAGTCATTTTCCGGGGAATCCAGTTTAAAAGTGTAAAGATTTATTGCTATTGAACTCAATTTACACCTATATTTAACTAACTGAAAATTACATAAAGATAATATCTAGGTATTGTTAAGCGCACAAAAAATGAGCAGACTATGCCAAAGAAATCCATCAAAAGAACGCAATATCGCTCGCCTTGCTAGTTGCTACAGCTATTGTGTTAAAAATAAGAATCACGCGAAAACACAAATTGACTTTGACGCGAGTGGCGAGTGGCATTGATGTAGGTCGCGGTGTCGTTTTTTGTGAGGCAAAAACCGACGGGGCTAGAACATCCTGCTAGCTCACTCCCTCAATACTGGTGATGTCATCGCTGCGCTAATCATTTGTGCTAGCCTCAAATCCGTGTACCGATACTTATACCAGAAACCATAATATCAATTTCAGGCTTTTAGGAGCGACAGAACAGTTTCGGAAAATTTCGTTCGTAGATGTGGATTAAAATATTATGTCTTTTACTTTAACTGAAATTAAAATATGTCTTTTAATTTAACTGACTTTTCCGCTCTACAATCTCTATTCAAATCTTCGATGGACATGATGGACGCTAACAAGGTTTTTGAAATTGGAACACGAGCGACAGATCCGCCGTCGTTGTTTTTAGTATGCGAATCTAGAATGGAACATTACGACCGGACCGCAACGAATCGCTATTAAATCGGTAATCTAACAGTAACTTAACGATCTATTACGAGTTCGCATCAAATTGCTGATTCTGTTTGACAAATAGCGATAACAGAACATTGCGACAAACTGTAGTAACGATCGATTGCCGCGGATTACGTAACATAATGCTAATCGTAAACATTAACAGGGTGAATGTATGTAAACATGTTTTCAACTTGTTTAGGAATTAGGAATTCCCTCTTACGTTTGAAATCAATTCTATTTTGCAACAAAATATCATAAAGGATTTATAGGTATTGTATCTACACTGAATTAAGGATAAACGTAAAAAATATGGTTGCAAACAATTATACGATTTGGAATGGTAATAAATTGATTGCAAAAGTTTATACTGAGTCAACATCATGTCGATATCCTTAATTAATCATTTTGACTCTTTTATTCTTTATTTAAAACAACATCCATACTTAATATTATAAATGCGAAAGTGTGTCTGTCTGTCTGTCTGTTACCCCTTCACGCTCAAACCGCTGAACCGATTTTGCTGAAATTTGGCATGGAGATACTTTGAGTCCCGGGAAAGGACATAGGATAGTTTTTATCCCGGGAAAATGTACGGTTCCCGCGAGATAAACGAGTTTTGGCGCAACGGAGTTGCGGGCGTCATCTAGTTTTGTATAAAAATGTAGAGTTTGAATTTGTGCGCTGCAGTAGAGTCGGTACGAGCATTGATACGGTTGACAGTGTCCTAAATACTTTCCTATGATTGATAGTTTTACATATTTCCATCGCATTTGCCTCAATGTGAACGATAAGGTGTTGAAAATAAGGAGCAACGTAAAGGAAGTGTGACGTTTCCACCAATTATATTTCCCTGTATCGCTTTCGTTTCGTTCCAAACACCCAATCAATTTTAAAAATAAACTCCGTCATTACACTGCCGAGATTCAAAGAATAATTACATGCTTACGTACCGAGGAGTTTTTGTTCCCGAGCTTGGTGGAATAACCTGCAGGTCGATGGAAAGTCAGCGATGAATATAATGACTAATGGTTCTCGTACGGCCTCTCAAAAAGGGCGAAATTAGTTTCAAATCGTACCGAACGGTGCATTTACCACAAATCGTTTAGGTCTTTCGTTTAGGCTAAGAAGAATAAAGAGGAAGGTATTCAGCGGTAGTGGATACGGGTGCTATTATAAAAGTATTTAACCTTCTATTAACAACAGGGTAGAGGAAGTTTTTGTTATTTAAACAATTGCTGATCTATGGCACTTAAGTTACCAAAAATACTTTTTAATAAGTAGGACGACGAAGACATAAGACAGACATTGTTAGGCACATCATACAATTGTTCTTCTAAACTTTCTCTGAAAACACCTGCCGAATGTACTCAACGAACGAAAGTAAAATGTGTACCTGTGCTGTGTGCAGTGTACACGATACAAGATAATGTGAACACGAGAAAGTAACTTTAATTATATCTAAAATTGTTTCATTTATGCTTAATTCAAGCCTTTTCATAAGAAATATTATGCGCTCCACTGTTCTATAGAGAGTTATTACACCTTTGAAGAAGCAATATTTTTTATTTAGTGTTTCTAGTTTGTTAGACATGAAATGTTGCGTTAGCGGTTAGTCCAACAATGAAATATTACTTTAAAATTTACATCACCCCAAAGTTACAGGCCAGTACTGCGCGTCTATCAAACGTATAAAACTTATTGACCAATACTTTTCGTCAGCGCCGTTAGAACTTAGAGCAACAAAAAAAAACGGAATGATTTGTAAATTATAATAAAATTCACGAGTCACGACCTACACTTTCTGGCAAGTAAAATATTTGAATGTTTGTCAGAAAGTGTAAGTATGTCGTCAACAATTAAAATTATACAATAAATTAAAGCTCGATGACGTATTTGAATGCGATTGTTTCGGCCAGTGTTTTATAGTCCGGTAAGTGTTGCTGGCCAGTGTCATTACCATATTACATTCCATTTTAATAAGGACTGCTATTTTCGTAAATGAAAGTGTGATAAAGAATTTTAGAAATGCATGTTAGCTCTTTATAAGGTAACGGTGCGAAGCGAGTACAGTTATAAATTATAAAAGTAATTGTTAAAAGTAACTTTAATAATTTATTTAATTACTATTAAGTACATACAAATTACAAGGAATTTGAAGAGTTATTAGACTTATTAGTTTATCTTTGTACTAAAACGCCTTCGTTTTTCGATTGCTTTGATAATGTGATGATTAAAGTAAACCTATTTATAATCTTTAGCATGTAATAAAGTCGGAAAACACGATTTATCTGTAACATTAACGATATTTGTTAGTAGACTGTATGCGGCAGTTTTCCAGTGTGTCGCTACGTTCCATTTTTAAACTAGGTCACTGTGTCATGGCAGCCAAGCCAAGTATCAAACGGATCGGCGCCATCTTTGAATGTCGTTGATACATGTAACAAATATATTCTACGTCACCTCGAGAACAAATGAATTTTGCACCTTATCATAGGAGTTAATCGACATTAGCTTTCACTTAGCCATGGCACAGTCGGGCTTTTGCAACGACCACTCTGACATATCTACCAAACGTTTATAATAATTAATTGTAGAGTTGGCAAAGGAGAATATAAATTCTGTAAGCTGAATAACTATAGATAGAGTGGAACATGTGACGTACGAAGGAAAACTCTACATAATACTGTAGGATAAGAAATTGTAGTAATATCTTATGTCAATGTTGCATAACCTTACTTATCATTAGTACCGGCAGGCTGTTGCTAGGCGTACATACGCCTTCATACTATACCTACGAGTGACCAAATATGCCTTTGCAAGCACTTTCTAAGGCGTTCCGCTCGTTATTAAATGGTACTTTTATGAAAGTGTATCATAACAAGTACATACGGCCGGCGAATCCGCGAATTATGCTCGTTTTTTGGTGTGTTGTGAAATTTGGACCGAGAGCGGAGGTCTCACCTCTCACCGACACGATGAAAAGTGAAACCTCGCTGTCGGCGGCGTCACGTTGCGGCCATTTCGTGCCGTTTGTTCCGGTTCCATTAAATGAGCCACAGAACAGATTCTTACGACTTCCAGCTACGTAACGCCGCCCGGAGAATGTCTAAAACTTAATTTCGGTCGCCACAGCGCCGACAGAAATCGCGGGGCGGCCGCTGGAATTTTTAAATAGTCGGCAGCGCTGCATTGTCTATCCTTCTCTGCGGGCCGGCGGCGCGCGGCGCGGGAGGTGCCGCAGAATGTAGGCAATCGTGACAAGGACACGCCCGTACTAACACTTCCATCCAGTTTCTAACGTGCTCGGAGATTTCGCAACGCTCGCCCGCACCGCGCCGCCCGGCTTCGGCGATGCGAGCGAGCGCGCGATTACACCTACTAACTAACCTACAACAAAAAGTACGTAGTGTGAAATACGCGAGCAATTTGCGCCGAGGTCGCCGGGCGAGCGTAAATCAATGTTATTCGATGTATTGTTTTCCAACACAATGATCGCAGCTTCCGTGTTGAAGAAGATTAGCAAATACGACATGCAAATTTGATAAGACGGCCGGCAAGGTCGCGTGTAGCATGCGGCCTTCCTCGTCGCGAGGTGAGCCCGTTTAGCGAGGTTGATATAATAGATAACGATACCGCTCCGCGAATACTTTCCCCGACGAGGAAAGAGAACGTTTAAAATTATGATTCACGGTTTTATGTAAGTCCAAATTGTCCGAGGCGAAAGATATTTCTGTTGCAACGGTTAAATTTATTTTACAAACACAACAAAGTAATTAAGTACATATTAGTTTATAAGGAACGATTTATGGTCGCGTTGGAGCGGGCGCGATCACTGAAGTCATCATGATCACACTGGTTTAGAAGCAGGAAGTCAATTAGCCACAATATTGGACATGTAAGGCTCTCGATAAGTCCTATATAGGAGCATTGCACGCAGCTGCTCTACCCATATGGAAGCGCGGTATTTACGACTCATTATCCTATGAATAGGTACGAACAAAGGTAATTCATACAGGAATTAGTTAACACTGAAATATTAGTCAGTACCGAATGGGTAGTAAAGTCACCACGATTTATTGCAGACGTTTACTGCATGTAAATAATATACTACAACATAACACTGACAGAGCTAAACGTTTTGGCAACGTACGTGTCTTAACACATTTAATTGGCAGGAAAAAATATTGTAGAGTTTGAGACCTACCTTCCCTCCACTGGGGTAAATCACGTGTCTTTGCTTGGCAGAATACCAAAGAACGCTTCAAAGCACACCTTGAGAGCCGCCTACATCACTTCAATATACGTCGGTAAACCTATGTTTTTGCTTATATAAAGAAAAGAAGGAATATTTAGCACCTACCCTTGCATGTGGTGTGCAGGAACCTCGATGGTGGCAGAGGCGCGCCTCCTGTCGCCGGCCATGTCGGCCAGCCTGGCGAAGTCGGTGTCCACATCGGCGAGTCGGGCCGATTTCCGCGACTCCAGAAGCCTTATTTCGTCCAACCTCTTCGCCAGTTGAATTGGCTGCTGTAAAAAAATATTGACTTTAGTTTTTTTTTTCTGGGACGGAACTCGGACACCGAGACACTATATATGGGGCGTGTTTGTCTCTTACGAGCTTGGCATGTATTTAAGAGTACCGATTCGAATTAGATGCAGTGTTCATAGATATATTATTTACTTTATATATGAAAACTTTTGATAAATTCTGTATATTTGAACTGTAATTCAGATAATCATTATCCGTTGGAATAAATCAAAATACGACAGGTTTATAATAAGCTCGCTACCAAATTCCAAAACTATTGTATCCGTTTGAGAGCTTGATTTACTATAATATTGCGTTTGGTTTATAATACGCCCGAAATATTAAATCATAATCGAGATATGTACATTCTGGTTTGAATTATAGATACTGAAGTAAACTTAATACTTGTATTACGGATGTAACTGTTATTTACGATTATGATTTAATAACAAGATAGAATTGCATCTCGGAATAAAGAATAAAAAGTAAGACGTAAATATAATAATTAGTGTGATCATTAGATGTGTTCTTCACGTAATGAAATCGGTTGTTACGTAATGGAACAGCACGAGATCAATATTGCTGACCTTCGTGTCTGGTGCGTGTGTGACCTGACCTCATCGTCAGCTCATCAGCTAAATTAATCTTTAAGCAATTTCCTAACCTGTTACGTTCGATTGGTCGCACACAAAATTAGCAGGGGCTAATTTTAACCGTACATTTGGCCGAAATAGATGCTGCGATGTTACTACGCAGATTTTTGGGTGTTGATAGCCAAGCATAAGATTTTTAGATTTTCGCTGTTATTATCGTATATATATTTAAAAACATTTATGTAGTTGTTTGAAATGTTTAGATACACTTTCATTTCAAATTAATACTTAATTTTCGCCAGTGTATATTTTTGTTTTTAATTCATGTAAATACATATATCGCAGTTGAAACACATTCCAATAAAGATCTGTTTTTTACATATTTTATATAATTATGCAAATATAACAAAATATTATCAAGCTTTTGACATGAAGTAAAAACGATTTAATTATGCATTTTTAAGGTTAATGCGTTTTATAAAACTTTCACTTTCGTCTGATTTGTGTTTTGGATCGGCCACGTTCGTTCTGACTTCTTTAAACATAAATACTAACAAGTTATTTACGTTAAAATATTTAAATTATGACATCGATACCGAAATTGCTGGTTTTTAGTTTATCATCATTTACTATCATGATTATTGTCCATTTGCTGTCAAATCTCCATAAAATTCAATTAATACGAGCACCTGAGGTAAACGCGAATTAATGGTAACATAGCAGATAAGGAATGTATTATTGTATAGCATTCTAGGTCACATATTATGCGGCATAATCAAAACAAACAAGTGAGCCGGTGTCTACGCGGCACCTCGTCGCCCGTCGCCCGTCGCCGGCAGTCTCCGCTTGGTCCCCTTCCCAACACGTTATGTAAAAAAGTGACAACTGTTGCACAATCCGATCCGATGGCGAAACCTGGCCGACTACAAATGCCAGTGACTTTCACTAGCTGACTTTGACACGACTGATATCATTATCTAAATAAATCACGGCGCGATTGTGTGCCATTAAAATTGTCGCTGCACACGTAAACATTACGTATCGCCTCAAGATCAAGTTCATATTTTTATGAAAATAAGGTTCACGGTTAGTAGCTGAGTTTATGCATCCGGTTGCGTCACGTTATATGAATATTTAAGGACATTCTTTTACGCGGCTACATATAGACTTGATTAGCGCCGACATTCCAATTTAGTCGAGTTCTACTACTTAATATAAGTTCCGCTGAAAAAAATCTAAATACCTATAAACAAGCTTATCAAAATGTGATAACACTAGTTCGATTGCCAGTGGTAGTAAAAGTATAATTAGTTGTGGTATTTCGAAATGAGTTCATCGGTGTTTAGTATTCATTGGATACTGAGGAATTCAGCGAGAAGTGTGTCTGGTGTACACTTTCGTGCACTTTCATTTACATTTGTTCACGCATGGTCGTACGGTTTCCATGATGTGTTTGCTGTACTAGCTAGGCGGCCATCGCTAGCACAAACACAGGCGTGTACTCGCGGAATCTGGATTACGAAAGCTCACCGCTGTTGCATGCGGCTTCGCGAAATACACGAATTCATTTGCTTCTAACATTCCGATGTAAAAAAAACTGGTAGCTCGGAATTTCAAAATCAGAATCACAAATCCGCCAAAGAAATAGACAAGTGTATGTTGTAGAGCACTTAACAGAGGTTCTATTTGAACTTATATTTTCACATTGTATTGAACTTACATTTAAAACCATGACCGCTCTTAAGTATCTTTGGTTTTAGCTATTAGTAAATTGCAGCAAGACTATTATTACAATAATTACATCTAAATATTTCGATGAACAAAAAAATGACGGAGAGGACTTTCATTTTTCCATCTTCACAGACAAGAATAATCGGTAAAATGTATGTTCAAGTATTGCTAAGCGAAAGTTATGGTAGGTGCAAGTGGCATTGACAGCGGTGCGAGTCATTGGCTGACGGCTGTGACGCAGCCCGCCGTGCCTACCACACAGTACACGCAGTATAGGTAGGGCTGCCAACTTTAAAATGAAAAACTTGAAGTTGGAAAACCAGGCCAATTTAATTAAAAAACAACACGCTGTTGGGCTGCAACCTGCAATACTAAATAATATCTAGTGAAAATATAGTTCATTATGTAATTTAATTTTACTTTAAATTCAAGTGTCAATAAAATAAGACGAGTTAAAACTTTACTCTGTTAGAATTTTAGAAAACTTTAAAACGATTCAGGAAGTCCTAGGATACTACAAAAACTAGGACAAATGTTCTGGAAAAACAGGACGATTGGCAACCCTAAATCTAGTCATAGTAAACGAGCCTAATAAATTCAGATTTCAATAAAAACGTGCGAAGGTACAGATAATAAATAGAATAATGAATATACTGTAGGCAAGATAATTTTAGACGCACGTGCCGCTTTTACGTAGTCATTTCAGAGTGCAACAATCGACAATGACGAAGCTTGGTCATTGCATTGTTTCAGTTCATTGTACAGTCACAGGAATAAATATTTATTTCTATACAGTAAACTCGAATAATTAAAACGTTACTTACGGTTTTACTACAAAAGATTTAAACACCTGTTGAACAGTTGATTAGAGACAAATTCATTACAAAATGGTCTCAAAACAAGTATACTATAACGCAGATATTTATTTGCAGGTATATTCCAGGATGTTTTAAACAGACACATTTTTTTACAATAATATATCTCGGATTTGTGTTCTATTTCAGGTGTAAGCTGTGAAGTTTTTGCAGAAGATCAAAATATAGAATCTTCGAGACCAAATAGCTGCAGACGCCGTATACGGTGCAATGATACCACTTTACCACTTTTTCTTTTATTAACATAACGTTAAAACTTTCTCTATCGTTGAATCGAGATTGATGATGAATAAAATGACCAAAACTAACTGGCGGAGAAGTATGATGTAAGAATATAGCTGATGATCGACTGTGGGTATTACAATATAATATATTCTGTGGTATTACTCAGAAGCAAAATGTAATTTACAATATTTACAACAATGTTTTAAATGTATATAAAAAGTATAAACAAAACAACAGTTCATTGAAACTTTTTACAAATATTTATTTAACATGACCTAATAACGTT
Source organism: Polyommatus icarus (assembly GCA_937595015.1). Lineage (NCBI taxonomy): Eukaryota > Metazoa > Arthropoda > Insecta > Lepidoptera > Lycaenidae > Polyommatus > Polyommatus icarus. The sequence continues at coordinate 13,420,236 of OW569328.1, read as the reverse complement.
TGAGAAACTGGTTTTGCCGGCAATTAGTGCATAAATTAAATGCGAGATAACACTAAAACTACCGCAGCTCAGTCCCGAACGCGTTGAGCAAAAGTGAAAACTGGTTCGATATCATTACCGAGTGAAATATACGTGGAAATCTTTTAATACTCGAGGAGCAACGACACCGGGACAATGCACTTTCAATTTATATGTTTACGACTCACTATACAATGGCCTAAGGCGATCGAGCAGATAGCGTGCCTATACACTTGCATAATGAGCATCGATAGTTTCAATATACGACGTGTATGAAGCTATTATACTCTTATTAAGCCCCCTCTATACGTCGCCGGACGCACCTTCTCTGCATGTCAGTGGATGCATTTGTTGATTTTCCCTTTCTCAATTGATTTTCTTCTCCTAACGTCAGCAGGTGACAGGTCTGTAGATACATCCGCCGACGTGTAGATGCGGCTTTACGATTCAAAGAAACGTCAGACTTAAGTCGCATTTTAATATCATACAACTCATTAGGTTTTATTGCAGCGTCGTTGAGGACTATAAGAAAACCAATGTCCACATTATTAATTTCATCTTCAATTTTTGTCATCTTCTTTTTATTCAACTTTCGTTTGGCATATTCAATAATTGAAGGCGTCAAAATCCAACCGCGTTGAAAGAAAAGTGTCATAGCGAGCGCTACGATTTCAACGCGCGTTTATCATTTATCATTAAAGGTATATTATCTATGTATATTTTTCTATTAGCTACATAGAGTAGGGCACCGTGACAAAATATTGTGACGTGTAACTGCGCCGCAAGCTAAAAAAGATTGAGAACCTCTGCAGCTCTAGTATGTTTTGAAAATATTTTTTCTAATTACTTATTTTGCGTTGATGTCTTTTATATGCACGTTTCTAAACACATTTGAATAATCTATAGTAGTATCTACTATAAAGTTTTTTAGTATTACATACAGTACCTAAGTTTGTATTAGGAAGGCAACTGTAAAGTAGGTAAGTATTTATGAAGTCAATAGTCGATTTAAATTACTTTGACACGCATGCATAAGTAATCGAAATAGTAAAAGAGCAAACGCCTCGTAAATGTTTATATCAGATATAATTTAAGACTCTACATTTACATTCGATTTAAATACGTCGAAAACAAGTATTTAGAGTATCGACAAGGAATGAGTAATGTTTGGAAATATTTAAAAGCTAGTTCCGGGAGTAGGGAGCTAGGTACAAGTATTTTACGAATATCATTTAGCTCTACCGTATTTACAATTATTAACAGCGTATAATGTTATTATTTAATGTTACTTCCAAATGACCGGCAGTGATGTTCGCGAAGAACGCGTGCGATTGGTCGATTACGATTATGCGATTCTAATCGGATATGTACTGTTAGGCCGGGCAATCGATTGGCACGAATCGGCCTCGCGATTAGAGTACCGGCGGTGGTTGCAGGCGGATACGGCGGCGCACGCCACCCCGCAGCTATTGCAGCCAACCTTGCTCCGAATCTCCGTGACCCACATTCGCGAATGTCCAAATGCAATTTTATTGAGGCCGCTTTCGTCTCGTTGAGTAATAAACCTTTTCCAGAGGCTGGAGCGGATTAAACGATCGTTTTGGAGGCTCTTAAAATAATCCCTCGCAGCACGCAGGCTCGAAACGCAGACAGCGTGCCCTAGGTCGCCTGTTGAGCTTTCGGGGGCCGGGATGAAGCTAGGTGACCTACTTGGCTCGCCGGCCCGCCGTAGGTCACGAATTATAAAGCGGGCGCTTTGCAGTTTGTTGGTTCGGTGTAAAAACTTCGTTACGGCTAATATCGACGCGGCATGTAGGTCACCGCAGTCACTGCCAGGAAGCGATTGCGTAGCGGTGACACCGATGATGCAAGATTAGAGTAGGTTTTATTTATTATGAGGCCTAGGTTATCGTACCGAACGATCGAGCGCGATTTGATTGATATGACGTCACCGGGTGATTTAATTTCCCCGGCGACGTCACAGCGCGTCGGCGGCGCGTGGGAGCGGCGCGTGACGTCACGGGCTAGCCGCTGCCCGTGGGCGGCGAGCTCGGAAGCGATACACGCGTGAATAAAAATGTACTGGAGAATGTAATCGCGTTACGTAAGCGAATGAGAAATCTGCGCAAGGACGAGCGCTTCTTTCGACACGACACCCACCGTGATACTATAATCGCGTCGTTTACGTGCTGCGCTTAGAAAAGTGAGCGTTTCACCTTGGGATGCCTGCGAGTGCGGTCGCCTCTCTATTATTAGGTTGCCGTAAATTGTTCGAGGTTCGGGCGTCGAGCACGCAGGCGTCGTGACCCACTGTGACCCAAAAATGGACGGGACCCATATAGCATGGCGTCACGCCGCGATAACCGATTCATGGAATATACGCATCGCCATTGCGCTGATTCACCTGCCCGCATTAACAATCCGTGCCCTCAATACGAAGAGTCTCCAATTGTTATTGTATAATAGAACAAAAATTACGCAGACACATAGCATAAAAAATGTAACTAAGGTCGAAGAATTTGCGTGTTTCGAACCGTAAGCGAACTAATATATTTTGATCCCTCAAAGCGTGGCTAAGCGCTACTGTCTGAAGCTTAACTTTTTAGAAAAGGTGAAATGAAAAGTCAGATAACTGATGAAACTAGGAGGAAAACAAGTGGAGGTCGAGTTTTGAATGCGGGCTGTGCGTCGGTTCAATATCAACGATTCTGGGTCAGTGGGTCACCGTGCCGGGAGGCCCGCGCCGCACCGCGCGCTCGCTACAACATCTCCAGTTACATTTATTTATATCGTTGTAGAGACAGCGTCTTCATTTTTAATGCTAGCACTAGCTGCAGTAGTTTTAGGGCCATGTAATGCAAGTTCCGTTGCTTTACTCTACATAGAGAACATGAAGGTAGCTTACAAATGTACGAATTTAAAACGTTTTTCTGGCAAACTCACTATTAAGTATACACAATATTACTACAGAACCTTATGTACAGAGTTCGCGTATGCTATGGAACACGAATTTGAAGGCTGTCGCCGACTGACCATGTGCATGTACTGCCGTCTTGCGTCACTCGTATTTCCAGTCCACGTTAGTTAGATGGACGCATCGATTCACGCCCGACCTTTACCTTCAGTCTACATTTTACTCATTGTTAGGCCTCTCGAGGTTGCCGCCGGCCGCGTATGGAAATATCTTGGGAAACATCGCCGAGTGAGAACCCTCTCAAAGTAATCTCCGTAACGGTTTTTCGGCGTAAAACTGCTTGGAAACAGGTTATTCTACGTCGTTTAGATTGTGCCAGCCTCGAAAACATCCATAATACTAATAATATTCATTTATACTAAACATAATTCTACTAAAGCGTTATAATAAAAAACGCTTCGCGAAGAAACAATTCATCAATCCATATTTCAATATCGAGGTGAATATAAATTTTTCAAAGTATTAGTAATCGTAGCAGAATCATGAAACTATTTCAAGGCGAAGTGTGCGAGGTCACCAGAAGGGCCGGCCTTGCCTTCGCCACCGATAGAGCCGGAGCGGACGAAAAAACCCGCCCTACCGATCTTTCCGCATATTGTGTAATACATTACAATAATACGGTTCAATTATTTGTTTTCATTGCTTGAATAAATAAACTGAATAGGAATGTTTAAGATTTATTGTTACTACGTGCTACCGAAGTGAAAACGTTCTAATCATTACTTGAATTTGTACGTGCCTTTTCAAGTTGATGTAGGTTTGATAGCGCGTAAATAAATATTTGTTAATTATGACTATAGTCATACAATTTTATTGCCTGATTAATAGACATTTTGTTTTAAATTAAAAATATTGTTTCGGACTTGTTACTACTAGTATCAATAAATTTGTAAATGTAGAGCTTGGAATACGAGTCGGTTGAGAGAAAAACAACTTGAGCGACGGAGCTTAAAAATTGCAACGGTTCTCTGACATTATTAGATGGGCAATCAGCTAGCCGTTTCATACTTTAAGTGGGTCGAATATATTACTTGTTCTATTTAACACCGCTATTTAAAACTTGTTACTGCTCATACACGTACTCCATTGATATCTGGAGTTAACGACAGCCATCCAAGAGCTGTTAATTTGGGACAATAAAAATAATTAATAATAAGATTGTTTTACATAATAATGACATTTAGAATAATTTTATGATAAGTACCAGTTTTTGAACATTCAAAAAACGTTTCGTAACGATAATTAACAACTAGTTCAACCTCGTCACGTGAAAGTGCAATTTAAACATCATTATGTACTGTTGCGAAATATTGCTTTACATTAAACTTGTATATTGTGTATCGTATCCTGGTAGCTATCACCCTCTTGACAGATCTGGCCTATTAGCCAAGACTTTATCGCTATCTTTATAGAATTTCCAATCAAAATGTATGAAATTGACATAAGCGATCGATAATATGAAGTCGAGGTTAATGTCAATTCCATACATTTTGATCGGCGATTATTTAAAGAAACGATAAAGAAAAAGTCTTGGCTAGAGACTCTGACACGTCGCGTCGCCCAACAAATCAGCGCACAATATCTTATCAACCTTGATTTAGAAACAGTGTCACTGGGCGCTTAATCGTCTCGTTGACGAAATCTAACTGTACGTAGCCTGCAGTAGATAGGAGTGCTACCAAGAACAACAATTTGATAAAAATATAGCGACACAGCAACGACAGAATTTACAACCAAATAAAGTAACAGATGGAACATCTCGATATTTGCAAGCTCGCGGTTTTACGCAAGTTAATTAATGTACAACTTTGTTAAAATGTAAGGTTTTAGTTGAGTTAATGAACGTTTATGATTACAAATTTATTCTTAATTAGCTTTACCTTGCGGTAGAGCATTCTCCACTTTTGCGTTTCCTAATGTAAAACTACCGTTGGCTTATTTGCTTTCTATTATGTAGAGTATAGAGTATAGACAGTAGACACGCCGTATTATTGACCGCGTTGAACAATTTCTATTCCCACCGTTTTTATAATCGCGATTCGCGGATCACTCTTGATGGTTCTTGCGAGTGTCATTTACGCGTTTTATGCAAGTCAACACACATACCAAGGAAATTGTGACGAGGAAATTGCGTACATCGACGTACATCGTCGGGCTATAGTATTTATTTATTAAACTAAAGTAATTAAGCTGTAAAGTCATAGCGAGTGAAATTAATATATCGCACGCGAGGACGTCACGCCACGATCATCGTATACCTGTTAGGCAAATACAGATGGCTCGGAGGCGATTAATGCGAACGTATTATTCAATTCTTAATTGTAATGCTTTCTTTGCTCGCGTTACTGGAGGTATTAATTACACACCCGACGTTTACGCACCGAAAAGTATTCGAACGAGAAAATGGACGCTAATCGTACGATTAATAAGCGCCTAACTACATTATGGAACGTATCACACTTTTATTTTCCCTTCAAAATAATTAAATTACGTAATCGATGTCGAGCGAGCGATAGATCACACGAATTATGCTAATATAATAATGTACCGTAATGTATTGTGTAAAGCGAGTGAGTCTGAAACGGTGAACGGTCAACACCGGTGGAGTGGCACTTTCGCGCTCGGTGCGGGCGGGGCGGTACCGCGACCTCGAGTGCGAACGTAAACAAAAGACCGATTTTACGTAATTACTAATCTCCAGCACATACTTAACACACTTCGTCGTATCTACGTATTTGAATAAACAGTCCGCGTCCCACTTAGACGACGAGCAAGTGGACGGAGGTCGGCCGGCGCGAGTAACGGTCCCCGCGGCGCGCACGTGAAAATAATTCTTGACGCGATTTTGTAACAACTGCCGTTATGCGGTTCCGGGCTCGCCGGCGACCTTATTTTTTTAATATCTCACGCGCCACACCGCATACCCGCTTCTAACTCGTTTTCCCGGATCGATTCTCGTTTATTCGGAGATACGAGATGATCATTATCATAAGGAAGTCTCTTATCATGCAGATTTACTACTAAATTACTGTCCTCTAATTTATGCGGTCTTTGTAATGGATTAGGCGTGGACGCCTCTTGCGAAGTATCCTTTGTTAGGGAGGAGCGGGCGTGAGTCACAGGTATTTAGTCGGAGTGAATCCGAGCTATGCGGAGTGGATTTGCCGAGTGAGGCGGTGTAAATAACGTGTGACGAGCGCAGGCGACGCTATAGCGGGGAATACCGCGTCACTCCTGATAATAACTTCCTCGAAACTGCGCACAGAAAAACAACTAATGACTTGCGAGAACATTATAGAGTTACGAGTAAAATGAAAAACAATTTCGTTACTATTATAATTTGCTGTAATCATTTACGAGATTACATTGTGGCGATGGTTTGTAAATCAGATACATATCAAAGAACCGTTGTAATATGTTGCAACGATCTCGATATGATTGCAACTCTATTGTCTATCTTGTTTGTATTGTTTATCGCGTTTGGAGCAAATATTGAAAAATCAAACCCACTGGACTCGTTTTTATTATCTACACAGTAATTACTAATTATGTACTTTACAATATGTACAATGCTCTACAACTTTACATCATTAACATTATCTATTTATTTACACGAGCCATGACCATGATTACCAGGCGAGTCACAAAACTTAAACATCAAAGCTTTTTATGAAAATTTTAGCAATATGCTCGTGATTAGAACCATACAATATATTTCAGTAACATAAAAATGGCAGCGAATAAATACTAACGACATATAAACAACACGTTAATTGTTAAGCTTTATCGATACTGAGCAGGCGAGAGCGGGTGACGTCACGCGGCGCTCTACGTCACAGAGTTGACGAGGCCGCGCGCCCGCGATTTTCCTCACCTACGAAAAAGGAGAATCTCTTCGACAAAAAACTTGTCGCATATCGATTGCTCACTTACAAATCGTAATCGATATTTACGAGTCGAAAAAACGAGTCGGATCGGTTCGTGCTCGCATGCTGTTCGCAGGTTTTTGTGAACATTTAAATGCCGGTTTTTTTGTAATTATTATCAGTGGTGATTGAGTGAATGTGGTCAATGTTATTAACACGATAAGATTGCGGTGAGCGGTGCAGCGTACGGCAACAGCGGGTAGAGCTGTGCCCGCCCCGGACCGCGGCCGCCCTGCGCCCACTGTTTTACATTAATACTAAACATTTCGTAATGTTTAAGTATACTACTGTAATTATTATATTGTGCGCTTGCATGTTTAAATACTGTCATACCACACAAGACTTATTTTTATTATCATTTATATCCAGAGCCAAAATGTAGAGCTTAAAATATTCACTCAATGACTCCTAATGACAATCTAAAAATCTCTTGACCTTGAAGACGTAGGCTCAACATCAACAAAAGATATGAATATGAATGAAGCCAACAATTTGGCAAGGGACTCCATACGACTGGATTTTTTTACTCATTTCAATATTGAACCGATGATAGATAGCCTTGAATTGATGATGATTAGTGATTGATAGTCGTAGAAGTACCGGCTAGGCGCGATAAACGTTGTTCACAGCCGTGGGGCGACGTGACGGGAATGCAGTCCGTGCATCTACATGGTAACGTACATTTTATGTAATTGGTGTCACGCAGGAGAAAATCTAATCCCACTTTCGACGCGTGGCGGTAACGGTACCGCCGAATTGAGCGCGTGCGTGTCCGCTAATCTGGAGAAACCGGCATTTTGGTATCCTTGCGTCGTAGGCCGCAGCTTTTGTGAATTCTTGCTCATCATATTATATTATGTCTATTTCATTAGCGTCGATGTTATATTGTTTTAAGAAGAAATTTAAAAATAATACGGCTAAATATCATTAGTACTATTATGTCATCAGTTTTTAGGGTTATCTTTGAATTTTTTTAAAGAAAATCTAAGAAAATTGTAGTGACCCAATATTGGGATGTTAAATCTTTTTAAATCAACCATTTTGCCGTAATTTAAGAATGCAACGCAATAAAAAATCTGATTCAGTAAATACTCTACGATCTTCATGAATTTGTGAAAATTGTAGGGTATGATTAAAATTTTAAAAATATATTTTTGTGGAGTATTAAAATAATTAATGTATGTATCTATAATTTTTATACGTAATTCCTAAACGATTTGACGAATACATAATATTATTTTGAATTATTATCACGTTATTGTTTGCTCTACAATAGAGACGCCATGTTGCATTTTGCCGTCATTTAGAACAATATAAAACAATTCACAGAAGTCATTCTATCGCGGGCAAATGATGATTATAGGCAATACACTAATGGGATTTTTTGTACTAATGGTCTGTTGTTTTACCATACAGTGCATAGATGCACATTACGTCATCAAGATTCCTTCGACAGTTTACTTTAAGCTTTAAAAAATAAAGTAGGAAAAGCTAATAAATTTTTGACCAATAACAATGGAAAAAATACACAAGGAAGCAATTAATGGAATTATTTATAAAATATTTATGTAAGAAACACGAGGAAAAAGAAATAGGAAGTGTCCTAGAAAATTGTAGAGCAATATTCAACTTAAATGAATAGTAGTCTCATCGCAGGTTCTATGATAGCATAATAAATAATAATATGATGTATTGCGTCGGTTTGTATATTTATTATTTAGCACTCAACGAAATAAGTGGCTGCTAGTGAGCAGTCGATAGCGGCTAAATGATCTCGCGCCGCGCGCCGGCCGGCGATAACGCGCTTGTTTACGTGTTGCTCTTGTGCGTAGTTCACTGAACATACGATATTGGGCACACCGAGTGCTGGCTTCAGACGCCGTTTACATCCAGCTAATAACCATCGCAGACTCTACATTCCATATGAATATGACACAACCCTTTGTTCCCTATTCAAGTTTTTAAATTATTGTATAAATGGGAGCGTTGAAGTCTTTTTCACTGGCTAAAAAGATTTAGAGATAAGATGAATGAAAAATGAAATGTTTGAATATGTAGAGCGTATTTTTAGTAAGATATTTATTTTGTGGATTCACCTCTGCGGCTGGCGCGTGCACCTGGACGCGGATCTCGTCCGACTCGTAGTCGTGCTCCAGGACGTCGGCGCGGACTTCGCGGCCGTTGTAGGTGAGGAAGACCCTCTGGCCGGGCTTGAGCCGGACGCCGGTCATCCCGCGGAAGCCGGGCCCGATCAGCTCTGCGTCCCGGTACTCCCGGGTGATCTTGCCGCCATCGAAGCGCACCGTGTACCGGGTGTTCGGCGTCAGGTTGATGCAGTTGTTGTTCTCCGGGAACGCCGCCGGCGTCTTCACGGCCTGGATCATCCCCGAGTAGTAGAGACCGTCGTCGACCAGAGCGGCGACGCGCGTCCCTATGATGGAGCGCTTGGCGAGCCTCTTTCCCGTCGACATGGTGAGCGAGGGAATCCTAGACGAGTGCACTGAATGAGTTTATACGATGTCCGATAGTTCACACACAAAAATTCCTTCACGAGTTCACTCAGAAACTTCAAATCGCCCGGCGGACGCGCTTAGCCGGGTATCCGTCGAAGAATTTCGGTAAGTAGTGGAAGTTCCGATGGGACTCCGCGAGTAGAACGCGCTCCGGCTCCTCAGTAGGCCGAGGTCTATCGCGAGTCTCGCGCGGAAACATAATACGAGGGCGAGGTCCACGAAGATCGGGACAAAGAAAAATCCTTTCGCGGGAGTAAACTTCGCACGCGATCTCGGAGCGGACGACCTCAATAGACACGGCTCGAGCGAGAACTGACGTGCGTGCGGCTCGCGCGGCGACACCGGCCGGCCGGCGAGCGGGAGCGGCGACCGCCCGTCTCGCTTCTTTGTTTTGATACTCAGCTGTTCACGCGAGCAGGACGGGAGGCGCGCGGCGCGCGGGTGCGAGCGAGGCGGCGGCGGCGCTCGGGCGCGCTCGGGCCGCGGCCCGCGCCGAAGTTCGGGCGGACTCCGTATTTTCAGCGAGCGGCTGCCGCCCACGGGCGACATTGAGGCGCGCCGGCTCGTTTGCACGTGGAGCGGAGGAGCGGTAACGGGATTGCACAACGCACCTCAACGCGGCGCGCCGGTGCTCGGTGCCGGCGAATGCGTGACACAGTTTCTATTCGGATTTGGGGTCGATTCAAATGTCAAGCAGATGCACCCCACTTATGCAACACTATTAACGTGGCCTCATTACGTCTTTGCACAAATTGAACAATCGGAGCACACATCTTTCTTAATCGGTTTTATTGTTCGCCTAATGGTCTTATAATGACCGGCCGAGATAACTGCGATATTAGCACCGAGTAAACAGAAGATCGTATCGCATCCGGCATCAGGATGGAGGTGCACCCGTGTACTCGCGAGGTGCAATAATAAATGACCATGAACTAATTGCACGATAAAAATAATGAGTTTGCCGTTTAATTATTATTTCACCATATAGGAGCCAATGTATTCTATGGTATGAAATGCTAAACGGAGCAAATTAAATATGCACTTAAAAATCCTGAAAAAGCTTGGGAAATGTAGAGCCTAGACGGATGTATTTTTTTCCACACAAGTATGATGGTACATATTTAATCTCTTAACACGTTTAAGAACTATTAAAATGCTACTACATAGTAACATTAAGAGCTAGCTGTTATTGAATCAGATGATGCGCACTCAACAACAAGACTCTACATTCTCCAGCCCGCATACCGCATACGTCTCCCGGCTCTATGAAGGACTAACCAATGACCATTGTTCGCTTCATTTATCGTTTATTACACCTCTATCTTTATGGCACGGAAGTTAATACTAGGAGATAGCATTAGCTGCCTTTTCCGCGTTTATCTAACTATACTAAATATAGTATCGTAGCTAAATGCAGCGCTGATGACGTGGCGACTGGTAGCCCCATTTTTGAGCTATCTGAGACTGCATGACTTACTTTCTTGTATACGTCTCAATGTTAGCATAACTGAATCAATTTATACTAAAATATGAAACAAAATTTTATTACTTTCCTAATCTTGTCTAACAAGATAAAATACGATGATAAGAAAACAGTTGCGTATTTCGCTTATCTCCTACGAAAACTAGATTTGAAATATCATCGTCGGTTAAATTAAAATAACATTTTTTGTTGCTGGACGAGAATCGCTTGTCGTGTTGGTATCTACGAAGTAGGTCACATCCATGTCCCCGAAATAAATGGCCGTCCAAGGTCTCACTTAACGAAGCACATATTGCAATTAACGGTGATCTATTTCTGGTTGCAAAAAATACACTAGACATCAGCGAGATCTTTGGGACTTTAAAATTCTGTAATTTCAATTCTTTTATTGTTAGCGGAAGGAGCAGGAATGCGTACTGTTTAGTATGCGCAAAAGAAAACCCCGCGTGAAGCCTGCATTTTCCTGTGATAAAAAGTTACCTAGGTCCTTACTCCTCCGTGTTTCTATTTTCTGTCTGTGAAATATCAAAATCGTTCCGGCACTTTCGAAGACTATTCGAATTTCGACGCGAACAAAACATAAACCACTCTTCTTTATTATACTAGAATAGATATAAAGTTTAAAATAATATCTTTTCAGAGTAGTTCCATCTTCTTATATTACAAATGGATTTTCAAATGTGTTAGTCGCACTAAAACTTGAAAACGGCTGAACGGATTGTGCTGATTTTAGTCTTAAAATATTCGTAGAAGTCCAGGGAAGGTTTTAAAGTGACCTGAGACACGATGTTCACCGGGACAGCTAGTTATCCATAATATTATGTCACAGAACAACCTTCTTTACAGAATCAATTTTCACTTTGTAGCCCAAGTAGAGCAAGATTTTTATCATTAATTTCATCACTGTACATTTTACACGTGATTTTATGTCATTTGTGGTGGTGGTAGCTTCATGTCTGCAATATTTAGTATTTTAAAACATCACGTCTCCCAAATAATCACGTTTAACTGTTTCGATAAACGTATGAACACGTATTCGTTTTGTGAAAACACGAGCTAGATAGTAATATTAATACATATGTGTACTTAGTTAGAATTTTGTCGACGTTAGCTCAATGTATGTACCATCGAGGAAGTTGATTCCTATGCAGTTGGTAGATCAACGTTATTTAGGCATCAAGGCTATAGGCTATATTTAATCACGCTAAGACTAATAGGAGCGAAGAAATACAGGAAAATGTGGAAAAACGGGGGGAAATTATTTGAAAGGGCTTATTTTAACTCGCTAATCTCAAGAACTACTGGTCCGATTTAAAAAAAAAAACAGTGTTAGATAGCCCAGTTATCGAGGAAGGCTATAGGCTATATTTTATCACGCTAAAACAAATAGGGGGGAATTATTTGAAAGGGCTTATTTGAACGCGCTAATCTCAGGAACTACTGGTCCGATTTGAAAAATCCTTTCAGTGTTAGATAGCCCATTTATCGAAGAAGGCTATAAACTAGATTTTATTACGCCAAGACTAATATGAGCGCAGAAATAGAGGAAAATGTGGAAAAAACGGCTGGAGCAATTTTTATGTACTAAAAATTGCCAAATAGGCACACGTGAAGAATATACCACGTGAAAGGACATAGGTTTCTTTTTTTTGCGGAAAAATGTACGGTTTCCGCGACATTCCTAAATTACGCGGGCGAAGCCGCGCGGAACATCTAGTATGAAATAATATTATATAATAGCAACAAAGTTTCTGACGGTGTAAGATTTAATAAAGATTATATCGTCGTTACATCAAGTCGTAGATTGTCTATTAGAGTACAACAGGTCCTTGCTCCAATTTTTGATCGATGAATGCGCACGAGTAACCTTCGTGAATAATAGGATTGAACATCTCCAAACTATTGTGTGAGTGGACCGACATATTCGACAATAACTTACCAGAACTAGTAGAAAAGCAGATATTTCGTTTACAATACATAATATTATTATTATTTTCAACGTAAACGTAACGTTTAATTCTGTGTGAATTAACAATATAAGAGAAATAGAGGAAAATGAAATTGAGCCAAATTCCTCCCTTCAAAGGCGTTATGTTATGTTAGCTGATACTTATAGCACAGGTTTATCCTATTTTAAGTATCAGCAGAACATTAAATATGTACATACAACCTGAACTTCCTGTGTTATGTAAAAATTATAAAGGGACATATTATGTAATTTGAGCAAATAAATAACTTTTTACTTTACTTTTATAATATTATGAAGATTGAACTTCTATGGCGGCATAAAAGTGCATTTTTAACAAAACTCTAAAGCTAGCTCTGTACCTAAGTATAATTTAGAAGGCATAATATACTTTTCAATCTCTGTACAATTTTATCAGGAAATGTAAACTTTCAAAATGTAAATCCGATGCAATCGAGTCGTTTAATTTTAATATGCGTCTTAAACAGGCCTTGCAAGTCTCGATTAAGAAAACTGGGTTAATATTTTCTTGTAAATATAACAAACGACGAGCCAACTCACACATAAAGATATTAACGATTAAAAACATAAAGTCGTACTTTGTTAAAAACGGAGTAAAATTTGAGTAATTGTGTCGAATAAAAGTTATTTACGTTGAATCGACGAGCTAAGTATATCTTACGATTATTGCGGGCTATAAATTGTTATATTTCACTGGAAACTAAAGTGCTTGTCGGATTTACGTTGTCTCATAATAGTTTTAGATTAGGGCATCGTAAAATTTGTATGGAATAAAGTGATATGTTCATATTTTGAGTTTTAACCCAGCGTCATGTGTGTTGGGTCTGTGAGACTTTTTATTTCACTTGCCAAATTTCTCAATAGCTGGAGCTGTTTAATTGGTCTGTGAGTAACAGGTAACGCGTTAGTCCTGCGACGGCCGCAGCGGTAGTAACAGGGGCCCAAAGTTGCATAAGGTATGTGAGACCCATCCCCGCAGTCAGTGTAACAATTTCGGGACATCTTACGCAGACATTATTTTAATAATTATCAGTGTTTTAACATTTCATCTTTGTATTTTTGTTGTGTTTTATTATAATATTAGATGATTTATAGTTAAATGTATATTATTTTGTTATAGGTAGGTACTTACTTATTTACTTTTTTGTAGGTACCTACTTGAAGTACTTTAATCTTTCGATAGTGGATTCTTGGAAATCTATTGTTATTCTATTGTTGTCGAGATCACCGGTGATTTTATGGGGCTTGATAGGTTAATCTCAAAATGGATCGAGAAGAGGCAGAACAACAACGCATTCTTTCAATTTTACAAGAGTCGGAACTCGGACTCTGCTTTTACCTCGTCAGACCAGGAAATATGGGAAGAAGATGATAACTTGAGTAAACGTAGTAATTCTAGTGACAAAGAGCAAGATATCTCTGACGATGATGACATTCCACTGTCTTCGCTTGCGGATAGAAATCGATTGCCGGAAGAGCATTGTCCATCTGAATTGGCCAGTTCGTGGCAAAGTCGGTACAATTTGGTTCAAGACGCCTATTGAAAAATTTCTTGGTGAATCTTCGGGGGATCCTCCGGCAAAGAAGCCGAATATTTGCAAAAGATGCTAAGACTGTCCAGCCAAAAAACACCGTAAAACGAATTATTACACTTGCAAAAATTGCAACTTGCACCAAACACATTTGCTTAGAACATGTTGAAACTTTCTGTGCTGATTGTACCAAAGATAATGATTAGATGTGATATTTGTTAATTTTTTATAAAAAATAATTTAGTATTCTTTAAATAAATGCCATTAAAAAATTAAAACTGATTGTTAATTAGTAATAGAAGTAACATTTAAGTACAGGAGAAATATTTTGTTGATTTTTGTCGTTCTTTTTTTAAATCTCTATTAAATACTAGCTGTTCCGCGCGGCTTCGCCCGCATAATTTAGGAATTTCACGCAACCGTACATTTTTCCACGAAAATAGTCTATGTCCCTTCACGTGGTCCATTCTTCAAGTTTGCCAAATAACATAAAAATAGCTCCAGTAGTTAAGACAATAAGCAATTTCATGTAATTTTCCCCGTTTTCCTCTATTTCTTCGCTCCTCTAATTCTAAGCGTAATAAAATATAACCTATAGCCTTCCTCGATAAATGGGCTATCTAAGACTGAAAGAGTTTTTAAAATCGGACCAGTAGTTCCCGAGATTAGCGCGTTCAAATAAGCCCTTTCAAATAATTTTCCCCCGTTTTTCTCATATTTTCCTCTATTTCTTCGCTCCTATTAGTCTTAGCGTGATAAAATATAGCCTATAGCCTTCCTCGATAAATGGGCTATCGAACATTGAAAGAATTTTTCAAATCGGACCAGTAGTTCCTGAGATTAGCGCGTTCAAACAAACAAACAAACTCTTCCCAATTATAATATTAGTATAGATAGTTAAAAATTATATAATATATTTGTGTTTCGTTAATTCATATAAATACATGATGAACTTAATATAAACATATAAAATAAATTGATTATTATAAAAAGTTGGATTAATTTTGATATCTAACACACGGGTATGTGAGACCCACCCCAACGTCCGTGTAACACTTTTCTGCCAACATGACGCCGGGTTAATATATATCTGTATTCTCTACTAATGTAGAGACAACTTGATTGAATTGCGAAAGATAGATACTGACAGGGACAAAATGGCAGATTTTCTGCATAAAGATACTTCGTCTATACTTTCAAAAGAAAAGAAAGAAACTACTTTTATGATGAGTGATGACTATGTCAGGCGGCTAATGGCTATAACTACATGGTAATATCGATCGATGACGAATTGATATTTCATATCTCCATGTAACTCGAGGCTTGAATGCGTCACGGACCTACATTAAACCATCACACCGAATGCATTACAGAGGTATGACGTCACGCGTCGCATCACAATATAAGACCTCGTTTCACATGCGCTGCGGTAACGTGTCAATGTTACTATGTGTGACAAATGAGAATTTTAGCGCGAGGTTTGTGAATGGAAAGTAAAGAGGCGTAACGTTTTGAAAGTGGCTGCGTGGCCGTGATACGTATGAGGCTTCGAATAATCGGCCCCTCATTAGGTTTTGCTGCTTATTTGGGCTGGAAAAGCACGACAGGTTTGATATTTGCGGCTACAATTTGGAATCGCCTTGTTTTGTATGTAAATTTGTTTCATAAATGTAGTTGCAAATAAACATTATTATTATTATTATATTATAGATACGAAAGTGTGTCTGTCTGTAAGCTCTTCACGCCTAAACGGCTAAAACAATGTTGATGAAATTTGGTATGGATATACTTTGAAAGACGGGAAAAGACACAGGAAAATTATTGTTATAGGAATTTGGGTACAACGGAATTGCAAACGTTATATCTAGCATTCTTATAAATCTGAGAACCGTCACCAGTAAGATGATTGGCGTTACAGCTTATTATTTACCTGAGGGTGTTAATTGTTGAGTAAATATTCAACACCATCTTATATGTTATTACAGTTTCCATTTAGTATTGTCACTGAAATATATTGATAATGTACGTAAGTTTGGTGCAATAGGTATTACTGCTTACTGTTTGGCAACACAGCGATGAAATAATTATTGCTATGATCTAGGACACGTCGCAACATACTTGTATCGCTAATAAAGTAATTACATTGGCATTTCTTCCATATCTATTCGGCTGAAGAAGGCAGTAAACGCCTTATTTTTTAGGGTTCCGTACCCAAAAGGTATAAACGGGACCCTATTCATGAGACTTCGATGTCTGTCCGTCTGTCTGTATCCAGGCTGTATCTCAAGAACCGCTATAGCTAGAGTTCTGAAATTTTCACAGATGGTGTATTTCCGGTGTCGCTATAACAACAAATCTAATATATATAAATCTCCTGTCACGATGTTTGTCCGCGATGGTTTCCTAAACTACTTAACCGATTTTAATGTTTTTTTGTTTTAAATGTGTGCTTTTTTCCAACTTTCTCAAGTTGGAATTAAAGATCTAAGCTATCCTATCTCTCGATAGGATAGCTTAGATCTTTAATTATAGTCGCAATTTTATTTTATTGCAAATAATTTGTCTATAATTAATTATTGACAGTCACAATTATCTGTTGACTCCAAAAGATTCCAACAGATGTCGATACTTTTCGACTGGATTGAGTAAGTAACGGTTACTGGGTACTTTATATATTGATAGGTGCATTTAATAAATAATAGTAAATTATTACAACCTGAGACTGACGGCGACCATTGTTTGTGCGACGGCATGGCGATCGACGTTGCCATGGTAACATACATATTTAGTCACTTCAAAAAAATAATATGGCAAGTACATAATATATTATGGCAAAGCAACATTTTCCGGGACAGCTAGTACTAAAATAAAAATTAAATTAATATTTAAGGGGGGCCCCATACAACAAACGTGATTTTTTGGCCTTTTATTCTCGTAATCAATAATGATAAGAGGTTGGCACTTGAAACTTTCACGAAGGCCTTAAATGTAATTGTGCTTTAATAATTAATAATAATATTTAAATAAAATAAAAAATTAAGGGGAGCTCCCATACAAAAAAACACAATTTTTGGCCTATTTTTGCTCTATAACAACCGTACGGAACCCTCCGTGCGCGAGTCCGACTCGCACTTGGCCGATTATTCAAAACTATTTTTTTGGGAATAAAGTGGCATTAATTTATATTTAACATTTATATTAATTTTAAAAACACTAATTTTCCATTTCTTACGCCTGTTCTTCTTGCCGGGCTAGTTCCCGAACCGGTGGCAGGCACCATAGTTTCGATGTTTAAAAATTGTACTTACCTACTTAGATTACAAGATTACCTTACAAGAACAAAAAATTTACTTTTATTTGCACGTGTCAATGAAAGGAAGTTTAAATCAAATTTAGAGCCCTAGTTACATAATTGCTTGTTGTCGTGCAACTTTTCCGAGAATACATTTCTGAAGTAAATGAATCATTAATTTGATTATTATTGTGAAGGGTATTGTTTTTTAATTTTATACGTTTTAACGTTTCACGTAATTATTACGATAACTCGTCTCCTGTAAACGGGTAACTCAAAATTTATACCCATGTACTAGAGATACAGTGCTAATAATTAATAATTATTAATTATAAGTACTCCATACTAGCGCTTTACCCCAAACAAGTATTTAAATGTGATATGTAGCTCAGTATGTGTATATGAGTACGGAGATATGAATATTATTCTAAAATCTAGAATAATATTAATACCTTCTTACTCATAGAAATATTTACACAGCCAATAGTCACATGTATAAGGTCTGCTTATCTCTGTTATAGTCTTGAATAGGGGATTAAGTAAAGGAGTCCTATCTATACAGTAGGTATAATGATACCTACTGTATAGATAGGTCGGTCAGTCAAAGTCTCATTGCAGTTGCCAAAAAGATAAGAATAAGCTTAATTGAACTGTGGAGCATGTGGCTGTGGTCGGTTTTTTCGGAGGCTCGAAACAGGTTCTATGGCATGTAAGTAATAAGCACTTGGAAAAAATAACGAAGGGGAACCCCGAGGGCTGCTGCGGCAGGTAGAAAGGTTTCTAATAATAAAGCCCTTTTATGTACACTCTTTTATATTTCACCTTCATCGAATTTGTGACGTCATCAAGTATATTTAAAATGATGTTTAGCAGGGTTTAGCTTCTCTCTCACTTTGCTACGGTAAAATACATAGTTGACAAAAGTCCTAGCCAATCTTCGATATTGTAATGATTATGGGAATATGATGTTCATGGGAATTTAGAATTAAAAAAATATATATTTTGTCGACATTTTAATTTTTTTTAACTTAGCTGCTTCCCACTTTTCAGCAGACGTGATCACGGGAGAAAAATTCTTCTTTCATACAGTGTTCCCATGAGGCACTGTAATGACTAGGTTTTGTCTATGCTAAAACTTAGTATTTAATAGTAGTGGTTAGGTAGATACTATATTACGTAATAACTAATAAATCATAAGTAGTGATCGGAATCTGGGTGTAATTTTCAATGTAAAGAATAATGTGGATAAGACTTAAAATCCCGGGAATCCCAGGAAAATCAGAAAATGTCCGAGTACGTAATTTTAAATTTACAAATAAATCAAAATTATCTTAATTTGTTACTAAAATGATTTATATTAAATATAATATAAAATGATTTATATAATATAAAATAGTTTGAATATAAATTTCCAAATATTAGGTCGGAATGAAATAGGAAACATAAATCGCAATATTCGCTCTGTCCACTCGCACGCTCCGGTAACACTGCGTCGCGTCGCCCGTACCTTTTACTTACTAAGTATTAAATTTAAAATATGACAAACAAAATAACACAAAATAATAATTTTATACAGTTTTTTTTGTGAAATCACTGTAAAATCAATATGCATGTACCTAATCCTAGTAATGTGTTTAATTCTTTTACTCCGGTTCTGGATCCCGGAATCCGAAAAATCTGATTCCGGGAAATCTCGGATTTTTGTGGTCATATCCATATTATTCATATCAATCACACCCACGATTCCGATCACTGCTCATAAGCGATAATTTGAGGTAAATTTTATAGTAATACTCACATAGGAAAGGATTTTACCACCAATACAGTTTCCAAATAGCCTCAATACAAAATTTCCAAACATGAAACAATGGTGAGGCAACACTTAGAGTAGGTAAGTACTAAGTACCAAACACGTGACAATACGTATAATGCTAGTAAGTACGCCCCTGAGTCACGAGTTCACGACAGGATTAACCATAGAATACGTCCGTATTTTACCTTCCACATGGCCTTTATGCTAAAGGAATAAAGGCCACTCTCTTAGAAACATGGATGCAAAATAATAAAACATTGAACACTCCCAAATGTAACTTATAATCCATGACGCACCTACCGCGGCCCACAGATGTCATACTTACTGATAAGTGATAACATTACAAATTATAATAAACAAAAATACCATGTACGTAATAAAATACAATATAGTCTAATGCAGTACAAGATGATTCATAATACTAAAGGGCCACATATTATATGGGAAGGCCAATCGAATCTAAATAACATAAAAATGTCATATTAGTAGCTTAGAAAGTAATAGTCTTTACTCCTTAGCAACAGGCACAAGATGATCTCAACAGACACAGCCACTTTCAAACTGTGCTTCGCGGAGCCCTGGGGCTTCGCAAAAGTATTGTAGAGGCTCTTAGATACCAGCATGGATTCTTTTTTTTTTTTTGGGATCCGTCATTTTCAACTCTACTACTCAGTAACTCAGTGAGAAGAGTTTACAATAGTTTGCACGTATGAGATTAGTAAGCAATTTAAAACAATTAAGAAGAACCACCAATACGACAAGAACATATTAAGCAGTCTTCAGAAAACAATTAAGTTAATTAGGTCTTCTTTAAATTATATTTTTATTTCCCTTAATGTCATTTTAGCTTTTAATTTTTTTTATTCATTCATCGTAAATCCTAATTACTAATTAGGATTTACGATGAATTATGGTACAACATACTTTCCAGGAACAATTATCATCATTATTAATAACACAGCTCAACAGTCAACACAAAGGCAAACGTTGGTAATTAAAAAGTCAGCGTGTCCTTTGGCAGAAGTCCACGTTGCATTTCAGTCGGTGAAAATAGCACAATATTGTTTCTCAATGTCTTTGGGGAAATCGTCGTTTTTCATTAATCAAATTAATGTACCATTTTCAGGAATCAGGGTTCCGTACCCAAAGGGTAAAAATGGGACCCTATTCTGAGACTTCGATGTCTGTCCGTCTGTCCCCAAGCTGTATCTCAAAAACCGCTATAGCTGGACTCCTGAAATTTTTACAGATTGTGTATTTCTGTTGCCGCTATAGGTAACAAAAAAATAAACTAAAAATAAAATAAAATTAATATTTAAGATATAATACATATAGTACATACAACAAACGTGATTTTTTGCTCGTTTAATCAATAATGTCATCATGCAGACACTTGAAATTTTCACAGTCCTTAGTTATACTACTTATACTTTAATCATTATTAATAATATTTTTAAAATAAAATATAGATTAAAGGGGGCCTTCCATACAAAAAACACAATTTTTGCATATTTTTGCTCTATAACGGTACGGAACCTTTCGTGCGCGAGTCCGACTCGCACTTGGCCAATTACTATATTATACAGCCCGAATTGCACGCACACATTGAAATGATTCCAGATAACTTAAAGCAGCAATTAACGATGTCACGGACAACATACAGACAGACAACCAGAAAGACGCGTCAAACTTATCTATTATATATAAATCTCCTGTCACAATGTTTGTCCGCAATGGATTCCTATACTACTTAACCGATTTTAATGTTTACACCTAAAACTGCGACTTTAATCTATACATATTATTTAAAAACAAAGTCGCTTTTTTCCCTCATGTCCCTTTGTTCCCTTTAATCTTTAAAACTACGCAACGAATTTTGATGATTCTTTCAGTGTTTTAGCGCATTTATCGAGGAAGGCTATAGGCTATTGTTACGTGCTAGGGTTCTTTGGATTCAGAGAGAAAGACCTGGTGACTCTCTTGAAGACTTTATTCACAAACACTAGCTCACACTAATCACTGAGTCCAAACACTAAGCACTAGATCCAAATCACTGAGCACAATCACTGTCCTAGGTCGTAGCCGAGTCACTATCACAATCACAATCACTCACTATTGATCACTTGTTTTCGCTCCGAAGTCGCCTCGAAGATAGCTCAGATCAAACTGAATTGCTGGGCCGTCTACCTGCGCTTATTTATATGGGCAATCGAGCCCCTAGGCTGTACGAGAACATTCGCATAACACGTAAACAACCTTGTTTACTTGAATCATTTGTTTACGCAAACATGTCAGGAATGTTCGAGCATGCAATTCGTCTGCGTTTTCTCTACATGTTGCGCTAGCTTGACGCTAGACGGCACTGGGTGTCCGTATCCGTAACACTACTCCCCTCTTAGAGATGCTCGTCCCGAGCATCGTTGTTACGGCCGCGCCACGCTGTTCTTACAACTCCTGGTCTGCGGTCCCTTCACATCAGCGCAAGAAGCACATTCGTGGCACCAATCCTGCACATCATCTCGCCAATGCAACCAGAAAAATCGTTCTCGCACTTTCCTTAGCATCCTCTTGACACCTAGATGACTCCCTGATACACCCTCATGTATCTCGCGGAGAACATCTGGTACTCTCGCCCTTGGGACAATGATCTGAAAGTAGAACTCTCTACCGTTAGCCCATTTCCGGTAGAGTATTCCGTTTTGAAGTATCAGGCTGTCCCATTGCTCCCAGTACGCCTTAGTGACAGCGCCAGTGGGTGCAACCTCACTCCAGATTGGTTTTACGTCACCGCGTTTCTTCCATGTGATGATGTGCCAAAGGTCATCATCTCTTTCTTGAGCCTTCCTCATAGCGTCATTTTCCAAGAGACCCAAAGTATTCGTCTTCGTTAGTCCGCTCCGTACCTGGGAGGTAATAGTTATCGGGGCTCTCTCCACATTGTCCAATACTCGCCACCTAGTCCTGGATTCTATTCGTTTCCCCTTATCCCGGGCAGGGGACGAAACTGCTTGCTTCCTCAGCTTTTCTATCTGTTCCTCGATCCTTTCCATCCTCGTCATCTGTGTCCTCTTCTGCGGGCAGTTGAGCTGAAGGTGGCCCCTCTCACCGCACTTATAGCACATGACTTCAAATC
Organism: Polyommatus icarus; assembly: GCA_937595015.1. Lineage (NCBI taxonomy): Eukaryota > Metazoa > Arthropoda > Insecta > Lepidoptera > Lycaenidae > Polyommatus > Polyommatus icarus. The sequence goes on along the minus strand of OW569328.1, from coordinate 13,397,565 downwards.
TTTTCCTCGTAGGAGCCCTAACCTCCCTGACTTCCGCAGCGACCTCGCGGATGTTATGGGTCTGCCGTATGTCACGCCGAACAGCCTCGACCTCCAGTGCATGTGCTAACGCTTCCTTCAGCGAGGTATGATGACCAAGCCTTACTGCAGCTCTGACCTCCAGGTCTTTGATTCCGTCGACAAATCCTTGAACAATATTTGTGTCAACCATCTTGGTGTCAGCTCCTGGGTATGCCTTCCTGACGAGTTTTTCAATTTCCAACGCCCATTGTTGAAGCCCTTCTTCTGAGCGTTGGACTCTGTCACGCAGTTGGGCACGGAACACGTGCTCCAGGTGTCGCTCCCCGTATCTGGATTCCAGTGCCTCCATCAGGTCTTGGAACCCATTTCCCGTATGAGGCAGTGCCTCCAGAACCGACAAAGCTTGCCCTCTGAGCGCAACAATGAGAGCGGTCAGGCATTGTTCTTCCGTCCATCCGTTTACGGTAGCAACAGTCTGAAATTGCCGACGATAAGCGTTCCAAGAAGTAGTGCCATCGTACGGCGGCACCTTTACTCTTGGCCCTTGTGCCACTCCAGTGGCTCCATTAGACACCGTAACTCCCGTAGTTTCAAGGCGCACTACTCTCTTCTGCAGTTCAGTGAATCCGGTTTTCAAATTTTCCACAACCGACTCTAACCCGGTAACTCGTTCTTTCATTACGTCGACATCTTTACGTAGCTTAGTCACCGCGTCACTTACATCCTTTATAGCTCCAAGTGCTTTTTCTTGGAGGACTTTTTGTTGCTCTTGTGATTCCCGAATCGCTCTGATTTCCGCCTTCTGAAATTCCTGCAAAGCGCCGAGCTTGCAGTCTTGTGATTCTTGCAAAGCGCCGAGCTTGCGGTCTTGTGATTCTTGCAAAGCGCCGAGCTTGCGGTCTTGTGATTCTTGCAAAGCGCCGAGCTTGCGGTCTTGTGCCTCCATCATTGCCCTTTGAGAATCTTGTAAAGCGCCGAGCTTGCGGTCTTGGGCATCTTGCAAAGCCTGAATTAACTCAATTATGCTTTCCAATTGAGGAGCCATTTGAGGGGCCGTAGAAACTACGGGCGTGGCAGGATGGATGTAGCTAGTCGACGGGGTCTGAGTTGGCGGGGCCCAGTGGGCGGGGCCAGTGGGCGTGGCCTGAGTGGGCGTGACCTGGTGGGCGGAGCCAGTGGGCGGGGCCTGAGGGGTGTGGTCAGTGGGCGGGACCTGGTGGGCGGGGCCAGTGGGTGGGGCCTGCCCCACAGCGGGTGGAGCTTGGTCCCCAGTGGCTGTGGCCTCTGCAGCTCGCCGCGCCCTTATCCTGACACTTCCCTTGAAGTCCTCTCTCGAAGTCAATGGCATCTCCAAATCCCACTTCTGACACCAGTTGTTACGTGCTAGGGGTTCGAAGACTTGGAGAGAAAGAAAACCTGGTGACTCTCTTGAAGACTTTATTCACAAACACTAGCTCACACTAATCACTGAGTCCAAACACTAAGCACTAGATCCAAATCACTGAGCACAATCACTGTCCTAGGTCGTAGCCGAGTCACTATCACAATCACAATCACTCACTATTGATCACTTGTTTTCGCTCCGAAGTCGCCTCGAAGATAGCTCAGATCAAACTGAATTGCTGGGCCGTCTACCTGCGCTTATTTATATGGGCAATCGAGCCCCTAGGCTGTACGAGAACATTCGCATAACACGTAAACAACCTTGTTTACTTGAATCATTTGTTTACGCAAACATGTCAGGAATGTTCGAGCATGCAATTCGTCTGCGTTTTCTCTACATGTTGCGCTAGCTTGACGCTAGACGGCACTGGGTGTCCGTATCCGTAACACTATATTTTATCACGCCAAGACTAATAGGAGCTAAGAAATAGAGGAAAATGTGGAAAAAACGGGGAAAATTATTTGAAGGGGCTAACTTGAACGCGCTAATCTCAGGAACTACTGGTCCGATTTGAAAAATTCTTTCAGTGTTATATAGCCCATTAATTGAGGAAGGCTATATCTTATCACACTAAGACTATAAAGAGAATGTGGAAAAAACGGGGGAAATTATTTGAAAGGGAACTCGTGAACTACTGGAGCATTTTTTATGTTATTTGACTTGGCACAGATAAGAAGTAGACCACGTGAAGGATCATAGGCTATCGATTTTAATCATTTTTTCAGTGGCTATATATTTTATACCCGTGCGACGCCGGGGCGGGTCGCTAGCTTTTTTATAAAAAAAAAACTTTGACCGAGGGAAATTAATAATTATGAATCTGGTGCTGCATGTGGTTTGTCCTCACGTGCGATAGCCGATGCGGTTGTTACTTGTCAGTTGTGACCACGATAGCAAAGATAACATTTTCAGTACATAATTGGTATCTACTGGAATATTTTGTCGGCGAAGAATTTGATAAGAAAAGTTGTTATGTAACTGTTTTTTGTTTTTCGCCTGTTGACAATGTTTTCTAGGTTAGATAAAACACTGAGATGAACATGAATTACTTAATTATTGTAATTAAATGAAGATTTTGACATAAGCCCCATTTTTGAAGTGAAAACTTCTTTAGCGGCGTTGAGCATTTTGGTGGGCTGGGTAAAAACTGTGAAACTCGCGTCAGATTCTCATGCTGATCGAAAAACCTTGGAAAAACCGTAAGACGATTGGATTATTATCTGTAAATTATAACTTAGGGTATTAAACGTTTAGTAACAGCTGCAAAATATATTTGAAACGGATTAAAAGCCGATAGGAATCGTGTTGTAAGGACTCGTTGCGTCACTGCAACCGATCGGAGATCACGGTAATAACATGGTACCTAGTACCTACACGATATAACCGTGCTATTGAGAAAATCTATTAGAGCTAATACTTGAGAACGTTTGAAATAAAGCTTTTGTTTAGTCTATAGATGCATTTTCGTGCAATATTATGGTTTATGGACTACTCTTTTTATGGTTTACCCTTTTTATTAGCTCCGTGGGATTACCCTACTCGAAACTCCGGCATAGTTGATATTGTTTTACGAATAAAGGACAATCTTCCTGAGCTACCTAATACAGCCAAGAAATGACGATTACTTAAGAATTGATAATAGTATGCTTTTGGAAATTTCTTAATGAAAATACAAAATTTCGTGTAAAAAAAGTGCAAGAAGTTTGGAGGCGCCGGGTATCGATCCCGGTACCTCTCGCATGCTAAGCGAGCGCTCTACCATCTGAGCTACGCCCCCTGTGACTAACGTCTTCAAATTACGGTTCGGCTTCCACGCAAAACGCGTTACGCATACGTAAAACAACTTTCACGACTTGTTCTCCTTCTATCAACTTTACAAGGTCTGATATAACGCTTATCAGCTTATCTGTGTTGCTCGTTTGATATTGGGTTTCATTTTTGATAGTAGGGCATCGGGCAAATATAACAATGATGCGATTTCGTTGTAACAAGCTTATCAGCTAAATAGACAAATATATTTTTGTTAAATTATCTCGAAATCAAATAATAAAATAACTACGGAAATTCTTAATTTTTGTAACATGAAATCATTTGTATAACGCCATCTAGTAGCACCTTTCAGAAATAAACTTAAGAAGAGTTTTGTCCATTCCATTCCAGACAGCGTTGCCAGATTTTTTTGTGCCAAGTCGGGACCTTGGAACGTTCTGAGTGAAAAAGCGGGATTTTTCTGTCAAAAGCGGGACAAATTAAAAAAAATTTATTATAAAATCAAAAGTTTTTTGAATTTTTATCTTCTTATTTGCGTTAATACAACGTTTACGTGACATTAGATAGCTAAAGTCGCCATAGAAAATCCACCACTCCTCATACACTCTTATCTTCATTAAGCACCTTTCTTTCTAAGCACGCTGCACGTACGTTCGGGCTTTCTCCAAAAAGCGGGATTGAGCCTGTCCCGCGCGGGACATTTAATTTTGATGAAAATATCGGGACGTCTGGCAACGCTGATTCCAGACATTATTATAATATAAGCATCATGTATATTGTATATATTACGGGTAATAGCCGAAGTGCGGCTACACCTAGTTTTACCCGGCTACAACTAGGTGCAGCCCGCCACATGCGGTTAAACTTAGGTATATCCTACTTATCTTCGGTTACAACTAGGTTTAACCTTCATTATAGCGGCTAGAACTAGGTACAGCCGCACACGGGTGGACTTAGGTGCATTCTTTTTATTATCGTCTAGAACTAGGTTTTCAGTTCAGTTAAGGATTCTGGTTTTATTTTGAGATTCGTATCTTGCGTTTCCTGATTGATTCGATTTTGTATCATCACCCCGGTAGATAAGATATCTTATTCTAGACAAGCCATAAACCATGCCAGTCCGAAACAAGATTTATACTCATAATTGTGTTGAATTATATTATGAACTGAAATGAAATTTCGTGTTTTAATCATAAAGGTAATATATACTATATTAACTTTATGGTTTTAATGTGGGGAGTCCCTCTGTAGTAAAAACTACAGTAAGTAGGCACTAAAGATTGCTAATGCCCAATGTACAACTGGAGGACAAGGATACAAAAGATGCTACTGCAAAACTAAGTGTGGTAATAGAAAGTGCCTCTGTAAAGCAGCAGCCGGTATTTTGTGTAACTCCAAATGCCATTCAAGTTTATCTTGTTCAAATAAGTGATAGACATTCTTGCAACATACTATCACATATTATGAGAGTTTGTTGATTTTTGTATAATTAAAACTAAGTTAAAAAGTTATCCTATTTATTTTAAAAATATGAGAGAAGAAAACAAAGACTTAGACTTTATTTTTTATTTTTAGTTTGTTATTATTTTTAGCAATATTCCGCGAAATAAACTTCCACCTTTAAGTAAATGAGTGAGTGCACGCATAGGCATGCGTACAGCACCTCCCTCCTCCCACACTGCCTATGCGTACACTCGCATGCAAGAACTTGCAAACACCATCACCACACAAGCAATAATGTTGGCAAATCCGTGCAAGGCCCCTCACTACCATGCAGGTTGAAAAACTCGACGCGCGTTTCGCTCCAACACCGGAGCATCCTCAGGATGTGGACTCAACTTGACGTCCGTGACTTGACGGACGTTGTTCGTAGAGTCCACATCCTGAGGATGCTCCGGTGTTGGAGCGAAACGCGCGTCGAGGTTTTCAACCTGCATGGTGGTGAGGGGCCTTGCACGGATTTGCCAAAATAAACACCAAGTATGTGATTAAGTTTTAGCGCCACAATGTTATCAAAATGTATATGTTACGGCTGATAGCCGAAGTGCGGCTACGCCTAGTTTTATCCGGCTACAACTAGGTGCAGCCTGCAACATGCGGTTAAACCTAGGTATATCCTACTTATTTTCGGTTACAACTAGATTTAGCCTCTATTAGAGCGGTTAAAACTAGGTGCAGCCACACACCGGTGGTTAAACTTAGGTGTATCCTTATCATCCGCTAGAACTAGGTTTTCAGTTCAGTTGTTTTGAGATTCTAATTTTTAGAGAGAGAGAGAGAGAGATTCGATTACATGGAATAAAATATAAAAGGCGGATGTTTATGTGACATTTATTATTTATTATTTGACAGGAAAATATCTTCTAACAAAGAAAGGCGTTATTTTAATTAATTAAAACACAAAATATTATAAATCTCCTCTTTATGAACTAACAGAACTAGACATCTTTGGCGCAAAGATAAAAAATAAACATAAAAAATAAATAGTTAATGGAATCAGGCGTTACTTTGCGGAAATCCATAGCTTAAAATTTAGTTTGTTATTACTTTTAGCAATATTCCGCGAAATAAACTTCCACCTTTAAGTAAATGACTGAGTGCACGCATAGGCATGCGTACAGCCCCTCTCTCCTCCCACACTGCCTGTGCGTACACTCGCATGCAAGAACTTGCAAACACCATCACCACACAAGCAATAATGTTGGCAAATCCGTGCAAGGCCCCTCACCACCATGCAGGTTGAAAACCTCGACGCGCGTTTCGCTCCAACACCGGAGCATCCTCAGGATGTGGACTCAACTTGACGTCCGTGACTTGACGGACGTTGTTATTGCTTGTGTGGTGATGGTGTTTGCAAGTTTTTGCATGCGAGTGTACGCATAGGCAGTGTGGGAGGAGAGAGGGGCTGTACGCATGCCTATGCGTGCACTCACTCATTTACTTACAGGTGGAAGTTTATTTCGCGGAATATTGCTAAAAATAATAACAAACTAAATTTTAAGCGATGGATTTCCGCTAAGTAACGCCTGATTCCATTAACTATTTATTTTTTATGTTTATTTTTTTATCTTTGCGCCAAAGATGTCTAGTTCTGTTAGTTTATAAAGAGGAGATTTATAATATTTTGTGTTTTAATTAATTAAAATAACGCCTTTCTTTGTTAGAAGATATTTTCCTGTCAAATAATAAATGTCACATAAACATCCGCCTTTTATATTTTATTCCATGTAATCGAATCTCTCTCTCTCTCTCTCAAAATTAGAATCTCAAAACAACTGAACTGAAAACCTAGTTCTAGCGGATGATAAATAGGATACACCTAAGTTTAACGTTTAAAGAAGTGTGTGGCTGCACCTAGTTTTAACCGCTCTAACAGAGGCTAAATCTAGTTGTAACCGAAAATAAGTAGGATATACCTAGGTTTAACCGCATGTTGCAGGTTGCACCTAGTTGTAGCCGGGTAAAACTAGGCGTAGCCGCACTTCGGCTATCAGCCGTAACATATACATTTTGATAACATTGTGGCGCTAAAACTTAATCACATACTTGGTGTTTATTTTTTGGTATCTAGCCGCTAGGTACAACATTAAACAATGAATGAAATACAGCATAGTATCATTTTATGTTATTTCATGTAGCAGCATTACAGCAATAGATAACACCTACTTCGTCATGGTAACAAGAACCTGGGTCGATATATATATATATATATATATATATATATATATATATATATATATATATATATATATATAAGTATATATATATATATATATATATATATATATATATTTAATTATTTGTAAGTACAGCTTCATTTTGATAAGACGAATGAAATTTTATTTGCAAAAAATCTCGAAAGTGGTAGCTAACAGAGATAGAAAGGATTTCATACTTTGATTTGATGGTCCTAAAAATATATGGATTGTTCTATTTGTAGGACAATGTTACTCTTAAATGAAACAACTTTTAACCTACCAATATACAAAAAATCAGTGGGTTCCGTTTTAGTTTTCTTATCTGTAATCAATAGAACTTGGAACTACGGAACCCTAAAACAAAACCCTAACCAGCTGATTTTTGTATATTGATAGGTTAATATTAGTTATATTATTTCAAAGTAACACTGTCCTACAAATAGAACAATCCATATATTTTTAGGACCATCAAATCAAAGTATGAAATCCTATCTCTGTTAGCTACCACTTTCGAGATTTTTTGCAAATTAATTTCGTGAAGCTACTCACAACATTTAAAAAAAAATGTTATGGGAACCCGGACTAATTATAATATTATGTAATTGTATCTGTCATGTAATAAGTAGTTCTTATTTGATTTAGAAGAAATATATCAGTTGTCAACGAGCTGGCGTTTGATTATACAACATGGTGGCAGCGGAAAAAAATATATTTTAGAAAATAAATAAAACGTGTAAATTCCATATTGTATTTACGTAGAAACTGTTGCCAAACGTATTACTAATATAATACAAGCATGGAAAACGCTCGCCCGCCGCCAGAGCTCTGTTTGGGAGGCAACTCCGTCAGCCGGGCTGACGCTTGGAAAAGATGGAAAACCCAGTTTCATGTTTTCATCAAGGCATCGGGGATGCATAAAGAAGACAGCGAGGTACAGGCTAGTCTGCTATTAAATCTCATCGGCCCGGACGGGTTCGATATATACGAAACTTTTAAATTTCAAAATGAGTCCGACAGAGATGACATAAAGATTTTAGAGAAAAAATTCAACGAACATTTTGGAGTTAAAAAGAATATCACGTTAACAAGATATCGTTTCTTCACAAGATGCCAGGAAGTCTGTGAGACTGTAGACCAGTACGTGACTGCGTTAAGGCTCCTTAGTAAAACTTGTGAGTTCAGAGATCTGGAGGATGAACTGCTACGGGATCGTATCGTGTGCGGCATTCGCAGCACGACGCTCCGCGATCGCCTTCTGCGGTGTGATGACCTGACACTTGACAAAGCCATCGAGGCCTGTCAGGTCGAAGAAGTGTCCCAGGAGAGCAGCCGTGTGCTAGGGCCATCTCGTGTGGACGGTGTGAATGCACGTGCAGTGAGTTTCAGCAGCGGCGGCAGCAGTGGCGCTGGCAGTGTGAGCGGCGGCAGAAAGCGGAGCTGGCCACAGCGGGAGGACTGTGGCGCGGTCGGCGATGCAGACGCCGGGGTGCCGCGACGAAGCTTCGGGAAAACGGCTACGTGTCGTCGATGTGGAGGCGGGTGCGAATACATTGAGGAGTGCCCAGCCTTAGATAAACAATGTTATATTTGTAATAACATAGATCATTTCGCTAGAATGTGTAAGGTGCGAAAAGTGCATGACATAGAAGTAAAAGGGCAATTGCAACAACCACAAAATTTGGACGGGGAGGCTGAGGCGAATACCTTTACTATATCGGCTGTACATAATATTAATCAAATTAGTTCTGTATCGGATGATTTGTTGCGGATTCATGATTTAGGCATTTCTAACAAAGATAATATAATTAATAGGGTTGAGCGTTTACCACGACGTAATAATAATATTATGTTTGTAGACAAAGAGGTATCGTCAGACAACAAACGACAAACGCCCAGAAAGTTTTTATTAAAATATTTAAGTAGACGCAGTAAAAAACCAACAATAAGTCAGAATTCTGTATTGACACATAGGAGTTGGAATAAAATTAGTATAAAAATGTTTAAGTACGTGAAAAAAACTTATTTGATTTTTGTAGATTATTATTTAGGTTTTGTTAATGTGTGTCCTATAGGAGATAGTACATCTTATACGGTTATAAATGCTATAAAGGAGAATTTTGTGCGTTACGGTACACCAGAATGTGTAATAAGTGACAATAGTTCGCAATTTTTAGGTCGCAACTTTAAAAATTTCTCAAAAGAGTGGGGTTTTGAGCATAAACCTTTGTCTCCATACTATGTTCAATGTAATAGAAAAGTCGAGAAAGCTGTAAAAGCCGTTAAGGAGGTTATTAAAAAATCTATTGGGAGTAACACTAATATTAATGCAAATTCGTTACTATATAAAATGTTCGAGATAACCTAGATAATAATTACTTCTAATGTAATGATGGAATGTCGATTGAGATATAGGCTCAAAGGACGTTCCATTCTTTTGAAACACGTCGGTTGATAGTATGATATGAGGAGGGGGACTTAATATTGTGCTTATGATAATGATCTGGTTGATGAACAAAATTGAATCATCTTACTCGCCTTCTCATACGCAAGCCATATAATCCTGGATAGAAGTTTATAAGCGGTTTATTTTATTTAGTGTATATTTTGGGAAATTATTATGTTGTACAAAAGAATTTTAATAATTAACTTTATTTTCTGTAGGGGAAGATGTCATGTAATAAGTAGTTCTTATTTGATTTAGAAGAAATATATCAGTTGTCAACGAGCTGGCGTTTGATTATACAACAGTATCGTTATTGTATGAAAATCAATTTGTATCAACCATTAAGACGATTCACATTATTTTCAATTTTCAACCTCAATGCATGTAATTTTAAAGTTACATAAAAATTAGAATTGGGTTCACGTAAAATACTGTATTTCTCAAACTTGACTTATTGACAATACAACGAGCCGAAATATTGATTCATAGGTAGACGCTAGACCTACGTAATTTGGTCGAGCTATGTCAAATCCAGCCACGTTCACGACAATACCTACTTGACAAACTTGACAAAACTCGGCCAAAAACCGGAGGCCCACCATCTGTCTGTGAATCGATTTCTCTGATGGTACTGTGTAACATAACACATTTCAATACGTATGATTTTTTTAATTTTACGTAATACGTTATCGTTTACCTGCGCAGACACCTACGTCCACTTCCGCCATATTGGTACGTTATCACAACGTAAAACGATTTGAGCGTAACGTTATCAACGTAACTATTTTATCTACGTTAAACACTTTCATTGACGTACGGGAAATACCGTAGATCGGCCTTTGGAGAACGCGGGCGTGCGCAAGGTTGAGATTATGTTGAAAGTGATTTAATCATCAGCTTTGAACCTTGTCATAGCGTCGCCGTTATAATATAACGTCCAAAATATAGCGGTGAGTAAATTTTGTGTAAGTACATAATTTATTTACAACGATGAAAATTACGGTTATTTTGTTTACATTCTTAGAAAATGTCTTATCTTTGCATAGAAAGTTATACGATGATTGCAAGAAGCCTGCCTTTGTCAACTGGCCCACTGGCACCACTCTCGGTTAAAGTTAATAGTAGTTTTGTAGAAATAACAATGGTAAAAATTATGTTAACTCTCTCTCTCGTTTTTAGTATTTATCACAGAGAAGTAGTGATTATTGACAAATCGTTATAATTTACTCAAATCAGGGGATTACCTGAAAGTATAAAAGTCAGTCAGCTAAAAGTTCTAGTGTCATGAAAATTTGGGCAGGCGCTTTTGATTCCATTTTGTAAATAATATATTTTTAAATAACATATTTTAAGTATTCTTTGTTCAAAACATAGCCTTAACTTAGACATTCATTTGTTATTTATTTTAACAAACATGAATCTTACCTGATATTCAAAGGCAAAATAACTGAAACAAATTTGTTACTGTAAAAATATAATAATTATTTATTAACTCTGAGATTGTTTCGTATTTACAATTTGAGATAATTCTTACAAAACTACCTAAAAATATCAAGATTTAGCTTAGCAAAATAATTTTCTAGGTGCTCATAATGTTATCAAATGAGAATTAAGACAACAACATACTATCAAAGAAATTGAACGATACGCAGATGGAGACCTACAGTACTCCCAAATTAATAATGAGCATGCAAATCTTCGCAAATTGTCTTAATCACGGAAGCACCCGAATCTATGAAACGTGAGAGCCCCAAATAATGCTTTTGCATTTTACACCTTGTGCGAAAGAAATAGATGTAAATATCATATTAAATGTCTCTATTTTTTCATGCGCATGTCCAAATCATGTCATGCCATGGCAACGCCACCAACAAGTTGCTTTTAAACAGTTGTCGTTGCCATGGCATGACATGATTTGGACATGCGCAATAAAAGGTTTTCTTCCGACACTCAGGAAAAACGATCGTTGCCGAACAATGGCGAAAATTTCTATGCGCATTATCACTTTGGGACATAAAGTTAATATACCTATCGGAATAGAGCAACAATCTCGAGCTGTCAAACGTAACCAAAATTGGTTTTCATCTGTGTGAAAAATATGTGTACGTATACACTTACACAAGCATGATTGAACATGAATTCTATGAGATTATATTGACAACGTGCGGCACGTGCCGACTGGACGTCAAAAAAAGAGTGCTGCTGTCATGTATCACACGTCTCTTTTTACCACGCGGTGTTACTGATAGTGGCATCTCGCTTGCTCAGGCCTTTGTTTCTCTATTCCGCTAGGTATATTAACTTTATGCTTTGGGAGCACTGTACAAATTTAGTCGGGCTATGTCTAGTCCAGCTGATAGATCACGATTGACTTTTGACTTTACATTAGGCTTCGTCCACATTTGTATCATTTGCGCGATCAGATCTCCGTCGTGTATCATCAAAGCGTATAAAAATGATACGCGTATCATGATACGCCCCGATAGCTATTAACCGCGTATCTGATACGTGTCGTATCAAATACACGCATGATCGGCAGTATGATCTAATAGGCGTCCACACTATGATACGCCTACTTGATACGGCGCGATGATCGCGACGGAGATCTGATCGAAGATCTGATCGCGCAAATGATACAAATGTGGACGCACCTTTACTTGACCAAATTGCGTCGTCATTTGCCTATGAATCAATTTCTTCGATGGTACAATTTTCATTCCACAACGTTACGAATGCATGTTGCCAATTTCCCCTGCTAGCTCCCCTGTACCGTACAACCCGCACCTCAAATTTCACACAATATCCTCTCATTACTTTTCTTTTTCCTCAGCTAAGATCACAACCTGTGTGCCTTTCCCTATGGCGTCACCCTGCTTATAGGGCGCGATGTCAGCGACGACGCCCTCCCTAGGGCTCCGCACTACGTACTCCATCTTCATAGCGATCACCACGAATAGGGGCTGGCCTTTCTCCACCTGTGTATAGATAATTAGATTTTTTTGGTGCTACCATCATACATTTTGTGTTATCTAGATAGAAATGTTTGACAAAGAAGAAATAGGGATACAAAGTGTATCTTTTCCACACACTAGGTTACTGTAAAAATTACTTATACGTTGCTGGTGCTGTATAATTACTTAATTACCAGGGCCATTATAACAGTTCTTTATGGTATGTCGTATTTACTACAGTGCGACAAACATACATACTTACATAGACTGCCGGAATCATATTCGTAAATCGTGATAGGGATTCGCTCTAGTCAGGTGAATTATCTAAGACTCCAAGACTACACTATATGAATAACATAATATGAAATATCCTTATTATTTCTTAGTTATTATTTTAATGCTTTACCTTATCCCCCTTATTGACTAGTATCTTCTCCAGTATTCCGGGCGTGGGTGAGCTGGCGTTGCCGGCCGCGCCGCCCGCTGCTTCGGACTCGATCTGGTATTTCGGCCGCGGCAGACGCAGCACCGTTTGACCGTTCTAAAGAGAGATGGAGATGAGAAAGAAAGAAAATATAGTACACCACTACAGCTCGAATACAACTGCTCATTGATATGAACATTTTATGAACAATATTGGAGCTATTTTGCGTATGGTAAGGTAAGGTCTTTTTAAACAATTGTTGTTGATTTTTTGTTCGAATGTTGTCAATTTACGCAGGTATTATTAACTCATCAAGCCCCATAAGCTCACCGGTGAGCGAGACACAATAGATTTCCAAGAACCCACGATCATAGGATTAATCCATACTAATATTATAAATGCGAAAGTGTGTCTGTCTGTCTGTCTGTTACCTCTTCACGCCCGAACCGCTGAACCAATTTGGCTGAAATTTGGTATGGAGATACTTTGAGTCCCGGGAAAGGACATAGGATACTTTTTATCCCGGAAAAATGTACGGTTCCCGCGCGATAAACGAGTTTTGGCGCAACGGAGTTGCGGGCATCATCTAGTCTTATATATAAAATTCTCGTGTCACAATGTTAGTCCACGAACTCCTCCGAAACGACTTTACTGATTTTTACCAAATTTTATATGCATATTCAGTAGGTCTGAGAATCGGCTACTGGGTATCGGTTATATATTGATAAGTGCATTTGTTGAATAAATAATAGTAAATTATTACAACCTGAGACTGACGGCGACCATTGTACTTTGTGCGACGAAATAGCGATCGACGTTACCATGGCAACATACTTATTTAGTCAATTCGATAAAATAATAATATGGGCGAAATACTTTATATTCTGGCAAAGCAACGTTTGCCGGGACAGCTAGTATCTTATATAATGTTGTCATTAGGCCATGTTGCCAATAAAAATGTAAGGCCGACTTATCAATCAAGTCAATGACGCAAATCGTAATATATACCTCGTCATAAACGTGCACCTCGTCAGCATACGTCATGACGCTGACGTCACTGGTGTGGTCACCGAGCTTCGTGATAAGTCTATCTCTGTCCCCCTCGCGCCGCACCGCTACGTCCGCGCGCGTCCACTCGCCGCCGTTGACGCGCACGTTGTACGTTTGGGGTGTGTCCATGTATTGCACTTGGACTTTTACGTCTGGAAGTGTAATGGTAATAGTTAGATCTATATCTATATCTATACTTATTATAAAACAAAGTCGCTTTTTTCCCTCATGTCCCTTTGTTCCCTTTAATCTTTAAAACTACGCAACGGATTTTTATGATTCTTTCAGTGTTAGATAGCCCATTTATCGAGGAAGGTTATAGGCTATATTTTATCACGCTAAGACTAATAGGAGCGAAGAAATAGAGGAAAATGCGGAAAAAACGGGGGAAATTATTTGAAAGGGCTAATCTCAGGAACTACTGGTCTGATTTGAAAAATTCTTTCAGTGTTAGATAGCCCATTTATTGAGGAAGGCTATAGGCATATTTTTTTTAGTGGCTATATATTTAATACCCGTGTGACGCCGGGGCGGGTCGCTAGTTTAACATAAAATTAAAGTTTATTTTAAGGTAAGTACAACATATTGTATCTTGTTATGTTGTATTGTTTATTTAAAAGTTCAAATTGAGACTCTACAAACGCGACCACGGACCAATGCGATTTTAATTAAAAAAATAATGGTTACTGACATTTAATTTACTGAATAAAAAAAATATATTTTTTGTACAAAAAAAACTATGGTTTTATGTCTAATTGGGTGTTAAAATGTAATATATAATCAAACCATAATAATTATAATATTTACCTCGTTCACCAAATTTCAAATGCACAGTCTTCTCTAAATTGTAGTTCGGTCTCCAAGCGGATGGAGAAACATTAATTCCCTTCCAGCTATCATTGGCGGATGATTCAGATTGTGATGAAATAAGCTAGAACATTTAAAGAAGAAAACATTTGTCTAAGGCATTTATTTTAAGCTTCCCTAGATCTATTAGTTATAACTTATAACAAATACTGTGATAGCATGGACTACTTACGCCATAACAGCATATAATTTTTTTCAAGTGGTATATAATAGGCTGGACTATAAATAATTATTATAATTCGTAGAAAACTAAAATGACTTAGAAATTGCGGCACTTCCATTACAAAGTATGCGGCAAAGTCCTCACATAGAGCACCAAATAAGGGTTGGACCTCATCTGGCAGCACGGAATCGCCTTTTTCCGTCGCCCTTTCTCTTTCTGTCGCTTAGAACTGCCATTTGCTAGATCGAGACAGAAAGCATAATGCGATAGCCTCGAGGATTCCGCCGCGTGCTATCGCATTATGCTTTCTGTCTCAGTCTAGCAAATGGCAGTTTTAAGCGACAGAAAGAGAAAGGGCGACTGAAAAAGGCGATTCCGTGCTGCCAGACGAGGTCCAACCCTAATTATAATCTCACTCTAAGAACTTTACACTTATGAATGCCGCGTCACGTCACGCTCAGTATAGTATAGCCGCCCAGCCATAGATGGACCGCATCTTGCAGTTGACACCCACTGCAAGATGCGGTTGCCGTACGGCTTCGCGGCGCATAGACGGACCGCATCTTGCAGACCGACTGGAAGATGCGGTTTCGCCGTGCGGTCGAAAAACAAAGGTTGTGCATGGTCGACTGCATGATGCGGTCCTGTTGCAGTCGTGACCGTGCACGACTTCAACATGACCGCTCTAGAGCAGTCGACCCCGACTGCAACCTGCGGTCCATCTATGAGAACGTGTATGACGAAGGTGCTGCTTCTGGCTTCACAAATTACAATCTACTACTACTTCACTACCGTGCACCCAGACGAATGTGCGGCTGTTTAGTTACTAACTTCAGATCAGGAACTAAATATTCGCATCACCTCCGCGACGGTAGCGAAACGGCGAAGCAATACGTATGATATTTACTGATTTGTAGAATTTGTTTAAGTTAGGGTCATAAGAGTTAGGCCGTGTACAGATTCAGAAGCTTGACTCTAGATGAGAGTTCATATCTTTTTCACACACACAAACCTTATGTGGTCGTCTAGGTAACATTTTTTTTGTACAAAAAATGTTTTTGGTGGGATGTTATTAACATTCCGTGATCGGGAAACTACTCACATGGGCCAGCGCCGCCTGCACAGCCGTGTGGGGGCGCAGGCGGGGCTCCGGGAACAGCCGCTCGCGATGCTGCGGTATGAATGCCGTGTGCACGTCACCCGCCACGAACGACGCGTCGCCGCTCAGACGCAGGAGGAAGTTCACGTTCGTCTCTAGCCCGGCCACCTGGAGACACATTAATCCTTCGATCGCGGATTCTTGGAAATCTCAATAGATTAGCTTAACCTATAGACTTATAATATTATTATAGGTTTATGACTTAACCCATCAAGGCCCATAAGAACACCGGTGACCGCGACAACAATAGAATAACAATTTATTCTATTGTTGTCGCGGTCACGGGTGTTCTTATGGGGCTTGATGGGTTAAGCTCGTCGCTTCACCTTATTAAGGGAAGTTTTGTTTCTGTTGAACTATTTCACCACTGTCTGATAAAGTGCCGGATAGACTATTCACAACTTATTTCACAGATTCTCCATACTTTATCTGTCAAGTGGATAGCCTATCCGGCAATTGTCAGGAGATGGTGAAACAGCCCCTAAATATTGGATCCTGCGAATTATCTCAAAACATAATAAATTTCAGATAAAAACTTGCATGCACTAATCTAGAACTTAAGCTCTGGACATATCGAATTCAACTTGATTTCAACACATTCCGTTTATAGTTTTTGCATAAAGTTATTACTTATTAATAATAATCCATTCATCTATTCTCATAAATATTTACACGTTTACAATGTAGTATCCTCAAATATTCCAGAAAAGACTTCTGTACCAATAAGTCGACCGTAACCATAAGAAAACGACATTGAAAGCTGGAATGACAAATATGTTAACGCACGGCAATTTAATATACCTCTATTATGTCAGGCGATGGCCTGTGCCAACGCCTGACATAATAGAACATCGCAAATCACAAAAAGTGGGTAACACGTTTAAGCATTACTTACTTGGTATTCGGACAGCTTTCTCCTGGTTTTGGCGAGCGCCTGGTGCCGGTCTTTGCCCCACACCACGAGCTTGGCGATCATGGGGTCATAGTGCACTGACACTTCTTGACCCTCGCGAACTCCTGTCTCCACCTTAGACAGACAATAACTTTGTTAGTGTAATCATGTGTAATTCTATATTACTGTAAAAGTCTAAACTACGATAAATCTTAAAAAGCAGGAAGAAGCATATGCCGGAAATCTCCTAGGCAGATATCCGGCATAGGCCTGTCTCTTTCACACACACAGTCCTACTTACTCTGACATGCTCCTCGGGCGCAGGCTGCACCAGTCTGTTCAGAATTCCGGTGCGCGGCAGGAGCATTGCGTCAGGCTCGGCGTCTCTTTCACACACGCAGTCCTACTCACTCTGACGTGCTCCTCGGCGCAGGTTGCACCAGTCTGTTCAGCATGCCGGCGCGCGGCATTAACTCTGCGTCGGGCTCGGCGTATACTCGACTTAGCTCTGTCTCTTTCACACACGCAGTCCTACTCACTCTGACGTGCTCCTCGGGCGTAGGTTGCACCAGTCTGTTCAGCATGCCGGCGCGCGGCATTAACCCTGCGTCGGGCTCGGCGTATACTCGACTTAGCTCTGTCTCTTTCACACACGCAGTCCTACTCACTCTGACGTGCTCCTCGGGCGTAGGTTGCACCAGTCTGTTCAGCATGCCGGCGCGCGGCAGGAACCCTGCGTCGGGCTCCTCGGCGTATATCCGACACTCCACGGCGTGGCCGCGTCGGATTATTTCTTCCTGAGATAGCGGCAGAGGTTCGCCTGATGCCACACGCAGTTGCCACTCCACTAAATCTGTGCCTGAAAATAATAGTGATATATTGTATCAATATTACTGGCGTTACCGATGCTGACGTGTTTGCTAATAAAGTCTAAACTCATAAGGGGGCAGATCCGATTCGCAGGGAGTCTGGTGCCTTCTTTCGAGTTGTTCGTTTTAACATGGAGTAAAGACAATTTGTAATTTAATTTGTCTATAGTTTTAAAGACTGATTAAAAATTTTTGATACTGTGTCATCTCAAACAGCAGCCGTCATGTGATGAGCTGTTGAGCCCAAGTGATAAAGATTTTTAAATAACATAATTTTTTCGGGTAGCTCACTTATCATTATTAGCGACACCATAGAAAACCTACCAGTGATCATCTCAGTGATGGGATGCTCCACTTGCAGGCGTGTGTTCATCTCCATGAAGTGGAAGTCGTGTGTGGTGCGGTGGAGGATGAACTCCACAGTCCCGGCGCCGACGTAGCCGACCGCGCGCGCTGCCCGCACCGCCGCCGCGCCAAGCGCCTGACGAGTCTCCTCTGATAGACCCGGCTGAGGATTAAGGTTTTCGAGCTTTATACGGGGTGCAATTAAATATACCGGCCAAATTTCAATATATAGATAGATCTAAGATAGATATATAGACTCTTTATTGCTCACATTAAATTAAGTACAATCAGTTACTAAAACTTAAACTTAAGAGGCCGGGTACCCTTGGAATTTCTCATACAAACGTAATTCCAAAAACATTTTATCATACGAAAATATTTAACATGTTTGAGTTATTTTTCAGTTTAAGATAGTAGTAAATTTACAACAAAATATTTAAACTCTAAAAAATTTTTTTCAGTTTAAATATTTTGTAGTAAATTTACTATTTATGTATATATTTTTTAGTGTTTTACTCTATTTTTAGTGTTTAAATATTTAGCAGTAAATTTACTAAAAAAAATTTACAACAAAATATTTAAACTCAAAAAAATTTTTTGAGTTCAAATATTTTGTAGTAAATTTACTAATTATGTATTTATTTTTTAGTGTTTTACTCTATTTTTAGTGTTTAAATATTTAGCAGTAAATTTACTAAAAAAAATTTACTACAAAATATTTAAACTCTAAAAAATTTTTTTGAGTTTCAATATTTTGTAGTAAATTTACTATTTATTTATATATTTTTTAGTGGTTTACTCTATTTTTAGCGTTTAAATATTTAGCAGTAAATTTACTAAAAAAATTTACTACAAAATATTTAAACTAAAAAAATTTTTTGAGTTTAAATATTTTGTAGTAAATTTACTATTTATTTATAGGTATATTTTTTAGTGTTTTACTCTATTTTTTAGTGTTTAAATATTTAGTAGTAAATTTACAAAAAAAAAAAATTTAAACAAAAAAAATTGTTTAAATATTTTGAAGTAAATTTTTGTGTAGGAACCTAGGTAATTACTATCTTAAACTGAAAAATAACTCAAACATGTTAAATATTTTCGTATGAGAAAATGATTTTGTAATTTGTATGAGAAATTCCAA
Source organism: Polyommatus icarus (assembly GCA_937595015.1). Taxonomy (NCBI): domain Eukaryota; kingdom Metazoa; phylum Arthropoda; class Insecta; order Lepidoptera; family Lycaenidae; genus Polyommatus; species Polyommatus icarus. The sequence continues at coordinate 13,378,328 of OW569328.1, read as the reverse complement.
GGGTACCCGGCTGCCTTATCGCTATAAGCGATCTCTTCCGGGCAACTCCGCAGGAGAGTAAAATTTAAATCCTTGAAAATATGTTGATCCTTGTTAAAAATAAAAATACACGTATTTTATCTAAAATGAAGAGAAAAAGCTTCCGATAGTTTTCTTAACTAAACACCATAAAAATATATATATATATATATATAGATATTATAAGTAATATTGTAAGACCTTTTTTGTACCACATTTATGCAATAAATCATTCATTCATTCATTCATTCATTCACCACAATTATATTATTATGGACACTACGCATTTAACAAGCTGATTTGCTTTATTTAAGCGTTGAAGAGTCTACACAGACGGACAGCATTTCAACTGCAATCCAACTGCAAATCGCAGTTGGATTGCAGTTTGAATGCAGTTGACACGACTGCAATACGACTGCAACTGAACTGCAATCCGACTGCGCGTTTGGCTTTCAGTTCTATTGCAGTCGTATTGCAGTCGTGCCAACTGCATTCAAACTGCACTTGAACTGCAATTTGCAGTTGGATTGCAGTTGAAATGCGGTCCGTCTGTGTAGACCCTTACTGCTGGATAACAACGCGACATGAAATGGGCCCTAGTTACAAATTACAATAAATACTACACTTTGATAAAATAAAAATCGTTTTATTTCTGAATAAATTTGAATCAAAATATGTTTTCAGAACTTTGAGCTACATGTTGCCTACCACCGGTTCGGGAACTATCCCGGCGAGAAGAACCGGCGTAAGAAACTTGCACGGGGCCACTTTTTACTAAAAAAGTGGAAAATTTGTCTTTTAAAAAACTAAAATTTACAATGTAAATAACTTAATCTAATACATTATAAAAAGTCAACATGAATACACAATTGTAAGTCACATAATATAATAAACTAGCGACCCGCCCCGGCGTCGCACGGGTATGAAATATATAGCCACTGAAAAAATGATTAAAATCGATAGCCTATCACGATCCTTCATGTGGTCTACTTCTTATCTGTGCCAAATAACATAAAAATTGCTCCAGTAGTTCGCAAGCTAAACCCTTTCAAATAATTTCCCCCGTTTTTTTCACATTCTCCATTAGTCTTAGCGTGATAAAATAGCCTATAGCCTTCTTCAATAAAAGGGCTATCTAAGACTGAAAGAATTTTTCAAATCGGACCAGTAGTTCCTGAGATTAGCGCGTTCACGTTAGCCCTTTCAAATAATTTTCCCCATTTTTTCCACATTTTCCTCTATTTCTTCGCTTCTATTAATCTTAGCGTGAATAAATATAACCTATAACCTTCCTCGATAAATGGGCTATCTAACACTGAAAGAATCATCAAAATCCGTTGCATAGTTTTGAAGATTAAAGGAACAAAGGGACATGAGGGAAAAAAAGTGACTTTGTTTTATAATAAGTATAGATGTAGAAGCAGCAGCAAGCAGCCATCCTACTCCCAAGATGTGCCATCGTTTAGGAAATCATTTACCGTATAGTAGGCTTTTGGTTTGATCTTAACCAATAGGCATACCAATAGGCCAAGTAGCAAGAATATTAAGTTTTTTTCGACTACAACAATGCAATGGATATTGTATAGCAAATAATATATGCATGACTGTCCAACCGACTTTAGATTTGGCTACAAGCATCTTTGGCTAAAAAATCATGTCTATTTCTTATTGGCTGCCATCTTGATCCTAAAAGACTTATAAGTAACGCGACCATTATTTTTTTTGTCAAAGCCGGACCAATCACACACCTCAATAACCCTCCCAATATGTAATTCATGTGTGCTAATCTCAGGAACTACTGGTCCAATAACCGATTAGAAAAATTCCTTCAGTGTTAGATAGCTCATTTATCGAGGAAGGCTTTAGAGTTTAGGATTTATTTTATCATGCCAATACAAATAGGAGCGAAGAAACAGAGGAAAATGTGGATAAAACCGGAAAAATATTTGAAAAAAAATGTCTCACGAATTACTGCGGTAATTTCTATGTTATTTAGCACAGATAAAAAGAACCACAGACTACGTGAAGGATTATGGCTATTTTATGGGCTAATTTGTCGGTGGCTTCGCCCGCGTCTAGTTTGATATCGAGCAAGATATGGCAGAAGATGTTTGTTGTCTGTATGCGTTACTTCCAAGTTCCAGGCATTGCACCACGGAGCTCTTATTAGTAGCTACGTGCATTGCAAAGGCATTTCAAACATAAAAAAAAAAAAATATTGTCGTTTGGTCTGTTTGCTAAAGCGGGACAATTTCGGCCTCGCGGGGGACAGCGGGACAGACTGCCTCAAAGCGGGACTGTCCCGCACAAAGCGGGACGTATGGTCCCGCTTTGTGCCGTAAGTCCCGTAAGTTATAATAAATTAAATATTAAAAACTTACTGCTGGAGCCTCCTCTATAATTTTTTGATGTCTTCTTTGAACAGAGCAGTCTCTTTCAAACAAATGAACTGCATTACCGTGCATATCAGCAAACACCTGTAAAAGTTTCCATATTTTATTTTTACGTTTTTACAGAATGCAATTAACCTATCAAGCCCCATAAGGACCGGGTGACCGCGACAACAATAGAATAACAAAAGATTTCCAAGAATCTCCGATCTAAGGATTAAATATAGCACACAAAGGGTTTAAATGGAACACTAACATGCAATAAATATAGGCAGCACTTGTAGAGTAACTATCAATCCTACCAAAACATGAAAATATTATGTAAAAGGAGCCAAGCAAAATAATGCAGAGCTATTCAATACTTCTGTCGTAAAAAGTTTTCAGATCACATTCAAGCCAAGTTTTCAACTTATTTTGTAATTTAAATCAACATTCAGTAAATGTTTCAATGGATTTCTTTATTTTATAATTATTATAGTGGTTTGGCAATGAGCACATGAGAAACAAATATAAAACTGCATATTTGGAGGAGTTCATACTTATACAGACAGCAAGCGTAAAGTGCTTTTGTATGTAACGACGCATGTGGCCGATGGTACCCAATAAATCCAATTGGTCGCTGATTATTTCTCTAGTGCTCATTGCCAATGCTACTATAATAATTATAAAATAAATAAATCTATTGAAACATTTACTGAATGTTGATTTAAATTACAAAATAAGTTGAAAACTTGGCTTGAATGTGATCTGAAAACTTTTTACGACAGAAGTATTGAATAGCCTTTTGTACGTAAAACAAATATTATGCAGTCCAAACTCATACTGTTCTTGCAAATGTTACAAACATAAAAATCTTTTCTTTTATTTAATAAAGTATAATATACTTAAAATTATTTTTAGTTTTTAGGTTACTGACCAAAGGATAAAAACGGGACCCTATTATTAATAAATCTTTGCTGTCTGTCCGTCGTTCATCCGTATGTCACCAGGCTGGATCTCGAGAACCGCGATAGCTAGATAGTTGCAATTTTCACAAATTATGTATTTCTGGTGTCGGTATAAAAGCTAATAGTCCAATTAAAATAAAATAAATTATTAATGGGGGGCGGGCCTCATACAACAAACACGATTTTTGTCCCTTTTTTGCTCTACATCCATAATGGTAACTTACTGTTACCAATTTTTTGGGTTTTTGAAAATTTCAGAAAATATTCAATTGTACTTAAACTTTAATAATTAACATTAAATAAACTTAATATTTAAGGGGACCCCCCCATACAAATTTACTGTACGGAACCCTATGTACGTCAGTCCGACTCGCACTTGGCTGGTTTCATAATTTTTCCTTTCATTGTGAATAAATATCTATCCGGGTACAAAATTTCAAGGTTCTAAGTCTGCTAGAAGTACCTTAGAATTTTGATGATCTGTCAGTCAGTGACAAAATGTAGTAACTTTGACCATCCGTAACTATTAAACTATTTATCAGATTTTCATGTAATTTGGAGGTTAAGCTAGTTTTAATACTTGCTCCTAGTGACCGAAACTCTAAATCCCTAGCTTTGTTAACATCGAAGATAAAGGTGGTGTGAAACAGCCGCGAACCGCTTCGAGAAAAGTATGGTACGGCCGTGCCATTGCTAAAAAGCTTGGCTGGGGCACTGCCGTGCCCCCAGATTTTAAATTTCGGATTTGTGATACGATTTCGCAGCTCCATTGTTGCGCATTTTTTCTATAGGCAAGTCTACATTGAATAGATTTTGAAATAAACTGGCTCAGTCATAGGAAGACCACTTAATATACAGGTTGCTAGGTTTAACACCGTCTTCATACCCATTCAAATTGCCGATCCGGTTATAAAGATGGCAATTTTTTTTTAGTTTCCACCATTGTTCTCATAGAAATTCAAGGGCTCATTTGATAGTTTTAAGGATAACAGTGTTAAAACTAACACTCTGTACATCTCATGAGATTCTCTGTTAACTAACAGCAAAAGTTTATTATGAAGATAATTTGTGACGTCATACCTGTACTTCCACATGTCTGGGATCAGTAATATACTGTTCCAACAGCATGTTGTCATCACCAAATGATTTGAGAGATTCGGTTTTTGCTGATTCCAGTTGTGTTAAAAATTCTGACTCATTCATTGCTATTCTCATGCCCTATAAAATTCAAAAGAGGTTGGGAAATTGACAACTAAGTATTTACATGAGTACTTAAATAAATAAAAAAGTCAAAATATCATGTCTTTTGTTCTTAAAGTTGTAATTAGATTTCATAGACTATTTCAGTATTTCTGCAGATAATATTTTACATATTATTATCAGTTAAACTTACTTTGCCGCCTCCTCCTCTCACTGCTTTAATCATTAGTGGAAACCCAATTCTCTTTGCTTCAGCCTGCAACTTTTCAATGCTTTGGTCTTCTCCGTGATAGCCTTTTACAATTGGCACACCTGCGTCTGACATTATAGCTTTTGATGTACTGGAAAATAATGACAAATATAAAATATATTATACTAACATACTTAATAAAGGCCTTTGCCCAGCAGGGGGATAGTATAGGCTCTAAAAAAATACATAATATAATAAAGATTGTTTTTAGGATGTGTTTGTGACTCCTTGAAACACAAACCACTGAATAAATTTTGATTAATGCTTCAACTCCCGTAAGGCCCAAGTGGGCGGCGATAATAATTGAAAGGCTATTGTGTCTCGTTTTGCCACAATCGAAGGATTAAATCAGTTAAAAATAATGGGCTTCAAAGAAATAAAAATTAAAACACTTTTTTAAATAACTTACCTTTTAATACCCATGTCCCTTATAGCTGATGCAGGAGGTCCAATGAATATGATATCGGAGTTTGCACACTTCTCACAAAATTCAACATTTTCTGAAAGGAAACCATAGCCTGGATGTATAGCTTGGCTACTGGACTTTTTGGCAACTTCTAGAATCTTTTCAGCATTTAAATAGCTTTGTGAAGACGGTGCTGGCCCAATATGGAATGCCTCATCGGCCTGTAAAATAATAAAACATAACTTCATAAATTTTGTCTATTTTAAATTATAATAATTTATTTACTGTAAGAAACAGGTAAAGCATTACCATTTCAACATGCATGGCATGTTTATCAGCATCTGAATAAACCGCAACTGTTCTAATTCCTAATTTTTTTGCAGTTCTCATAACCCTACATGCTATCTCCCCCCGGTTGGCTATTAGAACTTTATCAATGGGACGTATATGTTTATCCAGTTTTAAGCTCTGCACATGTTTCAACCTCACACTGTGACTTGTTATGCATATCGGTACCCTGTAAAAGGTATAAAATGAATATATATTCGTATAGCCATCAATAATATATTCATAGTAGGCAAAGTTAAAAGTTAACCTTTGCTTTAGCTGACGTTACTATGTACTTACAAATTATTTAATTTCCTTAAATACGCCATTACAGCTTCTTGCAATGCTCAAGCACTACTACACTAATTAAAATCTTTATCTAAAAAAGTGATAACTGATAAGAAATCTTGTTGACGCTCCTCTCAAGTGTCGTTTATCTTAAAAATACAAAGATAACTAACGAAAATGCTATGTTTAATGTAGGTAGGTTCAGCCGAAACTCTTTCATCATACATATTTATTGTATTACGTTATCGTTATCGCATAAATTACGCAAATAGCACAAAATAAGTGTTTGTTATTTGTTTATATTTTTCATTCCTTTTTGATGTTTTTGATGGATTGTCATTGTCAAGTTCAGTGACAAATGACAGCGATATGCCAAATTCTGACAGAGGTCAAAACGTCATTTTTTTTTCTTTTTTTTTCTTGTTATGGCGCTCGGCTTTTCAACCATGGCCAGTGTCAAGTAAAGTATTGGCGGGAAAAAAAAAATCTCGTAAAAAAATTTCGTAAAAAGTCATTCTTCCAGATTATCATCAAGTCGAAAGTCTAGTCAAAGTCTAAAAAGTAGTCGGTATAGTCAACGAGTCAAGTCAGTCGTTTTAGTAAAGTGGTAGACCCTTTACTAAAACTTTCGATGGAGTTTTGGAGGGAACACAAAATGGCACGTTTCTTGAAGTTGTATCACTTGCCCACACTTGTGCACGACAACGAATATTTAATGGTTAATATTCTACCAATATTACACATTAAAACCCGAAATAACACAATTTTAGGAAAATAATACAAAAACAGAACGTCACTCTTTCGTATTCCCGGCAAAACTCCCAAGTCAAAACGTAGTTTCTTTTCTTTCTTTTTCTTCTTTTTTTTGGCAACTTGACACAAAGGATGTGTATGTTGTGCCACAGACAAGGTAAAAAGGTAAGGAATATGGCGGGAAAACCATATTCCTCCTATTATAATTTTCATCATCGTTTTCATGTATCGTCAGGTCTGAAGTCTAGTCAAAGTCTAAGTAAAAGTCAATACAGTCAAGGAGTCAAGTCGGTCGATTCAGTAAAGTGGTACACTCTTTACTGAAACTTCCGATGGAGTTTTGGAGGGAACACAAAATAGCACGTTTCTGGATATTATATCACTTTCCTACACTTGTGCATGAACACGAATATCTAATGGTTAATATTCTACCAATATTATACATAAAAAACCCAGCTAACACAATTTTAAGGAAAATAATACAAAAACACAACAGCACTCTTTCACATGCCCGCCAAAACTCAAAACGTAGTTTTCTTTTATGACAATGGTTTTTTTTTTGAGGATGGTAACGGAAAAGAGCGCGGGAACTGAAATGTTAAGGCGGGCTTTTGAAAATTTTAATTATTTCAAATAATTTTATTGTATTATTTGTAAATATTGGTTATTTTTTCTGTAAATAACTTAAATGTAGGTTGTACATAAGTGTTTTTGTGGAAAGATGGGGAAGAAACGTAAGAAAAAGAATGAGGGTGAGTCTCCGCCTTCCAGTACCAGTAGCGATTCTGATTGTGAGGACTCGCAAGTATTGCAGGATGCAGATCCCTTCGCTCCTTTTAGGGTCGCTGATTACTCTCGGCGATATCCTGAAGATGCGGAGGCCAAATATGAATTTATTGTATTTGTTGAAAGTACGAATGAAGTTCCACTAGGTAATAGGGATATGATGTCACTCAGTACTTGTTTTACTAGGTTTGTGAAAGGCGTACAATACTTAAAAAAGATTAATAAATATAAGGTTGGTGTTGTTTTTCAGCGTGCGAATTTTGCAAATGCCTTTCTAGATAATAACACATTTTTAAAGGAACAACGCATTAAAGCTACAATACCAGCAGGGGCCACTAAACTTGCGGGAGTTATCTCTTCGGTGCCCACCCATCTGTCTAATCAAAAAATATACAAAGCCATTACTAGTACAAAAAAAAGTAATTTCTATCCGACGCATAATCCGTAAAGTCAAACAAGAAAATAACACCCTTATCTTGCAGCCTACTCAGAGCGTAGTTATAACGTTTGCGTCAGCCACGTCAATGCCGGACTATGTTCATATTAAGATGTGGCGCCTGCCCGTCTCAACATACGTCCCTCCAATAAAACAGTGTTACAAATGTTTACGTTATGATCATCTGGCTAAGTATTGTAAAAACTCACCACGATGCTCCATATGCACAGAGGGGCATTCTTTTAAAGAGTGTAAAGTTCAAATTGAGAAAACTAAGTGTATTAACTGCAATGGCAATCACATTGCCATCTCTGGACAGTGCCCCATTAGGCAAAAAAAAATTGCAGATAGTAAACCTAAATCATATGCTGGTACATTAAAAAAATCATTAAATTTTCCTTCATTAAATAAAAAATTGAATACTCAAGAAGTAATTCAAGCCATCTTATCAAACTCGGAAGCTATGACTCTACAAACAGAATCTATAGTAAAAGTAATAACTTTAAATAAAACTCAAAATGTCAGTATTAGTTCACAATTTATTAGCTCAGCAATTAAAGAAACTATTCAGGATAAAAATAGTAAACCGTCACATTCAATCATCAAGTCTTAAGCCGGCTGTACACTCTCGCCGAGACACAGCGAGGCGGCCCGAGTGCGAGAGTGTAAATGGGTGCGCTCGCCTCGTCTCGGGTGTCTCGGACCCTCTCGGTCCGTTGTCGGTATTTTGCGCCCGAGACAAAGGGTCTCGCGAGGAAAACGAGCGCACTACTGTACACTCTCGCGTCTTTCAGTACTAGTCCCGCCGTTGGACAGTGTAGAACAGAAAAATAACAATAATAAACGACATTATCAGTCATTATCTCTGAGAAATAAAATTAATTATGATTATAAATCTTTGGATTACAATTATATTTTTCGATGCATGGTGAATGGTGAATGGTCGTTTTCGTCCATCTTGTCTGAGTTCTTCACTGCGATTGAACTAAGCGAGAATGTACATGATCGCACTCGGGCAAGGGGCTCTCGCACGAGACTCTCGTCCGAGAGCTCTCGGCGAGAGTGTACAGCGGGCATTAAATATTGTACAGTGGAATGCTCAAAGTCTGTTAAGTACATAAAGTTAATATACCTATCGGAATAGAGAAACAAAGACCTGAGCAAGCGAGATGTCACTATCAGTAACACTGCGTGGTAGAAAGAGAAGCGTGATTTGAGGTTGCATAGCTTTTTTTTCATCTGTTTGACAGTCTGTCGGCCCCTGGGCCGATCGTTGTCAATTTGGGCTCTCAGAAAAATTGTGATTTTAAGTTAACACATTGATGGACAGTAACGTCCACGGACGTTCAGATAGTAAATAATGATACGACAGAACGCCTGTAGACGTCATAGTTATTACTCGTGTCACGGCAGTACGTCTGAGGGCGTGTGATTTTCAATACTTTTACAAGGAAGAACATGTTGTAGTGTCACCGCAAAAGTAATGCGGCTTTCCTACTGTCATCGTACATAGTTCTACAACATGTCAAGTTACACACACATTGACAGAATTCCGGTACCCCTCTCCCCGCACAGTACGCTCGTGGGCGTCGTGTTTTCATACATTTAGTCACGTAGTGCGCGTCGGCGGGAGGATTAGTGTCACCTCATACTTTCGCGCGCAAATAACGGTTCGAGTGGTAAGTTATCAACGTATTTTTGTGTTTTTATTTAGCGAAACATTCAAATTCAATTCATGTAACTTACGTATAAGGTAATTGTGCTTCTAATATTAGTAGTTGCTTGTTTTGAATGCAGTTTTTTGGTATTGAAACAATAATGAATTTATCTACAGATGGCGCCTGGAGATCCGTACGAAAGGGAACAAAAACGGTTGTTAGAATTGTTCAATGAAGTTGAAACTCCGGAATCTAGTGAAGATCCATATGCTGATGATGGGGAATACGGGTCCGACAAGGACTACTATCCTTCAGGCGACGAGTCGTTGAGTTCTGACGATGCTGCTGGACGCCATAAAGACGTCCAGTATTCACGATAACAGGCGATTCCGACCCACGACGACATGCACTGCTAATATACCCGAAAATGATGGGAGTGTAATTCAAGGTCACTGGCCAGAACAAATGCCTGCACGACCTGGAACTACAAAAAAATTTGCATTTTTGAAATGCAAATTTTGTACACAAAAAAAGATACGAAAGGAAACGAGTTATCGTTGTAAAGGCTGTTCTGATAAACCTCCTCTTTGCCCATCTTGCTTTGAACCATATCATGCAAGTTTACTAAATCCTGATGATGATTAAATTATATTGTAACGAGTTGATTTCGAGTCGACGACAACGAGTCTAAAGCTAAAAGAGTTTTAATGTTTTATTTGAATTTCAATACAGGCAAGATAAAAAGATGATTATATTAGCAACTTGTTAATTATAAAAGAGGCTGATTAATTTTGTGATTATTATTAAACAAATTTATATATAAAATACTGGTTTTATTACTATTATCTGTATAATCAACTTTACGGCTATAGGCGTGTAGTCCCTATGCGTAGTTTTCATGACATGCAACATGACAGTACGCTCATAGACGTAAGCGCCTATAGGCGTTCTGTCACTCAACAACATTGTACATACAACCGCATTGACACTACGCCCATAGGCAATGTATGAGAATAAGAAGTGTCATTTAGGAAGAAATTCTTAACTTGTACTGTCCACCAACGTGTTAAATAATGAATAATTTTTAGAAATACTGCTCTAGAAACATGGTTAAGTGTTTGTGGAATGATTCTGGATCCACACATCGAAAAAACCCGGACAAATATTCATTTCACAGGTGAATTATTCTATATCGACAGGACCTAGTTTTAAGTTTGCTTTTGCCAATTCCCTACGAGTTATTAGTATTTTTACGTCCGTGTTCTCTTCTGTATATGTTTAATTATATGGAAAACATAACTTGACTAGCCATGGTGCACAATTTAAGGATATTTTGTGTAAACAATTTTCATCTATTTTACACTAGGGCTGTATCAAGTTATCGATAAGTTGTGTCGATATGAAAATATTTTTTGTTTAAGTATACTAATTATCTAGGAATGTTGAAATGATAACATACTCATCCGTAGTTTATAATTAGTTTAAGTATATTAATATACTATCATACATAATTTATCGTTTTTAAGGTTCCGCACCCAAAGGGTAAAAATTAAGTCCTAGTAGTGGGGTCCCGCAGCCCGCTCTACTACTAAGACTTCGTTGCCTGTCCGTCTGTCCATCCGTTCGTCCGTCTGTCTGTCTTCAGGCTGTATAATAAGAACCACTATAGTAATAGACTTCTGAAATTTCCACAGATGTAATGTCATTCTACATCCAATACGGCTGCTCATCCAAGATAGGGATTTCCATATCTTGCAGAAGTGCTTTCAACTATTTAGTTGAAAGCACTTCTGCAAGATGGGCATCAAATAAAAGGGATCAGTAGGCTCTTTGAGAATGAATTGAAAATTAATAGGGTCTAGTGAAGTCGTGTCGTGTCGTGTAGGTACTGATGTCACGTAACGTTACCTGTCGTGTCGAATCGTGTCATGACATGTCGTGTCGTATGGCGTATCGTACCGGTAATTTTTCAGATTTCCTGCTGACCTGGATACCAGAAATTCATGGCTTAAAATAATTAACCGTCCAAACTGGACTCCGAAGAAAAATTCATGCATACTTAATTAAGCAGCAAGCATTTTGAAGAAAATTCACATTTTACTTCAAAATTACAATTTTATTATATTATATTATCTATGCAGTTTTATTTTATCCCATTTTATAATGCCCGCTGTACACTCTCGCCGAGAGCTCTCGGGCGAGAGTCTCGTGCACAGATTAATATATTATGTAGCAAGCTAGTCTCGTGCGAGAGCCCCTTGCCCGAGTGCGATCATGTACATTATCGCTTAGTTCAATCGCAGATAAGAACTCAGAGAAGATGGACGAAAACGACCATTCACCATTCACCATGCATCGAAAGATATCATTGTAATCCGAATATTTATAATCATATTTAATTTTATTTCTCAGAGATGATGACTGATAATGACGTTTATTATTGTAATTTTTCTGTTCTACACTGTCCAACGGCGGGACTAGTACTGAAAGACGCGAGAGTGTACAGTAGTGCGCTCGTTTTCCTCGGGCGCAAAATACCGACAACGGACCGAGAGGGTCCGAGACAGGCGAGACGAGGCGAGCGCACCCATTTACACTCTCGCACTCGGGCCGCCTCGCTGTGTCTCGGCGAGAATATACAGCCGGCATTATGGTTACAATCTTACAATTATTATTGTCGAATTACAAGATGTTTGTACATCACTGACACGCACACGTAAACATAATTGTATACACAGATGTAAATCAAATTTTGGTTAAGCTTGACAGCTCGGGATTGTTTCTCTATTCCGATAGGTATATTAACTTTATGGTTAAGTAACAGACTTGAGTTTCAAAATTTTTTATACCAAAATAATATACATGTTGCACTTATTTCAGAAACTTGGCTTAGGCCAAGCATTCAATTTAATATTCGTGGTTATTCCACTATTAGGAATGACTGCGGTAATGATCATAATGGCGTAGCAATATTTATTAAAAATGGTATACATTTCTCTAAACTAGATACTTTTTATGATGATTCGTTACAAAATGTAGTGATTGTTATTAAACTGAAACATAAATCCATTTCTTTGGTTAGTTTTTACAGTCCTGGTAATAGTGTTTCTGTTTTTGAAAAGGCGAAGTTAGATCGTTTATTGCAAACTATTCCGAAACCGTTAATAATTGCAGGCGATTTTAACGCACATCATACCTTCTGGGGTTGTAGTCGTATAGATGTATAGATTCTCGGGGCAGAGCTATTATGGATTTTTTGGATGATAATGACTTAATGCTTTTAAATAATGGCCAACCAACAACAGTAGGCTCTCATATTTGGAAACCAAACGGTTTAGATTTAACAATAGTGTCTTCTTCATTGTTTCTTTCTTGTGAATGGCAAGTTCATCAGGACTCCTTAGGCAGTTATCATCTTCCAACTATTACAAAATTTACTCTCGTAAGAGACGAGCATGAACTTTCTATTTCCTCGAACATACCTTTTCATAGCAACCTGAAATTAGTAAATTGGGATCGGTATGAAAAAGTTGTTAATGAAATGTTAATAAATTTTAAAGTTGACAAATGTGATCTGCTTGCTTCATACAGAAAGTTTTGCGCCATTATTCTTATGGCAATTGAAATTTCTGGACCTAGTTTAAATCATAATGCATCTGATAATATTGATAACCGTCCTAGAAAGCGGCGTCAAGTACCTTGGTGGAATGATATATGCTCATTGGTAGTAGATGATTGTAAGAATGCCTACATTCATTTCAAAGCTAATCCTAACAGTCAAAATTATATCAAGTTTAAACGGGCTCAAGCCATCAAAAAACGCACTTTAAGAGAAGAACGTCGTAAAAGTTGGTTTGAATTTTACACATCAATAAATCGCTTAACACCAATAAGTCGCATTTGGGCTAAAATGAGAAAATTCAAAAATCACTTTTCAAGTGCTAATCCATTTTCTGACCCTAATTGGGTTTAGACATTTTTATACAAATACACACCTGATACTGTTTCACAATAGACTATAGATAATGCTCTTGGTGTAAATAGCGATAACTTGTACATGATTAGTTGTTTTACTTTGCAAGAGTTAAAATCTGCTTTGGCCTCTAGAAAAGATTCCTCATGTGGCCTGGATTGGCTTTCCTACAGAATGTTTAAACTTTTAAATTCTCAGACTCTATCTATTTTCTTAAGTTTGTTAAATAGCCTATGGTCATCTTCCATTATCCCAGAGGATTGGAAAACTGATTGTATAGTACCAATATTAAAGCCTGGCAAAGACTCGAATTCTGCTGATTCTTATCGTCCCATTACGTTTAGTTCATGTGTTGGTAAAATTTTTGAACAACTAATAAAACAGAGATTAATTTTCCACATAGAAAGTAATAACCTTTTACCGTATAATCAGTTCGGCTTTCGTTGTGGACGTTCTGCTTCTGAGAGTCTACGTCATTTTTGTATGGATATTCATCTCCACAACTTTTGTCTGTCAATTTTAACTAATTTCAGTCTGGACCTCATCAGTGCAACCAAATAACACACAAAGACTGCACTATTAATCTTTTTCCTACTTGAAGAATCATCCTTTAGAGAACCAACACTTTGACAAGATGGTTCAAGTTCAATACTATCCTCAGTGTTGAATTCCTGGCAGGACTTCTCCAAATTATTCTTACTTTTGATGCAACTTTATGCCCGGTGCGGTGAGGTATGTATATCAATTTAGATGGAAGCAAGTTTGGATGTTTACTGAAAGAAGCAACGGTTATAGGTTAGGTTCATATTGTGTTCATCAAAAATGAATTTATACGGTTATAATCTACAAAATTCAGTGTTTTTACGAGTCTACACATAACATTCATGGAACTTTTTAAATAATTAGGTATGTTTTTACCGGCTTTTATCCATTTCTTTTGTTTTTCAATAAGCCATGGCATGTGAATACTTTTGGCTGGAAAATAGTATACATTGTTCGATTTACCTTTATTTTTCTTGTATGTATGTATTAGAACATCCGGGAATACAACAATGCATTTCAATTCTTGAAAATACTCAAATTTCTCAAGAAATCTTATGCCCGCTGTACACTCTCGCCGAGAGCTCTCGGGCGAGAGTCTCGTGCGAGAGCCCCTTACCCGAGTGCGATCATGTACATTCTCGCTTGGTTCAATCGCAGTTAAGAACTCAGACAAGATGGACGAAAACGACCATTCACCATTCACCATGCATCGAAAGATATCATTGTAATCCAAAGATTTATAATCATAATTAATTTTATTTCTCACAGATAATGACTGATAATGTCGTTTATTATTGTTATTTTTCTGTTCTACACTGTCCAACGGCGGGACTAGTACTGAAAGACGCGAGAGTGTACAGTAGTGCGCTCGTTTTCCTCGCGAGACCCTTTGTCTCGGGCGCAAAATACCGACAACGGACCGAGAGGGTCCGAGACACGCGAGACGAGGCGAGCGCACCCATTTACACTCTCGCACTCGGGCCGCCTCGCTGTGTCTCGGCGAGAGTGTACAGCCGGCTTTATAATTTTCCGTAGCTTGACTTGAGCTTGATAATAAAATTTTCGCATAAGTTTCGGCTTCTCGTCACTAGTGGCAGTGTCGTCGCTGTGCACGGTCCCTATATCGGTGTATAAGCGTCAAAAGCGTGTAATGTTATGTCCGACTTACTCGGACATAACAAAGGAGTCGGACTGCATAATATTTCATGTAATAAAAGTGTCAATAAAGGTTTTTAGTGAACATTTTGTGTTAGATATTGTTGAGTTTTGTGGTTCCGCTAAATAATTAACCATAAGAATGGCCAAAGAATGCCTTAAACACGTGGATTTAACATTCAATAGGTAAGTTTGGAACAACGTTTTTTTGGCTTTTCAATCGATATTTTTGTAAGCTAAAAAGATAACTTATAAGTTTAATAATCCCTTAATTGTGTTATATAAGGCATTAGTGCTAAAAATGTCACATCAATTAATAATTTGTCTACAAAAATTGCATAGCTTTTTACGTGTGTTTACGGATTCTCATTACTTGAACTATAGTTTATCGATATCATGAACTAAATGACTTGCTTTTCTGTATAATAATGTGCTTCGAAATGATCGACAAATAGAAATATTCAAGAAAATAAACGCACACTACTTGTATGAAAATAAGCACAAAATGGCCACGCGATGACGGGCTAAGGTTATAATGGAATAAGCGCTTAAGCCATCTTTGGCTTAAACCACAGATTAAGGATATATATATATATATATATATATATATATATATATATATATATATATATATATATATATATATATATATATATATATATATATATATATATATATATATATCCTTAATCTGTGGTTTAAGCCAAAGATGGCTTAAGCGCTTATTCCATTTCACTAAATTTAGATATCTAAATGATTTAGTGACTAAATTTAGTCAAGTGGAATAACATTTAGAAAGTTACTAAATGTTATTCCACTTGACTAAATTTAGTCACCAAATCATTTAGATATCTAAATTTAGTGAAATGGAATAAGCGCTTTAGATTTAAGATTATATTTTGATTTACGTCAGACTTGACAGTACACTGATATTTTTTCGAAACACTACCAATATGTTGTCAGTGATGCCAACCTGCAGATAATTTCAGATGGCTGGGAACTGGGGAACCAATAGAAAATCTAGCAGTGTCTACCGTCGCGCCGTCTGGTGGAGATTTAAAAAAGAAAACTTCCCATTATTAATAGAGGTCAGTGATTCTGAAAAAAAAGGATGCGAAGAAGTAAAAATTAAACATGGGAGTTTACTTTTTGCCGGGAATTTATGAAAGAGTGACGTTCGTTGTGTTTTTACTTTTTGTATTGTTTTCCTAAAATTGTGTTATTTCGGTTTTAATTGTGTAATGTTGGTAGAATAGTAACCATTAAATATTCAATGTCACGGTCGTGCACAAGTGTGGGCAAGACGTGATACAACTTCATTGTCAAGATACGTGCCATTTTGTGTTCCCTCCAAAACTCCATCAAAAGTTTTAATAAGGGGTCTATTCTACCACTTTACTAAAACAACTGACTTGACTCGTTGACTTTACTGACTACTTTTTTAGACTTTTACTAGACTTTCGACTTGACTATTATCTGGAAAACGACTTTTTATTTTGTAAACTTTTTACGAATTTTTTTCCGCCGCCATATTTATTTTACTCGACACTGGTTGAAAAGACGAGCGCCATATTATGAAAAAAAAGAACAAATGTCAATTTAGATGTCAATCTGACACAATCTGATCAGCTGTTGTTTTTGTGATTGATTTGTTTGTCGTTATTTTTGAAAAGCAAAAATGCAAACATTCACAGTTTATTGTTGTTTTTAATTGGTTTTTAATATAACAAATACTAATAAATACTATAAATGTTTTTAATAAAACATTTTTGATGCCTTGAAAATGGGAATAAAAGGTTTATGGAACGTTCTGACACCGTTTAGTGAAAAGAAGTCTTTACATGAGGTACCTTATTATAATTTAATATTTTTGCTTTTGTATATCTATTATCCCCTTTCTTTCCAAATTTCACGATCCTGTGATGTTGCTGGGGAAGAGGGGAGGCCTTTGCCCAGCAGTGGGACATTGTAGGCTGATAATAATAATAATAAATTAATAATAATACCTATCTATTATCATCATTCATTAATTTATAAATAAAGGTATTAGTTTAATTTATAAACATCATCAATTATTATGCAATAATTAATTTAAAACCCGTTTATTATTCTTCAAGATAAAAGGAGAGACACTTGCGGTTGACCTGTCTGGATGGGTCTGCGACAGTCAAAATGTTACTGATTATCATATTCAGCCAAAACTTTATTTAAGGTAAGTACTACTTTAATAGCTTTTTTTATTGAGTACATAGCTTGTTTCTCTTTTAGAAACATTTATTTAAAGTATACCTAGTATATACTTTAAATAAACATATCTTTTATTAGTTAATTAACTGCTGCACTCAGTTGTTACATTCCATTATGATTAAACTTAAATTTAACACAGAGTTTGACAGATAATGTATGGTACCTATGGCAAAAGGTAACTAATTAATGTTTGTATCTGAGTGCAGCAGTTAAACCGTATTGTATTGGATACTTTAGAAGTTTAAATATACTTATACTTTTTTTCCACTTTTAGAAATCTCTTCTTCAGAACCATGTACCTATTACTAGCTGACATAAACCCTATATTTGTGCTGGAGGGGGATGCGCCGGAGCTAAAGCGAGATGTGATGACAGCAAGAAATGCATTGCAATTCCGAGGCGCAGCACCAAAATCTGGTAACAGTAAAAACCAACAGGGAAATGTCACAAGAAAGAGATTTAAGGGTGTACTTAAAGAAGTAAGAATTATTTATTTTGGATAATTTATGAAAATTATGGTATTAGTTTTTTTCATGTAATTTTGCTATTATTGTAAAAAAAACTACAAATTTGTACAATAGGCCGACATAATCTTACAATGTAAGGCCTTTAAATAAAGAAAAAAATTTGTACAAGTTTTATAATAATATAATTTACGAAGACCTCTGTGGCTCAGTTGGTGAGTGAGTTGGTAGCTCAAGCCAGGAGTCGAGGGTTTGAATCCCGCTGATGGAACTAGTAATTTAATATTTTGATCGGAGGTTCTAGGAATTCCCATTGTAATCTTTTGTTCTCGCGATCACCGGTGCTCGTGCGGGGCCTGAAGGATTAATATATTTCTGTTGTCTGGTACCTGTAACACAAGTCTTTCAGGTAGTTACCTCAGGTCCAGACTGATAGTGTGAAGTGTCCATAGATATTATTATTCATGGTTTCATGTTATTTTCCAGTGTGAAAATCTTTTGAAAACAATGGGTGTGAGGTGTGTAAAAGGAGATGGAGAAGCTGAAGCAACTTGTGCCAGGTTAAATGCCAAAGGTGTTTGTACCATTCATTTTTTACAACATTTTCTTTCCAATAAGCTCTTTTTAAAGTTTTTAACTATTGCAAAAATGTCTGCACATCCTTAAAATGGTTTCATGTTATTTTATATAAGTATATAAAACTGGAATATAAAAAAAAAATGTCTATCGATGCCAATCACCTGAACACGAGAAGATGGTTAGATGGTTGGTCTGGTAGGTATATTAAAACAAAAAATCATTAAAATTTACTTTTATCTAATTAATCTGACTGAAAATATATTTTGTTCCAACACATTTTGCGCAGAGTAGGTAACACGCTTTTAATTCTCACTTGCTATCAGGAAAATTTACGTTTATTTTATCTTCTTTGGGCAGCTGCCTCTGCCCCTACCTGGGTACTCCCATGGCAACCATTATAACAATGACTATGAATTTGTGTAGGTAGTAGACGCGGTAATATCTCAAGACTCTGACTGTTTCGCGTACGGCGCCCGGCGCGTGTACCGCAACTTCAGCGTGTCCAACTCGGCGGGCGGCGGCGCGCTCAACGGCTCCGTAGATGTCTACGACGCTGATGTCATGTTTAAAAATAATGGTAAGTACACGGGTTTGCCTTTAGCGGAGCTTGTTGAAGGAATTAAAAGTGCTTTTAGTATTGTTGTACAATGTTATAGTAGGTACAATTATTTTCTACTGCTTTGAGCTACAGGCTACAGCCTACAAGCAAGATGTTATTGTCTGTCAAACATATTTCGAACATAGATGACGCCCGCAACTCCGTTGCGCCAAAATTCGTTTATCGCGCGGGAACCGTACATTTTTCCGGGATAAAAAGTATCCTATGTCCTTTCCCCGGACTCAAAGTATCTCTATGCCAAATTTCAGCAAAATCGGTTAAGCGGTTTAAGCGTGAAGAGGTAACAAACAGACAGACAGACAGACAGACACACTTTCGCATTTATAATATTAGTATGCACTATGCATGTATCAGACAAGGACAAAACATTGTATAACTAAATAATATGTCAAGCGGATCATTTACATTTTAGATCTTTTCTTGATAGAAATCTTTACTTGTTTTGCAGCTTATTTTACCTGTACCGTTTCTAATTTTTTAAATTTATGTGTCAGGTTTTGGACGCAAGAAAATGGTCGCGCTGGCTTTACTGTGTGGCTGTGATTACGGAGTTGGCGCGTGTGGCTCATCAATAAACACCGTTGTATCTTTTCTGCATACCGTTCCAGAGGAAGAGGTGGTTTTTAGGTACTTATCATAAATTTTTTAAATTAGATTCTTAAAAAATGCTGTGATCTCTTTAAGTAAGGCTGTAAAATGTAAATGATGTCTTTTGATCACAAATAAGTAAGACGGGATTTTAAAGCCATAAGCACAAATCCATATTAACTTATGACAATAAAGATTTGTATTTGTACTTACAACCAAACAAATGAACTTAGCCCAAACTCAACATTCAAAATAACACCATAGGCTACTATCATGGGTGAGCGAGCCGCAAAAGTACGAGAAGCTAGCCCGCTGGGTGGCGACGCCGGGCGTGTGCGACCGCTGCGGGCACGCGGGCCGCACGCACAACAGACACGGCTGCCCCGTCTGCGCCACCAGCCGCGCCTGCACCGACACCGGACACAAGTGAGTACAGCACTAGTACTATGTGGGAGCGAGCCCAGCAGTACGAGAAGCTAGCTCGCTGGGTGGCGACGCCGGGCGTGTGCGACCGCTGCGGGCACGCGGGCCGCACGCACAACAGACACGGCTGCCCCGTCTGCGCCACCAGCCGCGCCTGCACCGACACCGGACACAAGTGAGTACAGCACTAGTACTATGTGGGAGCGAGCCCAGCAGTACGAGAAGCTAGCCCGCTGGGTGGCGACGCCGGGTGTGTGCGACCGCTGCGGGCACGCGGGCCGCACGCACAACAGACACGGCTGCCCCGTCTGCGCCACCAGCCGCGCCTGCACCGACACCGGACACAAGTGAGATACATTTTATTCTGCTAAACTATAGAGAATTTCATTGATAGGAAAAGGATAGATCTACTGTTCTTGGCTGGGCTTGACATAAGTGACGCTCGACAGCAAAATACAAGACAGGGACACCGCAACGCGTCAATTATCCTTTCACTGCATCTCATTCATCGTCAAAACACTGTCTGGTGACGCAGCACATCAATCCGGTATAACATAAAATATGTATGAAAAACGTCGGAGCGTCGTCACTGCGGCGTCGCAAAGCGGAGAAATGCAGCCTTGTTCATTTGCACTAATTTAAAGCAATATAATCAAAAATCTTTATTTAGTAATTTGGCATTTCGATCTTATTACTAAAACAATCTGTATGACGCGCTGTCCGCTTCGAACGCTCCGATTCCGATCCGGTGGACCTGACCGGAATCGGACCCGGTGACCTTCCTCGTTAAGTAGACTATCCAACACAAAAATAATTTTTCAATTCGAACGTAGTTCCTAAAATAAGCGCATTCAAACAAACAAATTCTTCGGCATTATAATATTATAAGTGTAGATATAACATGTACTGCCTTTGAAGGTATATAACATAGGTACCTCAAGTACGTAAAAATCATATCATCATATCACGCCATGAAGAAAATTAAGCGCAACGATGCCGAAAATAACGGAAAATTGGATAGGAAATAGTCACTTTTGCATGTGACAAAGTAATTGTATCCCATCCCTTTGTAGGGTAAAAGTGTCTGAAGCGAAACGCGAGCTCTCGCTGCGCAGCCGAGCCCTGTCGGCCGGAATGCCCTTCCCGGAGCCCCGAGTTATGAAGGAATTCCTCGATACTACGCCCGAAGACGTGAACGTCGGGGCCGTCAAAATGCCGACCCCCAGCTTAATACAATTCGTGGTATTTATTTTGTGAGCATTGTTATGAAATTCAATTATAGTTTGACTTGACAAATTGTTGGGGTTCATGTTTTGAAGTTAATTTGCATTGTTGTTTAAACAGTCATGTTGGGTGTTGCCAAGTTAAAATTTTGAAAGACGCAATTATTTTGTTGAATACAAGTGTAAAAAGTTATATAATAATTTAAACGGATGAGTGAATCTCATTAATACCGTTGCTGCTTAATTTATTTTAACTTTTCGATATTCAATCATTTCAATATTCAACAATAATTATTTAGCTATTAATTACCTATCGACTCGATATAATCGAATTCAGTTGTTGCCCTTAATAAAAATCATCCTATATTTTTTCTCAGATAATTATATCTTAATCAAATTTCATATGAATCGGTTTAGTGGTTTTGCATCAGAGGTAAGGGCCATACATATAACCACACATTCGAGTTTCTGTTAGTTACGTGCGGATTTTAATTAGAATGAGGGCCTGTTTCACCACTTTCTGATAAAGTGCCGAATATGTTATTCACAACATTTTTTAACATATTCTCCATACTTCATCTGTCAAGTTAAGTGGTGGATAGCCTATTCGGCACTTATCAGGAAGTGGTGAAACAGGCTCTGAATATTGTATTATTTTGTAGAAAATCATGTCGCAAAAGTTGGATTGGTCTGAAAAGTATTGCGTAGAGAAGTTCCTGCCTCTGCTGACGAAGTGGCACCTACAAGACCATGTGCCTGTCAGGACCATTAAGCCTATCGCTATAAAGAAGAAAAGGACTCCTAAAGGTAATCTTTAGATGTCTTTAGTAACAAAAACATGTTTCAGTCCTTATTTCACCAAAGTCTCCAGGAATAATTGTTTGTCAAAGTACCCCGTGCCGCTTTCACTTTCATTTATATATGAAAAACAGGTGTTGGTGAATTCAGGTCTAATGAATTTTTTACATTGTACTGTTAGAGAAGTTCATTCATAGGCAGATGACGGACCTTCGCAACTTTGTCGCGTTATGTCAAACCCACTGGTATTGAATTGACATAAATGACACAATTGACGTAGGTCCGCCATCTGCCTATTAATCAATTTCTTCGATGGTAGAGATAAACTACGATAACATGGCGCGCCCCTACAAAATTCAAAACGTTTTAAGAGGCCGGGTACCCTTGGAATTTCTCATACATACGTAGTACCAAAATCAGTTTCTTATACGAAAATATTTAACATGTTTGAGTTGTTTTTCAGTTTAAAATGGTAATTACCTAGGTTCCTGCACAAAAATTTACTTTAAAATATTTAAAGACAAAAAAATTTTTTTTTGTTTAAAATTTTTTTTAGTAAATTTACTACGAAATATTTAAATACTAAGAAATATTTTTTAGAGTTTAAATATTTTGTAGTAAATTTACTATTTATTGATATATTTTTTAGTGTTTTACTCTATTTTTTAGTGTTTAAATATTTTGAAGAAAATTTTTGTGCAGGAACCTAGATAATTACTATTTTAAGCTGAAAAATAACTCAAACATGTTAAATATTTTCGTATGAGAAAATGATTTTGGTATTACGTATGTATGAGAATTTCGAGACTACCCGGCCCCTTAAGTGCGTTGTCAAAACGTTTGATGTGCGTTGTATTGCGCGGTCGGCTAGTTATGATTAGTTGACCAACAAATCTTGGTAATAACTAATAAATGACATTAAATGAAATATTACGAGTACCTACTGGTTGATTGGTTGAATATACTTACTGCATACAAACTCTTTCATAAGGATGTGACTACACACATTGAAACAGTAATAATATGGAGGGGCGCGCCATGTTATCGTAGTTTATCTCTACTTAGTCAAGTGTTTGTGTATACAGATTCTAAATTCTAATACACATGTAACTTTTATCAGGTGTGCCAAGTTTTGAAGTACTGTGGGAGGATATTGACGGACTCTACGACGCTCTCATTCCTGACGACCGGTTTGAAGGTAATTTCTATTAAATTTTCCATATTTTCTACATTACATTTTAGATTCTAATAAAAAGATATTATATCGATCGATTAATAGAAGGAGAACGATATATTATCGGTCTAGTGACGTTAATATCCGTTAAGAGATTTTGTGACGGAAAAATCGTATCAATTATTTTTAACAAAAGTTAAATTATATTATAATAATAGTTGTATCTTAAGGCGCTTTGCTTTTTGGCCGTTCGTGTCATCGTGTTACTAAAGAAGAAATTATTCTTGTAGAAGGTGAAGACGTATCTGATGTATGGACAACGATTGAAAGACAGGACCTTATGCGTAAATATCATCCGGATTTAGTCGAAGCTTACGAAGAATCGATTAAGAAGCCGCCAAAAGAGAAGAAAACGAGGACTAGGAAGAAAAAAGATGATAATGATTCTGAAAAAGTGCCAAAACAAGGTAAAAAGAAAGCTGCTAAGAAAAACAGTAAAAATGATGTTATTGCTGAGCTCAGTAGGTCCTTGGGTAACCTCAGCGTTTCAAATGTGGCAGATATCAGTGTTAATAAGTCACAAGTGAGCGTTTCTGTAAACAAACTAAAAAGAAAACTCAAGAATAGTAAAGCCAAACACAAGAATACAATAGAAAGTTATCTGAAACCAGCCAAAAAGCGAAAATCGAATCGAACGAAATCTATCAATTATAGTAAGAACATATCTGTGAATAAACATAGTATAGAATCGTTTAGTGTAGAGAAACTTAACGATAATTTATTTGAAGATATAGGAAAAGAAAATATTACATGCAAAGACAACAGTTTTGTATTCGAAGATAATCAAAAGGAAAATATTTCATTTCACAATGATGTAGTATATTTTGATGATAACGATAAAGAAAATATAGCATCCAATAAATTAGGATTTAGCATCCTAGATGTTAGTCAAGATGACGTGCCAGAGAGTGACCTATCAGATATCATAGACAAGATTACTTCTAGAGAAACAGCAGCTACTAAAACCAAAGTTAACGACGCGTATGTAAAATTGATATTCAATAAGAAGTTCGATTTACGAAAGTCGATTTTGCGTCGCACCTTCAACCAAAACTGTTCGACGCCGAATCAAAGTCCAGTGAAACGTAAATCTAGTCTACCTTTTGCAAGACAATCGATTAATACGAGTTATTTTTATGATAAACTCACGGACCAGTGCGACGCCTTTGAAATGTCCCTCGAGTATAAAAATAACACTGTCGACGTCAGTGACGCGACTATAGACTATAGCTTACCTGATGTTAAATTATGATTCCAATTTTGAAATAAAATTTTAATTTTTTTTTCTATTACTTAAAAAAGTTTATTTGACTGCTCGACGAGTAAAAGACTTTTCCTATTTTTGAATGTAGAGCAAAGTAAGTTTAGACATTTATAAAAAGGTTGCTTAATCGGATTTTAGCTGTAACTGACGAAAAATGAATAAGAAGTAACCGAGTGTAATGGATATGGCCCAGATATTAAAAGGGTTTTCTCTGTGAACATTTCTCATTGTCTGTATTTAATCATGGGATTCATTGACTTTAAAATTAAATCCAGCTTTTACTATCTTTCTAACATACTTTTTTAAAATAAGAAATAATATGAACTAAATGCAATAATAAATCTACTACGAAAATATTTTTTTCAATCTATTGACATATCCATACTTCCATGCTAATATTATAAATGCGAAAGTGTGTCTGTCTATCCGTCCGTCTGTCCGTCCGTCCGTCTGTCCGTCCGTCACCTCTTCACGCTCAAACCTCTGAACCGATTTTGCTGAAATTTGGCATGGAGATACTTTGACTTTTGAGTCCCGGGAAAGGACATAGGATAGTTTTTTATCTTGGAAAAGCGTACGGTTCCCGCGCGATAAACGAATTTTTGGTGCAACGGAGTTGCGGGCTTCATCTAGTCTTTTCATAAATCGGATGAACGTTTTAGACGGAACGGTAAAACAAACATCTTCATGGGCGCCGGCAGAAATAATTCCCAAGGGGTGCAGATTTTAGTTTTCTTTCTTTTCTTTTTACGAACAACAGTGACTGTCTATTTACTTAAAAAGAATACATTTAGTGCTAAAACATTACGAACTACGGCATGGTATTTTGGGTTACAAAATGCTTTTTATTTCAATCATTCCTGTTGATCCCGAGATTCCCAAGGGGTGCAAGTGCACCCCCTGGCACCCCCCTGCCGGCGCCCATGAACATAATATTACATATTCTTCCAAAACAATAAAATATTATGCATAATTATAAATTGGTACTTGACCTAATTATATGTTTTATAATTGAATACTCAATAATTTATTAATAATATTCAATAATTTACTCACTGTTCAATTATTATGAAACCACCGTAAGTAATTATAATTATCAGTTCCTATTATTAATTTAATTTATTATTGGACTTATTATTATAACAATATCACTATATTATGTACGGCTAAAATTTAGTTTTAGAAGGCAAAAAACGTACCAAGTCTTTGTAACCTCTAGCTTGTGCAGGTAATCTACATAATATAGCAGAAACCAGACATCATGTAGTTTAAGCTATACCTTGGTATGGGTATAGATTATTTAACATTTAATATTATGTAAGTAATATTAAATAATATCTATGGACTCTTTACACCCACGTGCTAAGAACTTGTGTTTGTATGGGTACCAAACAATGGAAATATTTTCGTTACTTTACATAATGTTCGAATTACATAATGTTACTAGCTGTCCCGGCAAACGTTGCTTTGCCATAATGTTATAGTTCTTGCAATCTACGAGTGCGCGTAGCCTTTATTTGTAGTTGGAAATGCGAATAGACATTTTCGTTAGTGTGCGTACCTGACGGAGCAGTCAGTAGCGAGCGAGCCATGTACGCGTGCATAGATATGGTCACTCACACAACTAAGGGCGACGCGCACTCGTAGATTGCAAGAACTATATAAAGTAAGTACCTATTTCGCCCATATTATTTTTTTGAAGTGACTAAATAAGTATGTTACCAAAGCAACGTCTATCGCTATCCCAGTCTCGAGTTGTAATAATTTACTATTATTTATTCAACAAATGCACTTATCAATATATAAAGTACCCAGTAGCCGATTCTCAGACCTACTGAACATGGATATAAAATTTTGTAAAAATCAGTAAAGCCGTTTCGGAGGAGTTTGTGGACCAACATTGTGACACGAGAAATTTGATTTATCAAATAATCCTACGACATATATAAGATATATAAGATTTATTAAGATAAGATAATAATTATAGACCGAGTCAACGCCGCCATCAACATGTGTGGTATAGTAATGTAGGGGTTGTTTATACGTGATTTTAAGTTACAGCACGTGCAGAGAGAGTGGAAATCTACGGATTGCTTTAAGAAATTGTTGTGAAGGTGGCGGTAAGATCGAGTGTTTGGTGTCACTAGGAATATCTGAGACGATTGGATGCGTTCTGACGATTGGTTTCCAAGATCTGTGACTACTACACCCAGTGATTTCTTTAGTAAGTACTCACTAAAGAAATCACTGTTTAAATTGGGATGTTTAACAGGGCGGTGTTAAACATCCCACATCCCACTAAAAGCAAGACTGGGCGAGATGTTTCGGCACCCAGAGTGTAGTGCTCCCTTTTGTTCGCCTTCAGGGCCCCCCTTTTTTCCGGTGCCCTGGGCAGTTGCCAAGCGCCTCCCTCCCTAACGCCGCTACTGCTTAATAGGGCTATCGGGAGCGAGTTAATGAACAATTATTATAAGGCTTATATCCATAGGTGTGGAAGATTATAATAATATTTGAAGTACCACGCGTACTACAAAATATTTTTTTCTTTTACTAAATGACTACATAACGCGTAAATTATCATTAGTATTTATAAAATACTAGCTGACCCGGCAAACGTTGTTTTGCCATATAAATTATAGCAGTGCCCGCGACTTTGTTCGTGTGGTTGTCGAAAGCACTGTCGCGATTAATAATACGATGATGATGATGAGCGAAATTTGCATAGTAGCATCTGCTTTCCGTTCTTAAAACAACATCGAAACTCCCAAACTTGTATCTATAAAGAATCAGGAGTTCCCTCAGCACCTTTCGAACCATGATATACTTCGGTGCAAAATCTTACTTGCTTCGCTTACTAATGCTTCGAATACTTCTCACGAAACCGAAGTCATCAAATGTTTCCATATAAATTTTGAAGAGTTCCCTCGATTACTAATGGATCCCTTTATCAGGTCACCACTTTTGTGAACGGGGTACTAAAATGGGATGATGCCCTATACACCAAAAGAAAAATTTTGAAAATCGGTTCACATACGGCGGAGTGATCGTTAAATATAAAAAAACGAACATAACACCTCCTCCATCTTGAAAGTCGGTTAAAATTGTAGCCTATGTGTTATTCTGATGTATAAGCTATATTATTGTAAAGTTTCATTAAAATCCGTTCAGTAGTTTTTGCGTGAAAGAGTAACAAACATCCATACATACATCCTCACAAACTTTCGCCTTTATAATATTAAGTAGGATATACAACTAAATTTTTTATCATTCACTAATTATTTGCTTTGTATTTATTAGTATAAAGTTGCAAGTTATTTGTTCTCTATTTCTTATATAGTTATCTGTATGTGAAAACATATAAATGGTGCTCTGATACGTAGGTATCAGAGCACCATTATAGAACCAGAATAACACATAGGCTACAATTTTAACCGACTTTCAAGATGGAGGAGGTGTTATGTTCGTTTTTTTATATTTAACGATCACTCCGCCGTATGTGAACCGATTTTCAAAATTTTTCTTTTGGTGTATAGGGCATCATCCCAATTTAGTACCCCGTTCACAAAAGTGGTGACCTGATAAAGGGATCCATTCATAGTAGATGAACATGTAAATTAGTATTATATCACTGTTTGTTTTCCAAATAAAATAAAATAAAATAAATACTATTATCTCATACATATTATTATATCTCATGCATATTAATATGATAAAATTGCCACCTTGGTAAATATAATAATAATTAATATCTATAATTTTTATATCGCTTGACAAACTCTAGTCTCGATCTAAAAGACTATAAAAAGTACCAATAAAACGGTCATAATGGGACGATGCATGGTACTTATAATGGTTTTAAATGGTAGTGATGATGATAATGATGATTGTAATTTGCATAGTAATACCAGTAGTAGTTGCTTTCAGTTCTTAAAACAATGTCGAAACTCCCAAACTTGTATCTATAAAGAGATACGAGTTCTCTTAGCACCTTCCGAACCATGGTATGTATTTGCACCAAGATGGTGCAAAATCTTACTTGTTGGTAGCATATGCTTAGAATACTGCTAACGAAACCGAAGTCACCACATGTTTCCAAATAAATTTTGCGTAGTTCTCTCGATTTCTTAGGGATCCCTTCATCAGGTCACCACTTTTATGAATGTGGTAGCAATAGAGATGATAACCTATACACCAAAAGAAAAATTTTGAAAATCGGTTCACAAACGGCGGAGTAATCGTTGAACGAACATAACACCTCCTCCATTTTGAAAGTCGGTTAAAATTATAGCCTATGTATTATTCTGATATATAAGCTATATTATTGTAAAGTTTCATTAAAATCCGTTCAGTAGTTTTTGCGTGAAAGAGTAACAAACATCCATACATCCATACATCCAAACTTTCGCCTTTATAATATTAGTAGGATCAAGTTCCATATATGATACAGACAGACAGTAATAATATTAGTACGGATAGTACGGAACTATGGATATTTTATAAATAATAATGATAAACACGTGATGCAGTGATTTAGTAAAAGAAAAAATATTTTGTAGTACGCGTGGTAATTCAAATATTATAAATTTACTAGCTTTCCCGGCAAACATTGCTTTGCCATAATATATTATTTATTTGCTATATTATTTTATTGAAGTGACTAAATAATAAATATGTATGTTACCATGGCAACGCTATCCCGTCGCACAAACAATGGCCGCCGTCAGTCTCAGGTTGTAAAATAATTTGCAATAAAATAAAATTGCGACTATAATTAAATATCTAAGCTATCCTATTTCTCAAGTTGGAAAAAAGCACACATTTAAAAAAAAAAATTAAAATCGGTTAAGTAGTTTAGGAATCCATCGCGGACAAACATCGTGACAGGAGATTTATATATAATAGATAATCTTCTATACCTATGGACGATGAATCAATCAAGAACAAATCAAGAAAAATAAATAGCATATCAACCACGACACGAATTTCGCGTTATGGTCTTTTTGTGATTACCAGAACGCGTCGTGGCCGTTTTCATTAGAGCCACGACGCGAATTTCACGTCGTGGCTGTTTCACAACGCGTTGTGAGCTATTTTTTTCGCTCACTGAGCGATTTCGGTCTTTGAGCGTAACATATATATTATGTATACGATTTTCTGGAAACACATTGAATAAACGGTCACATAGTTTCCACTAACATTTTCTCAGATGAGAAAGGACGAAAGTGCTGATCGAGAGGACGTAGAAAAAGGGTCATTATTGTCATCTGGTCCTGGCCCGCCGGGACGCCGGTGATAATGAGACAAACGATAAGTCGATCCAAACAAATGAGACCTCATTTGTTTTTCACCACGCTTCTAGATTGTTCGACAACGGATTCATTTTATTAAGTTATTTTATTGTTCACATCCCAGTGGAATTCACCAAGCTAAGCATATTACCACATTTTGGAACATTGGTACTTAGATGCCGACTGCAGGTGTAATGAGTATTCAGTAACCGAAACTTCTGTTTTTACTGACCAAAAAATGGGTGTGTCTGTAATTGAAAAAAAAATAAAAAATAGCTTTAATTGTAATTATACATCCTGGTGGGACATAGGTAATATTATTATCAATCCATAATCACTGGTCATCGACGCTTTGCTCTGTTTCATATCCATGAAATAATTTTCTTAACAGTCTTCGAACGTTAGACGTAAACTAAAGCTTAATAGTAATGATTATTACACTTTACGTTATTACAAAATTTCTCACAAGCTCCCAACAATATATGCGACCTAACTACGCTAGTTACTTAAAGTGACTAAGCTATTTCAACTTACTTTAGACTGTTTAAACAACTTTCATATAATTACGAGGCAAAATCACTTTGCAGAATGTTTATCGCAAAATCGATAATGTGTTCTTAATAAGAGTGATTTATGCAGCGTATCTAATTTGGTTTGGGTTTCTCTAGGAACTCGTATAGCGTACAGTCGCGTGGAAAACGGAACTGTATACCGTTTATTTATTTAGTCTATTCGAGATGTAATTAACTCCGAGCTGTCTGAGATTTTGCGTTGCAATAATTATATGTATACGACCATGTATTTTTCATGAAAGCTGGTACTGTATTAACAAGTTTATTTTGTTTTCATTATTTGGATAACAGTACAAAACTCGTTTTGTAATTTATCGTTTCCGACGTAAACCGCTGAAACGATTCTGATGAAATTTTGTATGTTGTTTGGATTCTAAGGAAGGAGGCATAGTGTCTACTTCATTACAGTTTCACACACGGTAAAGAAAATGGGATACATTTAGAGAAATGTTTGACTTCCGCTTTAAGTTTATCGCAAAAAACGAAGATGCAGCCAATGTCTAGTAAAGAATAACTCTTCACAAAGTTACACTTTAAGGTAAGCTTACCAGGATGGTATCGTACTAGGACGTATCACACGGATAATTTTTTTACAGTAGGTACGTCCACTGTATCGGCAGCGTACGGATTACCTTTAACATGCGAAAAAAAGATTAAGAGTATAGTGTATGTGTTACGCTCAAAGACCGAAAACGCTCAGTGAGCGAAAAAACCGGCCAAGTGCGAGTCGGACTCGCGCACCGAGGGTTCCGTACAAACCTGCAAGGTTTACAAAGTTCGTTTGATATGAATTTCA
This sequence comes from Polyommatus icarus, assembly GCA_937595015.1. Taxonomy (NCBI): domain Eukaryota; kingdom Metazoa; phylum Arthropoda; class Insecta; order Lepidoptera; family Lycaenidae; genus Polyommatus; species Polyommatus icarus. Next base: position 13,347,103 of record OW569328.1, on the reverse strand, counting down.
ACTTGATAGCTCTACGCGTTCATGAGGAAAAAAGTAATAAGTTTATATTTATTAAAAAATATATATTTTGTAATGTAACTAAAAATTTAAGGTTTTCGGAATTTTTCCTTTATGTGTGCTATAAAACGTTGCTTCATGCCAAATTTCAAGATTCTAGGTCGACTGGAAGTACCCTTTAGGTTTTGATTCCCTTGCGAGTAATTGCGAGTTTCAAAATATGCAGCTTAAATTGCTGTTTCTTTTGATTGCGTTGACATAGAAGTTTGATTTTGTTACAGCTTAAAGATATTATAGACCTGAGTATTTGGTATGAATTTCAATTTAATACCTCTACGCGTTTATGAGGAAATGGGTAGTAAGTTTAAAATTATAAAAAAAAAATATATTATGTGATGTAACTAAAAATTTATGGTTTTCGTAATTTTTCCTTTATCTATGCTATAAGACGTTGCTTCGTACCAAATTTCAAGATTCTGAGTTCACGGGAAGCACCCTGTAGGTTTTGATTCCCTTGCAAGTGTCGAAAATTTGCGGCATAAACGGCTGTATCTTTTGATTGCATTGGCTTAGAAGTTTGATTTTTTCACAGCTTCAAGGGACAGTAGACCTGAGTAATTGATATAAATTTCAGCTTCATACCTCCACGCGTTCCTGAGAAAAAGGGTATTGACAGACGGACGGACAGACGGACAACAAAGTGATCCTATAAGGGTTCCGTTTTTTCCATTTGAGGTACGGAACCCTAAAAATGGCTCACAACGAGTTGTGGTCCTAATAAAAAAGGCCACGACGCGTTCTGGTAATCGCAGAAATACCACATAGCGAAATTCGTGTCGTGGCTGACGTGCTATTCGACCACAACGCGTTGCGGTAATCGAGAAAAGCCATGACGCGTTCTGAGCATTTAAAAACAACCACGACGCGAATTCGTGTTGTGGCCCTAGTGAAAACGGCCACGACGGGTTCTGAAACCAGGCCGTGTTACGCAGGAGTAATTTTATAGGGCCCAAATGTGTGCGCAATACACAAGAGCACTCTGGTTCCAATGAAATGAGGTTAGTTACGCAGAAGTAATTCTATAGTGCCTGGACGTGTGTGCGCGTGTAAAAGTCTGTCCTGCACCTGATCTCTCGCCAGCGGCCAGTCATGTCGGTCTTCCGCTCCATTGGGTTATGAGATTACTATAACTGTATATAATTATAGAGAGAATAAGACTCTTGTGTATTGCGCACACTCTTGGGCACTATAAATTAATAACTCCTGCGTAACTGGCCTGGTTTCATTGAAACCAAAGTGCTCTTGTGTATTGCACACACACTTGGGCGCTATAAAATTACTCCTGCGTAACTGGCCTGGTTTCATTGAAACCGAAGTGCTCTTGTATTTCGCTCTTGTATTTATCAACACAGATTCGCGTCAGGCAGTTTTTAAATGCTCAGAACGCGTCATGGCTAAATTTCTCGATTACCACAACGCGTTGTGGTCGAATAGCACGTCAGCCACGACACGAATTTCGCTTTGTGGTATTTCTGTGATTACCAGAACGCGTCGTGGCCGTTTCACTATGACCACAACGCGTTGTGAGCCATTTTTTCGCTCACTGAGCGTTTTCGGTCTTTGAGCGTAACATATTATATGCACTATGCAGTGTAGCGCTCGCCTGTACAAGTGAAGTCTAGGTGAGGTGTTTTTGCTCGGCGTCATCTGCCGCTTTCCCAGGGTTATCAATTCGTGTCGTTTTAATCGTTTTGCCACTCAATCATTATCTGTGGCAGTTCCACTGATACAATCATTGATATACTGCGATCATGTATCAAGTTGTAGGTAGTTATAATATATAATAGATAGTGCAATTGAGTATAATTTATTTAGAGACAGAGTAGCTTTGCCTATATATCTATGGACGCTTCACACCACGTCAGTCTGGTCCCGTGCTAAGTACCTAAAGGACTTGTGTTACAGGTACCATAAAATGGAAATATATTTAATACTTTTATACTATACCTACATAATGTATTTAAGATTTTTATTATATCATACATATACACACACCGGCAAAATTAGCGGAACATAGATAAAAAGTGCCACAACTTGAACTCAAGTGGGTCTTAAATCCTTTTTTATAGTTTCTTAGCTCATTTAAGAAATAAATTATTGAACAAAACTGGCAAGTTGACAGGTTTCTATAGCAATTATGCCCTAATAAGTGTTTTTTGATGATTGACGTTGTAAGTGTTCCTGATAATAATGGCGGTTTAGCGGGGTGCAAGGTATGCTCAGCTTATTTAATTGTTTGGTTTTTGGAAACACATTGCTTAGATACAAAATTAGTGATTTCCCAGCATCTGCGACAGCTAGAGCTGTAGCCACGTTAGAGAAAGGTCACACCTACCATTCGGTCAGTCAGGTCTTAGGTGTGTCGGCTTCCGTGGTCCTTCGTAACTTTCAACGCTACAGAGAGACTGGATCTTACGTTCGGAGACGAGAACAAGGCAGATATCGGGTGACAATGGTTCAGGATGACCATTTTCTAAGGAAACAAACCCTAAGAAATCGACCTCAAACTGCTATTCAGGCACGAAACCTGTCGGAACAGATCCGAGATGTATGTGTAAGTGATTGTACAGTAAGAAGAAGACTTAAAGAGGTTAAATTAAACTCAAAAGTGCCAGCAAGGGCACCAAAACTTGAGACAGGACACCGAACAACCAGGCTAAGATTTGCGCGTAAACATCAAAATTAGACAAGTGAGTGAAATTTTGTGTTGTACAGTGATGGGAGCAAATTCCATGTATATTTTATTGACAGGCGATAAAGAATGTGGATAAATCGTAAGGAACGCTATAGGCCATCAAACTTAACGGAAACACTGGCCTATGATGCAGGCTTGTTAATGGTTTGGAGTGGCATATAATTTGGAGCCCGCACGGAGCTGATGATTATTGATGATGGTATTTTGACAGTACAGGGCTATAGTACAGACATCCTGGAACTGCATGGTGTGCCTTTTACACAGTTTTAGGTAGTAACTTCAATTTTATGCGCGTCCATAGAGTAAGAAAATCGGATATTATTACCTAAACGATGCTGGCGTAGCCCAGGTGGAGAGGCCAGCGCGGTCTACGGATGTGGATCCGATTGAAGACGTGTGGCACATCAATAGGTTAACGGTACGAGTTAAAACTCCGGTCCAAAATGTGTTCAGGATCTCGAGTTGGCGCTACTGGAGGAGTAGGAGAATATCCCACAGGAAATTATTGACAACCAAAATGCAAGCATGGAATGGCGTATCTAGGCCCTCTTGAGATCCATAGAAGGCATTACACGCTTTTAACATGGCATTTCTTTAATAAAAATGGAGAATTTAACTTAAAAAGTTACTACTGAAATTTCAAAGTTTTTCTTAATTTTTGATTTTTGCAGATTTTTTTCTATTTTTCACGTTTTTATGCCCTAAATTTATATGAAATTTATATTTTTATAATCAATTAGTAAATAAATAAATAAATTTATAAAAAACAACAACAATTTTCAAAAAAATTTAAAATTTTGTTATGTTCCGCTAATTTTGCCGGTGTGTATATTTAATACACATCCACACCGGAACATTGAAAACTTTTTTGTTCCATCGGCGGGATTCGAACCCGCGACCCCCGGCTTGAGCTACCAACGCGCTCACCACTGAGCCACAGAGGTCGTCACCAAAAAAGTTGCTTGATAAGGTCAAAACATTGGATGATAGAAACGTCCGTATAAACAGCATGAATCTTTTTTTGCTAAAGAGGCAAATACCTCTGACATGTTCTTTAAAGTATTGTAGCTAAAGCGTTGGTTACCAATATTTCAAGAAAATAAAGACTTGCATGAATCTAAACTTCTGTTACAGTAGTATAATATTTACTGCAAATAATATTAGGATTTTGCTTGATAAAAATATGGAACCCTAAAAGGAGATGCTCGCAATATGTGTGTCGTATTTTGCTGCGTCATGGAAAATGTGCTTTATTTATACAATGATTCGCTGTTATGGATATGCCGTGAATAATATGGATATTTGCATTAAAATAGTTTGAGTAAATGAGCCAAAACAAATATCATATCGCAATTGTGACAAAAATCCCTGCAACAAAAACATTTCGATCAGTATTTCGATACTACTATTTTTATGCAGTATCAGTAGCGCTGCTTGGTTTTTGGGGACATACTTTACACACCTAAAGGGTAGTGGTGTGATAAAACTTAGGGATCCTAAATTTTGTGACATCACATTTAATTTTAAAATTAAATGGAATGAACAGCGAAATTTAATCCTTCGTCGATCGTGGATTCTTGGAAATCTATTGTTATTCTATTGTGTCTCGCTCACCGGTGAGCTTATGGGGCTTGATGGGTTAAAATATCGAGGTGGTTTTCATTTTAGGTCTAAAATTGTAAATTTCATATCTAGGGACTTAGGAGAGAGGGGGTTCAAAAATTGTGAACATCGTGTGACCAACGATCGTGTGACGTACTTTATGGATAGTCCCTTTCAAGTAAAATCCTGAGAGAAGAAAATCATAAATAGTGAATATCATATTATGATGATATTCACTTGCCAAACTATATTTAGTTTAAATTGACTTTTCGTGAGAAATGAGAATACCATTTGATAGTTTGGTAGAAAACAGACCATCGGAAAAGTAGCGAAGCTGTATATTGCATTAAAATAGTAGAATCGCGGTGTTTCCGCGATTCTACTATTTTAATGCAATATTGCGCGACAGTAGTTGGCTTAAGTCGACTCGAATTGACCGTTTTCGAGTAACGTTTCTGTCGGTAAGTCTAGTGCACGTGAACCCTTGAGTGCCTACGATTGCGATTATTACAAACCTTCCGCCAAATTCCTTTGAACTTTGACCTTTTTGAAGTGCCTCTCGAAAGAATTCCTTAGTGGAATTCCGCAAGTTTTTCTTCATTCCGAGGAAAGCAAAAGGGTATTTACAGTTCATTATTTAGAGTGTGTGTATCTGTGCCGCCCGCGATCGATGGAGACAAATGAGGTGTCAATAGATTTGTCTTCATTGTTACAGTGTTATTGCCACAACAAATTTGCCAAAATTCCAATTTTGTCACTAAAATTCACTAAGGCTCATTGGATACTAGGTGGCGCCCGCAACTCCGTTGCGCAAAATCTCATTTATCGCGCGGGAACCGTACACTCTTCCGGGATAAAAAGTTTCCTATGTCCTTTTCCGGGACTGAAAGTATCCCCATACCGAATTCCAGCAAAATCGGTTCAGCGGTTTGGGCGTGAAGAGGTAACAGACAGACAGACACACTTTCGCATTTATAATATTACTGTGGATATGGATTAGTATGGAAGTATGGACTATGGTATTCCGATGCCTCATTCAACGAATGGTCCGAAAATCCGTCCCATCGTTTTATTAACAATCGTCTGAAAAATTTTAAAGTTTTGTCATACATTAAATAAATAAAATTTATTACAGCTATAATACATATTTCGCATTAAGGTATTTTCGTTTATTAGCATTGGATGAGATTTGAACTACTTTATGAATAAAAACTAGGACCTACATTATAATAATTATGTAGAGATCAACTACGATAACATGGCGCGCCTTTCCAAATGACTGTTTCAATGTGTGTAGTCACATCCTTATGAAAGAGTTTGTATGTAGTAAGTATTCAACCAATCACAGTACACGTAATATTTCACTTAATGTCACTTATTACCAATATTTGTTGGTCAACTAATCATAACTAGCCGACCGCGCAAGACAACGCACTTCTTAACGTTTTGACAACGCACTTCAAACGTTTTGAATTTTGGAGCGGCGCGCTATGTTATCGTAGTTGATCTCTAACTTAAACCTACATTATGTACTTATTCTTGTTTCTTACAAAAGGTAGATATTATGTAATTGCTTATCTCGTGTGACGTGGCAGGTAGCTGCATATAGGCTGTAGGTAAGAGATATTGTGAACGTGAGTGCTATTTATAGTTTCCTGGAACCCTTTGCGAAATATGAAGCTTTAAACGTGACCTTAAAAGCCGAGCGCCGGCCTGGGGTAAGCTATAAATTAAAATGGAAAACTATCACGAAAAGTTAGTATTTGAGTTTTCGTAGTTTTAATAATGGGAAGTACACAAACTGACGCCTAAGGTGAATTATTATAAATATAACCCTTATTTTCCCTTTACGATTTCACGATTTAAGTTTGGAATCTCGATAAGGTTCCAAACTTAAATCGTGAGAAGCCCCAGCTTTTGTGTTCCAGGTGCTATTTATGTTTAGTGTTTGTCGTCGAGTACGCAATGAAAAGATAACTCGCTCGATATCGTAGCAAAAGTGACGTCATCGTCTCTCTAGTGCTCTATTCTGTATCAATTTCATTTATTCATCCAGATGTCGAGCGGGCCGATTCAGCCCGGCGGACGATCGAACCGTAAAGCATCCCGAGAAAGTCTAAATCCTTTTTAACCTCGTCACTACGTTAGAAGGAGCGCGCGGGTTTGTTCACCCCCGTCGGGCGCGTTCGGGGGCGGTCGGGCGGGCTCGGGCGGCGGCGGGCGGCGCAGGGCGCGCGCGCGTACCCGGCCGCTTCGCCATTGCGACGGAGGCTGTCGAGTGTCGGCGCCGGCCCGAGCGAGCGCTGTCCCCGGATACCTGGCCGCAGTCCGTGCACACGCCCTCACAAACTACCACAAACTACTAGTGCTAGCCCGTGAAACAGTATCCGAGGTGCGAGGGTGACCGTCGAAGTGTATATACGTTTTTGTGCAGTGTGTTTCCCCGCCGGCGACCGTGGCGCGATGTAAAGAAGCGGCGACCGTGAATTCATGTGTAAGTCGGTGTCTGCATGCGATGTTTTGCACGAGACGGTTTCGCTGAGCGGGCAGGACGCGGAGCCGGTCGACGTCGTCTCCGGCCGGACCGTGGGCAGCGCACGTGCGCTGTTGTCTTTCACCGAAGCCCGCTTTATCCTGTATGCCCTTGGAGGAAAATTGACGCTCAAAACGTTCGAGTGAGACGATTCCGAAAATGTTCATTATCAGAATGTTCTTCCAAAAGCGTCGTTATATGTAAATTGAAGGCTCAAATTACGTTTCAATTAACATACCTACTGACTTAATTTGCAAAAGTATTTAATTTTTTGTGTCGGGTAAACCATCATAGCATCTCACGTGAAATTGTATATTTCGTGTGCGGCTTTGTCTGGGTACAAAAGGTCGCGGAGTGCTCAGAACGAATGCATTAATAGCGAGCTGAAAGCGACCTTATTGTTATTCATTTGTCTGGACTGTGTAGCTCATGTTTTGATGGGAGTTTTTCTATGCCCATGTTTTTACTCGCTTCATTACTGTGCTGAATTTTAAAAATAATGTACAAAAATAACCCACTTTTTTAATGATTTTCCGGTCAATTACATAGTATAAAACAAATTCGCTTTCCAATGTATGCTTAAGATATAAATCTAACCTAACGGAGTTTTTTTAGAACGGATACTTTTTAAGGGTACCCAAGGGTAAAACGAGATCCAATTACTGAGATCTCAATGTCTGTCCGTCTGTCTGTCTGTCTGTCTTCAGGCTATGTATTAAGAACCGCTATAGCTAGACTTCTGAAATTTTCATAGATTGTGTATTTCTGTTGCCGCTCTAACAACAAATACTAGTCTAAACAAAATAAAATTAATATTTGAGGGGTCTCCCATATAATAACAAACGTGATTTTTTGGCTTTTTTTGCTCGATATCAATAATGGCAACAGGTTTTTTTCACAAATTTCTTAATCATAATATGTAGTATGTAACATTTTTTAAATGTTATTATTCATTATCATTTAAGTATTTTAGTAATGAATAATAACATAAAAAAAATTAAGGTGGGTTCCATACAAACAAATATTCTTGGCTTATTTTTGCTCTACAACGGTATGAATACCTTCGTGCGTGAGTCCGACTCGCACTTGGCTGATTATTGTATCAGATTTTTAATAGCTTAATTAGAACAATCCACTTTTAATAACAATAATGTATACTATACTTATTTCTAGCCATAAGGTTCTATTAAAATAATATAATACATATTTTGCTTTATAAGTTGGTAAGTAAGTTAAATTCTTTTAGGATATTTTGTATACGTAAATCTTTTCTTATTAAATAAGCAACGAAGTTTTTATGTCTAAGCGCCGAGTCTCTTGAAATAAATTTACAGAAAAATTTTGCGAATCTTGGAAGTTTTATAATTTTAGAGCGAGGAAACTTCGTACATACATAATTATTTATTTAGTTGTATGTGGCGTTGCCTTGTAAAAATTGTGAACTTTAAAAACCTACAAGCTAAATTAAAGTCGTGAGTGGAAGAACCAGACAACTAACATTTTATAACATAAGGACAATAAGGACCAACTCATTTTTTTCTTATAATTTAAACAAACCTTGTAACTTACCTACTTCATCATCCGGCTAATATATCTGGCTATACGTAAAACCACATTTTTTATTTCAAATAATTTTCCCGGCCCTAAAGCCTCCATTAATGTAAATAAACGGCATTTTTTAACTATTACTTACCTATGCTTCTTCCACTCATTTCTTTAATTATTATTATAGTTCTTGCAATCTACGAGTGCGCGTCGCCCTTAGTTGTGTGAGTGACCATATCTATACACGCGTACATGGCTCGCTCGCTACTGACTGCTCCGTCGGGTACGCACACTAACGAAAATGTCTATTCACATTTTCAACTACAAATAAAGGCGACGCGCACTCGTAGATTGCAAGAACTATATCTACCTAAGAGGATACTAGGATATTGTCTGTTTCTCTGCCTGCCATTTGATGGTCAGTTCTTTAAATTACTTTATTGTTGGTAATTAGGTTGGTTAATTACATTTTTTTAATATACATTTCATTTATCTACTGTAAAAATAGGAAGAAAAGGTTCTTCAAGTAGGAACTATTTAAACAGGTATCCTTATGCAATGATTTATTCAAGCGATATGCCATAAAAGCAGCAGTTTCGTGATGGTATCTGTAAGGTTCTAAAGTTCGAGACCACAAGTACGAAATAAACCACGATATGGGATATAAAGACTAGTTTATTACTCGAAAATAAAGAAAATTACTATAGTTTATTACGTATTCGAGCTCGGAGTTCGCCGTCAAATGTCCCAGACGTTTTACTTAAGGAAAGGGTTTTAAAGCGTTATCGAGTTTTTGTAGCTTAGATAAAGTTAGGTTTAGTTCTTGAGGAAGATATGTTTCAAGCACGGTATGAGTTGAAAACTTAAAATTTTTCAACGGACGGTTTTATTGTTTTATTAGTGGGTACCTATTTATTTGCGGAACTGAAAGTGCTTATCTATACTAATATTATTACGAAGTTGAAGAGTTTTTTTGTTTGAACGCGTTAAGGGGGCGACCAACCCAAAAAATCAAACATCTTCCTTCTCTCTTCACACTCACGCCTGTCTTTCATATGCCAGGTGAAAAAGGACGACGCGGAATCATCGCCATGTTAGCGGGCAGTAATAGGATTCTTTTTTTTAAAGGATATCTATTAAGTTATTAAAAAATATGTAACATAATCCCTGCCTTATCTATAATGTAATTATACTAAAAAGTTTCTTTATTTTAATGTATTACTCGAATACTAGCAGTTTAACGTGTTAATAACTATTATAGGTGATTTGGGAGCAACTACGCATACGCTTTTTCTAGTGGTAGTCCTGAAGTTTGCTACATCTTAATTTAACATTCAGTTTTTCATTAATATTGATATTACAGACGATCATGTAAAGCAATTTGATATAATACGCGCCCTTAATCTTAGGAACTACTGGTCCGATTTGTAAAGTTCTGTCAGTTTTAAATAGCTCATTTATCGAGGAAGGCTATAGGATGAATATTATCACGCTAAAACCAATGAGAGCGGAGCACCAATTAAGAATGTTTAAAAATCGGAGGATTTTTTCCCATTGAGAGTAAACGGTTAAAGTTTCGCAAAAACATGAATGGCAGATTTGTTGACCTTTAAAAGTTCTAAAACAAAATCCTTTTAAGGTTAGCTCACCTTTTTTATGCTAGCCTTTGTTCTAAAATAATCTATTATTTGCTAAGGAGTTTTTTAAACATGATATTAATCCTCAATTAAATGATAGTTAAGTCATAATTAAATGTCTCTGACTGTGACTGTAAAGTTATTATAATAACATTATGTATAACATTGCTTATAAGTCTATAGCGGTTCGCTATAGCCCCAACGCAGGAAAAGAAATTGAAACACCAAAAAAGGAGCGAGTGGTTTGTTTTTTTATGATGTTTTTATGACGAAAAGAGCCAGCAACTCTGGAACGAACTGTCACCAGCAGTATTTCCGGGCCTATGCGACCTGCAAACCTTCAAGAAGAGAGCGTATTCCCTCTTAAAAGGCCGGCAACGCACCAGCAGCTCTTCTGATGTTGCGAGTATCCATGGGCGACGGTAGTTGCTTACCATCAGGGGACCCGTTTGCTCGTTTGCAATTTAATTAAAAAAAAAGCAATTTGCGTGGCCAACTTGAGGGAATATTCGGATTCTAATATGGTCTCAGGTGCCGGAATTGTAAAAGAATTTGAGTTGTCGTTTTGATAGTAGGTACTCCAGGATTTCTCAACCGGGGGCCACTCTGGGAGGCCTACAGAGAGATATCAAGGTTACGTTCAATATTTTTTTATAACATATCAGCTTGCGATTAAAAGTAACTGATTTGCTGAAATTAGCATCTACTGGTTGAGGAGCAGGCAAGCTAAAGTAGTATGTATTTTGCTACGTGTTAATTGTAACTTCATTTGGTAAAAATCAACATAAAATATCGAGGGGTCAGGGAAAGGTACTATTTAGTATGCTAGAGGGGCACAGAGAAAAAGGTCGAGAAACTCTATTAGCTATAGAGTCCACACTGTGTACTTTCACCTTCAATTTTCGTCATCTTCTTTCATTCAACTTTCGTATTGGCGCATTTAATAATTGAATACGTCAACGAACGCAATGCCAACATTGTCATTAAAGAACAAAGCGAAAGTTTTGGATACGGTCAGAGGGCATGCGTCGCAGGCATGCCTCACCTTCGCTGTTGACTGCGCTATTACTACTACGCATGCCCTTGATGAACAAAAATCGGCACAGTGTGGACAAAGCTTATTGTCTATCGAGTATCCATTCCTCGAGAACACAATCGGAATGATGGATTTCCGGAGGCCTTTGACATTACAGAATATCTTGCGGTTCAGCCGTTTTATATCAGAATGTGGCCGAATCTTTATTACACTATTCGTTACAGAGTATTTTATGTTAGGATTCTAGGGCGTTCGTGGATCATTTTTAGCTTTCGACGTCAACTTAGTAAGCAAGTTTATAACACATTAGATGACACCCTCAAGTCTCAACTACGTTGCGCCAAAATTAGTTTATCGTGCATTTTCGGGAACCGTACATTTTTTTGGGATAAAATGTATCTCATGTCCTTTTTTTAAAAGTATCTCCATATCGAGCAAAATCGGGTTTAGCGGTTTAGGGATTACGAGGTAACAGACAGACAGACAGACACACTTTATATAAGCATTTAGCATAGATAATAGATATATTGGAATAATATAAACTTAAATATTCGTTCTATATGTACGTTACATAGTATTTTACAATTCTAAGGTATAGTCCGTCCAATACACGAAGACGCGCCCCACCAATTTTTGGGTAAGCATCTTTCCCTTTGACCGTGACGTCTCTTAATCCTTCGATCACGGATTCTTGGAAATCTATTGTTATTCTATTATTGTCGCGGTCGCCGGTGTCCTTATGGGCGTTGATAGGTTAATTGGTCTATTTATTGTAGTGTGAGCGCCTGCGCGTGCACTCATAAGTAATTAATGTGTACCGATAACACTCAAACATTGGCGAAAGCTTGCACACATCTATATATATAAAAATCGATTTTCAAATGTGTTAGTCGCGCTAAAACTCGAAAACGGCTGAACGGATTGGGCTGATTTTAGTCTTAAAATATTCGTAGAAGTCCAGGGAAGGTTTTAAGTGACACGAAGTTCACCGGGACAGCTAGTCTAATATATATAAATCTCCTGTCACGAAGTTTGTCCGCAATGGATTCCTAAACAACTTAACCGATTTTAATGTTTTTATTTTTATTTTTAATGTGTGCTTTTTTCCAACTTCAGAGATAGGATAGCTTAGATCTTTAATTATAGTCACAATTTTCTTTTATTGCAAATTATTTGTCTATAAAGAGCGACCATTGTTTATGCGACGCGGCTCACGGGATAGCGATGGACGTTGCCATAGTGAGATACTTATTTAGTCACTAATTCAATAAAATAATACGGGCGATATACTTTAAATAATAATATGGCAAAGAAACGTTTGCCGGGACAGCTAGTATACTATAAAGTATAAACAATTAGGAGGAATAGGGGCGCGTCTTCGTGGATTGCACTATCTATATTATTCGTGGACGAAGAACGTTAACTTCGTAAGTGAGCTTGTTACTATTTGGGACAAACCTAAATATTGGATAATGGGCGTCGACAAAAAATGTCATATTAATCCATACAAGTATGTGGAATGGAAAATCAATTTGGAAAATCGACCAAGTGCGAGTCGGACTCACCGACGAAGGGTTCCGTACCCTTATAGAGCAAAAATAGGCTAAAAAATAAAAATTATGTTTTTGTATTGGGGCCCTTTATTTTATTTTAATGTTATTATTAATTATTAAAGTGTATAATGAGGATTTTGTGAAAATTTCCAGTGGGTACCTGTTGCCATTATTGATATCGAACAAAAAAGACCAAAAAATCATGTTTTGTTGTACGGGAGGCCCGCTTAAATATGAATTATTTTATTTTTATAGCGGCAACAGACATACATAATTTTCGGAAATTCTAACTCTACCTATCACCGTTCATGAGATACAGCCTGGAGACAAACAGACAGACGGAGATAGACAGACGGACAGAAAACGAAGTCTTAGTAATACTCTACCCAAAGGGAACCCTAAAAATTAAATAATCCCGACCGAAGCGTCAATCAAAAAGCAATTATACGGCTGTGCTTATACAAAAGCAATTTGTTATGTGACTTTTTTAATATAAAACCGCCGGAGCTAAATCCTTTCGTTCGGAAATACGGGTCGACTTTACTCCATCTCTTATTAATTTTCATGAACATATTATTGGGTATCGTACAATAAACTGTTTTTTATTAGATATTGGAAGAAAAATAATAAACCAATATTTCTTTATTTGCATTTATATTTAACTAGATTATGCCCGCAACTCCGTTTCGCCAAAATTCGTTTATAACGCGGGAACCGTACATTTTTCGGGATAAAAAGTGTGCTATGTTCTTTCGCGGGACTCAAAGTATGTCTATATCAAATTTCAGCAAAATCGGTTCAGCGGTTTGAGCGTGAATATGTAACAGACAGACAGACAGACAAACAGACAGACACACTTTCCCATTTATAATATTAGTATGGATATTATCCAAAAAGTCTAATAAGTTTTAACTTTTATGCATTCAAAAATACACTCCGATTCAGTACAGTTAACAATCAGATTAGTATTTTTACATTAAACGTCTGACATACATGAAACAGGTTTTGGAATTTTGGTCAATTATGACGTTTCACGTTGTATAATTACCAGTTAATATACCTAGCGGAATAAAGAAACAAAGGCCTGAGCAAGCGAGATGTCACTATCAGTAACACTGCTTGGTAAAAAGAGACGTGTGAGACATGACAGCAGAACTCTTTTTTTGACGTCCAGTCGGCACTTGTCGGCATGTTGACAATTTATTCTGATAGAAAGATGCTTGTGTAAGTGTATACGTAAGTACACATATTATTTTTACACACAGATGTAAATTTTTGACGTGACAACGTCTTATAATTCGATGGAGCCGGCTGCACGCACGAAAAAACATGACTCATACGGCGTTACCTCGCTCTGAGGCGTTCCATTTTCTTATGACGTTGTCACGTTCAACTATCGCCAGTAATCCGACTTTACAGAGAACCGATTTTTTTTCAAAATTTTCGGTTTCGTTTCACAGCTTGAGATTGTTTCCCTATTCCGCTATGTATATTAACTTAATGATATGTAGTTACATTTCATGATAGGTAACTAACTAACTAATTCCGCTGGCTCAGGACCCGAAGTTGATCTTGGCCTCCGAAATGAGCTTCCGCCATTGAGCCCTGTCCTGCGCCACCTCCTGCCAGTTACTGACTTGAAGGTCACGCAGGTCAGCCTCAATAGCATCTCTCCAGCGATACTTGGGGCGTCCAACAGGACGTCGTCCTGTTGGATGGCCCTTGTACGCTCTTTTTACCCCGCGATCCTCTCCCATTCTTTCCACGTGTCCCAGCCACCGGAGTCGATGAGCCTTTGTTTCTCCGATTATATTGGGTTGGGCCACCAGTTCTTCAATTTCGGCATTCTTCCGGATTCGCCAACAGCCGTCATTTGTTTTGGCTGGGTCCAGGATTTTTCTGAGGACTTTCCTTTCAGCGACTAAAAGTTTGTTCTCCTCCTTTTGTGTCAGCGTCATTTATGATAGGTACCATTTTGAAATTTCACCACGCGGAACCTTATCGTAACTACACCATTGCGATATAATGTAGCAGAATCGACGTAATGGAATGTAGGTCTGTCCTAAAGCCCAGTGACCGTGTCGGGGTATATATAGCCGTTACACGCACTGCGCCTCGTCCCCCTGTGTTTCATTGCACTGTCTAATACCTAATTAGTTGGAAAACACAAACGGATGACATGGAGAATTTGGAGATAGTAGGTATTGGCATGAGAAGTTTTACTTCGAGAATATTTACTAGAGATTGTCATTTTTGGGAAGCCTCACTTTTTGTTAAAGAATCATGGCCAAATTTGTATAGGACCTGGACTCGACTTTTATTTTTGATGTCCCAAAATAAACTATAGTTAGATTTGGTTGTTCTTATGCTCTAAACATAATTCCGTTTAAGAATTATGTCTAAATAGCCACAATTTTTTATAATAATTAATAACGTTTACAATTATTTTGAGGTTAGACTTAAGAACTACCTTTTTTCCGACTGCGGTGTAGCCTACAAGTGTATATTCGGCGATCTTGTTTCTAATTATTTCAATTTTTCCTATAATATTACCCAAAAAATAGAACGAATGTGAATGATCGCCGGCTGTCAGAACATAACGAAACTAAAATATATTGATCTTTTTTTGTGGCTATTTATAGACACATTTTTAATGATTTTCGATGCCTTAAAATATTAGGGAATTTTTGCTACTAATGGCATATCGGGACGCCACCGCCCACCTGGTACGATTTGGCCATTGTTCTTTATTTCTCATAAGAACCTACGATAATTTACTTCAATGGGACATACAATTATTATCAGTTCACTAATTCTAAGCGTACTGCGTATAATATGGGCTTACAGAAAATACAAAACTTGGCACTAAATATTATACTTCAGAATTAAGTAATAACATATTATTATTGTATTAATTTTTGAGGGTAGTCATTAAAAACACGTAAGTTTTTAATGACTACCCTCAAAAATTAATAACACAGATTAACAAAAATTTTGTCTCGAAAAATCGTTGATCTGCAAAGCTATTACCTAATCAAATTTTGTCAAAATGTCCTCAGTAGTTTCGGCTTGAAAGTGCAACACACAGTGTTTATTAACAAAAATAGTTTTTAATATTAGTAAGGATATTTTTGAGTAAATAATTGTAGCTTATTATTGCTTGTTTTTATGGAAAAAACAAACTTTCATTAAATTAACTATTGTAAAAGTAAATATATAAATAACGCAATGGTCTTTGCTACGTTCATGCTACGGCGTAGCAACAATGTCTACGAAGCTCTACGAAACGCTACAACGCGCTACGAAAGTCTACGCACGTCTAAGAACTTTTACACGAGGTCAGTTAACATTGCAACGTGACGTGTTGACTGTTGATGCAATGCTTTCTAAAGTCAGTTAGTTCATATGTATCTTCATGTGTTGTAAACTTTATTTACTACATAAGAAGACGATACATTTAAATTATTAAAGGGCAACGAACCTTATTGGCATACCTGTCCTATTTTGGTGTACACCTATGAAACATACGCCAATCGAAAGTGAAGATGTTTACAAACAATAAATATTCTTTGACAAAATGTCTTTACCTATACTTTCTAAGTCATTTAAGTTTGAAAATGTAAAATAAATAACATTTTAGATAAAGAACCTGAAATATTTAAAAAAGTATAACATTTACGAAATTTTGTCAAAGAGTATATTTTGTTGTTTGTAATTATTTTCTCTGTCGATTGACGTATGTATCATAGGTGTAAACGAAAATATACAATTTTAAAGTACTTGAAACTATTTATAGGTATGCCACGCTCCATACAAAAAGGTTCGAAGTCATTTACCGACTTACCGCGCGCGGTGTTTGGTCGCCTATTTCACTTTGGATGGCTTAGTGCGACCACTACGATGACGCAACGCATACAATTGTATAATATTAAACAGTAGAGAACGCCCGGACGGAGTAGACATAATAATAGGGTATGCCGACTTAGAAGTTAGAATTTTTTTTATTTTACGTAATATGACGAAAATCGCTAGGGTTGTTAACTTGTCACTACGGACTTAAAACTATGACATATTACAGGGATTAGGGTTTCCTATTACTGTATTTCTCTGGGATGTTAAACATGTTAAACGCGTTAAAAACGGGATGTGAAACACGTCAATTTGAAGTATACACTTCAAAGGGAAGCCGACAGTCGTTAGTCAGACTTGTCGCGGGGCGCATTAGACAACTTTGTCTATTAGACGTCTTGTCTCAAATGTGCGCATCTAGTGCATTTTATTTAGCGATAGTCTGTCTTAAGACAGTCGTGTCTCAGGTGTGCGGTAGCTCTTATTTGAAATGCTTTGCGACATATATCGTACATACACATACGACATACACGTCGACGTTGTCACCCTCTTAAAGGACATCAGATTCCTGAAAGACGAGTTGGCCGAAGTTCGAGGTAGATTGCAGGCATCGGAATCTACGATCAGCGATCTACGTATTGAATTATCACAATTAAAGAGTGGTAATTCAATATATACGTCACCTGATGCCGCGTTCGTCACCCGCCGACGTGGTGCGCAAGCAGTCACGTTCAGCCCGGCAGCACTTTCAGACGCACGAGAACGTCATCGCTGCTGCCCCCGCCGCCTGCAACGGAGCCGCGGCCGAACTACGCAAGTGTCGCCGCTTGCCCCCCGCCTCCTCCCCCGCGTTCCAAAAACAAAGGGAAAAGGGAGGCCCCTGCAAAGGAGTGTCCTCTCTCCGAAAAGAACCGAAAGTGCGATGATGACGGGTTTATAAGAGTGGAGAGGAAGATGAAGAAACCCGTCGTCCGCAACCATCGCGGCACCGCACCCGAAGGACCCGAGCAGCTGTTGCGGCGTGAGACTCCCGCGACGCCGCTGTACGTGTCCAGGCTGCACTGGTCCACGACGGTCGAGCAGGTCGTGGACTACATCAGGAGCAAGACCCACTTCGTCTTGAGGGTCGAGCGCTTGGAGTCCCGCCACATAGTGAATTATAGCTCCTTTGTGGTGAGAGTCCCGACGCACCATCTACCGACCTTCGAGAAGGAGGAGTTCTGGCCGATTGGAGTCGTCTAGACAATACGTGTTTAGTGTTTTAGTATTTTAGTATAATTGTATGTATGTTAGTCTATAAGGTATTTATAATATGGGCCAAGATGCCTGAGCTAAATAAATAAAATATATATTATAACTGTGCAGCAGTCAGCACACACTCGCAAGATAGTTTTCTACGTATATGCTACGGCGTAGCAACAAAGTCTACGAAGCTCTACGAAACGCTACGCGCGCTACGAAAGTCTACGCACCTCTACGAACTTTTATAATAGACATCAAGACGCCTTCTAATTGCTTCTAAATCCATATTTCTTTCTAATATATAAAATTCTCGTGTCTCAGTGTTTGTGCGCGAACTCCTCCCAAACGGTTCAACCGATTTTAATGAAGTTTGTATATGTAAGACTAGTATGTTTGCTAACGAATGGTCTGAGAATAGGTTTCTATTTATTTTTTATATTGATACGAGAAATAATTTATATGGCAAAACTGCGTTTGCTGGGTCAGCTAGTTACTAAATAAAATAAAATTAAAAAGATCAAACAGAGTGAAATTCTAAGTCCAGAATGTCGGCATCGCCCGGGGCCGTTATCTCCACACGTCTTGGCAATTCCTCCCTGAAAGTCTTCATTTATTTCCGCTCTTAACGATACCCTGTTGATATAGAAATTAACTTTTCCGTATTTGATAAAGGAACTTTGTACACAAATATCAAATTATTTTTTTTTCAAAAATGTCTATAAGTATAAAGTATATTGAAATGATTCCATAATTCGATTAAAAATCACTGTTTAAGTCCAGTGTTATATAGTTTATAATAACTCTCACACCGGTTACGGTGACGGTGGCCAGTTGTATTAAAATCAGACCAGTTACGTAGGAGTAATTTTATAGTGCCCAAGTGTGTGTGCAGTACACAAGAGCACTCTCTTCCTTTATTCTCATAACCCAGTGGGACGGTACGGTGTGCGTACAGAAGTTTATCGATTAACTACTGCTTTTGATTGGCCAGCGTCAAACAGCTAACCATTCCTATTTAAAAAAATACATACAGCGGAACGTATTACCTCCTCCTTTTTGGAAGTCGGTCAAAAAGGTAAACTCCTGTCTAAAACCTCAAAAACCGTGGTAAAGCTACGTTCCAATAAGAGATAACCTTTATTTAGAAACGTTTGCTAAATATATTCAAGCGGTGAATACGGGCGGAGTCTCCATTCGTTAAAATTTCTATTTCCCGCATGTAATTTATCTGAATAGGGTTTTACCGTTTACGACACAGTGCCAGCTGTAAAGCCTTAATGCTTGTGTATAGAACTCTGTCTTCATAAAACATTTCCTGTTGCCTAACTTACGAGTATATTACGTTGAATATACATACGTATCACATAATATATTTCAATACCTACAGTAAATAATAATTTTCATTTTATAAGTTGAAATATTCAAGTCAAAAGTCGCAATGCGGAGTCAATCTTTAATACTTTTATTTTATCTTTAGCTGTTATACATATTTTTTCTTTTGAATAGCCGCGTACTGACCGAGCAGCCTCACGAGTCTCGAGCCGAGGCACGCTTGGGCGAGGCAGCGCGTATGTTGGCCTCGGGCGAGGTACGTTTTGACTGACGTTCGGTACTCGGTCGGTCGGTCGGGCAGTCTCGCGAGGCTGCTCGCTCAATCAGTACGCGACTAATAGATTTTGACTGCAAAAATATCCCATAAAAGAACATTATGGAATAGGCATGGAATAGACTTTCGCGTCTATTTTATGTCTCATGAACCTCTATATTCTATACTTATAAAACAAAGTCGCTTTTTTTCCCTCATGTCCCTTTGTTCCCTTTAATCTTTAAAACTCCGCAACGGATTTTGATGATTCTTTCAGTGTTTGATAACCCATTTATCGAGGAAGCCTATAGGCTATATTTTATCACGCTATGACTAATAGGAGCGAAGAAATAGAGGAGAATGTGGAAAAAACGGGGAAAATTATTTGAAAGGGCTAGCTTGAACGCGCTAATCTCAGGAACTACTGGTCCGATTTGAAAAATTCTTTCAGTGTTAGATAGCCCATTTATTGAGGAAGGCTATATGCTATATTTTATCACACTAAGACTAATAGGAGAATGTGGGAAAACGGGGGAAATTATATGAAAGGGCTTATCTCGCGAACTACTGGAGCAATTTTTATGTTATTTGGCACAGATAAGAAGTAGACCACGTGAAGGATCATAATCATATGCTATCGATTTTAATCATTTTTTCAGTGGCTATATATTTTATACCCGTGCGACGCCGGGGCGGGCGCGCTAGTATGTAATAAAATTTAAAATAGATGAAATAATATTAAAAATATAAATATATATTTTATCTCAACTAAATACAATAAAAACATCTGTATTAATACTTTAACAACGCTAAATCATTGAGCTGCAACATTATTAAGGTATTACCATCGAGTCTACGAGAAAAACGTAATTATTTTTATCGTCAACATAAAATCGTTTTTATTGTTTCTCCGATAGCCGGCGTGGATCGCTGAACCTCCGCGGTAATCTACTTACCCGGTAGATTGCAGGCTTTTAGGTAGGGAGTGGTTATTAGCGTGCATAAGGCAGAAGGCTAGGTTATATTTAAGTACTAGATGACGCCCGCGTAACGGAGTCCGTTACGCCGAAATTCGTGTAACGCGGGAACCGTATATTTCCGGGATAAAAAGTATCCAAAGTCCTTCAGATTCAAAGTATCTCCATATTAATTTTTAGCAAAATCGGTTCACCAATTTTTTGTTGGTGTTAAAATTGCATCGGTAGATTGAACGCTACTATCGTTTCAATCAATTTGCCAATAAACTGGTTTAAATTAATGTGCAAATGCAGTAATATAATAAAATGGTTTCCTATATTTTACTTTGCGTTTATTGCGATAGAAATTACTGTCCAGTGTCCATCCAGTCCAGTTGAAGTAAATAAAAAATACGAGGGATCGAAACGATCGATCTCCTTATAGACAAAGTAAATTAGGAACCCTCAGATACTAAGAGTAAATAAGTAATAGGAAATCCTATCCCATTTACCCTATCCTACATTAACGGTCATAAAATAAAGCTGACAGATGAATTGAGTAACAAAAGAAGGTTTATTGACTGCAGAGCACTTAAAACGTAAATGAAATAAGTGAAACAATCCGACTTCATACAGAGTAAACAAAGACTTACCCGCAATTTTATGCTTACACGAATAGTCTTGTAAGATTACTTTAGACGAAGTGCCTGTTCACATTGCCTGTATCTTTATATTGCTTGTACCTTTATATTGCCTGTATATTCAGATTGCTTAATGTATCTTCAGATTGCTTGTATCTTCACATAGCGTGTATCTTCATATTGCTTGTTTCTTCACATTGCTTGTATCGTCACATTTCTTGTATCTTCATATTGCTTGTTTCTTCATATCGCTTGTATCTTCAAATTGCTTCTATCTTCACAAAGCCGGTATATTCACATAGCCTGTATCTTCACATTGCCTATATCTTTACATTGCCTGTATCTTCAAATTGCTTCTATCTTCACATATCCTATATAACTCCTCATTGTATGTATCTTCACATTGCTTGTATCTTCACATTGTCTGTATTTTCACATTGTCTGTACCTTCACATTGCTTGTATCTTCACTTCACTTGTATTTTCGTTTATCTTCATTGCGTGTATCTTTACATGTATATCTTCATATAGCCTGAATCTTCACATTGCCTGGATCTTAGCATTGCCTGAATCCTCATGATGAAATTCTTGCATGCATTCACATGTACAATTTGGTAAGGAGTTTAAATGGAAACTCCATTTAAAATCCTTACCAAATTGTAATGGCTGATTGTGAGACAATACTCAGATTATGTTATAGAGCTGTTTCTCGACACGTAATAAAATACAAGGAATATTAAATGGATTGTGGCTTTGGGATGTTGCTTTCGAGGAAATTACATATATACTTCAAGTGTATATTTTAGTAACATACTGTACTTGTCTTTATTTTAATTGTTATTGTCAGTGTTTAAGTTAAAAGGGTGACAGACGTACGTACTTAAGCCCGCGGGTTTTAAGTTCGCGACATTACTCGGCTCGCGTCGGTGACACACGAGAATCTTTCACACTGGATTACCATGCCCCCAGGATCGCGGCTCGCGGCTCTTTGCTGACACACAGGTGATTAAGATCGTCGAGCCATAAGTTCGTGTACTTACTCGCACGTCTGTCACCCCCTTTAATCATCCGTTACATTCTTATGCTACAAATTTTTTAATAAACAACACCAACAACTACATTTACAAATCTTAATATTAACCCCTAAAAACAATCCTTGCTTTAATAGGAAAATAGTTGAATATACTAACATAATTATTAGGTATGTAAAACATAGTTTTGCATATCGTTAAAATTGGTTAACACAAAAAAAAACTTTTTTGAAGTCGATAAAAAATTAACACGCTTGACGAGACTAAAAAAAACATTGGAATACATCGAACATACCTGTTATTTTAGGGGTTCTATGAATTTTATGAATGGCAGGAAACGTGTGAAAACATGAAGGAAATAATATGTAGGTAGTGCAAATTTTTCATGTTTTAAGTGGAACAAAGCGAAAAGAATAATATTTTTCAACAGACTTACAATGTGTGTAGTGTTTAATAATCTTAAATGTTAAATTGCTTATAAATAGAGCTAATAATAATCATATTAATGTCAGGTTATTGATAAATTTTCTCCCAAATGCAATTTTATATAATTAAAATTACCCTTAACATTGTATCCAACGTCCATGTTAAAAAAATCCCAAGACTTTTCATAACATCTTTGTATAATTCAATTAATCCCGGTCTTCTTTGTTTATTTATACATTCGTTTTAATTAAAAAGTGTCAGAAGTTATTTAAAGTTCGAAGAGAGTATAATAAGAATTAAATTTTTTGTTACCGAGTGTCGCTGACTTTTTAAGCGTTCCCGACACTTTGAGTCTAAACTTGCAAGCAATTACACCCCGAACACTGCTGCATAAATATTTAAACGGCGAACTTGAACGCTGCATCAGAAAAGTAAGAAAAAATTCTGTTTTAGGCCAATGAAAATCTTTCACTTTCCGCGCTTTTGTAGTTTTATTTCGCTGCGGCTGCCTCGCTTTGGCAGATTAATTATTCTGTAAAGTTATGGAAGTAAACATTTCTATAGTGAGCGGCAAAATATTCGTTGAACAATGACCACCTTAATAAAAAGATTCCACACCGTGTATACGTTAAAATAATATAATTCAGTTAGAACAAGTAGATAAGTTGCATATTTGAAAAATTGTTAAAATAGTTACAATCTTTATCTGCAAAATACGACAATAACTAATAAAATATATTATATACCTACTCAAAGTTTTGTACCATAATTTTCTCAGATTATCACACTGGCCTTTTAACAACAATATATTATCTACAAATGCCTTCTGCTATCACAAAGGATTTATCAGGTCACATCGAAGATTATGATCACCATTCTTCTTCCCAAGGGACACAAAAATATATCTTATCTAAGTCACCATTGACAGGGGTAGCCATTGGAATTAGTTCTCACAAAAGGCTGAAGGAAAATTGTGGATAGTTGACGAAATACGAGTGTCGTTATCTGGAAATATCGCCGCAGCTGTATGCCGCGTTACATTGATACCTCGTTATTTTATACGATTTTATTTTTAAAATATATAAAAATTGTTAGTTTTGCTGCTTGTGCTAGGAAAAATGTATAGATGAGTGTGTTTCTTTCGTGTTTCTTAAAGCAAAGCATGATTGTAACGTTTTAAAAACTTTTCAAAGTTTTCAAAGTTCCTGGGTCATGGATGTGTATTAAATATGTGTATCATATAAAAAAATCTTAAATATATGTATAGTATAAATGTATTAAATATATTTCCATTGTCTGGTACCTGTAACACAACTCCTTCAGGTACTTAGCACGGGGCCAAACTGACGTGGTGTGAAGCGTCCATAGATATTATCTACATTATATTTTAAAGTGTATTATGTAAATTCACAGTTACAAATAAGTAAAAATTATAATTTACTACGAAATAAAACCAACTGTAAGAAAATAATAATGTCGGTATAATAAAACTTATACTGATATCTACATATTTTCGTAATATTTTCATATTCCGCCCTTTGATATTTCACCAATACTCAGCGCCATAACGATCCTCAAGAATTGATAACAGTTTAATAAAGCACCATATAAATATTGTAAAGCGAGTAGTTTGTATGCTGTGTCGGGTCGGCGCAATAATAAATGAGTATCGATCTGAGCTGGTTTCTTCTCAAATTACACCCCGAGGCGAAGTGGCGGCCAATGTTATATTTATCTCTGTTTCGAGATCCCGCTCCGAATAATATTTCATCGCGGTTTAAAGAAACTAGCATAAAGAAAATCTTCATAAAAGCTGTTGTTTTGTACGTTATTTATGCTTTTATCCGACTACAAGGGCTTTGTTTACTCTGAGATATATTTCGCGAAGGTCTCAAGTTTCGAAGAGATTGTTAGCTACTTTACTGGCTTATATAATATAAAAATCTGTTTGTATTATGGAGGCTAGTGAAAGTTTTATATTCGCCTGAAACTAAACACTGTTATATTAACTAAATATATATTTAACGTTTCAAGGATCTTTTATCCTTGTGTATAAAAACTAATAAGCCATTATGGCCAGTCATTGTGTCCCATCCCTTTGCTATTAATGACTCATGTCAAACCCTTCTTTATAGCTTTACTCAAACCTAATTGTTTGCTCAAACCCCTTTAGTTCTCTACGTACGAAAAAGGTGTTTGGCAAACGGTTGCTGTGTAGATTCATGAATAAAATTTTAATCTACATTATATTTAACTAGCCAATCATTTAGGGATTTAGTCGAATGCTTTTATTTACGTGCGTTTTGAGTATGAGTTGAGAGCAATGTATGTTGCGCAGGCGCAGGGCGGTGAGTGGCGGCGCGCGCGGGCGAGATGGCCGCGCCGGCCAGCTGATAGCATGCGGGCGGCGGCGCGCCGGCCCGCCCCGACCTAGCCGATCGCACCACGAGCGCCACATTCACGGGTGAGTACCTTCGTACCGCCTGATGAAGGCTTTCCCTAAGCACTGATGACCAGAGGGCCTAGACAAGCGGCAAGCGATAATCGTAAACGCTAACGCTACAGAATGTATGGGAATTGACATTAGTATACGCTAGCGAAGCGATGACTTATGTCAAATCGCATACATTTTGTGGCGTTAGCGTTTACGATAATCGCTTGCCACTTGCCTATGGGGGCAGGTCGGCCGGCGATCAATCTGACAGACACGACTCACGAGTGTTTATGGTCTTCAGACACACTACCATAATTTCTCTCCTATTCTTCGTATATGTAACAAAAACACTGCATAATTTTTTGTGACTTGTGACTATTTTGAGGCTCTGTAGGTCGCTATTATTTATAATATTATATATCGCTTTATTCAAATATTATTTAAGTTAGCGAAAGCAAACTAAAACTAACAAATAAGTAAACAAAAATTTACAATTCCTGCGCAATTTTCTTTTAGGCCTATCCGCGTAAACACATCTAGTTTATTATAATGTACATATTTACAATAAGAGCGAGATAGTTAGTAGTTGTAAAGTTTTGAAACAGTCCAAACAACGTCACGGGTCGGTCGTCCCAGGCTGGCTGCGGTTTCGAGGGACTTCAGCCGCCCATCGACGGACCTCAAACTTGCCAACTTTGAGAGCCTCGTGCTGCAGCTAGCTTGTTGAGAAATTATTTGATTAATTCTGATTTATTATGATAATATAATTTTTGACCCCGACGAAAGGCAGGGTTGTACATTTGAAGCTTCTGAGTGTCTGCCTGCGTCCATTGTTTTCATATTATATTATATGAACCAATTTTAATCAGTTTTTTTAATGTCGGGATCAACAATGTTTTAATCTTTAATTCATCAGTATTAATCATCCTAAAATTTTCAATTTTATTTCTGCCCTATCCATACTCGGTAGATATGTATAATATCACGTCCTTAAGTTAGATTTAAGAAACAGGCATGTCAGAAAAATTAATTAGGTTACGGTATGTTCTACAATTAATTTGTGTGTATTTTGAAACAACAATGATTTCGGACCGGTGAACCTCTGTAAAAAAAAAACAAAAGTGAAACCTTACAGTAAAAAAGTTTGCTTGAAATTGCTCGAGTTTAATAAAAATATGTGAATATTGTAGGGTTAATCAAAACTTTTAAATTGAAAATTTATTACGTAAGGGCGGGCAATTTGTAAGCATATTTTATAACCCGTTGTAATTACATGCCTTCATAATACAGAGTTACGTCATCTAGTAAAATAAAGGTAAATTAAATGTCATTATCATGTACAGTTTGATACTTACTGCAACTTTTTATTTTTATTTCGTGAGGGTTTTAATACTCAGTATAGCATAGCAGGTATACGAACTGCAAACTTTCAAGAAGAGAGCGCGTATTCCCTCATAAAAGGCCCTGAAAAATACAGGGGAACGAGCAAATAAACGTATCTTATATACTTAAGCTGGAATAAGTTGCACCGCATTGGGAATCTAATATAAGTTTTATGTCTGTACGCGACACGCATCCTAGTTTTTTTACGCAGCGCGGAAGAACTCTCTTAGAATGATTACTACATTAATAAAATATGAAATACACCAGTGTTTTTCAACATTTTTTATTATGCGACCACCCTGGTGTGAAAAAATATTTCGCTCCTTGCTTTTTCACGAACAAAATTGTCCTATTAATAAATCAATATTTTATCTCTTTATTGTTTTCTTTCTGGAACAGTTTTTCAACCGCTGGCTACCCTCAGAAGCTTTGCGACCTGCTAGGGGTAAAACACTGAAATACACTATGCTGTTTTATGATTTATTAAAATTAAAGTGATGGTGTTAACTTATTTAATGAAGACATGATAATGATTGTATCAAATACTTGATTTGATTTATTAGATGTATTTATCTAGTTAACTCTCTTAGTAGTGCACATGAAGGCGCAGAATACTGCGATAGAAGTCACTTTGAAACCGTAATTTTTGTAAAAAAAGACGTCTTAGGTTAGATTAGGGAATAGTTTTTAATTTATTAATTTTTATAGCCGAAAACCGTACGACACTGTTATTGTTGCGCAACAAAGTTGCGTGCTAAATGTGGTAAACTATAGGTGTAGGATATATTAAGTCAAAATGTCAAACGAATAACTCTCTACTAAACATTATCTTTACTATTAACGTTCCATAAAGGTAACTATAATTTCCATACTAAAACTGTCTTTACTACTCCTCTAAAGGAGAAGTTTCCTCACTAAAAATTGTCAGTACTAATTAGGGGTTGGAAGTTTGGAAGGCGCGCAGCTGTGTAAGCACAATTTAAAGCAACAAAGGGTTTACTGCCTTTGTCAATAGGATATCGGAGTGAATCCTCTCCGAATAAACAATTTTTACGAGCAATAAATTGCTCTTTAAAAACTTTTAAGTGCTCGAATAGTATGAGAATAGATTCATGAAATAAATGCTAAGTAGTAGTTCAATGTTCAATGCTGTCGTTATTATTCTGATGATGGTTTAATGAATTTCATTGTTATTTTAAAAATCATATGGAAGAAAAGCGTGATCTTTTTTTCTCGGTCAAGAAAAACTTTTCTACTTGTAGCATGGATTAGTCATTTACCCATACTATTATGAGCTGGTAAAGCAAAAAGTTCAGTATTTAATGATGTCTCAACTGACAATATTATATTCTGTTCGATGCGAGCTGGGACAGTCCATTCAATGTTTTTTTTCCTCGGAGGTTATATGAAAGTCATCCTTGTGTCGTCGGCATAAAGTTACCGTTCAAAGTGACTTTGAACGAAGACGCTAACCTTATTTTATTGACTCTATGATGAAATGAAAACGATTTTCGTATAGCGCTAAAAATAGCTGCAATATAAAGAGTTGTATTTCGTAATTAGAACGAGAGGTCGACGCTTGCCTGTGACGTCATACCCGTCTACGTCACACACTACGTACGTATGCGCAAAATATAAGTGAGATGTGACGGTTTTACTGACATTCTATTTTTATATAAAGAACATTATGTACAATAACATACAGGACAAAGAGAACTTCCTAAACGTGAGTCTAACCTCAATATTATGTTACATGTTTTAGCCTAAAAAAGGCGGTAGGATTTTTTTAAAGCGTTTATTTATCAAAAAAACAAACGTTAGTCTTTTTATTATGTGCCGTACCCGAAAACCTCGCAGGGATTATCCGGGTCCTAGCGAGTCGCTGAAACCCAGATTTAATGCAGTTCTTTGAAAGTAGTTATGTAACAACAGCCATGTGAACTGGTAATTGTTTTATTCTTTCACCAGCTTCTAATCATTAAAATTATTGAGAAAATTGTCTATAGATAATGCTATTTCTCAGGAGTCGATGTATTAATTTTAAATTTAAAAAAATACTTGATAGGAGTACTGTTATACTGAGTACTGTTATACTATCATGTTATAGAGACTTAATAAAATCTTATAGTAAACGTATAAGATATAAGAGAGCTGAGGGTCGTATCCCAGCGGGGTTCACCGTAGTTCGCTATCATTACGATTTTGTCTATTTCTAGCGCATGAATAAGTAAATGTGTTTTGACTATATTTAGCTCGTCTTGTAGACATAGTTCAAATGCTTTATGATTTTGAAATAGCATCAAGATGTTTATGTATAAACCTAAGAAGAAGTATCTTCTATGTATGAAGCGTTGGAATATTATAAGCAAAATATAAGCTTGCTGTGTTTGTATATAGCAATTTGAAATAAATGAAACATAAAAAGTTTTCAACCATGAAAGAAATATAGCTGAATAACCATACAATACTTTATCCAAAAAATCAATAACGCTTAATCAGCGAAACCCAGTTAACCCCAAACATTGCAAAAACCGATAACATTTTTTCTGGAATAAACCAGTTTGTATGCGGTATTTGTGTCAATGTGGCATTTAAGACAGTCGCTACCGGCGTAGTCAAAGACACCCTTCGCCAGCGCCGTACAAATGCGGTGTAGGCGGTTTCTGTATAGAATTTCAACGAGACATTTGTTCGAAAGATCACGGATTGTATTAATAAAAATGATCTTTTTTTCATTTATGGTTAATTTGAATATAACTATTATAGATATGATGCTACATCCATACTAATATTATGAATCCGAAAGTGTGTCTGTGTCTGTTACCTCTTCACGCCCAAACCGCTGAACCGATTTCTATGAAATTTGGTATGGAGATACTTTGAGTCCCGGGAAAGGACATACTTTAGGATACCTTTCATCCCGGACAAAAGTTAACGCGCGATAAACGAATCGCGGGCGTCGTCGAGTTCTCTTATATTATTGAAAATAGTTGTGAATTTATTGCTAAATAAATAAGTAACATTAAGTTCTTATGACCCTTGACCCATCAATCCCCAAGCGGCAGCCGGTTGCCGCAAGTCTATTGTGTCTGCGATACCCGCGATGGAGGTGCTACATCGTGGTAAGCCTAGCATGAACCTATACTCAAACAGTCATAGTAATTTTTTAAATCTTAAAATACCATTTAACTAACAAATATCTCATGAATTATAAAAAAAGGGAATCATAAATTTATGATTCTGTTGAGCGACCATTGAGCAGTGAGCACCCTATCATTAATTTATGACCAGAGCACATAATATTTTAGGGTTAGAAGGCAATTTGGGCAGCGTCGTAAATAAGTCGACGATATTGTGGACCCACACCTTCTGCACTTTAGATTTATGTTTTATGTAAAAATAGAGATACTATGAATTACCATTTTGCTGACATTCAAACTATGCTTACTTCGTCTCACGACTCACAAGTATATTTTTATAAGTTTTTGCCTATTTGTTTCTGGTAAATTACCTTTCCGATTATGATTGACCCATACGAATATTTTATCTTTGGTAACTTTTTGTATTTGTAAAACAGTCATTAGTCAAGTACAAAGTATTGCATTAATTCTGTGACACAAACTTCTATTTTTAAAATTTTCACGCCAAAATTCTGTAATATTAACGTGTTACATTTTCCCAACGTCGCTCCACCACACCACGCCTTCATAATATCACAACACCTAAATATGTAAAATGAAAGCCGTACAAGGGCCGTACATTCCCTAAAATAGAGCTTGTCTCACCGCTTTTTATTCCAGCCGTGTTTTTTGTACAATTTTTACGTACGAACTAGACCGTACCCTCAAACGTATCACAGCACAATGCGAATTAAAATTTCAACATCTTGGTGAATAAAAAAGCTTATTGTGCTGAGCCTTAGCTCGCCAGTGTGTCGGCAGAATACATTTCGGAGCCGTCGGTAAAAGGTATGATTCACGCTCGGCCCGCTTTCTGCGAGTTCATCAAACTGAATTTAATATGAGACGTTGACGTTAATGCCCGCACGCGCTCAAGTATTTTGATCCTGTAGTTGTACTACTGGATCACAAAGGTATACAAATTACCCTCTTCATATATTTTTAAATGTAATTTGGGGTCAACTATGGGCCCATATCCTTTTTTACAATCATTATATATGTAAAATATATGTTTTTCGCACCATAAGTACATTTCCGCTGGCTGGGGAGGCCATATTATAGCCAGCGGAAATGTAATTGCGTGGAAACAGTACATATTTCCGTGATAAAAAAATAGATGTATTTGGTCTTTCCTTAGGATTTAAACTTTAAAGTACCTCTATGCCAAATTTTATTTACATCAATTCAGCGGCGTAAGCATGAAAAGGGAAAAAAGTAACACACTTGTTTATTGAGCATTAACCCACACACCACATTTAAATTATCAATTTAAATCTGGTGTGTAGGTTTTCTAGTCTGCAAACACCCATGATATGTTCTCAGTTTATATATTATGCCAATAGCGCGTTAAGCATAACTCAAGCGTAGCTTTTATTCTTTAAAAGTATGGTAATCGATAGAGAAATGTTATTTATAAGGTGGAAGGTATACGCGTAGAGCTACGCGGCTTTTATTAGAACTAACTTGCCACAGACAAACTATGCGGACTCTCTCCAGTAAAATTCTTGTGGCACACTTCACTTTATTATAGAGAAGAAGTTTCGAGAATTTAACAACGTTTGTACGGTCGACCAAAAAAATATCTCAGTAGATCTTTTAGTTGTGATGATACTCGTAGTGTAACAAGTTCCGAGAAGAAGAACTAGAAGAATACTACTTTCTTCTAATATAGAATAAGATATAAGAAATCCAAAATTTTGTTTGAAGTAATCTATACTAACATTATAAATGCGAAAGTATCTCTGTCTGTCTGTCTCGCTTTCACGCCAAAACTACTGAACCGATTGTAATGAAATTTTGTACACAGATAGTCTAAAGCCTGAGAAAGGACATAGACTACTGGAAAAAGGGGTTATAAGGGGGTGTTTATGAGTAAATTTGTTCAAATTAAGTTAGTTCCAAAAACTCATAACAGATGGCGCCAAGAGTCGCCTAGATCGCGCTATCGCTTGCTTATACGTATTTCTATAAGAGGTGGTACCATACTGAGTTAGGTTTTTCGATTCTTTCGATTGTTATACATAATATATACCGCACGCTATAAACTGAAGTCCACGCGGACGAAGTCGCGGGCAACAGCTAGTAAAATAATAAACTTGGTGAAATAAAGCTAAGGAACTAATACTTAAGGGTGTGTATGAGTCCCTTATTAAAGTTTACTGCGCAAGTAGTAGCGCTGCAAAAGTAACATTTCTAAAATGATTGTCTAAATAAATTCATCACGTTGGAGTTTCTCATAGAAATATGGAAGTAAATAAATAAAATAAATAAATAAAAAATTCGTTTATTATCTCACCACAAGATCAATACAATGTTATGTAATACATACTTCAAAAACTGACACTGGTTTTGTGGGAGACTTTTGCCTGAACTAGGCGAAACCTGTATTTCAGGATACCAGGATCTCCAGGCTAAGTAAAAGTATTCCAACAATAAAACAATAAACAAAGTCAAACTCTTTCAGCACTGCTACTTTCATTGTAAACTATACAAGAAACATAAACACATCCGAAGGGCGCGTTCGAACGTGCACGTTTTCAGCGCGCTCAAATTCAGCTAGCGTATTTTCTCAAACGTTAAAGCGGAAAATGCGCACGTCTGAACGCGCATGTTTTATTACATCTTGTATAGTCGATAGTTCCCAAAGCCGCGTTGTATGACGTCCACACATTACAGAATTAGTAACTCAATATGAAACAACAACTAACTCGAATGTTACACAAACTAAATCTATAGATTTGAACAGCCGATTTACACCGCTAAAGGCCAACTTACTTTGTATGGCCAAAAGTTATATTGAGTCGAACTTTCTGGACGTATTTAGATGTACTCAGCACCAGCGGGTACAAAGCTACATACATATTTACTGAATAATATTATGTATTTGCTTTATACTATGTACAAGTATAAATTATATTACTATTGTTTTTTTTTGTTTACATGAAAAATCTTTTGAGAAAAATGTTCCGATTAGTCCCACAGTACCAGGATACGCTGATTGTAATGTCATTTTCTGGAAAATAAATAATGTGCATTAAAATATAGAACAGGCAAAATTGATTGATACTGATTTTACTCAAATTATTTTGGGTTCCATTCTACAAAACCCCAGTTTGGGTTACATAAAAAATTTTAGAGTCCCCTGTATAGAAGAGTAGCAGCGCTGAAAGAGCATTTATTTTTGTGATTTGTATTGGCAAGTTTTACAAAACTTAAAAAAAGTTACTCTTTCAGCGTGTTACTAGAGTGAACTCTATACTTACACACACCCTAAAGGAAAATCACTTTATTTTGTTACACTCTATTTATAGTAGCAGGTACGGTTAATCCTAAATCTAATTTCGGAACGGTAAACTTCTTTGAGATATCTAAGATTACATTAAGCGTATGTGCTACACTAAGTGCTCATATCCGCCTGAAGTTGCAGCGCACTTAATATGATTGCAGGAGATACTTACTATTTATTGCTAAATTCAGTCTGGATTAAGATTCGCCCGAAGATGCCAGTAATCTGCTTAGCGAGTTACAGCGGAAGTGTTCTCGGTTATCGGATTATATAAATAAACTTAAAGGTGATTGACTAAAAGGTTAATGAATTTCATAAAAGGTCTAAAAGTTCTTGAAGATGGATTTGACATCAGTAATAACTAATAAGCTAATAATATAATTTAACGTAAATATAGGAAACATGTCTTTTGGACATTAATTGTCTGTTTCTATCGAAGACGTTCAGTGCTCATTTCCTTTGTTATCAACAAAGTAAGGAAGTCAAAAATTTGTCATTAAAGCAAAATGATATCGGATAAATCGATGGATATTCAAATGAGGTGGCCATTAGTTAATATAACGAGAACTGGAGAGTCCCCGAACAAAACCAGATATTAATCTTATGGTGAACTTGCCGCGGAATATTAAAATAAATTTGAATTTAAAAAGGAAAGTGCCAATAATCGAATTCCGCATAATTCAGATTCTATCGGAAAAAGGCATTGACAAATTTAGATGAAGTCTCATACTTTCAGGGGTTCCGAAAGTGGGTCCCGCGCTGGGTTCTGTAGTCCTTAGGTCCTTACCTAATCTTTATTATCACCTAGGTCCTAGCCTATATATTCTGTGGTTAGTCTCATGTGAAATATTGGCTAGGATAGGCACGGTAAGATTCCATTGACTAAAAGTTTATCTTCAGGTACTGGCTGGTTGCAATATCATTTGAAAATGTATCCATTTTAATAACATGAAAATATGCTCTATCTAGGAAAGATATTCGTCTAGTAAGTGCGTCTAGGAAGCGCATACAAAAATTCAAGTACTGTACTCATAATTAGAATATAATATTTTAATGTAAAATGCCTTTGACAGTCGCATCTCATAACTGTAAAGACATGTCATACTTTTGTCACCTTCATACCTAAAATAAAAACATAAAAACATTTACTTTTTTTAAATTGAAACACTTCGTTCTAAATTTAAAGTCGTTTTACTCGGTCTGATTAATTTATAATAATCCGGGGGATCTCACTTCTAGCCGTAGTTATTAAGTCGTAAATTTGCGAAATCGCATTACCAGACGCCGCGGAATCCGACCCCTACTGCTGGAGTCTTATTGCGAAACTTACAGAATCCTCTCATTGTTATCTTGAACCTTAAAGTTAAAACTAGCTGAACTAAAAAAGGCAAATGCAACTACATAGAAGTATTTAAGGAACATACACCGACTAACAATTTATTAGATGTATGATCCGTCTAGTTCAGCGGTTCGCAAACTTTTTTGGTGGAGGAACCTTTTTAGGAAGTGACATTTTTACGGACCCCCACAAAAGGAATGTTATTTCTTTGACTGAATTACTATCTCTATGCTGGGGATGTCATTTCTAAAAATAATTTATGTATCATTCGCGGAGCCCCTATTTTGGCCACACTTTGATAATAGTCGTTCTAGCTGAATATGTAGAACGAGAGTAACAAGGTTTCTAAGCTATCTAATCCCAGGGTTAATTTAAACCGGATCTGTGCCAGTGGACCTTAGCCGTATATTATATTGAGGCTGGTTTCAGTGGGCGATTAATTTTATTGCGCAATATCACGTATTGTGCAATATTATTGACCGTCTAGGGTTACTATTGAATATCGCGCACCTTTCAATGTAATTGTCAAATAAATTGGACTATAAAATATTTTTCAATAATTATTAGGGGCTGCCTTATGCCCGGTTTCTTATTTTCAGACTAAAGTGGAATGTTGATCGTTTCACTAATGATTTTGATTTGCTTACAGCAAAACATCCACCAATCAACAACGCCATTGAAAGACACCTGCAAAATACTTCAGAAATGGTCCCTTATTAGGGCCCAGTATAAAAAAGTAATTGAGCGTCACAACAAACACGTTTGAAAAATAAAGTGGTATTGATTATGTTCGATGGAAAATATTTGTCGTACTTTTTTGAACGGGGGTGTTTATTTGATAACGATTTCCAAATAACGTTGTCGCTAGTACAGAGTACGCCAAATAATTGAATACGCGAATTAACGTTCCAACGTTATATTAATAGTGAATAACTTGTTTTAGTAGTATTCATATTTGTATGTGGCGTTTCTTTTACAATAATTATTTACTTGTTTATTGTTATTATTAAGCTATTGCATAGCTTATATCACGCGCTTGGGGCACGGTAACCGAATCAAGAAATTCTGTAACGAAAATAAACCCAATACTCCGACCGGCACAGCGTTCGGTGTGGCGTGGCTATGCATCGTCTAATAGTATCAGTTAGGCAGACTTCGGCACGGTGTTTGTGTGCGTGCAACTAGACGTAAGCGAATTATAATTTCATAAGTTGATAAAAATGCTATGCAGCTTTACCGTGGCAGTCCCCGAGTGCCACGCGTATTTTGTTTAGTTTACAGTAGATAATAAACGTTTAATTTATATACGTCGACCTCTGTGCCGCAGTGGTGAGGTGAGGTCGCAGGTTCGAATCCCGCCGACGGAACAAAAAAGTTTTTAAAAAAGTTCCTGGGTCATGGATGTGTATTAAATATTATGTGTATCATATAATAAAAATCTTAAATATATGTATAGTATAAAAGTGTTAAATATATTTCCGTTGTCTGGTACCTTTAAGACCCTGTAACACAAGTCCTTCAGGTACTTACCACGGGGCCAGACTGACGTGGTGTGAAGCGTCCATAGATATTCATATTGTTATTATACGTCGTATTGTATTTTAAAATTCCTTCCCTCCAGCATAGCAGTTAAGTAAAATCTACGTATTCATAAATAGTGCAGTCGCCAGAGGTTTTAACCTCCGAAAGTTGTAATAGTGAATGGATTTTTGTTTTTGAGGTGTCATTTTCTTTTTTACACTATAACTTGCAAAGTTTACCAAATTTTTTTGTGCTTTTAGTTTTTTAGTTACTTTAATTAAAAATTAATATTTCACCATATAAAACCGGTCCAGGATTTTTTTTTCTTGTTCCTGTTATTTAACCCTTAATTAGGCGCATGAGAAAAGTCACACAAGTAGTCGCATGGGGTCTCCTCTGACCCCAAATAAAAAAATGAAAATTAAGTTGAAGAAATGAATAAAATGAAGTATTAATTGTGAGAATTTCTAGAATGCTTTATGATAATTAATCTTAATAAGAAAAAAACCTTTATTTGCCTCTATACAACTAAAAAAATCAATCAACTACTGCTCTGTCCCGAA
This sequence comes from Polyommatus icarus, assembly GCA_937595015.1. NCBI lineage: Eukaryota > Metazoa > Arthropoda > Insecta > Lepidoptera > Lycaenidae > Polyommatus > Polyommatus icarus. The sequence continues at coordinate 13,311,011 of OW569328.1, read as the reverse complement.
ATCTCATAAATATCACTATGGTTGAGATCGAGTTTAAAAAAATCTATTATTCACTTTGATGACCGCATTTTTTTGCAGCACCGAAGAAAGTAGGTCGTGAGCTAATACTAACAAACATATTTTCCTCATTTCTACGATTTGTTACGCACTTCTGGTCATCACCTCCTCATCATCATCATCATCATTATCCAGTGGTCAGGGATCATTTTAGGCATCTCTAGGCTCTTAAATCTTGTCTGCCGATTTATGCCCATCACAAATCGGTGCATAGTTTTGAAGTTCGGAGGCCATAGGTTCGCAAAATCTCTTTTGTCTTCTGAAACCTTCCAACCGCCAGTGTATTTCAATATCTTGATCTAACTATGTTGAAATTTTTACAGATCAATTACATAAAATAAGGCTGTCAATAGAATGACATACTCATATATTTATAAATCATTCTAAATTATATCAAAAATAATCTAACGGTTAAACATAATATTACAAAAATGGAAACTTGTGTTGTGATAAAAAAGTCACGTAAGTGGTCGCATGGGGTCAGAGCTCAAGAGAGTAGCGACACATGCACCATCGTTAGCAGACCGGCTACCACTTATTAGGATACCTCAATACGAGTTAGGAGACTAACAAAAGCGTCGTTGCATTCCTGGAACTCTAGCACATTTTTTTTTCGGTTTGAAAGTGATCTGACCCCATGCGACCAATTAAGGGTTAATGACTCTTATCTTACGATAATAATTAACCAAATACACAATTTTTAAAAAAGAAAGTTTGCTTTGCTAAGCTAAATACAACTATAAGGTTTTTGCAAAGTTTTTAGAGATTAACGCTCGTTGTAACCAAGATAAAAGGGTTTGGGTGGATGTAAGGGTTGTAACGAAAAGTGTGTTAAACTTACTTGTTGTGTGTATTTAATTTTTAGAGAAATGATAACTTTTAAGTACTTAAAAACTTTTAAATATCTCCAAAAATGTGTAAAATAGACCGAAAATATTTTTATATATTTGTTGAGAATTTGTTTAAGTGAGAGCTAAAACATTAAATGCATCGACAAATGAAAGACTTTTTCTAGTCTTTGAAATATGTATATTTAAACTTCCTACTTAAAGCCAGAAAAAAATTGGGTGCTACAAATCTCACGTACATACTAAAGACGCATGCTGCGACCTATGTTTGGAAAATGCTTACCTGAATACAAAAAATATCAGTTCTTAACCTAATTTGTATTTTTTTCCTTTAAGTATATTTTAGAAAATATAATTAATGAAAAAAAAAAATAAAAAAATTAATTTTATTCTGTAAAAACCTAACCAAAAGAAATAAAATGCAGATTTTCTTCGAAATATCCGTGAAAAGTTTGTGCTACATTTTCAAAAAAATTAATAAAGTAAAAGCTAAAAAGTTATACACATTTAGAAATTGAAGGCTTTGTTAAGCCTAAAAAATAATTTTAAATTTCCTATTTAAAACCAAAGAAAAATAGGAACGCCATTTACCTGGCGAGGCACACATCAAGCACATTTGGAGGTATGCTCATCTTCATACAAAAGTATCAATTTTAAATCTAAATTTAAATATATTTTTTCAACTTATTTTCTTTCTTTGGAATATAAGCAACGATAGAAATCAAAAAAATAATAATATATTTTATTATTTTGCTAAATATTTAAAAGAAAGAAATATGCAAATTTTCTTCAAAATTTTACAGTTTATGAGTTTACTTGAAGTAGAAGAGAATAATTTAAAAATCAAAAGCACAACTTTTCAATAGGTAAACTTTATTATTTATGTTATCAGCTACACATTCCTTTTTTTCTTTTTAATTTTCATCCACTATTGCAAAAACCGGAGGGTACACGATTTTTACGCTCTGGGAACTGCACTAAAATATAAAGACATAATACCTTGCGTATTTAAAAGGCGTATATGAAAGATATTCGAAAGACATTAGGGTCGAGTGAAGTGGGTGTGGTGCGAGAATGCACCATCTTCAATAAGATTTATATCGCACCAAATATTTTCGCTTGCCAATACTTTTAGTATTCTCTTTGTTCATTGTTTGCTTTTTTGGAGACGGATTTTCTTTTGGCCTAATTTGTTTTCGAGTGTATTGTTATTTTGAACACTTTGAGATTCCATAAATTATATTGACAATCTTCAGTATCGTTTTCAATCAGAAATATAAGTTTAAAATGAAATTAAAAACATACTTAGGGCCTGTTTCACAACTTCCTGATAAGTGCCGAATAGGCTATCCACCACTTAACTTGACAGATGAAGTATGGAGAATCTGTAAAAAAAGTTGTGAATGCTATTTATAGCCTATTCGGCACTTTGTCAGAAAGTGGTGAAACAGGCCCTTAATGTTACCAGCAATTTCGTTCACGCGGTCTATCCCGCGGTCACCATTAGCCGTAGTGGTGAGCAAAATTAGTCTTGGTCTTTCCTTTTTGTTGAAGGCTGAGACCAACACTACAGGATCCTGAGCAAGACTTGTCTTGGTCGCAGGTCACACACTTGGACAGTCGCGCACGACCTACGACTGTCGCGCGCACGACATACGCGCACGACATACGCTGACTATGGTCGCGAGCGGCCGACGACAGTCGTAGGTCGTGCGCGACCGCGATCGATCGCGATGCACGGAATTGTACCTTTAGTATTGGTCTTGCAAAAAAGGCAGACTAAGACCAAGACCAATATCGCTGTATGAATAATAAAAATATTAATTTGCCGTAATAAATACTTTTTTATGTTCTCCTTTTGATAAAATGTTATAAATTCCATAACGTAAATGTTTTTGGAACACTTTGATTTAAAGATGGCTACCTAAAAGCAAAATTTAATATTAATAAAATCAAATAAGAAAATAAATTTACGATGAAAATATTTGTGATGTTCATTAATTGACACTAAAATGCTAAACCGGGACGGTTAATTTCGTGAAAGGTTCGAGTTCCATGGGCGATAAATGCCCTTTCGAAATTTAAGCTTAACCCTTCAGATAATTGCTTATAAAGGAGATTGCTCCACGTATTCAGTGTGCTTTTGATATAATATTCTTTTCAAGTGAAATGATATACCGCAATGAACTCTATTTCTAGTAAGGTAATGCCCAGTTTCTGAGGTTTTAGACTGGAGTTTATCTATTCAACAGTGTTATTGTAATAATATAATAATAATATAATATCTATGGACGCTTCACGCCACGTCAGTCTTGCCCCGTGCTAAGTACCTGAAGGACTTGTGTTACAGGTACCAGATAACGGAGATATATTTAATACTTTTATACTATACATATATTTAAGATTTTTATTATATATTACTAGCTGTCCCGGCAAACGTTTCTTTGCCATAATATTATAAAGTATATCGCCCGTATTATTTTATTGTAGTGACTAAATGAATGTGTCACCATGGCAACGTCCATCGCTATCATGGTCGTCGTTTTTCTCGAGTTGTAATAATTTACTATTATTTATTCAACAAATGCACTTATCAATATAATAAGTACCGAGTAGCCGATTCTCAGACCTACTGAATATGCATATAAAATTTGGTAAAAATCGGTAAAGTCGTTTCGGGGTCTAAAAAGCGGGCAAGTTGCACGCGGACTAAACCCACGCGCGTGCGACTTGCCCGCTTCAATACGCGCGCTCCAAAATCATAATATTGGCACCCGCATGCGGATGCCAGATGCAGATCGGAGAGCGGGCGATAAAACATGAAAAACCGAAAAAATTAGGACATGAAACGAGTCTCACTTTATAACAGAAATGTTAAGCCCGTTTAGGTACTAATTTAGCTATATTACAGATTTTATTTTTAAATGTCAATAATACAATATAAACTACCCAAATCTTATCTCTTTTATATTCGCCGTATTCGCTTATAAAGCTTTTATTATAGCTTAAAGTCAGCAGAGATTCTATCTCGTACGATATTCTTGCTGTCAATTAGGGCATGTCGTTACAGCATTCTAAAAAATACCCTCGAATGCACAAAACGTATTGTGGACTCAACGTAACCTACTGTAGGTTTAAAGTCGCATGAGTTTTACGTAACGTAACTCGACGAGCCCTAATGCGATCAGTGATCTGATAGCGAACGAGTTAAGCCCGATGTGCGGTTTTTAGACCGAACACTTTAAATTTGGATACTTGCCTAAAATATAACCCAGATATTGTATTAGCCAAGTTACAGTCGATAGGAATCGTTGACGTCTTTAGAATGAAAAATATTGTTATGCTTTTAATTCTAAATACAAAATTCGTCATTCACAAATTGCAGTAATACAATATACATGCAGATGAAATAGTTTAAAATTTAGTTTGTTATTAGTTTTAGTAATATTCCGCGAAATAAACTTCCACCTTTAAGTAAATGAGTGAGTGTACGCATACTCGTAGGCATGCGTATGGCACCTCCCTCCTCCCACACTTTGCGATAAACAATAACAAACTAAATTTAAGCTATGGATTTCCGCAAAGTAACGCCTGATTCCATTAACTAGATGAAATAGTATTAAATAATGTTAAATTTTAATATGATTTTGCATCGTAGTTTTGCATGGCGTACGAAATTCTATAAATAATTTAAAAGTATCAAACTTCATACTTCATCCAAAGCAGTAGAAATACCAAACCTAGAATTTTTTTGGAACGAAGTTCCTTATCTCGCCATCGGCGTAAATCTTGAAGGCTAGACAGAACGACATTTGACCTTGATTTGACTTCGAAACTTTTTTATTAGTACCTGCATGGTAGGGACAGAGGGCGTTGATAGTAAGTATTCCTAAGCGTCAACCAGATGGCGTTTTTTTAAATAAACAGCGATGCGTTTTTAGTATTCCTTGGCGTCAATAGATATAGATGATAGAGCGTTTTTTAAATAATACTTACAGGTTTTTTGAACATAGGAAATAACTTCGTTCCATTCGGGTGTCCTTTGACACCTCTCAAGTTTTTTTTTACTTTTTACTAAAACCCCTTGCGAGTTCTAAGTCTTAAGCTTGATATTTGGGCAAATAATACTATGTTGCTTTGCGTGGTGGCCAAGAGATTATATAAAATATCGGGGCTACATTGCTAGTCGAAACCTTGAGACCTTGAAAACTTGATAAAACCTTGCCTCGTCTTATTTTGATTATAGCAGTCTTAGTGGCCTACTCGTAAATTACACAAATGCCGAGCTGATCCCGGTGATAAGTCAGCAGCGGGGGTCGATTTATCCCGCATTGACCATCGAGGAGGTTATTAATACTGTCCCGAGATTTGGAAGGTGTTTGTTTTATGCTACACATGATGCTAGGCATTGATATGGTACCTTTAATCTATATGTATACTAGCTGTCCCGGCAAACGTTGTTTTGCCATATAAATAATTTTTGGGTTTTTTGGTATGAAAAATAGATGTTGGCCGATTCTCAGACCTACTGAATATGCATATAAAATTTCATAAAGATCGATCAAGCCGTTTCGGAGGAGTACGGTAACTAACATTGTGACAGGGAAATTTTATATATAAGATTATATGTATTTCTATTTCAGCTATATTCGATACTAGATGATGCTCGCAACTCCGTTGCGCTAAAACTCGTTTATCGCGCTGGAATCGTACATTTTTCCGGGATAAAAAGTATCCTATGTCCTTTCCCGGGACTCAAAGTATCTGCATACCAAATTTCAGCAAAATCGGTTTAGCGGTTTGATCGTGAAGGTGTAACAGACAGACAGACAGACGGACGGATAGACAGACAGACACACTTTCGCATTTATAATATTAGTATAGTATGGAAGTATGGATAATCAAATAGATGTTGCCTGCAACTAGTTTTTCGTTTTACACAGTATTTTTGACCGACTTCCAAAAAGGAGGAGGTAATACGTTCGGCTGTATGTATATTTTTTTTTGTATGTTCAACAACTCATCCGTTTGTGGTCCGATTTTCAAAATTCTTTTTGCGTTGTATAGGGTTTGACTCGAATTTGGTACCATGTTCAGAAAAGTGGTGATCTGATGATGGAATCCTTGAGGAATCGAGGGGACTTCTTGAAATTTGTATGGAAACATATAGTGATTTTAATCTTTTCTGAAGCATTCAAGGTAAATGCTACCAAAAAGTAAGACTTGGCATCAGGTTATACCCTGGATCCGAAGGAACCTAACAGAACTTTTGAATGCTTATAGGTACAGGTTCGGGGATTTCGGCGTTGTTTTAACAACTGAAATCATAAGCCAACACATCAATTTGATTGATCATCATCATCACAACCATAATTTTACCATAGTTCATCACACTATGACCCAATTATTGGTACTTTTCGTGATATTTTGCATCGAAGCAGATGTTTTTGATGATGATTTCGTTGTTTATAGACTGATTTTCAAAATTCTCGTGTTGTTGTAAAGGATATAATCTTAATTTTGTATAACAATTACGAAAGTGGTGAGCTGATGATGTGATCTATGAGCAATCGAGGGAAATCCTTGAAATTTATCAAAACACTCATAGTGGTTAAAATGTTGTTTCTAGTAGGTAAGTTAAACATAATATGTTACGAATAAGAGAAATTTCATACGAAGGTGTCTTTTGGTCCAAAGGCACTGAACAGAACTCCTGAACCTTTAAAGATAAAAGTTTGGAAATTGCAGCATCGCTTAGATAACTGCAAGCATTTACCACAATTTCACTTACATTAACATAATGTAAATAGTTAACATTCGTATTGGTTATTTACGCATAAAGCCTTATTTTGTAGACGACTAAAAAGAGTGAAATTATTATTTTAACAAAAAAATAAAACCGACTTCCAAGGTAAAAACAATAGTACTATGAACTAAAAAGTATTAAATAACTCTTACTCTTTAATAGTGCCTTTTTCTGAATTCGTCTAAATCTCAACTATTTTTGTACACACTACAGTCTTCATTACTTTGAAGTCGGTACCAGTTCCAAAAGTTTCAGATATTCTGACATTACTGAACTCACGATTAAATTAGCTGGTACCGACTTCAAAATAATGAAGACTGTATTACGAGTATGTACAGAAATAGTTGAGATTTAGACGAATTCTGAAAAATATATAGCACTATTAAAGAGTAAGAGTTATTTAATACTTTTGAGTTAATATTACTATTGTTTTTACATTGGAAGTCGGTTTTAATTTTTTGTTAAAAATAATAATTTACTTACCTCACCTCTGTCTCTGTCACTTCGTTCTAATTTTTACTAAAATCGATTCAGCGACATAGCTACAGCGACTAAATTATAATTACTTTTTTAATTAAACGGTTAAATGACTAGGTTTATACATACATATAAGGCTGCGTTTCCACTGAAGCGGAGTGGAGCTTAGCGGTGCCCGAATTGACCAATCACCATGCTCGAAATCTTCGCTCCGCTTCGCTGTTATTTCGCTGGAATAGCACGATTGGTCAATTCGGGCATCGCTAAGCTCCGCTCCGCTTCAGTAGAAACGCAGCCTAATACTAGATGACGCCCGCAACTCCGTTGCGTCAAAATTCGTTTATCGCGCGGGAACCGTACATTTTCCGAGATAAAACTATCCTATGTCCTTTCTCGGGACGCAAAATATCTCCATGCCAAATTTCAGCAAAATCGGTTTAGCGGTTTGATCGTGATGAGGTAACAGACAGACAGACAGACACACTTTTGCATTTATAATATTACTAGTAGGATTATAGGAAGTATGGAAGTATGGATATGGATTTATTTAAAGACAATAAATTATTATTGTTCTCATTAGTCTTGTTTGAGTTAATTTAGTAGGTTAATTATAGCGTGTGATTGCTCGAGGCGATTAGCTCATAATCTCCGTAAAGAAATTCATTTAAAGGAACGAAGTAAAGGAACTAATTAAATCGTACTGTGATTGAATAGGAAAGTTCTACTAGTTTTAAAAAGTTTTGAATTGTACTACTTTATGCACTATGGTTGTAAAATTGTTTATAATGGAAAAGTATTATATTGCAGATATTATAATTATATAATATTAATGAACTAATGATATGGAACTTTTTTGTTCGTAAACGTTTTTGTTATTGTAAAAAATATTATGTATTGTAAGTTGTAAGTACAAAAATATTTTTAGCATCCGTGCTACGAGTACGCAGCTCAGGTGCTCTACGCCCGTAGCACTAAAATTATGTAGCTGTGAGTGCTACGACTCGATGTAGCATGACGCAACTAATAGCCCGGTCTAATTAGACGCAAAAAAATCTTTACCTCGGAATAACTCGCATAGAGCTGAAAATTGGTAGAGACGTTAAATACACCATTACAAGTAAAACCTCAAAAGTCCCCGGTGAACCTCCTTGTGCAAAAATTTTTATTCAAGGTCAAAGGTATGAAAATGAGGTTTTCCTGTTTTTTTTTCCAAACTGTATATTTTATCACAAAAATAGGTAGAGCAAGAGTGTAGATGATAGTATTCTCTACAAAAATATTTAGACACTTTTTTCATACGACTTAAAATTCCTTATATATGGTGGGCTTAAAGTTTGGGAAAATCGTATCTAATACTTATATTATAAAGCTATAGAATTTGTGGAGCTACTGCTTTGAATTGAAAAATTAGTTTTTTGTTGTATAGTCTTATTTATCGACGAAGACTTGAGCTATTTAACATCACGTTGGCACCAATAGGAGCAAAGAAACAGAGGAAAATGGGGGAAAACGGAGAAAATTATTTGAAAGAGCTTGTCTCACAAACGGCTGACGCATTTTTATGTTATTTGGCACAGATATAAAGTAGAACACGAGGAAGAACATAGGCTATTTTGTTTCTTGGGAAAATGTATGGTTTCCGTGAAATACATAATTAACAGGGCGGAGTGGAACTTCTTGTACTACAGCAAATGAGGGCTGTTCACAGCCAAACATACTTCTGTGTGACTTATTACCGTTACCAAATCTAAACTTTTCGAGTCGCGAAGAGCAACAGTACGCTTGCAGTCACTCACAAGTATGTCAGGCCGAGAACATTTCAATTTTTTCAAACAACCCTAGTATGTGGTATTAGATGTTAAGCGTGGCTCCGCCCGGCCGCGGTAATTATAAATTTAACGCAAGCCGTAAATTTTCCTGAAAAACAAAATAGCCTATATCCCTCCACGTGGCCTATTCTATATCTGTGCCAAATAACATAAAAATTGCTTCAGCCGTTTGTGAGATTAGCTCCTTCAAATAATAATTTTCCCCGTTCTTCCCCATTTTCCTCTGTTTATTTGCTCCTATTGGTGGCAACGTGATGTTATATAGCTCAAGTCTTCTTCGATAAACAAGACTATCCAACAAAAACCGAATTCTTCAATTCAAAGCAGTAGTTCCACAAATTCTTTAGATTTATAATATAAGCATATATATGATTTTCCCCAACTTTAAGCCCGCCATGTATAAGGAATGGTAAGTCGTATGAAAAAAGTGTCTGAATATCTTTTGTAGAGAATTCTATTATCTGCACTCTTGCCAAACCTATTTTTGTGACAAAATTTACAGTTTGGAAAAAAAACAGGAAAAACCTCATTTTCATACCTTTGACCTTGGATAAAATTTTTTGCACAAGGAAGATCGCTGGGGACTTTTAAAGTTTTATTTGTAATGGTGTATTTAACGTCTCTACCAATTTTCAGCTCTATGCGAATTATACCGAGGTCGAATGTTTAATTTTCCCGGAGTATAAGTAATCTTCTTCTTTCTTACGAGTATAATATATAAAATTCTCATGTCACAATGTTAGTTACCGTATTCCTCCGAAACGGCTTTACTGATTATTACCAAATTTTACATGCATATTCAGTAGGTCTGAGAATCGGCTACTGGCTACTTTTTATACTGATAAGTGCATTTGTTGAATAAATAATAGTAAATTATTACAACTCGAGACTGACGGCCATCTTTGTTTGTGCGACGGGATAGCGATCGACGCTGCCATGGTGACATACTTATTTAGTCACTTTAATAAAATAATATAGACGAAATACTTTACATAGAGAAACAACGTTTGCCGGGACAGCTAGTATAACTATAAAATTAAGACCACAACAAGAAGGTATCTAAGCAACAATAATAATAATTAATTCGCATACCAGTAATTACTTTATATAAATCAATTGGAGTTTGGAATACATGGATGTGTCGATACAGAGTTGGAGTGTACATATAAACCAAGGGAATGACACCCCAGCGGGTCGTTCCTCTGTAACGGCCCTTATCGGTGAAATGTTTGTCGATTTCCCGTCCTCCTCCATAAGCTGCAAATGACAGGAGTGATATTAAATGATTTTTAATCACCACCGCGCGCCGCGTAATTTTTGCATCGAGTAGTTATAGTGACAGGCGATGATGAAAATTATTTTGCTGTAAGTGAACTTGATAGGTTTTGAAAAGTGCCTTATTGTCTCAAATTTTATATTTTTGGGTCACTTTAAATCATTTTAATTTTATCAAAGGAACTATTATAATGACAATAATTCAGAGAAAACAAAAATATCAAAATTTTAAATAGGTCTCTTAAATGCCTTTTCGTTGGACATTTTATTAAAATTGACTCTGTTTTACATACATTTAGTATATATCTAAATAATTCACTAAATGGCCACTCGCTAACTTCATTCAAAGAAATTATTTGAACACTGTAGTCAGTATAGGTAATAAAACAATTCGTGGTACGAAATAGTATCTTGTTTAATAATTTTCCTATTTATTATAACTAATTATTATTACAAAGCCAAAAGCTGTTGTTTAGACGACTCAAGTTGTTAGCTCATCAACTTTGAAAAATGACGTATTTTGGTTCGGTTGTTTGATGTCACTATAGCGAGGTGTCAGGACTGACGAAGGTAAAATATTGTAATGACCGATAGGGGTGTGATCGATGGCTGTTTTTCCTAATAAAATAGAAGGGTCTTTGTCAAGGATTTATTTTATGTTTTAATTCACGCAGGTTCGGCGTTTTTTTTGGAAAATACGTCTTTACTTTTGAGATCACACATCATTTAGTGCTGAAATTGCGGAATCCCTACCTTTTCCGACTATGCTTTTTTGTTCCCTAGGATTTAAAATAATTTCGTACAAAATTTAATCAAAATCAATTTAGCGGTTAAAGCGTGAAGAGGTGACAAAAATTAAAAGGAAGACATACACGTAAAATAAAATTTCTATGGAAGTATAGAACGAAAGCCAGTTTTACACATGTCGCTTCTCTTTCGTGTGACTATTCGAGTATAGATAGTTCAACTAATCTTTGCGCGCGACGCTATGTGTGCGTGCGCTTGTAATTATACAGCTTAATTTGTGTGGCAGTGACGCAATCGCCGTCGTCCGAGCAACACACAAATTAAAGCTGTATAATTACAAGCGCACGCACACATAGCGTCGCGCGCAAAGATGAGTTGAACTATCTGCAGTATCATTATCATGGTGCCCACTTACCGTAACTAAAGGCTCCATTCCACCGCTGCGCAGGCTGTGCACGGCCACGCGCACGCGTCGATGTGCATGGGTTTATTTCTTTGAGTTGACACAATTCGTGCGTAGCGTGTGCGTGGGTTGCAGTGGACACAGTCACATATATTTTCTTATAAAGCGAAGCTTGACGCACGTGCGTAGCCTCTCCGTGCGCCGCGGTGGAACGGAGCCCTAACAGTCACGATCAATGGAACATTTCACTTTAAATTCAGCTCGAATTTTCTATTCCATTTTCAAAAGGAATTGAATATTACTCAAACGTCAGTATAAGTCTATTATTAGTCTCAGTGCATTGGTGTAATATTTTCGCTACCATTGACAAATTTGAAGCAATTATCGATGAGTGAGCTTGGCCGTTATTGATGGAGCACCGAGAGGACTCGGATTAGTCTCGCTTGACGCCGGCCAGGTTTTAATGACAAATTGTTGCCTAAGTGCCGTTTTATAGGATTTTATTTGGAAGTTCTAGAGTGTCTCATGACTGTATGTATAATGTATAATATAATAATTCAAAGTTCATGTCTCTAATAAACTGAAATCATAATGACATAATATTATTATGAATGTGTTCTTCATTGCTAACTTATTGGTTTTAAAACTTATTAATCGGGACTTAACGCGACTTATTCAAATAGTACTTATTGCTACTACAAGTACATACTTTTTCTCGACGTTTCGAATAAGTTGCGTTAAGTCCCAATTAATAAGTTTTAATTATAATGCAACGCGAAAGTTTAAAATGTTAACTTATTGTTTATTGTAATAATTAGCAGTTTTCATTTAAAGTTTTACATTGTAGCATAACTAGGATAAGATAAAAAATAATCATAAAGACGTATGATGTAGTTGTAATTACGTATTTACATGTCAGCATTAGTGTGTGTTAACACAATTTAAGTTCGACGGTAAGCTATAACGGTGGACGGTAATATATATATAAAAAGCTATAAGCTAGAACAGCAAAGTCAATCCAACATTCAGCTCCTTAGGGTCAATTCAGACCGTAACGCGACGAGGCGAGGGAAGGCGCGGCGCGGCATAAATTTGTATGAATTTGATAGATTTCAATTGCGTGAGACGTCTTGCGAATCTGTCAAATCCATTTAAATTTAGAAATGCATGTACACGTCGCATTGTGGTCTGAATGAACCCTAAATATTCACACATGAAAAACACTTTTTTTGTTACACAACTCGTTAACTAGGTCGTGTGCTTGTGAACCCCAGACACATAAAAACCTAAATTACGATAAACAAAATATAACATAAAATTTTATGAATGTTCAAATGTTGTTTGAAAAAACTTTATTTCCCCCCGTTTCATCGCAGATTACTCAGGAGGCTGCCAATATTACTCCAATTTTCTTTTCATATTTCAGCTCTGCAAATACATTTATCATTTGTCTATAATTTTTTATGGGTTTTTGCTTCTAGTAATTTCTTTCAAGTGCTCGTACGATATATTTGTAATATAGTGACATAATCCCGGCGGAATAGCCGGTACGTTAAAATCATTAAAGTTTCACATTTTATCTTTATACAAAGAAATAAGATAATCGGATTATTCGAAGAGGGTATAGATCGTTGATGCTACAAAAGAATTGCTGCAAATATTTGTTTATATAAGTAAAGTGCAATAAAAAAGACTAATGAGGAGTTTAGTCTTTACCCTTTGAAAAAGTTATATTACAGGCGTTATAGTTATACAACGTTTTGTCTAATGCGGGCTCTACACTCGCGGCGCAAATTGCGGCCGCGATTCGCGCCGTGAACACGATTCGAATTATTATTTTTAACAAAAAATTAAAACCGACTTCCAAGGTAAAAACAATAACAACATCCTTATAATATGAACTAAAAAGCATTAAATAATAATTATTCCTATCTAATAGTGCCTTTTTCCGAATTCGGCTTAAACTCAACTATTTCTGTACCTACTCAATCTTCATCATTTTGAAGTCGGTACCAGATGAATCTTCAGTTCTCTGACAGAATATTTGAAACTTTTGGAACTGGCACCGACTTCAAAATTATGAAGATTGAGTACAGAAATAGTTGGGTTTTAGCCGAATTCGGAAAAAGGCACTATTAGATAGGAATAATTATTATTTAATGCTTTTTAGTTCATATTATAAGGATGTTGTTATTGTTTTTACCTTGAAAGTCGGTTTTAATTTTTTGTTAAAAATAATAATTTCACTCTTTTTAGTTACCTAGTACGCAAACGTGTACTATACGTAGAATAATACACCTGTATAATATTATTCTACGTATCTTATTACAGTCACACTTACAAAATATAATATCAGCTGCAGCCTGCAGATAATTTTAAATAATACATAATTAAAAAAAAATCGAAGTGAACTCATGTGACGTGCTAAGTAGCCGGTCACCGGACTAGTTTCAACAGGCTGGCACTCGCTCGACTTGTCGCACATGCAGCGCACTGCGCACATAGTACCCGACCCGCGCCCGCGCCGCCGCGCCGCTCACTTGACAGTCCTGGCAGATATTCGAGACCGCAGACCTAAACGCAATGCAAAAGGTTGAAATTAGGTTGTTTTCCAGAATATCTCAGCGAAGTGAGACAAAATGTTACATTATCAAAGCAATTTTAACTTCTCAGAAGTAATGTCAAATGTGTGCCTTATGCTCTGGAGATAAGGTTGAATTTGGTGACATTGGTGACCATGACGTAGTAATGATGATAATGATGATGATGATGAATGTAATTTGCATAGTAGCATATGCTTTCAGTTCTTAAAACAGCGCCTTAACTCCCAACTTGTATCTTTAAGCAATCCGGAGTTCTCTTAGTATCTTCGGAACCATAGTATACCTTGGTGCAAAATCTTGCGTTTTGGTAGCATATGCTTAGGATGCTTCTCATAAAACCAAAATCACCATATGTTTCCATAAAAATTTCGAGGAGTTTCCTTGATTACTCATGGATCCCATCATCAGGTCACCACTTTTGTGAACATGGTACCAAATTGGAGTGAAACCTAATACAACAAAATAAAATTTCGAAAATCGATTCACAAACGGCGGAGTAATCGTTGAACATACAAAAAAAAACATATAACCTCCTCGTTTTTTGGAAGTCAGTTAACAAATACGAAGCCGCGAAGCGCCCGCGAAACCCTCCACACTCGCGGTTCGCGGCCTTCGCGGGCTTTCGCGCCGCGAGTGTAGAGCCCGCATAAAACTACTTTGTCTACTAAAACACTGTATAACTACGAGCATGATGTCCCTGTACACATTGTAGATCTTTTGATTAGTGCGGGGCCCGGGGGTAAGTTTTCCTATTAGAGTATCATTATCGTTTGGAAGTGCGTACAAACAGTAAACAAGATGGTGGCATGACTCAAAACTTTTGATCGTCAATCATTGAATATCTTCGGCAATTAAGGTCATTGTATGCGTGAACGCTTAGTTCTGGTGCGGCTTAGTGAACGAACAATTTTACATATTATGTTGATGATACTTGCTCCAGAAAAACATGTTTATTTAGGTATCCATTTTTCTGGTACTTAAATTAATTTGAGCTTGAGAAATGTATTACTGGTATGACACTGGGTACTTTAAAATAGGATTTTTATTTCTTACCAAATACTTTTTTCCTTGTCACGTTATCTTCCGTCTCTTTCTTCTCTGACTGTCGTGTGTCCCTCAGGCGCGCTGGAGGGCGGTCACCTGGGCGGCGGCGGCGGCGGCGGCGCGCACGGCCCGCTGCGTGCGCCCAGCTCGCCGCGCGCGCCCAGCCTGGGCGCCAGCCGACACAGCCTTATTGGTGAGTTAGAGCGTTGACAGACGAACGGCACTTGTTGACGGTAGCTGTCAACTGTGCCGTTTGTCTGTAAGAAGCCTTACCTTTAAGTATTTGAAGGGCCTCAAAGGGCCAGGGATGGGACAGCATACCCGTTTCGAGGAGATGGTCGGTCTGGAATATTGAAACAAAAAATCATAAAAATTTACTTTTATTAATCTCTGACTGCAAGCCGGAACCTACCTGGGTACGCCCATAAAAAGAGACGTTTCACATTTATATAAAATTTCGTGCAACAACTCATAGGTTTTAACCACTTTTACAACTAGTTATAGGTACACTGTGCTGATACTTAATCTACAGTCATAAGTGTTAAGTATAATTTACTATTCTTAGGTATATCCTGGATCTTAAATTTTATATTATGGTCCATTGAATATCTTTGTAAGATTTGATTTCAAACTAATTGATTTAGTACCTATAATATCATAAGTAATAACTATTACTAAATACTCGAAGCTCAGCTCAACTAATACTATAATCGTGTAATCGGGGGTTTTAAATGATAACACGCATCGAAATGTACAATCGATAGACGATTTGAATAAACTAATTGGTGACAGATTAAAATTCAATTAGTTTAACATATTCCATTACCTTAACGGCATGCAATTATGCAAAGATGCGTTATTGTTCTATCAAAATAATTCAAATACCGCAAACTTTAAGGCCGTATTAATTAATTCCACTCGCATACTTTAATTTGCATACATATTATGTATGTGTGCGTACACCGTACAGACGAGTAAATTGATGTGTTTAAAAGAAGTTACGTATATTAAATTTTCGCTGGTGATATTTTCCGACCCGCGAATGTCTCACTTAAGTGTCCTTAAGTATCGCTGAAAGGCGATCGCTAAACCTATATTTTCCGAAGTCTACAATTTTAGGTGAACTATATTAGGATGTAAGTTTAATAATTTCGCGTTAATGTTTCGCTTTTATTAAAATATTTTCTAACGTTTAGAGAAGACCATTTTACTCAAGTGTACAACAGGCGATTGCAAAATATTAATTTCCATGTATTATATACTGTCAGAGAAGTTGATTCCTAGGTAGATGGGGGACCTACGTAGTTTGGTCGCGTTACGACTTACGTCAAACCCAGCCGACTGATCACAATCGATGGTACTCGATGATACATTATGTTATGTTACATACAATTTGTTATCTGTATGTGTGTATAACTCCGCGGTAACGTTTCATTTTCATGTCAATATTCTGATATGAAGCGAAAGAAGGGTATGCATTTATTTCTATGACTCTACTACAAACACTACATGTGTAGTGTATGTGTGTGTGAGGATGTAAGTTTAATTCCTCGGTAATGTTTAATTTAAGGACTTTAGAGATTCATCAGCGGCGGCGGAGACTGCGCCGTAAATTTAACTTACTACATTGATTAATTTATAGTTACAAACTGTTTCTTTTCTTTTGTCCCGGCTCTTTGTTCCACTTTATTTGTTCGAGAGTAATTAAATAATAAAGGGCACTTATATATTAAAGAGGATGTGCCTCGAGGGCCCGGAGGACCTTCCCTGATATAGTGAATTGTTTATTATGTAATCGGAGCTGGTATTGTCGGAATTGGAGTTCGAAATACTAGCGACAAAAACAATGTTCCAAAATATACCGTTATATAATTTAGAAGACAAACGCCGAAAGTGCTAATTAAAATTAAGGGTCCGCTAATTGCTGTGAGGCCGTCTTAATTTTAATTAGCTTTGACAACTATTTCTCAGACTTATCCTACAAAAAGTAAGAAAAACAAAACGAACTCATGACATAATACAATTTATTTTTCACTTTTAATTAAATCCGTCTAAAGTTGAAAATTAAATTTTATAAGATTTGTAATTATAAACTAATTCTTACCACTGTCTAATTAAAATTTGTTCTGCATCCGAATATTTAAAATTTCATATATTAGAAATACAGAAATGGCGCGATTAAAATAGTTTTGTTCGCTTAAAATATCTCTGCGGGCTATTTAAAGTTTGCGCATATGCAGTTATTTTTGTCGGTCTAAGTTTATTTTGGGCTAAGCTTAAATTAACATTAGATTTCCTTACTGTTTTAAACATGATGCTATTAATAATTTAATATTTATGATTTTATGAAAATAAGAAATATAAAGTTCTAGAGTAGTGTTCTCAAACTTTTTTCATGGCGGAACCTTTATTAAGAAATATGCTTTTTGACGACCCTCCAAAAAAGAATGTTCTGTCATTGAATGAATTACCTCCATTCTAGTGTCTGATGGCATTACTAAAAATAATTTACGTAATAAATTGTACGGAGACACGGAGGGACCAGACCTTTGCGGAGCCCCAGGGGAGCCCTGGGGCTCCGCAAAGGTCTGGTCCCACACCCAAACTTTGGGAATGGCTATTCTAGAGTAAACTTAATACAGTAATACTTTATTTTTGTTACCGATTCTTTTATTTTAATGCAACACTTTAACATCGTTACTTCTTCGATCCAGTCATCAGAAATTTTAAATAACAAACCAACGTTTGTTTGAGGTACAATATTTTTTCAGTACTTTTCTTATCTGTCTCTCCAAAAAAGCAGAACAAATGACAGATCAAAAAACGGACAACAGTATAAAATTTCCATTGAAATAGGAAGTGTCTCTAAATAATTAGGCAGTGCAATAAGACTGGCTGTCCGTCAAAGTGTCAGTCCGTCTGTCTGGAGGCTCAGTTACAAATGGTGTAAAGGCTAGTTCGCACTGAGAGAAGCTGAGAAGTAGCACCAGTGTCTTATTTTGGGGAGCTACTGATGGCTAGCAGCATTTTCCGTCTGTCCGTCTGTCTCCAGGCTGTAACTCAAGAACGGTACTAGCTAGAAAGTTGAGATTTTCACAGATTATGTATTTATGTTGCCGCTATAACAGCAAATACTAAAAACAAAATAAATTAAATATTTAAGGGGGGCTCCCATACAATAAACGTGATTTTTCGAACTTTTTTTTGCTCGGTATCGATGGTGACATCAGGTAGGCACTTGACATTTTCACAAATACCTTAATTATATGTGTACTTTAATAATTAATAATAATATTTAAATAAAATGAAAATTTAAGGGGGGCTCCCATACAAAAAACACAATTTTCGGCCTATTTTTGCTCTATAACGGTACGGAACCCTTCATGCGCGTGTCCGACTCGCACTTGGCCGATTATTTTTAATTCAACTAGTATTAAACTAATGAAGAAGTTCTGAACAAAACCGTTCGATGCTACTGCTGAATTATACACGTATGAGCCTTGACATGGCCACTGGAGCGATACCGCGTTTGGAACAGTTTTAATTATGGGAATTGGCCCCCTGGTATAGACTGAGCCTAATTGCGGAACACTTCCCGCTCCCATTGTCATTTCATTCCCGATAATGTTCCCGTGAGATTTATTCCAAAACTCGCGGAGCCGCTGACAGGGAATGCCTAATTTGACAACAAATTTTTGTTTGTGCCATTGTTTGGAGACGGTTTTTGTGGAAGGTAATGATTTTCGGTCATAATTTGATTACGTCGTATTTTAAGTTTTTAAATATTTATTCGCTAAATCGAAATATAAAATGAAGGTTTTTTTAATTGTAAAATGCGTGCCTGTTAGCTTCTATCGCTTAAACCTTTGTGTTAAATGTGTTTTAAAACATGTTGGTATGAAAATAGTTTGAGTCCCTGGCTTCATATTTAATATCCAAGGATATACAGTAAAACATGTATATTATTGACTAGCTGTTGCCGGCGACTTCGTCCGCGTTAGCATAGTATAATAACTGTCAACCCCTATTTTACCTCCTTGGGGGTAGAATTTCCAGAAACGCTTAAACACGTATCCAATCATTTTTAATCAGTGGCTCAAACATAAAATTTCATGTTTCTAACTCAAGAAATAACGGACTTTCGTTCACACTTTCAACTCAAATTTCTCCCCCTTGGGGGTATAATTTCCAAAAACTCTTAAATACGTATTCATTTATTTTTAATTAGTAATCCAAAAACAAAGTTTCATCTTCCTAAGTTAAGAAATGACGGACTTTCATTCAAACTTTCAACCCCTATTTCACCCCTTTCAGGGTAAATTTTTCAAAATTCCTTCCTCAGTGTGTGTCTACTTAATAAAACAACCCTACTCGCCAAATTTCGTGGCTGTAACTTTAACAGTTTTTGCTCAGCGATGATGAATCAGTCAGTCAGTCAGGACATGTAATTTTATAAGTATAGACTAGCTGTTTCCCGCGACTTCGTCCGCGTTATCATAGTATACCTATATAGACTTTCATTTAAACTTTCAACCCCTATTTCATTCCCTTGGGGGTAATATTTTCAAAAACGCTTAAACACGTATCCAATCATTTTTAATCAGTAGCCCAAACATAAAATTTCATGCTCCTAACTCAAGAAATAACGGACTTCCATTGAAACTTTCAACCCCAATTTCAACCCCTTGGGGGAAGAATTTCCAAAAACGCTTAAATACGTATCCATTCATTTTTAATCAGTAACCCAAAGATAAAGTTTCATGTTCCTAACTTAAGAAATGACGGACTTTCATTCAGACTTTCGGGGTAAAATTTTCAAAATTCCTTCCTTAGTGGGTGTCTACTTAATAAAAAAACCCTACTCACCAAACTTCATGGCTGTAACTTTAACAGTTTTTGCTCAGCGATGATGAATCAGTCAGTCAGTCAGGACATGTAATTTTATAAGTATAGACTAGCTGTTTCCCGCGACTTCGTCCGCGTTATCATAGTATACCTATATAGACTTTCATTTAAACTTTCAACCCCTATTTCATTCCCTTGGGGGTAATATTTTCAAAAACGCTTAAACACGTATCCAATCATTTTTAATCAGTAGCCCAAACATAAAATTTCATGCTCCTAACTCAAGAAATAACGGACTTCCATTGAAACTTTCAACCCCAATTTCAACCCCTTGGGGGAAGAATTTCCAAAAACGCTTAAATACGTATCCATTCATTTTTAATCAGTAACCCAAAGATAAAGTTTCATGTTCCTAACTTAAGAAATGACGGACTTTCATTCAGACTTTCGGGGTAAAATTTTCAAAATTCCTTCCTTAGTGGGTGTCTACTTAATAAAAAAACCCTACTCACCAAACTTCATGACTGTAACTTTAACAGTTTTTGCTCAGCGATGAGGAATCAGTCAGTCAGTCAGGACATGTAATTTTATAAGTATAGATTACTATAGCTAGTATTAAATTATTATAATAATAGATAACAATAATAGGCCTGGCTTAGCCCCTTGTTCGGAGGCAATATGCGATTATATACGAGCAGCATCTATCTCCACTCTTCCATTCCATTAAACACGACATTTCCGATAACACAAGTCAAGAACATTTTTTCAATAAAACTCATAGATATTTGATATTCTATTTCTTGATATAATACTTATAAATGGCAATAGAAACAATGTAGATTTACAGAATGTATAAGTATTAACTTACATTTTAAAGCTAAAGAATTGGTTCGATCGAGCGCGTTAATTTCATGATTTACTTGACCGTTTTTTTATGTAATTTTGTACAAATATAGAGTAGGCTATGAGGAAAGATGTAAGCTACTTTTACGAGAAAATAAAGGCTCCCATTTCTTATTTACTGAGCGGAGCCGAGTCCCACATCTAGGATGTCATACAATAAAAAGGCTTTACAGCAAATGTAATTTAAAATACTTTGCAATTATATTACTTTAAAGAATTTAGCGATATTCGAATTTAAATTGCTAAGGACGTGACGTAATTCAGCGCTAAGCAACTTCCTATAGAGCGTCCGTTTCATCAATAAAAAAGGTAGGAAAAATCCCCCGTACTATATTTCGTTTGAATACTCCGGATACCCGAGTTTTATTAACTTTGATTGAACATAAAGAATGAATATTAACAAAAGCCTTCAGCGTCGAGAGCCGGCTGGTGCATATCTGTAATTATTTTCTACCCTTTTAAACTTTATTATATTCTACAATGCAAATGTGATGAAAGAAAGTATTTGAACCCGCTTTCTGTCAGTGTCGAGTAATGGAAGTGTCGATTTATTTTTATTACATCCACTTTAATTAATGTGGTAAATGTTGTAGTAAATGTATTTATTAATTAAATTATACGCTTAGTGAAGAAGCGTAGAGAGTAGCACTAAAGAATACCCGAGAAACGGACACTACGCAGAAAAAATATAAACAACTCAAAAATACGGGATTTTCATAAATAGATACCTAAGTAGCGGGGAATAAAATTGAATTTTATGCCGTAAAAATCGTATGAAATTTTTAAAAATTATAAACAAAAAAGGACCGTTTAGAGTATAAAAAGAAGAATATTAAACAATTTTATGATTATTATAGGATGGCGTAGCATGTCGTAGCGCGCCGTAGACAGTGTAGCTGCCGGCTACGAAACGCTACGACGAATGCTACGCAGATTCTTATCATAGAGCAGTCTAGTATAATAAAACTAGACTTCTCTACGATAATAATCTATGATTTTATGACTATCTGGTATGTCAATTTTCTCTAAGAAGGTTAAGGGTCTAAGAAGGTTCATAAACATCATCAGTTATTTAACAAAAATGACGTCACTTTAAACCAATCATATTATCTACGATGTTTACACAAAAATATTTATTACAGCGTCACTAAATTGTCACCGAATGAATATAAAGTTATTCGAGTAAATACGGCGTGTTTCCGCATTCTCTTTACACAAAGGCGCGGCTCATAACAGCTTTTTTTGTGCTGAGATTTTTTTTTTTTTACATGTTCAGTGTTTGCATGGTATAAATCTGTTGGCGTGTATCCCGCAGGCCGCATTGCAGATAGGTCCGATTCCTCGGAAAATCACTGGAACGACGAGCTTCCGGTTCCTTCCGTACCATCGTAAGCCGGTGCTGGCGAGGAGCAGCTCTAAGTCTCTGCCATCAAATATGTTGACGCGTATAAAGCAATTCATATCTTCTCTTGTATATAAAAATGGATTTTCAAATGTGTTAATCGTGCTAAAACTCGAAAACGGCTGAACGGATTGGGCTGATTTTAGTCTTAAAATTTTAGTCTTAAAGTATTCGTAAAATATTCGTAGAAGTCCAGGGAAGGTTTTAAAGTGACACGAAGTTCACCGGGACAGCTAGTATGGTAATAAAACATAACGATTTAATATTGATAGAAAATGGATTAAAGAGAGACTTCGGTCTTCAACCCCACGCTTGTAGCTGATTTGACCTTCTTTTTGGTGCACAGTTAATATTATAAATGCGAAAGTGTGTCTGTCTGTCCGTTACCGCCTACACCGCTGCACATACAGTGGAAGTACAAGTAAAAAGTTTATACCATACACTCGCGCACAAATTAATTTGTACAGTGATTTACTAACGTAAGTCGAAAAATTTAGTTTTGTATAAAAATTTAAACTGAACTGATAAACAATAAAAAGTTTGTGATTCTCACTTTGTATGTTTGTTTTTTTTGTTCTTCAGCTACAATTAAAACGATGCACTTCAATAACTTCTACACAAAAATTGGAGATTGGAGATTGTATACAAAAGTTGAAAAGTTATGTCTATTAGAAATTCGCAATTTATGTCGTTTTAGTGATTCCCTTTGAGTGTCCAGTTTTCACAAAAAGTCACATCAAAGGAATGTAGAAACTATATACGAATTGCAACTTCCTCTAGAAATGAATACTAAATGGTGCATATATATACCCTTAAACGATTTATTATTTTTAGACTCTTATCAAAAAAGTTCCTAAGGGTAATTTTCATACATGAACATGTTCGAGGCTTTAAAATTTAAATGACTATGAAATATGATTGTCTCATTCCTGGAAAAATGATTTATTGAAAGTATTTGCCGTTTGGTCTTTTATTCGTGAGG
Organism: Polyommatus icarus; assembly: GCA_937595015.1. Lineage (NCBI taxonomy): Eukaryota > Metazoa > Arthropoda > Insecta > Lepidoptera > Lycaenidae > Polyommatus > Polyommatus icarus. The sequence continues at coordinate 13,287,790 of OW569328.1, read as the reverse complement.
TTATGTTTTTATTTGTACGGGACCAGAATGAATGCATCATTTTATTATTTTATATTTTTTTGTACGTTATTGGAATCGGTCGTTATATATGATTTGACGTGTGAGTTAAAAATCCGGGACGAAATTCGTTTTTTCCATTACGCAGATTTTTCCCAATACCACACCAATACGCGGAACGTGTTCAAATTTTCACCAAAAATATTTTTATTAAAAATTGACAGATCGGCAAACTCGAAGTTATTGATTTCTGTATTCTCTTGATGGATATAAAAGTTTATAATATTATTTTTACAATACAGTCCAATTTTTACGGCCATATTTATGAAGGACACCCAGGGCTTTCGTGAAGGAGAAAAGGGTTTGACAACGGGGGCTGTTATTGTTTATTGTATTCGTTTACATTACACAAAGGATTGTTTGTTGTTGTAATATGTGGATCTTTGCGGACATCCGCCAGCCGCGCACTTGGCGCGTCGCCAGACGTCGACTGACTCTCCAAAAGGCGAATTTCTTAAAGTAGTCATGTTCAGAGACTCCAATTATACACTTGGAGGGTATGTTCAGAATATATATTACGGTTTGTGGCTAAAAATAACTTGAAACTATATGCACCTCGCTGATTATTCAACTGACTATCTAGTGTATATTTCGGTTTTAGTTATTAATACGTCTCTCATTTGTGGTTAAAATATTTTGGATTAGCGCGTTTTTATATTCTTTTCTATTAATCAAAGGGTTATTTTTTAGGATTACTGATATAAAAAGTAATTTTCCAATCAATCATCCTAAAAAATAAACGAATACAATATGGAGTTTTCGTGTACTACCACCGTATTATCCATCACATCAATCACAATCAACCAAACTCTCTGTATGTATATTTTAGCAGGGACCTCTCGAACGCCGCCATATTTGTTTTGTGACGTCATACACTCTGCGGTGACGTAGCGAATATCACAGATACAAATAATAATAGTCTGCTCTGGGAAAAGGATAATAAGAGCAGATGTTCGCCGATGTTTGCTTATCTATGCTTAGATTTAATGGTAGTGACGCAACGTTTTGCGAGGAATTCTATATTTGTGTATCGTATTACAATTTGTGTAACCATTATTTATTGTATACAGACCAATATTGTGGCAATATTATAGATACGGATAGTTTTTAGGGTAGAAGTATGTACGAATGTACTATCAAGAGAGATAGTACGTACGTACGTACTATCCTGGCGCTTGACCAGTCATTACTTGAAAACAATAGAGCGGTTAAGATGCGCAAATGCACAAATACAAAATATGTCTGAATATTAAGTATGTAGGTATATTATCTATAGATGGTTGAAATGTTAAAATTGATGGTCCTTTGTGAAGTAGCAGCGTAGATTTATGTTTCTTTTGGTTTTATTACGGGCAAATTCATGAAGTTTGGGCATTTACAACAGAAACATACAATTCAAAAGACTTTTCCAGCCCCACTGGTTTCATACTAAAGTGTAAGTACTCACATACGGTTTTGCTCGATCGAGCAATCACGTAGAGTAAAAACCAATGCTCGAGCTTTCGTCCACACATTCAGCATTGCTCGATAGTTTTACCCCAGTTCGAAGGAAATTAGCTACGAATAATAAAAACTAGTGTCAAAAAATTTGTCAAGCCGGCTTGATTCGAACCTTCAAACTGGCTGTATGCGAGCCTTCGAGCTGTGAGTTTTGCGGTCGACACGGTGGTTTTTGATCGATTTCGAGTAAAACTATCGAGCAAAACCGTATGTCAGTACTTACCACAACACTAAATGCTAAGTACTCACATACAGTTTTGCTCGATAGTTTTAGTCCAAATTGAAGGAAATGACACATTTAATTCCATCGACCCGGCTTGAAGCAAGCCTTCCAGCTGTCAGTTTTTGCGGTCCACACGGTGATTATTGCTCGATTTCGAGTAAAACTATCGAGCAAAACCGTATGTCAGCACTTTGCATAAAAGGGACACGTATATACATTATACATCCTAAAGTATCACTTTGTAATTTTACACCCTATATCGAAGCAATCGGTTAACGAAAACAAAGATACTTTATTATTCCAACGCCATATCCTCCCGGGAGAGTTTCTGTGTGTCCGGGATATGTGGAATGTACGTCATGTACGTTAGAACTCCTACAATTAGTATTTATCATTTATACGATTCGGTGCTTCATTTACAGTGTTTGCATTCAGCTAACCGCAATAGGTAAGCGTGGTATATTTAATGCGCGTTTTGGAACCACTGCTCCTATTAATATTGTTATTACCGTGGTAGCGTAGTTGTTATGAGTTTGACTCTTAATTCGGCTATTTGATTCTTGCCTTTTGGTGGCTAATGGAAAAGTTGTTTAAGACAGGGGTTCCCAAACTGTGCGCCGCGGCGCCCTGGTGCGCCGTGGAAAGGCAAGAGGGGAGCCGTGAGTCGATCCTCCATCATTATCCATAACCACAAATATTATAAAATAAATAAAATAAAATCTATTGGGAACCCCTGGTTTAAGACATTGCAGCACACAATATGGATTTTATGACAAAAAATGAGAGGCTAGATTATGGTTACTATTTAGATGAAAAAAAAGTTTATTATGTTTGCCTTCATTATGAAAATTGTTTGCCCGCTATTATTTAATCTAGAAATCTAATTTCAAACCTAAGCAAGGTACTTAAACATGAATTAACAAAGAGCGTAGTACAAGTTTTCAAGTATCATATACGTTTCAAACAATAAAATGTGATAAGAATTCCCCGAGCTGCGCTCCTGATACAGTTGTCAGGTGTCAGGTACACTGCTAAGTTGCACCACAGTATAAATCGTATACAGTAGGTCATCACTTACTATCTAAATAGGCTACTTGACCTATTTTTTTTCTTCATTCTAATCGCTTCTTAATCATTCATTTTCACCAAAAAAACTAATATTTTAATATTTTAAACAGTAGAAACCCATAAAAATGTTGATTGAAAAATATGCCTTTTATATGGCGCTAAAAACACTGTCCGCCATTGTACCGCCATAGTGTGACGTCATGTTTTTTGTATTTTATACTTTCTTTACTGGAAAAAGTTTTATGTGCTAAGCGTACAAGTCTAACAGGGCCAAAAAATTAGAAAAGAATTTAGAAATCATTTGTAATATTGAACTCTTTTGTAGAAAAGTTTTGGCCATTTCATTTCCCAACTACAATAAATGGAGATAATATATAAAACTGATGATTTATTTGAATTATTCAAGAAAATATATTTTATAAGTCTTTCTTGACTTATTCATATTATTTATTTACAAATCAACTTACATATAAGGAGCGTAATAAATAAAAGATATTAAATTACAAATGGGATGGCGTCACATCCAAATCGGAAGTACCGCAAAAGCGTTTTCGTCAGTACAATTCCTATTTTCATAAAATCATATTTTCAAATCGACTTTACTTATCAATCGTAAGCTTTTAATTGATGATAAGGGTGAAATACGGTTTCCTAGGCCAAGTTCTACTAGAAATATGCATTTTTTCAATGAAATTAAATGTATGTCAAGTAGCCTATTGGACTCATGCATGCACTTCATGACATTTCAGCTTGAAGAAGCAAAAAAGTTCTATGACGTCACAACTCACAAGTGCTAAGATTTGGTTCTGTGCTAATGCGGCTTTGGTTTTAATGACACGCCTGACTCTTTGCTACTGTCTTATACGGATACTGTGGTTTTACATTATTCATTTCTTTCATTATATTTTTATGAAGCGATGGCCTGGAGCTTCACCTATATGTGACACTTGATAAGAAAATAAGGAGGATTATACTGCACAAGCAACATTTCAGTACAAAAATAATGTTTATTAAGGTTCTTGATTTTATTTTAATTTAATGATTACTTAAAAATTTAATAAACAGTGGATTGCATATAAATGGAGCTAATGTTGAAATCATTAAACGAAATTCTTAGTGTGATCATTAAAAATAATAAATAGCTGACGCTATTATATAATAATCTATTATATAAAATTCTGGTGTCACGGGGTGCATGATTTTCGTGAATCTTAGCGAGCATATCGGCTAGGGTTGAGAATCGGACAACATCTACTTCTTATATTGATAAGTGCATTTGTTGAATAAATAATAGTATATTATTACAACTCGAGACTGACGGCGACCATTGTTTGTGCGACGGGATAGCGATGGACGTTGCCATGGTGACATACTTATTTAGTCACTTCAATAAAATAACATGGGCGAAATACTTTATATGGCAAAATAACGTTTTCCGGGACAGCTAGTAATCAATCTAAACAATTTATCGATTAACTTAACCAGACAAGATATCTAATAGACTTGGAAATTGATAGAAAATTGATAGGAATTGATTTATATAAAGTTTAAGATCCTGGAACCTGGCCATTTATCGATGTTCAGATAGGGTAATGGAATTCCAAGTTATTCCAGATAAATTGAGTGTCAATATTATCTAGTCGTTACACTGTAATAAATTACCTCCAGCTCGTGAAGTAACTAGAGTCTTCGTGACGCTGTATTAATTATTCTACTAAGTAACTTTTATACTGCAAGTGAAATTAAAGATGGAGTTGTCTTGTCATAACTGTTTAAACTTTGTGTTAGAATGTTATTTCTGAAAACGAAAGAAAATTCATTAAACCTCAGCGTTATGATATTATAACATAATACCACCCACTTTTTGTTTGTACCGTACAAGCATGTCCATAATATTATTTTGTCCACATATTGTGTACAGATCTCACGATTTGTATTCTGTGCGCACTCTCCGAATTACATTTAAAATTTAACAATATAAGCTACCTACTTTGGAGTATTAGTATCGTGGTTTCAATATTTTATAAAGTTTAAAAATGGAATTTTGTCGCAACTTCTCTTTTATATTTTTGTTTTCTAGTAGCTGCATCTGATTTTCGAGTTAGAATATTAAGTTGTTATTCCTTTGTTTTAAGCTTGGTTAAGCCTGAAGGTGCACATCCCTCACCGTGAGCATTCACGTGCAATTATAACTTCGTTTTTGAGCATTACATTACAAAAATACCTCCCTGACCGACGAGCATTCACGTGTAATGTAACATTATAACTTCGTTTTTGAGCATTACATTACAAAAATACGTCCCTGACCGACGAGCATTCACGTGTAATGTAATATTCGACATTGAGCATTCCATAGCTAGTTGACGTTACAAGTTGTATCAAGATATTACATACTGTATCATATCGTAATGCTCAGTTTAGTATCATTACAAGGTGCGCATTAGTTATTTACGAACGTGCCTAGAAAGCATCTAATTGATAAAAGTTAAATGAACTTAAGTGTTTCCTGCTGCTTTTTTGCACTGTTAGTTATACAGAGTGCAATTAAACCTTCCGGCCAAATTTCGATCTATGATTCCTTGTTAAAAATAAAAATACACGTATATCGCCGCGGTAAAAACTATCACATATCCCTACGCATCTGCATAGCTCGTAATTGGAAATGGAACAGACAAAAAGACACACTTTACATTCATAACATTAAGTATGTATGGATTTAAATTCGTTTCATCCTCTGGCCGACAGGTCGTAGGTGTCGTCTCTGGCGTTCGGGAAGAATTCGGTTCATTATTTTGCCATCCATTGCAGCAGGCGGATTGGCAGCCCGCCAGAATATTATAATATCGTAAAATGCATAACAGGTTTCAATAAAGTCTTCAACTTTTTGTGCTCCAGTGGCGTCTTTAGGAATAAAACTTTGAACGAGATTTCTTGAACTGAGATGAAGTGCGGTTATTAGTGTTTAAAATAAATCATTATTTCTCATCAAAACATTATACTTGCTCACTTTTCTGCTGATTTATTAAATTTATATCTTAAAGATGCATAGGTATTAAAGTATTTTAATTACTTATCAGTAAATCAGATAAAACAAAACATAAGAGTTAAGACGACATAAAGTAGTCAGTGTCTTACTCACGGGTCAAATAATACTTCGCAGCCTTTTTCAGCTCATATTCGACTGGAAGTTAAGGTTTAAAACCATGCCCAAGAATCATATACTATACAAACTTACCTCCATCTGCGCAGTCGGGTCAAATACAGGAAGTTGCGTAGAAATCAAGAGGAGCGTCATTTGTAGGTAAGCCTCTTGGCCGCGACACAGTAAGCCCAGTCAATTTAGCTTAGCGCGTGTCTCCTGCACCCAGTAGGTACTGGGATATCACATCAGTGACATCACTATGCTAATCTACTATATACTTAGCGTAAAGGTTATAATATTCTTAGATGTTTTGCCGTATTTTCAGTTTATACAAATTAAAAGTTATTAAAATGCAAAAAATAATTATCATATTATGAATAGACTCAAGGTACCTTATACAGCCTATACTTAGGTATAGGCTGTATAAGGTATTAAGCCCGAGCTTTTATTTCGAATTGTTTTAGCCTTTATTTATTAAATTCAGATTCAACTCCTCAGGTGCTGAAATCGCAGGCGTTAGTTTACATATAATACAATAGACTATCAAAGTAATTAAAAATACTTAGTAACATTTTAATCACTGAATGTGAACATTAAAGAGCAGGGCAATGAAAAGGCCCACCGCCCAAGAAGGCCCCAATGCGTCGGACTGTCCGTTTACGAGACGTCAATAAAATAGATAGCGAAACTCGACAACTTGTGTAATTGAAACTTCCAATGAAACTGCGACCGCCACGGAGCGGACTATTGAGTGTTAAAACATGTTCATGTCATAAATCTATTAAACTAGTAGAGTTTTTCCACTTTGTTGGACGCTTTGCGCGCCTATTTGCCTTAAGATAGGAAAAGTGTTTGTTTTTAATCATAAACATTATTTTAACGTAGCAATATATATAATGGTTATAAGTAATTATACTTTAGGATAATGCTTAATATTAAAATAGCAGCGGCAGATTTGTAGCACTTCGTGCACTAAATGTTGTAGAACTTAGATCATAGATTACAAATATTTATTACTAGCTGTCCCGGCAAACGACGTTTTGCCATTTAAAGTATTTCTACTTCATCAGTTGATACAAAATCTTACCGCCTCTTATGTCTCCTAAGAGGGGTGGGGTGAAAAATTTTATACACCAGATGTTAAGTTAATAATATGACGTAAGTCCATTAAAGAAAAAAGTTTGATACAAAATCTGACCCCCTCTTTGATCCCTTTAGAGGGGGGGGGGGGGGGGGGGGGGTGATTTTTATACACCAGATTTTGAGTTGAGTTGGAAGAAGACAAATATATCTGCGAAAACCGTATTCAAATCGGATCAGTAGTTTTGTGTTAAAGCAAAAGTCTTATACAAAATCTGACCCCCTCTTTCGTCCCTTTAGAGGGGTGGGGGGAATTTTTTTTATAGACCAGATGTTAAGTTGGAAAAAGACAAATATATCTGCGAAAACCGCATTCAAATCGGATCAGTAGTTTTCGTGTAATAGTGGAACAAACATACAGACAGACAGACAAAAAAACTAACCACATTTTTGGCTTCTATAGCGATGTAGTAACACCCCCCGCTTATTATTTTTTGAATATATTTAATGTACAGAATTCTCATTTCTACAGTTTTATTATATGTATAGATTCAAAAAATATTTTATGTGATAACCATCTACATTCTACGCGTTATTAATTTGGCCGAAGCCTATAGGCTTTATGCTTGTATCCAAATGATGATTTAGCACTCGCATATCATGTAGCAGGGTCGTCAATAGAAATTGTAGCTTACCAATTTCCTGGAGCGCCTAGTTAATATTATGTACGAGATTTCAATGGCGGATCGTTATCCGAGCCCGTACTGTACAGTCACGGACGACGCTGGTGTATCACTTTTGAACTTTATTCCCGAGTGATAAGGTCGAAAGTGGTACACGAGATATTTCGATGTACGATACAGGTGCAGGATTACATGAGAAGCTCAATGTTTATTGAGAACCAAGATGTTACAATGTTATGTGGAGATGGTAGCGTGGGGCTCGAAATTCAATGAAGCTTGACATAGTAACTATTTAGGTGGGATTTCACCAAACACACATAAAACTTCGATTTATAAAACTTAGTTCCCATTGAACGCGTTCATGCAGCGACGTAAATCTCGTTCTCTTTCAAATGGATTTCACAAAATTCTATTGATCGCGATTATTAAATCTAAGTTTACGTGACGTCACGCGATTATTTTACATGTTTTCATCATTTTAAAGCCTTTTCACGTTAATTTAACTACAAATTAGTAAGAAACAATACATAAACTAACCAAACACATGTGTCGAAAATGTTATTTTGACATTTCTTTTGTCTGTGTTTTTCGTTCCGCCATGACAGGGCTTGAACGGGTTTTATGACGTTAAACTTCGGACTTTGGGCGTTCAGAAGATAAAACTCGGATTTGCTGTGAACGCGTTCAGTTTATGTTGGCGAAATGCAATTCGATGTTATAATCGCGTTTATACGTTTTGAACCGGTTCAGTGTGCATTGAACGCGTTCCATTTCTTTGATGAAATCACCCCTAAGTAATCTGTAGTTGAACTTAGCAACAAAATACATCTAAGCTAAATGTTGCAAGGTGACAATACCTTTATTATTCGTAGACCCAGGCATACACTTTTGACTTATTTTTGTAACATTATATGAAGTTATGAAAACTTTTTAGTTTTGCTAAAAAAAATTCTTTGCAGATGTTTAATTGATTTGCAGATGTAAAATTGATGAAATATTTACACGCGAATAATCACAACAAATCACAAGCAATAAAGTATGTAACGATTTATTTAAACAGCGGCGCGGTCGCGCTATATTTTACATAATACTAGCTGTCCCGGCAAACGTTGCTTTGCCATAATATATTTGCCATGTTATTTTATTGAAGTGACTAAATAAGTATGTCACCATGGCAACGTCGACTGCTATCCCGTCGCACAAACTTAATGGTCGCCATCAGTCTCAGGTTGTAATAATTTACTATTATAATATATTCAACAAATGCACTTATACAATATAATATAAAGTACCTAGTAGCCGATTCTCAGACCTACTGAATATGCATATAAAATTTGGTAAAAATCAGTAAAGCCGTTTCGGAGGAGTTCGTGGACTAACATTGTGACACGAGAATTTTATATATAAGACTAGCTGTCCCGGCAAACGTTGCTTTGCCATAATATAAAGTATTTCGCCCGTATTATTTTATTGAAGTGACTAAATAAAGTATGTCACCATGGCAACGTCGATCGCTATCATGGTCGTCGTTTTTCTCGAGTTGTAATAATTTACTATTATTTATTCAACAAATGCACTTATCAATATAATGATGAGAAGAAAATATGTTTAGGGGCCCCCATTGTTTTATTTTAAAATGCATCAAAATAAAATTACAAGTTACCCCCTTTATACAACGCCCCGTTTTTTTTGGGTCCCACAACGCACTCCTTTAGACATTCAGCGCCCACCATAAAGTAATATACCGCTAGGTATATTAACTTTAACATTTTAATTTTTTAACTATTATAATTTATATTATTGTGACCATTTAATTTAATAGTTTTGAAGCCCATTGCCATTGCTAACCAACAAAAAAATTCCTAACTTTTCGCCTTATGCCAGTATATAAAAATACGATAAGAGGAAAGTACTTCACTATTCTTACTCGTATTACTTGATACATAATATTGTGAATGTAAGAAATTGCCCGTAGCCCCGTAGCTCGGTACCTGCCGCGGCGGACGTCCGACCGCACGTCCGGGAGTTTCCTCTGACCACTCTGTGGAGCGGCCAGCCGCAAATATTCACTTATAACTTAACATTTCGGTTACTTGGCTATCCGGGCGAATCGTTGCCTATTTTCTGCGTCTTCGCTAGTATCAAAAACTTGAACTAGTTTTTAATAGAGGTTTCATATACTTGTATTCTTACAATTTACATTAATTTCCAGTTTACCATTTGCAATGTAACGAAACCAGCGATTATAAACACGAATACTTTAGCCAGGCACCATATTTTGTTGAATGCAGTTGCAAGGAGTTTGACTTAATTAGTCGCTTAAGCGCTTTGCAGACGACGGGGCGGGGCGGGCCGGTCAATTTCGCCGCCAACGATAGCACAAAGGGAATCCTATATTACCAACGCACACAGCGGGCAAAAAGACTGCGCCGCAGGTGGCACCTGCGGCACGGTCTTTTTGCCTATAGTGATTATTATTATGTCAAACTCCTTGCAACTGCGTTCAACAAAATATGGTATTTGACTAACTTTATATTCGATGGTTTAATTTAATTGCAAAAGGTAAAATGGAAGCTAATGTAATTATAAGAATACAAGTATATAATATGAAACCTCTATTAAAAACTAGTTCAAGTTTTTTATGTGGGCGGCATGTCCGCGGACAAAAAGCCCGCTCCACCCCGTCGTCTGCAAAGCGCCTTATTATGCGTTAAATGCCTTGTCTCATATATTTTTTTTCGGTTCGCCTTTAATTGAAATTATAAAATGCAACTTGACTAGAGACGCTGAATAGTAATTTGAAGTATTATATTATAGTTACCTTAAATAATTTGTTCATGGCTAGAAATTATACTGATTTAATGTGTCTGTCAGTTACACGAACGTACGGGACGCTATGTGTGGATAGTGCAAATAGTGCAATATAATAATTATGTTAACTTACCAAATATAGCTTCAGCAACTTATTAGCATTGCAGTGTATATTAGCTTATAACTTTAAGGGCCTGTTTCACCACTTTCTGTAAGTGCCGAATAGGCTATCCACCACTTAACTTGACAGATGAAGTATGGAGAATCTGTCGAAAAAGCTGTGAATAGCCTATTCGGCATTTTATCAGTAAGTGGTGAAACAGATCCTAAAACTTTTTAAAGTGTAAGTATCTTTTAACCTTGTTCGAACTAATACATTGATTATTAATTTAGGAACTTTCTAGATCAAGTTCCCTTATCTGTAGAACTTCTTTGAAAAAGTAAGAGAAAAAGTGTGAAATCTCGTAGTGTCGGTAATAACATAAAAGGAAGCATCCAGTTGTATTAATTATCGCATCGACCGCGGTAAAAATAGCCCCAGAACGAGGACGGGGTAACATAAATAGACCTCGGCCGTCCACTGTGTTACTATTTTTACTTTCATCTTCTATAAATCTATACTATTTTTATGTTCATCTTCTATGCTGCGATATTGTAGGCTCTTTAATAATAAACATTTTACACAGAAAATGACACAAAGAATGAGTGAGATATTTTTTTGTACCGTATAAGTAGTATGTTACTTATTTCCGCTAGTGAGCCTAAAAATACCAAAAATACACAGTTAAACTAAATTATGAAACAGAAATTCTAGTTAACGCGCCTCGTTCCTTCCAAAAATAAAAGTTATATCTACGATCACGTAGATTTTGAAATTGGAACCGGAATTCTCACAGGAGAACATCAAACCCTGGGTATCGAATATGAGGAAAAGAAATAAAACGAACTAGATTTTGATCGCCCTGTCACTACTGCAGAAAATATGTGCATATCCTGGTAAACTTAATAAATGATCGAAATATTGTCATTAATCTTATCGTTTATCTAATTTATTTAAAAACTTTTTACTTAAACTACTACTTACTTTTCTTTCTACCTGGACACTTCCGAAGCCAAACAAATAGAAGTATTTATTATGTTTGCGTTTGCCAGACTATCAGACAAAATATGTAAAAAAAGACTGTATCTACCGACAGTTCAGTGAAACGTATTCATTTGGCAATTGATTTCAGTTGGCACAGGTCCTGGCCAAGTCCTGGTCACAGAGCGACCATTTCTAAACAATTTCAAGCTAAAATATTTTAATGCTAAGTGAAAATCGAAAAAGTTATAATATGAAGCGATGCAATATGTGTCTATTGTGCGCTTTTATAATTCTGGACGTAACGTTATCGTGGACGCTGACTTCCACGCTAAAACGTTGGACACGTTAATTTATGCGCTTTTATTTCTATTATAATAATGTTTTTTAATGTGATAGATATTCATAAATTATTTTTTTATCGCTGAAAAAGACTTTTCTAATAAAAAGTAATAAAAAAAATAGGTTGCACTCTTAGAGTGCCGGCAAAATTGAAAACGAAACACTAGATGTAGGCGAACATTTTAGCCGCGCGGTGAAGAGCCGGGGATATCGGGGTGAAGCCAAACGAGCGTAATTTGTGAGTTGTGAGTCTCAGAATTTCGGCTGGCAGAAATTCTGCTGCATTCAGTTTCATACAAAAGTCCTGTTTGATTTAAACGAGTGTAATTTTGTGAGGTGTTTGTGAGTCATGATTTGTATGAAAAGATAATTTACGCGACCGAAATTCTGCGACTCACAACTCACAAATTACGCTCGTTTGGCTTCACCCTAATACTTCTTTCGGTTTACTGTCTCTTTTTTTAACCGACCTTCAAAAATGAGGAGGTTTCTTCTCGGGTGGATTCATGAGTCTCGACACTTCAAAATACTCTAATAAACTTTACTTTTGTTTTTTAAGATAAAAAAAATATATATTTCACTATGATGAGAGGTTTATGTAAAATAAATATAACTTGATGGGCAGGAATGGAATAACAGATTGTGTGATAAGCACAAATACCCGGGAATGTCTTAGTGAGCAGGTACAAAGGAATTGAGTAAACTACCGACGACTGTTACGTGGTTAGACAATATAATAACATTATTATGTTGAATAACTAAATTACACCTCCCATGTTGATCAGATATCTTTGTTACCTTAATTATTTGTATCTTTTATCTACACTAATATAATTTACATTTATTTGTTACATATGTAACAAAACAATAATTTGATAATACTTTGGGGTGTGTACGTATTCCTTGTAGAGAGTTCACTGTGAAAGTAGCAGCGCTGAAAGACCAAATCTTTTTTTCACGTTTGCATGGGCAAGTGCCCCAGTGGATTGCGAGTTATCCCATACAAAAGAGAAAAAAAGATGAGTTGCACTCCGGGAGTGCCGGCAGAAGTGAAAACTTGATTATTAACGTTGTGCATTTTTTTAATCCATTTTTTATGAAAATCAATTATTAAAAAATCGAGTTTTCGAGTCTTCAAGTTCGAGTTCGAGTTCGACACAAAACACTACTCTCCAACCGTCTTACGGTTTTCGAGTTTTCGAGTTTTCGAGTTTTCGAGTTTTCGAGCTTTCGAGCTTTCGAATTTTCGAGTTTTCGAGTTTTCGAGTTTTCGAGTTTTCGAGTTTTCGAGTTTTCGAGTTTTCGAGTTTTCGAGTTCGAGTTCGAGTTCGACACAAAACACTATTCTCCAACCGTTTTACGGTTTTTCTATGGTTTTTCGATTAACACGAAAATCTGACGCGAGTTTCACAGTTTTTACCCATCTCACAAAAGTGCTCAACGCCGCTAAAGAAGTTTTCACTTCAACAATTTTGGTCTTTCAGCACTGCAACTTTCATAGTGAACTCTCTCTACAAGGAACACGTACACACCCTAAAGTATTTATCACTTTGTTTTGTTACACCCTGTAGATGTGTCTCAACGTAATTAATCTCAGCCACGTATGCGTATGACGGGCGCGCCGCGTTGTAACTTTTCTGCTAGCGACTCGAGCAAATTGCTAATGTATTCATAGAGTAATGGAACGAATGAATTCATTTTCTCGTAAAAAGTCGTGTCGTGTTGTCGAGTGAAATCAGTCATAAAAGCAGCAATTACTCGAGCAAAAATTTGCCTTAAAATAGAACGTAAATTACGTTTTATTCATACCTCTATATTATGAAATAATTCAAAACAGCTAATAAAGGTGAAATGTTTAATAAATTATATATTAATAGATTTTATTATTCGCCATCACTATATGATAAATCTGCAAGATTACTTACAGATAAAAATTTAACACTTTACTTTCAAAAGTATTTTTAATTTGCATTATTTTGTAATGTGTAACTAATATTTTCTTGTGAAACAAAGAACGGTTTCGAACCGAGTACTCTTAGTTCTCTTATTTCGAAATAGATAAAGATAAAATTTTCGTACGTTTCTTTGTTGTCTGAGCTAATAAAATATTGTGTTTATTCCTTATAGCATGTCTGTTTCAATATATCATTGACCCGACATAAGTTTCAGTCACGTAGTTCCCTACAAATAATAATGATTCTGATTTCTTCCATTATGGAGTTGATCAATAGAGATTATTACGGGCGGATTTTCGTGAACAACTCCATATTTTTTCCTATTGAAGAAAATGGAATAATATACGTGAAATATTGTTTTGATCGTGCCTTTTTGTGCGAAATTTGGAGCATTAACCTCTTAGGTTGTAAGGAACTATGTGAGCGAATGTATGTTTTAGGTAGGGTTACTCATTTTAACTTAAACACTCGATTTGTACTTACGTAAATAAGATATAATCAACGTTCTTAATTCTTATATATAAAATTCTCGTGTCACAAATGTTAGTAAGCGAACTCCTCCGAAACGGCTATACTGATTTTTACCAAATTTTATATGCACATTCGGTAGGTCTGAGACTCGGCTACTGGGTACTTTATATATTGATAAGTGCATTTGTTGAATAAATAATAGTAAATTATTACAACCTGAGACTGTCGGCGACCATTGTTTGTGCGACGGGATAGCGATCTACGTTGCCATGGCGTCATACTTATTTAGTCACTTCAATAAAATAATATGGGCGAAATACTTTATATTATGGCAAATCAACGTTTGCCGGGACAGCTAGTATTCTATATTATAAGCTCTCCTTAATATTTAACAAGCTCCTGTTCTTACATATTTATTTGACGATAGTTGTATTGTTCCTCGGAATTATGAGATGTTCAATGTTCATCCATTAGTCAGTCCCGTATGTAAAAGTAATTTCCAACATGTGATGCGGGCGATAAACAAGTGTGAGTGTACGGGCGACGGCGGCGTATCTGCTAATTGAATCTATGTTGAATCTACACAACTTTCCACAAACTTTGTCAAACTCCCGGAGGAATTTGATTACCTTATCTTGAGGGGATACGTTTTATTTTATTAGCGACATCGATCATTTAGTAATTAGTGTCGGGAAATCACTTCAAACATTAGTAATTAAAATTAATGAATGAACAATCTTTGTGATTGGAAACTGGGAGCAAATTGTCTTTTTATTGTGTTGGTGGTTAAATAACTGAAATATAGATATGGGCTACGGCTATGGGTTTACTTGAAATATGAAAATAAGTAAATAAAACTATGCCTCGATGCGAAGTTTCTGTTTGTGTTTGAATCCGAATATGAGAAATTTTATTTTGTTAAACATTGTATTTTTTCTAAACTTGTAAAAAATACAAACCGTTTGTCGACAGTACTCGTTTGTAATAAAACAATCTGTATTGTTCCATCTATACTGGAATCGGTTTATTCGAGATTGAACAACTCCCTGATCCAATAGTTCTATTCTATATGAACATGCCTTGGAATTGATTCTGGAACCTTCGGGGGAAAACTTTGTATGTAATGTTTACCTTCAAATCCGTGGCATGGCATGGAAATTCGTTTATCACTCGGTTACCATGCATTTTTCGTCGTAATCATTATCATATTACACCTATGTTTTCTTCGGGACACCTTATTTCGTTCAATCCTGAGATGGACGCACGTTCACATTTATAATATTGCTATTATAGAGGCTGTAATAATATAAGTGATTATTTTGGACGGTGTTATCTAAAAGAGCTCAGCTGTCATTCAAAGAGCTATATTTCTTCAAAATTACACCAATCGATTATGACGAAGCCAACCAAAGGTATGATCATGATTTTCGCGAGCAATTTATGTAACTTTTAAGTAAATTACCCAACTAGCACATTAGTGATAAAAACAACCAATGTTGCAACTTTTAACTGTACTATGGCGCTTTAGGGAATCTTGAAAAAGTTTTTAGTTCTTCTAAAATCTAATGCTTCCGTTACTCTTTAAGACTGAAAATACCACTAGGGGTCGCAAAACCTGAACCTAATGCCACTCTAAGCTGAATACGAGTTTTTTGGAACCCATTTCGAGATTATAGATTTTAAACAGATCTACAAATGGGTCTACTGTCGCAGCTGTACGCTTTAGAACTGGATTAAGACTGATAATGCAGACTCCTTGAAGAAATAGTATTAAAAGGTTCTTTTATCACTTTTCTGTAGTTAAGAGTTTCATTATAAAAATAATTTTCACTTTTGCGCATGTTTGAGTAGCAGTTTGCTCGATTGTCTTTACAATAGAAGCAGTAGCCTAATATTACTCATTCGATTTTTACTGTTTCTATTACATAAATCATATTTTATAACTAGACATCGGATTTTATGCATTTGCATACTTGCATATGCAAATGCATATAATGAGGCTTTTTAGGCGATAGTGCATATTTTGGCATTTTTTTCGTTGATAGTGCATATTTCAGCCATATTATGCCCTCGTAGTCTCCAAACTAGCTATCATAATACACACCGAGGCCACGAAATAGAGGTATGATAGATCAAAATACATAGATAGATCAAATATGTGGCCAACTCTTGTTTAATGACTTCCGAAATACACCCGATAGGTACAATATCTTCCTAGAAACAAAATGTTTCTTTGTAGTTTGAAAAAGAATTGAAAAATTGGCTTATGAACTTCCATGGGAAATAAGATTGTAACCGGAAAGAAGAAAAACATCCTGGATTTAAAGGAATTATGATGAAAATTGGCGCATTTATTATGGGCAACACCAAAAACTCTTCCAAGAATAATACATTTTTATTTGCAGTGACTTTTGATAGTGCATATTTTATGAATATTTCGAGCATTTTTTCGTGCATATTTGCATGCATATTTCGGCACTTTGATCGTGCATATAAGATCGTTCAAATAAATATAGATTTTAAAAAATGGAAGAATAAATAAAGAATGGGTGGATAATGGATATCGCAACAAAGTGCATTATAAAGTTTATAAAAATTATAATCGTAAACATGATATTATGGTTTTCGATAATTTCAACTAAAATGCTGCTTACTTATTTGAATATGCACCAATACGTAAAATACAAATAATTTGATGTATTATGATTTCTTAAGTTTTCGCGAGTATCACTCATGATATTATAAGTTTAAACACTTACGGATTTTGTCGCGGAGCACTTTTATTAATCCCGACGTTTCGGCTACTTTGCAGCGGCCGTGGTCACGGGCGGACTGAGGTGACAGGTGTCCAATTTCTTGAAGTTCTCCATCTACCCGACGACTCATCAATTACTACTTAAATACTAATACTTACTTAATACTTACTTAATAAAAGTGCTCCGTGACAAAATCCGTAAGTGTTTAAACTTATAATATCACAATTTGATGTATTTTTAAATTTTATTCATAATATTATTATTACTTAGTACTTAGGGGAGCTCCGTACTCCTTTTTTGTCATCGTAATTTTACATTTTAAATATATCGTAATATAAAAATACTAAAAACATCTTAAAAACAAATGAGGAAATCAAACAAAATATAAAATTTAAAATATTTGTTTCGTCCGACTGGAATCGATCCTACATTCTAGCGAGCTTCTCATAGGTTATCCCGTTGCGCCACGACGATATATATTGTATGTTGATATAATATATTGTTTGACGACCTCTGTGGCTCAGTGGTGAGCGCGTTGGTAGCTCAAGCCGGGAGTCGCGGGTTCGAATCCCGCCGACGGAACAAAAAGTTTTCAATGTTCCCGGGTCTGGATGTGTATTAAATATGTGTATGATATAATAAAAATCTTAAATATGAATGAATGAAATATTCTTTATTGTGCACACTTATAAACATACAAAAGGAATACAATAAAAAGACAAAATATTCAGGTGTCACAATGGCGGCCTTATTACTAGGTAGCAATCTCTTCCAGGCAACCAAGGGCAAAGGTGAAATTGTAGTAAAGAAGAGAATTAATGTGCATGTGCAACCAAAAAATATAAATAAAAAAAATAAAATATATACATATTTAAATATATGTTTAGGATTAAATTAAATATATTATATTACAGCATGCATAATACAAATATAATATAATAATACTATAAATAGATATTATAAGTGTAATAGAATAATACTATACTTAAATTACTAAAAGATAATATAATCATTATAACAGACACGGATAATAATTAATAATTTAAAGTGTAATTTAACTCACAGCAATTACTTGGATTATGATCAAGTATTATTTTTACAGACAGCTAAATAATGCGACTTGACGAGACTTTTGAAAGTATTTAATGTTTTTGCAAGTTTGATATGCTTTGGCAACGAATTCCAGAGCCTTATACCAGTAACAACGAAGGAGGAACCGTAAAATTTAGTTTGATGCACGGGCATTTCTAGTTGATGATTCGACGCAGATCTGAGCTCCTTAACAGTGGCTTGACGAAATACAAATTTTTCTTTTAAGTAAATAGGTATCGTAGGATCATTTATGATATTGTTAACGAGTGATAGTATACGAGCATCTCGTCGGAAGCGTATGGGCAGCCACTTCAAACTCGTGCGAAATTCAGACACGTGGTCGAATTTTTTAAGCCCGAATATAAATCTGATCGCAAGGTTTTGAAGTCTCTCTAGCTTATTTAATTGATCCTCGGTCATATTTGTCAAACAAGCGTCAGCATAGTCGAGAATTGACAGGAATAGGGACTCAGCGATCTTAATTTTGGTTGGGATAGGCAAGAGGTAACGAAGGCGACAAACAGAGTACCAGGTTGCAAAAATCCTTTTACTGGTTTCTTTTGTGGCGGTACCAACAATTCGCCTAACATTCCTGCATCGCGCTATCGAAGTTTTCTGAGCGCGGCGGTATATATACGACAGCTGAAATGTATCACGTGGGCTTCGGCCTGACCGGGCATACCACCTCGCTCGGTCGGAAGATCTTCCTTTGGCCACCACGCATTATTCCCACATTGGTGACCCTCGACAGAACACGCCTCCTTCATCATCATCACTCCCCCGCCCCTCCGCACCGCGCCAGCCAGCATCGCCTCATCGGGTACATCGTCCACTAGCCGCGGCAGTTGTACCGCGGCCTGGGCGACTCCGCATCGGCATCATTGGGCTTTCTCACTACACCGACCGGTCAGCAAGCAGAGCACATCTCTCCTGGTCAGCACGTAGCATCGGCCCCGCACGGCAGCTTATCCGACTCACTGGATCCCGTGCAGCAGCTTATAGTTCCGACTCACTGGGACTCACTGCAACAGTTCCGACTCACTGGAACTCACTGGCACTGGCGACTCAAGCGACAAGACTTCAAGATTCGACCTCCGGTCTTCGGGGGGGAGTGATGTGGCGGTACCAACAATTCGCCTAACATTCCTGCATCGCGCTATCGAAGTTTTCTGAGCGCGGCGGTATATATACGACAGCTGAAATGTATCACGTGGGCTTCGGCCTGACCGGGCATACCACCTCGCTCGGTCGGAAGATCTTCCTTTGGCCACCACGCATTATTCCCACAATGTGATGAGACCAAGATAATGTTTCATCAAAATACACACCCAAGTTTTTCACACATTTACTAAAAGGGATCACTACGTTGTTTAGGCACACGGGAGGTAAGCTGTTCCAGTCAATCCTAGATACAAGCCAAGGGCTGCCGATAATAATTAGCTGGGTTTTAGATGGATTGATTACCAGGCCGTGACGCTTACTCCAGTCATTAATTAATTCCAATTCCGTGTTGAGAGAGCTAACAGTGCTACATAGATCAGACAAAGAGGTATGGGTATATATGTATAGTATAAAAGTATTAAATATATTTCCGTTGTCTGGTACCTGTAACACAAGTCCTTTAGGTACTTAGCACGGGGCCAGACTGACGTGGTGTGAAGCGTCCATATATATTATATTATTATTATATTATATTATATTATATTATATTATATTATATTATATTATATTATATTATATTATATTATATTGTATGTTACCAAATTAGCGTTACCTAGTAATAATCCAGTTTTTGAAATAAAACCGATCGACGATCAATTCTTTCCAAAAGGTTCCAGGTTGCGCAGAGAGATGGCGCTCTGATAAAGAGACACGGTAAAACAACAACTTTCTTAATCGTATGGTGTAATATATTGAAAAAAAAATATACAATTGAGGGTTTTGCTATTTCTTGGGTTCGTTTTTTAATAAAAAAATAAAAAAGGATCATGTAGCTGCTTCTTGTGACGCCATTATAACAAGACAATTATTGAACAAAATTGAAGGTTTTTACCACAATTTATATTAAAATGCAGCTAAATATGGAACCAGAACATCACAAAATATTATTTAACTCAACAATGTGGTTGCTATATCGGTAACGGGGTATTCTAAAATATTATGTAAATATTTACATTTTTCATATTTTACGATATTTTGAGGTAGTTACGAAGGCGCGTTAAAATACTCCAATAATATCACCTATATAGACGATAGACATACCTGCGTTTTTAAAATGGGTTTCAACATTGTTGAAAAACACTTCACTTCACTGATTAGTTATTTTATTTGTATTTTAATAATGGCTGATTTCATAATGCACACGTCATAATAAAAAATGTGACTGAGGCCGGTGAAAGATCATATTTTGTTTACTTACTCTGCTTTGTAGCTTCCCTTACGCTACAGGCGCCGCAAGAGGGTCAGTGTGGTGCTAACAAATAATTGTAGCTCATGTATCAACGTAGTGCCACTATTCTGGAGTTCCAATGGAACGCAGGGTTACAAAAGTTGTGCCTATTTGGCTGCAGAGTGCCTGCTCTAGGTCTGCAGTGGACGCTCTAGTCATTGAGCTTGGCGTCTCTGGAAATAATCGGATTAGCTCCAAAGCTCTTGTGCAGCAAGTTGTGCTCATTGGGTACTGGCCCGACTGCAATAAATGAGGTCTTCTAGCTCTAGATCTTAATTATATCTATACCTACTGTATACAAATAAAAACTCGCTAAAACCCGAGAACGGCTGAACCGACTTGGCTAATTTTAGTCTTGAACAAATCGTAAAACTCGGAAGTCTAGAGGCTAGGTATTTAGGGTTTAGAAGGGAAGTGATACGAAGTCCACCGGGTAATCTAATATTCTAATATTAAAGTAAGAATTGCATGACATTGGCATAATAATAATTTACATACGGGTAAATAGTTTTTTCGTATTTGTTATGATTAAAGTTTGCATTTCAATTTGTGACTCGTTATTATTCAAATTTTAATTTAAAAAGTATCACAATAAATTTCATTTCATGTACAGGATTTTATCAGCGTTCAGATTGTTAATCCAATCAGAGGATGGCTTGCTTCCAGCTTCCATATGAGACGTTCCTTTTGTCAAGATATATTGCCAAGTACGGTAAAAGATTATAATCAAATGTATATGCGAATAATCTCAGCAGACATTTCGATGTGAAAAATCTTACATTTTAAACGAGACAGCCTGGTAAATTCATATACTAGAGTCTAGAGTAGATGTTTCGTGCTTCGCCCGCGTAACGTAGGAATTTCACGGAAACCGTACATTTTTCCGCAAAAATAGCCTATGTCCCTTAACGTGGTCTACTCTTCAAATGTGCCAAATAACATAAAATTGATCCAGTAGTTTTTAAGATAATAAGCAATTTCATATAATTTTCCCAGTTTTTTTCCACATTTTCCTCTATTTCTTCGCTCCTGTTAGTCTTAGCGTGATAAAGCCTTCATCGATAAATGGGCTATCTAACACTAAAATATTTTTTCTCACCTCCGGACGGAAAACGTCAACTTTCTTCCCGCTGCGCGTACCGATGTTGCCGTTTTCCGCCTCCGTCGATGAGAAAAATAGAATACGCACCACGGGCAGTAAATAAGAAAGCCTCAGATCACATGTTTGTGTACAATTACATGTGATCTGACACATTTCTTGTTTTCCTGCCCTATAGGTGCGTAATGTACCTACTATTTCAAATCGGTCCAGTAGTTCCTGAGATTAGCGCGTTCAAACAAACTCTTCCACTTTATAATATTAAGTATAAATGACGCTCGCAACTACGTTACGCCAAAATTCGTTTATCGTGTGGAAACCGTACATTTTTCTTTTTATCTTATAATCCATTCCCGGGACTCAAACTAACAGAGGTTTGGCCGTGAGGAGGTAACAGACATACAGACACACTTTCGAATTTATAATATTAGTAATTATGGATTAATAATTATCTGTATAGTGTATAAGTAATATTAATTAATCTATCCACTCGTGCTAAGCTTAATGTACATTTTAATTTTCGTTCTCTACAAACGAGGAAATTGTATGGAGTTCAACTGTTGGTCTTTGTTTTAAGTCCGTTAGTGCAATAGTTTGTAGTTTTTAACCGACTTCCAAAAAACGAGGAGGTTATATGTTCGGCTGTGGATATTTTTTTTTTTTTTTTTTATTTTTTTTTTTTGTATGTTCAACGATTACTCCGCCGTTTGTGAACCGATTTTCGAAATTTTTGTTTTGTTGTATTAGGTTTCACTCCAATTTGGTCCCATTTTCACAAAGGTGGTGACCTGATGATGGGATCCATGAGTAATCGAGGGAACTCCTCGAAATTTATATGGAAACATATGGTGATTTTGGTTTTATGTGAAGTGTACTAAGAATACGCTACCAAAAAGTCAAATATTGGGTCAAGGTATACCATGGTTTCGATGATGCTGAGAGAACTCCTGATTCCTTATAGATACACATTTGGAAGTTTCGGCGTTGTTTTAAGAACAGAAAGCATAAACTACTATGCAATTCATATTCATCATCATAATCATCATCATCATCATCGTCATCATCATCATTACCACGTCGTGTTAAGGCCACCAATGTCTCATGGCACAGAATAGATAATAGTACAAGGCATAGGTATGGATATACTAATAATAATAATTATGTACTGTATAACAATTAACAACACCTGTTTGTTTTTAATACACGGCGGTCGGCGTCGCCGCCCAGTCGAATACCGAATACTTTACTAACTACTTTATATACAGATCAAATACTTTACTACTTTATAAAATTTTAATAGACAAATAGAATTAAAATAAAGTTATTTTAAAAAGAGCATTTAAACAAAACAAAGTCATTAAGTCGCTTTTTAATTAGCTATACTTATTAATCGATAGATGGTGCACTAAGTACCTATCGATTTGAATTCTTGATAACAAGAACAGCTGTCAATAATTATGATAATATTAAATATTATGCTACGCTACATCCTATGCAAGTTTGTACAATTTTTTATCTGATAGATCCTTCGATCGTGGAAAAACGAGACACAATAGCCTTTCTATTGTTATCGCAATCGCCGGTGACCGCTTCGGGCTTGAAGTATTAAAATTGTTAAATTACTTAGCACAATATGTTCACTTCACTGATAATATTATATTTTGTGAGTGTGAGTTGTGACTCTTAACAAATTGTAATAAGATACGTAAAATATACGCGAAGATTTACCTACTAGTGTAACTAAAAAGAGTGAAATTATTATTATTTTTAACAAAAAATTAAAACCGACTTCCAAGGTAAAAACAATAATAACATTAATATGAACTAAAAAGTATTAAATAATTTTTACTATCTAATAGTGCCTTTTTCCGAATTCGGCTAAACCTCAACTATTTCTGTACTCAATCTTCATAATTTTGAAGTCGGTACCAGTTCCAAAAATTTTAAATATTCTGTCAGAGGACTGAAGATTCAGCTTCTGGTACCGACTTCAAAATAATGAAGATTGAGTACAGAAATAGTTGAGGTTTAGCCGAATTCGGAAAAAGGCACTATTAGATAGTAAAAATTATTTAATACTTTTTAGTTCATATTAATGTTATTATTGTTTTTACCTTGGAAGTCGGTTTTAATTTTTTGTTAAAAATAATAATTAAGCCTTCTTAACGTTCAGGCATCAAGTAGATTAGGAGTCATTAGTCAGCTCTAGGGAGATATTTGTATGGATATAATTAAGTGATATCAGAATTTATTAGACGATACCTATTTTTGCTTAGATTGCACACATATTTGATATGAAGGTGTCCAATTTGCGTACATCAAAACTTCATATATAAAGTATCAAAATATGTATAAAATTTATAGACAAGTCTCATTGCATTTTGATGACATATGCTTCTCAATAAAAAATATTAAAATTTGCGCTAAAATAAAATTATTTACAATATACTCGTATCGTATTTCCATCTAATTATCCTACAAGTAAGAAAAATAATTATAAGTAAAAACTGTTTAACAAAGATGTTTAGGGGCCTTTTTGTATCCCTCCCAGATAAATGGTTCGTACATGAGTCGGCTCGTTCTTAATGAAACTTGCTCAAGCAACTTTACTTATAATATTACTTTAGTTTGTATTCATATTACTGTTATGTATTTTCAGGGAATTATTCATAACTCGTAAAATATGACGACTTCTGTGGCTGAGTGGTTATATTGTGCGTAGCACTCAAGATAGATCGCGGGTTCATTAACACACGGGAACCGTACATTTCATATAATATTATGTCTTTGTTTCCTTGTATTTTGAGTCCTTACCGGCTTGGTAGCCGGTAGGGACTCAAAATATTAATTTATTTTATCAAAACCAGAGTAGCAATTAATTGCGAAGAGTTAGCAGAAAGGCTTATCCTTATCCATACTAATATTATAGATGCGAAAGTGTGTCTGTCTGTCTGTCCGTCTGTCTATCTGTCTGTCTGTCTGTTACCTCTTCACGATCGAACCGCTGAACCGATTCTGCTGAAATTCGGCATTTACATAGGATAGTTTTTATCCCGGAAAAATGTACGGTTCCCGCGCGATAAACGAATTTTGGCGCAACGGAGTTGCGGGCGTCATCTAGTGATATTATAAAATTTGTCTTTTCGTCTGTTCAAGACAGAATATTTTCATAATGCTGATGCTGCTGGTCTAAAGATGACGGCATCTCGATATAAAAAGTGAATGGCATTAATACCTAATTTCGTAACCAAAATAAACAAGTTGTTACCCAGTTGACGGTGACTGCGACTAATTTCCAGTGAAAGTTGTTACCAACTTTAGCGAGATACTTTATTTCGAATTACTATCATAAGCTCGGATAGCCGTGATCGTCTAGTGGTTAGGACCCTACGTTGTGGCCGTAGTAACCCAGGTTCGAATCCTGGTCACGGCAGCGGTGCGCTGTCTCGGCGGAGCTGACTTTTTACAATTTTTGCTGTCTGAAATATCTATATCTATACATATTATTATAAAACAAAGTCGCTTTTTTCCCTCATGTCCCTTTTCTCCCTTTAATCTTTAAAAGTACGCAACGGATTTTGATGATTCTTTCAGTATTAGATAACCCATTCATCGAGGAAGGTTATAGGCTATATTTTATCACGCTAAGATTAATAGAAGCGAAGAAATAGAGGAAAATGTGGAAAAAACGGGAAAATTATTTGAAAGGGCTAACTTGAACACGCTAATCTCAGGAACTACTCCGGTCCGGTCCGGTCCGATTTGAAAAATTCTCTCAGTGTTAGATAGCCCATTTATTGAGGAAGGCTATAGGCTATATTTTATCACGCTAATACTAATAGCAGAATGTGGAAAAAACGGGGGAAATTATTTGAAAGAGTTTATCTCGCGAACTACTAGAGCAATTTTTATGTGTTATTTGGCACCTGATAAGAAGTAGATCACATGAAGGATCGTGATAGGCTATCGATTTTAATCATTTTTTCAGTGGCTATAATATATTTTATTCCCGTGCGACGCCGGGGCGGGTCGCTAGTATTATAATAAAACATTAATTGTAAGATATTGAAGAGTACATAAATACGTATTTATTTTCTTAAACCATCCATCTACATAAGTTTTGAACCTCAATAGCCAAAATATTTCTAAAACAACTCCAAAATTGGGGTCTTTCTGGTCTGACCACACGTTTTGCCACGGCTGCCAAGTTTATTACATGTACGCTTATTGTAACAGTAAAAAAAGTTAAAAAAAGAAATGTTTGAATTCGAAAATGGAATAACGATTATGGCGGCAAAGTAGGTTTTTACGCGCGATCGCTCTCAAAGCCGAACACACCCCAGCGCCCTCTGTTATACATGAGTTGCGCTTACAGGAATAAGTCTGACCACAGGGAAATGTTTCACAACGAACGCTCTATTAAATCTGAATGTAAACTATATGCCTAAAAGCTTTCGAGTTACGAATGGTGAAAATTTAGCTTCAGGTATGCTCACTGGGCCACGGGCGTATATATAGCTCTGATAAGGGGGGGGTCCCTAATGTAAAAAAGCGGCCAAGTGCGAGTTGGCTCCGCCCATGAAGGGTTCCGCAGCAGCCAATAGGTAATGACTGAGTTTAGGAAAACAAAAGTATTTTAGGGTTTCGTACCCAAAGGGTAAAAACGGAACCCTAGTACTAAGACTTAGATGTCTGTCCGCCTGTCTCCAAGCTGTATCTCAAGAACAGCGGTTCTTGAGATACAGCTAGTTAGCTAGACATCTAAAATTTTCACAGATTGTGTATTTCTGTTTCCGCTATAACGACAAATACTAAAAACATAATAAAATGTATATTTAAGGGAGGCTTCAATAATGGCAACAGGTAGGCACTTGAAAATTTCACAAAATCCTCAATTTTATATGTTCTTTAATCTACACTAATATTATAATTGGGACGAGTTTGTTTGTTTGTTTGTTTGAACGCGCTAATCTCAGAAACTACTGGTCCGATTTGAAAAATTATTTCAGTGTTAGATAGCCCATTTATCGTGGAAGGCTATAGGGCATAGGCTATATGTATAACATCACGCTGTGACTTTTAGGAACGAAAAAACAGAGGAAAGTGTGGAAAAAACGGGGGAAATTATTTGAAAAGGCTTATTTGAACGCGCTCATCTCAGGAACTACTGGTCCGATTTGAAAAATTCTTACATTGTTAGATATCCCATTTATCGAGGAAGACTATAGGCTATATTTTATCACGGTAAGACTAGTAGGAGCGAAGAAATAGAGGAAAATGTGGAAAAAATGGGGGAAAATTATTTGAAAGGCTTATTTGAACGCGTTAATTTCAGAAATTACTGGTCCGATTTGAAAAATTCTTTCAGTGTTAGATAGCCCATTTATCGAGGAAGGTTATAGGCTATATTTTATCACGCTAAGACTAATAGGAGCGAAGAAATAGAAGAAAATGTGTAAAAAACGGGGGAAATTATTTAAAATCACTTTCTTCTATCTCACAAACTACTGGAGCAATTTTTCTGCTATTTGGCACAGATAAGAAGCAGACCACGTGAAGGATCATAGGCTATTTTTTGTGTATTAATTTATATTTGAAATATCTAATTTACGCAGGCGAAGCTACACGGAACGTCTAGTCTATACTTTATATTATAAAGCGGAATAGTTTGTTTGTTTGTTTGAACGCGCTAATCTCAGGAACTTATAAAGCGGAATAGTTTGTTTATTTGTTTGAACGCGCTAATCTCAGGAACTACTGGTCCAATTTAAAAATTATTTCAGTGTAAGATAGCCCATTTATCGAGGAAGGCTATAAGTCTATATTTCATCATGCTAATACTAATAGGAGCAAAGAAATAGAGGAAAGTGTGGAAAAAACGGGGGGAAATTATTTGAAAGGGTTTATTTAAACGCGCTAATCTCAGGAACTACTGGTCCGATTTAAAAAATTCTTTCAGTGTTAGATAGCCCATTTATCTAGAAAGGTTAAAGGCTATATTTTATCACGCTTAAACTAATAGTAGCGAAGATATAGAGGAAAGTGTGGAAAAAAACGGGATAAATTATTTGGAAGGGCTTATTTGAACGCGCTAATCTCAGGAACTATTGGTCCGATTTGAAAAAATATTTTATTGTTAGATAGCCCATTTATCGGGAAAGGCTATAAGCTATATTTTATTACTATTAGACTAATAGGAGAGAAGAAATATAGGAAAATGTGTAAAAAATGGGGAAAATTATTTGAAACGACTTATCTCGCGACTACTGGCGCAATTTTTATGTTATTTGCCACAGATAAGAAGTAGACTACGTGCAGGATCACAGGCTATTTTTTGTGGACTAATTTGTCTATGAAATATCTAATTTACGCGGGCGAAGCCGCGCGGAACATCTAGTAATATTATATTGTCGATTGGACAAGTAAGATGGATAGTAATGGGGGGTCCGGACCCCCAGGTCCCCCCCCCTTATATATGCCCATGCACTGGGCTACTTTTAAAATATTTTAGGTGTTATATAATTAATCAATCAAATTAAATACATGTAAAGTATATAATTATATTTTACTTGTATTTGAGACTAAAAATATACATAATCGTAAAAACAAGATGCACAATACACATTCAATGTTTTAATTATTATATTTAATCTATTTATCGGAAATAGAAACGAACACACACTCTTCCATCTTCAAAAATTTTAGCACAACCTAACAAACCCATACTTTATTAAGGGAGAAGACCTAATGGCAGACACTTTAAGGAAACATGAAGCATTCAAATGTTATAAAATATATAATTTATGAAAATAAAGGATTGATAACTTCTTCCATGTCTTCAGTAACTCTTACAAAATAAAACTATTATAATTATTCTCTGACAAATCAATAAAAAAATATATCATTGGTCTTTTTGTAAACTTAGTCATAAGTACTAATAGATGACATCACAATAAGCGAACAACACTAATAGTAGACACCAATATGAACTAATAGTTGACATAGAACATTAAATTACATTTAACATTTTTCATATTATTAGGTCTTTATTTGCCGTTTTTCAAAAGATTTCATTTACTTCATCATAGTAACTACATGCATCAGAAATATTATCCACATTGTCTCCAGATTCCATTCATTCTTCTTCCATGCTGAAACTGTCTTTCCTTTTATTTTTATTTTTCATATTTTTTTCCTAGCAAATTTATTTTCAGTCTTTAGCCTCCATGCTTCTTTTGCCTCTTCTTTTTCTTCTTTTTGTTCTCAGCTCTCCTTTTTCTTCTTTTTACTGCTACAAAACTAAAGCATCGATTTTTAGATCAAGCAAGGTCTAATATTAGACACCATGTCCATTTTTAGGTACAGTAGTTCTCAAGTTCTTAGTTTGTTAATAGAATTATGTTTTTAGAGAATAGTGATGATATTTGCAGTAGAATAAAGTACAAAATAACTTTAGTATGTATTGAAAAACTAAAAGATGAGATCCATGTCATCTATTAGGTTTTTTACATTTTCAAGAACTAATAATAGACACCCTTTATATTGTTAGGGAAAATGGATAAAAGATCATAAATAAATTAGTGTAAACAACATGACCATTAATCCAATGAAGTCAATAGAAATTATAAAAAATCTAATAAATGTATTCAAAACTTACGTGCATAATTTCGCCTTCCTTAACCTATTTGCTAAGAAATTGCCGGGTGCGTGTTGACGCGGTCACATCATTTACGAAAACTGATCCCATTTTAAAATTTTGTTCCCGAAGGCATCCCTAAAATATTTTTTCACATCAACAGATAGCATAAGAAGCTTATAAAATTTACAGTGTTGAGAAATAATTAGAATAATTCTTATTTTTATGGCATTTTTGTCGTAAGTATCATCTATTAGTTCAGTGTCTAGCATTAGCGCCTTTCCCTTAGTTAATACAATATTTGAAACATTAAAGTTGCTTAGTTGTTAACAAACTGTAAAGGCTATGAAGATTTTATGTAGAAGCAAGTATTTATAAGAGTTGAGCCCAAAAAATTCATCATCATTCATCAAAGCGTATCGCGTAGGTGGCTCGTTTTTTCATCGCCCACACACTACATTTAGTCGTTTATTAAATAATAACAAATGTTTGATTATGCAATAGAAAAGTTTTTTGTTATTTCATATACTTACGTTGGAAGTAGGGACTTCCTATTTAATCAAAACTTAGCTCTTAGCAGAAAAAACACAATTTTACTATAATATTATGACGATTTATGTAAACATCAATAATAATGATTTAATATACAAATACACTAATTTTCATGTGGACGAAAATCTATATTAATTAGAATAAGTATAATGAAGCTAATATAATACCTACACAGTTAATATAATATAAACAACATCATCTACGAGTACATAAACGACGTAACATTCTGTTTTTGCGTATAATTAACTGTACAAGTTTATTGTGATTTTCCACACAAATTTGCATTATATTCCATTTGATTGTTGTGACGTAATGAATTTTTGAATTAATATCGAGATAATACATTGAATATTTCTGTTATTCATAAAATGGGGCGCTGAGAGTTATTAACTCGGTTGTTTTAAAATTACTGGGTATTGGTTGAAAATTAACACTCGATACGGCAGGTTGGGTCGTTTTACGCTGATATTAACACGTAATATTGGAAAAGCACTATAATATTTATATATTATGATGTCGACAGATGGATGTAAATTGAGATTTTGGCAATGCCTGTCATACGATTAATGTTTTAGTTTACTAGATGTAGCCAGTTACTTCGTTTACACATACGTTCTCGCTCAGAAACCTTTTTGTCTCGATAAAAACTTTTCTGTATTTTTCTGATCTCAAAGTGCTTTATTTTTTTAAACTTTTCATAGTCACAATAAAAGTAGTCTTGTTCCAGCAGTTTTGTACATAAAAAGTAATAAATGAGTATTTTTTTATTATTTGTTTACTTTTATTTCACGACTAAAATACAAATCAAAGCTTACTTCGGTAAAATCAGGCAGGACAGTTGTCTCTTGTGTGCTGAATGATATGTGGCGTCGCAGTGCGGCGGGGCTGGCGTTTGTGGGCTTAAATTAAGCATAACATACATAATATATAACCACAAGCAGATATACAAAATTATAAAATATACCTTACTAACTTATAGGTCTACCAGAATCTGATGGCAAAAAGTGAGGAAAGAAATTGACTCTAGCAATACCGGGGTAATAGGAATAAAACATTTTGATCCTTTTTTCCTTATAGCTGCTGATTATATTGTGTATGAAATATGCAAATATTTTTTGAAAATCTGCCATCAAAGTTTGCCATCAGATCCTGGTAGACCTGTACTAACCTAGTAATTAATCCTTCGATCGGGTATTCTTGGAAATGCTATTGTATTCTATTGTTGTCGCAATCACCGGTATTCGTACGGGGCTTGATGGGTTAATATAGATATTGAGGTCTAGAATGGCAATAATACTATGTTTTGTTTAAATTTTTTTTGCCAAAGCACGTATCATTATAGAGACTAGCTCGATTATGTTTTGCATGAAATAATTAATATCACCATTTTTTTATTACAACCTGCCGTACCGAGTATCGTATGGGTTGTAATGCCGATACGACATTTCCGCACAAACTTGAAACTACTCCATCATTGAAATTTGTTGAAAGTTAGATTTCATTTAAAACAGTAGAAATGCCGATAAAAGGATTTTCTAAAGTAAGAAAAGGGCGTTTGACCTTACGGTACGATAGATTCAACTAGTAACTGGCAACGTTGAACAATAGACACGATAGCGTAATGTAACTATCGCGACGCGACGTGAGGCGTCATTAAAATTTACCAAAACCCCTGCTCTCTCGCGTCGAGACGAAACCACATTCTGTATTTACAACGTCTGGTGGAGTGAATAACGTCAGTTTGTTTACGTAAATGTCGGTGCATTCGTATTTCGTTGATATTTAGATCTCTTGGGACGTAAAAGGGATATGCAAGTTAGTTGTCGGTGTATCGGAAGTGTAGTTTATTCCTTTATCTCAAGAGCTACTCAATTTAATGTTACGCTAATCCGGTGACCGGTCGGTCGCAGGGCCTACCCATACTCATGTGTTATGAGGGTCTGTAGGTCCCCATTCTGTCTTTAAATTTTTTGATGATAAGTACATAATTTATTCTCTGCTATGATATGTTCTACTAATGTCGTATTCTATCATATCACCCGTTATGACTGGTGCTCTATGTCCCACGCTACTGACTGTCCTAATTCCCCAGTCTGTCAGTTTACACAAAAGTTGGTGTAGGCTGTTGTGCCAACATTATGCAAAACCACGCAGCCACGTGTGAATTTGTGCAAACGTTTGTCGAGTTATTAATACCGTGTTTGTGGGAGCGGAGAGTAAATAATGCAGAAATGCAGTTGCTAAAAGTTACAGTGTACTCGACGCTAGTGCATTTCGCTCGTGCAAGCTGTGAGTTGACAAAGTTTTATGAACATCACGATTGACGATTCAGTTGCAAATATTACCAATATTATAATAGACAGCTTGTTACTCATCTATGGTAAAGTAAAGAAAAAGTAATGAGTATA
Organism: Polyommatus icarus; assembly: GCA_937595015.1. Taxonomy (NCBI): domain Eukaryota; kingdom Metazoa; phylum Arthropoda; class Insecta; order Lepidoptera; family Lycaenidae; genus Polyommatus; species Polyommatus icarus. The sequence goes on along the minus strand of OW569328.1, from coordinate 13,255,385 downwards.
AAATACGAAGTTAAAAAAAAGTAGAGTGAGGTGATTATTTCTAAAGTAATAACCACTTCGCTATAAATATTTCCGGCCGGACTGACTAACGTACTATAATCGCCATAGCTTCACAGATTGATGCCGATAATAAATCTAAAGTTCCTTTATATTTGGCTCGTTGCATCGGGTTTTTCCAGTTTTATTCCGTGGAAGTGAACTTCTTTCGCTCTCGTAATTTGGACCGGAACTCCGAAGCCGGCGCCTCGGCGAATAACATTCTGACCGACGTTTTATAAAAAAACCATTAAGTAAAACGAGAATAGACATTATTTGATTTATTCATTATAATATTTGCTTTTATGATCTTTTCATTAAATTCACTTTTCATTTCCTTTTGTGTTTTTAATTTATGTTTCGGCACGATTCGTTTAAATATTTAAATCATTCGAGTTTCAAGCGAGGTCTTTATAAGTGCCACGTGTATTTCAATACTGACAATCGTTCCGATTTTATTAGTATTGTTCTGACTGAGGAATTTATTATTTTCGAACCCTTCACTCTTTATTATGGTTTACACTAGCGGACGTATTTTTCCAAGAATAGGAGTAAATTCCTCTTTCATTACCGGATTGATTAACATAATTTTTAACTTCAAAGATTTATGTATGTGTTCTTCTACTCGTAGTTCTATTCTAACCGTAGTATTACATTTAGGCGTAGGGTTCTGTTTCATGATACCGTAATCCAAGTTGCTAATTGCTATGAGCTAACATGTTTGTCTTTTATTTCAACAAACTTTTGTGCTACTTATTACCTAATAGAGCCCCCCCCCCCACGTAAGGCTGCGGCTGCACATAAATAATTGACCGAGCTCCCTTTTTTTTTGCTGTGTTTTCTAATAAGTATTACGACCCCGGAAGACGATTGACACAAACAAAATTGAGATTTATTTAATCATTGTATATTTATGTGATACTTGCCTAACGGAAAACACGATTCACTTATTTTGACTCGATAGTTTTATTTTTCGAAATTATTAATTTTTCTGGGCTTTTCAACAAATATCTGTTACACTTATTGAGTTACTATCATTCAATAACTACTATCACACACTTTATAAAAGATTAACTAAAGGAAATATTAGTATTGTATTTAATTTTTAAGTAATCATCAAAAACGTTTTTGGGACTAGCGAAATTTACTTTCGTGCTATAATGCGCCGGACCGTTGTTACGCGATATTGTTCACTATTAGCTACAGCGCAAAATACATTTCACGCGGGCACTATTCATGGATTTATTGTATCATGATTGGACGATAGCCGTGTGTGTAGGTGGGGCTAGCGTTTTGACATGATGCTCTTAAATGATGTAATTTGTTCCAGAAATGATGACGTGCCGACTGGGGTCCCGTCGTCTGGGCGGGTCGCGCGGCTCGCTGCAGGCCGGCACCGCGTGCTCCGCCGCCAGCGAACTGGACCTCTCCTCGCGCTCCCGACGCTCAAACAAAGCGAGGTTGGTGCTTGGTCAATGGTCATGGATTGAAGCTATGTTTACTATCAGAGAAGTTGATTCTACGTAGTTTGGTGCGTTACGTCAAACCCAGCCGACAGATCATAATTAACATTGAATTAACAACAAATGACGTTGGTCTGTCAACTGCATAGGAATCAATTTCCTCGATGGTACTATCAGAGAAGTTGATTCATAGGCAGATGGGGGTTCTACGTAATTTGGTCGCGTTGTGTCAAACCCAGTCGATAGATTACGATTAAGCCGGTCCATGATCAAATGTATTGTGCAATATCACGCTTCAATTTTATTGCACAGTTTATTTAACAATTAGACTTTTATTTAACAATTAGATTAGATAGAGGGTTGATATTGAACACCGCGCGCCTATTGAAGGCGCGCGGAGTTCAATATCAACCCTAGACGGTCAAAAATACTACGCAGCACGTGATATTGCGAAATAAAATTGCTTGTATAGGTGTCCGCTTACATTAATTAAGGGCCAACCCACACGTACCACAACCACACGACAACCACAATCACACCACGTGGTCGGGCGCATATTTCGTATTGTAAATGAACTGGACCATTCACACGTACTACATTTTGCAGTCGTTGTCGACCACTTGTCAGATAACTTGTCAGACGCAACCACAGCCGACCACATCGCTACCACAACGTTGCGTCGATGCAACGACAGTGCACGCACACCGCCCGCGCTCTTCCCCCCCTCCGTTTCATTGACTTTCGTACGTAACCACATCGCAACCACTAGCGACAACGCAACCACGTCGGCATTTTGTCGGTACCACAACGCAACCACAAAATGCTGCAGCGACACCATCCACACGTAACCACTGCTCGACGACATTTTGTCGTTGCGATGTCGTGTGGTTGTGGTACGTGTGGGTTGGCACTAAAGGCATAATCGGGCCAAATGACGTATATTATCCGTCAACTGACTATGAATCAATTTCTTCGATGGTACTTAGAATAAGAGCTATGAACAACAGTTATTATTATTGGTAGAGGCTTTAGTGAACTTAACCTTACCTTGAGCTCGCGACAAAATTTCGCGGTATGATCGCGGTCTCAGTTGGTTAAAACAATGAAGGTACTTACTTATTTAGATAGTGATTAGATGAGAAGTGGTCATGATGAGTAATGAGTATATTTATAAACTGTAGGACAGATACAACTCTAAACCTGTTTTAACGAAATACCTTATATACCTTGCAGTTTGACGATCACATTATTTAGCTAGTTTGTTGGTAGATTCGATCACGGATTCTTGGAAATCTATTGTTGTCGCGATCACCGGTGCACCGGTGAACAGTCCTCTAAGTGTGGGTATACAGTCTAAGTGTACACCTAGACTATAATATGAAAAAAGGATAAACATTTACTCAGAAGAAATTTGACCTCACACAAAGTGAGGTTACTAATGGACTGGTGGGCGAGTCGAAGGGTCAATGTAGAGGGCTTGACTGGTCAACGTACCAGAGATGGAGGGACTTGACAGGTCTGACTGTCACCTGACCTGACCTGTCAAAACAGACAGTCTGACGTAGATCGGTTACACTTTGTCCTCCAAATAACCTACATGTTTTGATGTACTTACTGATTGGCGGTAAACCTTTTTAATCTTATATAATGAAGTTGTCACTAAACGCAATAGAGGCGGTAAATCAAAATAACTCAATTGAATATTATAATATTTCAAGTGATGCATTTTCTCTACAAAAATATATGACTACATAGGTAAAACCATAAATTATAAGGAAAGCTTTATGATTCGCCAACTGCAACGTTCAGCATAATCCTGGATCGGAAAATATTTAAAATATTTTAGAAGATGTATTTGGAATGTGACATTAATAAAATAATAACTCTGGTCGTAAAATCTTTAACTTATAGAGCGTGACTAACTTAGACGCTTCAATGTACATGCAGATTCTGACAAACTTTGCAGACGTCAAAGAAACGAAAAACAAATATGAAACTTAAAAAATGTTAGGTTGTGTTTACTTTTCAATAAAAACCTCCAAACACAGAAAATACTTACAGTCAGAGTCAGTGGAGACAATAGAAATACAAAAGAAAAAAAAACAAAAAACACTGTAATAGCTTCTGGAAGTCCTGTATATTTTTGCTGCAATTAATATATATATTTATATATTTTATTTTTTACAAGTAAAAAGTACTGAATAAAGAAAGTTAAGAGCTTATCCATCATACTAACTGAAAATAAGGTTTATTAGGGACGTTTTTCTTATCGCAGAAAATGGCACATTAATATTTTCGAGACTAGCTGTTGCCCGCGACTTCGTCCGCGTGGACTTTAGTTTAAGTATAGTTGTTCCCGTACATCGATTGAATAGTTAACGCACAAATCATAAAAGTATTATTATTGTGTGGGACAATATTATACTTTTATGATATGATAGATGTTCCGCGCGGCTTCGCCCGCCTAATTTAGGAATGTCACGGAGACCGTTCATTTTTCCGCAAAAAAAGAAACCTATGTCCTTTCACGTGGTCTATTCTTCTTGTGTGCCAAATAACATAAAAATTGCTCCAGTACCTTCAAATAAGCCCATTCAAATAATTTCCGTCGTTTTTTCCACACTTTCCTCTATTTCTTCGCTCCTATTAGTTTTAGCGTGATAAAATATAATATATAGCCTTTCTCGATAAATAGGCTATCTAACACTGAAATAATTTTTTAAATCGGACCAGTAGTTCCTGAAATAAGCGCGTTCAAATAAGCCATTTCAAATAATTTTCCCCGTTTTTTCCACACTTTCATCTATTTCTTCGCTCCTATTAGTCTTAGCGTGATAAAATATAGCCTATATAGCCTATTTCGATTAGTAGACTATCTAACGCTGAAATAATTTTTCAAATCGGACCAGTAGTTTTAGCGTGATAAAATATAATATATAGCCTTTCTCGATAAATAGGCTATCTAACACTGAAATAATTTTTTAAATCGGACCAGTAGTTCCTGAAATTAGCGCGTTCAAATAAGCCATTTGAAATAATTTTTCCCGTTTTTTCCACACTTTCATCTATTAGTTCCTGAGATTAGCGCGTTCAAACAAACAAACAAACAAACAAACTCTTCCCAATTATAATATTAGTATAGATGACTAAAGTATAAAGACAAAACTTTTAAGTCACCTGTATCTCATACTTTTCTAGGTACTAGTTTATTCTTTAAAGTTTGTACTCGTACCTATTATAATAAGCTAACCATAAAAAATATAGAAATACCACACAAGTACACTTATATCAATCGGTACACGGTATGAATAATTCGTGATGTGTAAACATAACAAATTAAATACGCCATTCCCTTTGTGTTTCCCAGTGTGTAGGTATTAAGAGAACAAAAATGTGGGCCATTCTATTTCAAAGCTGATTCTAAATTCATAACATTACCGTTCTAAACATTAGCAAAAATTAAAAGCCTTTGTCAGCGAGGTGGCTGCATATTTTAGCATTAGTGTATTATGGTACAGAATGTTATCTGTATCTCGTTCCTTTTCGTACTTAGTTTTTATTATTTATAATCAGTACTTAATCTAAATTGTAAATGATCGTCCAATAACCCTATGTAAAGAAATAATAATTTCTTAACCATTCGCGCTAGAGCGGAAATTGCCTTAGGAACATTCAATATTCGTCGTCCTTTACAACATTTACACAAAAATGGCATTATTGGCCCATAATTGGCACTTTGGTGGTCTTTTTGTTACTGTCTCAACACGCGGTGTCCCCGTTTAGGTACAGAGAGCTTCGAGGGCCTGTCTCTTGTTTGCTCAGGGCCCTCGTCTTGAGGGGGCCTTAATCATGAGTGTTGACTCGATTAGCCGCCGCTTTTATCGAAAGTTTTATAGATTTTTTCCAGGAAAATTGACTGAAGTGTTGTCGGTGTTGATAATGGTTTCGATGGGAAAATTAGATTTTTATTTTGGTTTCATTATTTAATGTTTACGCTATTTAAAAACCGGTTACCAACTTTGGGGTATTCGTTGTTTACTAAGGGAAGGTTGGAATTTTATAACACAAATAAAAGCTGGCAATTTAAATTAAAATGTTAACTACATAAAAATGGTACGTACTTACAAAAAAGTGTAGATTAATTCTCGCAGATCTATTTCTATGCTGGCAAAATAGAATTGCAACGAAATTGCGCGCAAAACCTAGCACAAGTAAAACATAAATCAAATTCTAACAGCAAAAAAATATCGAGGAGAAAACTTTACCGCAGGAGCGAGTCTCGTGAAAATGTTACATTAAATTCCGTATTCCTCGAGGGTATATTAAGGTGGCGAAGCGTTACGGCGTCATCGATGAAACGAATCGCATTTTTGAGCAGTTTATATTTCATTTCACGCCGCGACAGCCAGGTGGCTCCTTTACGTGAGTGCTGTCGGCAAAACCAATTCATACTGGCCGCTTGATCTCGAATCAATTTACAATTTCACTTCACATTTTTATGAGTATCGAGATTTTATTTTGTAAAAATGCTTGTTTTATGGTTAGTTTAGGTAGGAGTACCTACTGAAATTATGCAGTTTAGAACATGACAATTGCCTGATTATGTCGCCTTCGTCACATCATATATCTTTATAACCGACTTCCAAAAAACGAGGAGGTTATATGTTCGGCTGTGGATATTTTTTTTTTTTTTTTTTTTTTTTTTTGTATGTTCAACGATTACTCCGCCGTTTGTGAACCGATTTTCGAAATTTTTGTTTTGTTGTATTAGGTTTCACTCCAATTTGGTCCCATTTTCACAAAGGTGGTGACCTGATGATGGGATCCATGAGTAATCGAGGGAACTCCTCGAAATTTATATGGAAACATATGGTGATTTTGGTTTTATGTGAAATGTACTAAGAATACGCTACCAAAAAGTCAAATATTGGGTCAAGGTATACCATGGTTTCGATGATGCTGAGAGAACTCCTGATTCCTTATAGATACACGTTTGGGAGTTTCGGCGTTGTTTTAAGAACAGAAAGCATAAACTACTATGCAATTCATATTCATCATCATAATCATCATCATCATCATCGTCATCATCATCATTACCACGTCGTGTTAAGGCCACCAATGTCTCATGGCACAGAATAGATAATAGTACAAGGCATAGGTATTGATATACTAATAATAATAATTATGTACTGTATAACAATTAACAACACCTGTTTGTTTTTAATACACGGCGGTCGGCGTCGCCACCCAGCGCCGCGTGACGGCAGAAGACAGAATATCGAATACTTTACTAACTACTTTATATACAGATCGAATACTTTACTACTTTATAAAATTTTAATAGACAAATAGAATTAAAATAAAGTTATTTTAAAAAGAGCATTTAAACAAAACAAAGTCATTAAGTGTCTTTTTAATTAGTTATACTTATTAATCGATAGATGGTGCACTAAGTACCTATCGATTTTAATTCTTGATAACAAGAACAGCTTATATAATTATGATAATATTAAATATTATGCTACGCTACATGCTATGCAAGTTTGTACAATTTTTTATCTGATAGATCCTTCGATCGTGGAAAAACGAGACACAATAGCCTTTCTATTGTTTTCGCAATCGCCGGTGACCGCTTCGGGCTTGAAGTATTAAAATTGTTAAATTACTTAGCACAATATGTTCACTTCACTGATAATATTATATTATTTTGTGAGTGTGAGTTGTGACTCTTAACAAATTGTAATAAGATACGTAACTATACGTACTACTAGTGTGACTAAAAAGAGTGAAATTATTATTATTTTTAACAAAAAATTAAAACCGACTTCCAAGGTAAAAACAATAATAACATTAATGTGAACTAAAAAGTATTAAATAATTTTTACTATCTAATAGTGCCTTTTTCCGAATTCGGCTAAACCTCAACTGTTTCTGTACTCAATCTTCATAATTTTGAAGTCGGTGTCAGTTCCAAAAATTTTAAATATTCTTTCAGAGGACTGAAGATTCAGCTATCTGGTACCGACTTCAAAATAATGAAGATTGAGTACAGAAATAGTTGAGGTTTAGCCGAATTCGGAAAAAGGCACTATTAGATAGTAAAAATTATTTAATACTTTTTAGTTCACATTAATGTTATTATTGTTTTTACCTTGGAAGTCGGTTTTAATACTAGATGTTGGTTTATCGATATCTGAGTCGATAGAGTCAATGTTTTTTCTGATCCGCATAAAGCACTGAATTAACTTATGAATATAAACTTGTTCAGCATCCAGTAGCTGTAACTAAACAATATGTTCTAATCCTATTCAGACTGGCACCCTGGCACCTGATACTTATTAGACTGGCTAGCTGGTACACCGTATCAGGCGACACAATAATATTGTGTCTGACACAGAAGTCGAGGGGTTGATCTATGTGAATCAGCTGTTACCTCTTTCCGAGTGTTACGCCACTGTTCCAATCTGCATAATAACTGCGTATGCGACTATGATAACTTAGCTGCAGTCTGTTGTGCAGGCTGAAGCTGCTGGGCGCGAGCGAGGCGCCGCTGCTGAGCGGGTGGCGCAGCACGCCGCACACGCCCGCCACGCCGCACACGCCAGCACCCCACCACTCACACAACCACCTCGCCACGCCGCACTGCAACGGCACCGACAGGTAACTGCTAAGCATTTTTTCCTCCTGTCTCATTTTCATCAGGTGGACAAAGACCTGCCCCTAATATAAAAAAAAGTTTGCAATTTTAGGGCATGTACATTGTACACACGGTAAATGATGTCATTTTGCGACACAGAATCGGTACTTTGCTACACAAAACCTTATCATTTTCGACCTTCCTTGACATTTGACAAGATGGGTCGAATCTGCTAGAGCTTGTCTAACTTAAAATGCGTGCCCCTCCCTCGTATTCTCAGTACAAAATTTTTCATTTATATAAACTAGTGAAGTAGTGGGGCGCCTCATTTCAAATTTGAAATTAGACAAGCTCCACACTGAATTCGATCGAATTATGTTACAAACAGATAGGTTAACCTGAGAAGAGCTCACTCTCATTAGTAAGTGCAAGTCTAAAGCGGTTCGGGATGATTTTTATTTCTTAAAACATATATTTCTATAAGAAAGCTAAATATAGTTAGTGTTCTCTTCATCTCAGTAATGTTCTTGCGCAGGCAGGTCCATTTAACTTTTTATTAGTTTTTACATGTGTCTCCGAAACACTCCAACTTTCACAATTTGTTTCAACTTTTTATATCAATGTTTTATAACTAAACAACAGCTATTTTCTTTATTGTCTCTGTGGTTCTAGTGTATTTGCGGTAAGTACGTTTACTAGATGATGCCCGTGACTTCGTTCGCGCGGAAATCTATTCATTGTACGGGAACTGTACATTTTGGTCTTATAAAGAGTTAAAACTATACTATGTCCCTTCCTATAGCCTAAAGTCTCATACATATCTTAATTGATTCAGAGGCTTAGGCGTAAAATATAACAGACGGACAGACAGCGAGGCAGACATATTTTGTACACGGATTCATACGATTTAATTTCTATTCTACGCTTTATATGAGAATCTATAATAGACAAAGAAAAGTTGTTATTTTAAAACGCGATCTGAATGTTAGTTAAACCTTCACAATTAATGCTGTAAATGCAATATCAACTTTTATAAAGGAGTAGAATGAAATAGAGAAATGAAAAGAAAACCAAGGAAATGAGCCTTCAAGCTGTTCAATAAAATAGAAAAAGAATCGTAAAAGTATTTAAGAATGCTCGGAGCATTAAAATAAAAGTCTGTTTACTGGCGCATAACTCTTTGTTGTACTTGCGTTGAATTATTGAGAAAAAAGCTTTACTTTCATTGATTTTTAGGGTTCCGTACCCAATTTGTAAAACGGGACCCTATTATTGAGACTAATTAAGGGGGCTCCCATACCAAAACACAAGTTATGGCCTATTTTTGCTCTATAACGGAACCCCTTCGTGCGCGAGTCCGACTCGCACTTGGCTTATTTAACATAAGACTGTACATAAACTGTAGGTAACTCTCTTTCATTTCTCCGAGTGAATATGACTGTCATAAACACGTTACAACTAGCAACATAAATTGTACGCCCGACACGAGTATGAAAACCAAACAAAAGTACAAAAGTTGCACGAAATGCATAACCAGGTCTAGATTAGTTTTTAACATAATTATTACTCTTCCATAGTATTTGATATTAATTAATGTTCGATACTAATTGATAGCCTGTGAACTTCGTGTCACTTAACTCCTCTTACTGTATTTACTTTCCCTGGACGTCCACGATTATTGCAAGACTAAAATTTGGCAAAATTGAAATTATTTTTTATTTATGTACTCGTATACAGGGTGTAACAAAACAAAGTGATATAATATGTGTATGTGTTCCTTAAGTAGCCCGCAAACGATCAAACATCAAACCGTCAAACACGTCAAACACGTAGTTTGTTTGACAAACAGCAGCGCAGACGATCAAACGTGCATCAAACACGTTTGTCAAACGTGAATCGGTTGAGATCATGAGATTTTGTTTGACAAACACGGCTGAACACGTTCAAACACGTTTGTCAAACGCTACGTAATCCAAATTTTCTGCAAACACGTCAAACACGTATTTTGTCAAAAAAACTACGTGTTTGACGTGTTTGATGTTTGATCGTTTGCGGGCTACTTTATAGAGGGTTCACTGTGAAAGTAGCAGCGTTGAAAGACCATTTTTTACTTTTGTATGGGGAAACTCATGACGTGTGACGCTGGGACGCTTGCTCATACAAAAGTAAAAAAAAATTGGTCCTTCAGTGCTGTTATTTTCACAGTGAACTTTCTACAAAGAACACCCAGTATCTCGTATATTATATACCCATAGTATCCATTAGTGTTTTGAAAATTATATGTATTCACTAATCTTAAACTTTACATTGTAAAGACAGACAGATGTTACATTGTAAAGAAAGAGAGACAGCTGGAAGTCTTTGGGGGACATACTTATTTAGTCACTAATTCAATAAAATAATACGGGCGATATACTTTTAAATAAAATATGGCAAAGAAACGTTTGCCGGGACAGCTAGTAAATATATAAATAAATATAATCTTAAACTTTAATAGAAAGGAAAATACATTTTGCACATTTTTCTTCATTACATAATAGCAGCTGATGCTCGCTGCCAATTTTCATGGCGCGGGCGCTGAGATGAAATGTTTGTTTAATTATTTTCATCAAGTCTGAGATGAGTTGAAGTTTTACTGGCACTTACAATTTACTTCCTCACGAAAACCCTTGAAGCTATTAAATTGTACTATGTAAAGATCTTATGCTATTGTTCGGGAGCTCACAAGTATTTGCATTTTAGATAGTAGAAGCACTCATAAAACTTTTATAGTCAACAATGATATATGGCAGGGGTTCCCAAACTTATTTTGTGTGCTGCCCACTTTGAGAACAAAATATTATGTTTTAGCGCCCCCTAATTTTACATTTTATAATGCATCCAGATAAAATGAACTTACTAATCACCCCCCAAGCCTCTACACAACGCCCCAATTTTTTTCTGGGTGTGGGACCCAGAAAAAACCGCCTGACCTTCAGCGTCCACAAGGGGGCGTTATCGCCCACTTTGGGAAAGGCTGATATACAGTATGACATAGGTTAATTTATCTTCGTAAGTGAGAGACCATGGCATTGGTAACTTTTAGAATACTCAAAGCAGTTTTGAGTTAATGGCTACCAAAATCTCTCTCAAATTACTATGAACCTACTGGCTGGCGTTTACCGGCTGTTTTTCGCACGTTTCCAAATTCAAAACTAGATGCTCCATTGAAAATCACTTCAGAAGTATATTCTAAAGAAACCTAACACAGTTTCACTCTCAGTAATCAGTTTAATGTCCTCCAAGTATATTTTTCCGTGAGCCGAATGATGAGTTAGTGCTGACAGTTGTCATTAGAATGACAGCCTTTTTACAGCCACGCGGCATGCCAGTAGTGCTCATAGCAAAGTCTTCAAATTGCTAATTGCTATGATCTTGTTCTGTTTAAAGAAGGTTGTTGGGACGGACGTGACGATATCACGTTCTAAATTCAAAATAATTAGATGTCGCGGGTTGCTTACTTTTTTTTTAAATTCCAGAAAAGAAAGCTAAATAGAAAATTAAATACAAACCACGTAATGTAACTCGTCGCTAGAACAACCAGATTAGTTCTGGTTACAGACGGTGTCAGCTAATAAATCTGAGTCAACTTTGCGCTGCGAACACCTCACACGGAATATTCAATTATGCCGTCTTAGAATAACGTAAAAGCTGATTTGCTACTCAATCTGTTAAGTTCAACAATCAGGAGTGTTTGACGTACGTATTATTAACACTAGCATTAGCAACAGGAATATATTTATGAGCAAGCAAACGCCCGCACTGCGTACAAGTAGGATCGTTAGTGAAATGCGGTACTTTTATCATTGTGTGTTTACTGTTTAGTATTTAAATCTATTTTCTTGGTTTTTATGATTTTATATTTAGAAGTTTAGAACAGAGTTTCTTGTTATTAGGATCGTGGAAACGGGAAAGTGTTTCAGTAGATTTTGGGTGCTTTGAACGAATTACAGTTTAGGATTCTAGTCTCTACATAATTCTTCAAGGAGTGCTATTAATGATTGTTTAAGAAAATAAACTTTTCATGAAAGGTAAATATAGATGTGGATTCGACTTGTAGATCAGATATCGGACATCGTGATAATAGTACATACTACAGTTCAGAAGGTGACGAAAAGCACTTCCAAAATGTTACGGTCACGATTCTGTCAAGCGGCTCTAAACAAGTGGCAAGCGATTATCGTAAACGCTAACGCTTACGCTACAAAATGTATGCGATTTGACATAAGTCATCGCTTCGCTAGCGAATACTAATTTGTCAAATCCCATAGATTTTGTAGCGTTAGCGTTTACGATAATCGCTTGCCACTTGGCTAGCCCCGCTGATTCCTGAACGATCTATCCTGAGATTCCGGTGTCAGGACGAAACTTGAACACTCCAACTTTAACTTTTTTTTTCTTCCAGCAGTCGAGGGCTACGGCGACGGTCGACGTACACAAGCGGGCGGTTACGGTCGGGCCCGCACTGGTCGTTCGTGTTCGACCCGGCCGGCCGCCTCTGCTACTACTGGTCCATGGTCGTCTCCCTAGCGTTCCTCTACAATCTATGGGTCATAGTCTATAGGTTCGCCTTTCAAGAAATTAATGGTGAGTATTCACTTTATTTACGAATAAAAATAATATATATGTATAATTGTATATAGATATCCATACTAATATTATAGATGCGAAAGTGTGTCTGTCTGTTACCTCTTAACGCCCAAAACGCTGGACCGATTTTGCTGAAATTTGTTATGAGGATAATTTAAGCCCCGGGAAAGGACGTAGAATACTTTTTGTCCCGGAAAAAAAATTACGATTCCCTTGATAAACGAATCTTGGCGCAACAGAGTAGCGGGCGTCATCTAGTTATAGTAAGGGAAAAAACCTAATGGTAGACACTTTAAGGAAACATGAAACATTTGAATGTTATAAAATATATATTTATGAAAATAAAGGATTGATAACTTCTTCCATGTCTTCAGTAACTCTTACAAAATAAAACTATTATAATTATTCTCTGACAAATCAATTAAAAAATATATTATTGGTATTTTTGTAAACTTAGTCATAAGTACTAATAGATGACATCACAAAAAACGAACATCACTAATAGTAGACACCAAGATGAACTGATACTCGTAGTTGACATAGAACATTACATAACATTTTACATTTTTCCTATTATTAGGTCTCTAATTGCCATTTTTCAAAAGATTTCATTTACTTCATCATAGTAACTACATGCATCAGAAATATTATCCACGCTGTCTCCAGATTCTATTCATTCTTCTTCCATGCTGAAACTATCTTTCCTTTTATTTTTATTTTTCATATTTTTCTTCCTAGCAAATTTATTTTCAGTCTTTAGTCGCCATGCTTCTTTTACCTCTTCTTTTTTCTTCCTTCTTTTCTCAGCTCTCCTTTTTCCTCTTTTTACTGCTAAAAAACTAAAGCAATCGATTTTTAAATCAGTACAAGGTCTAATATTATTAGACACCATGTCCATTTTAGGTGCAGTAGTTCTAAGTTCTTAGATTGTTAATAGAATTATATTTTCAGAGAGTAGTGATGATTTATGCTGTAGAATAAAGTACAAAATAACTTTGGTATTGCAAAACTCAAAGATGAGATCCATGTCATCTATTAGGTTTTTTACATTTTCAAGAACTAATAGTAGATACCCTTTATATTGTTAGGAAAAATGGATAAAAAATCTTAAATAAACATTACTTAGTGTATATGTTACGGCTAATAGCCGAAGTGCGGCTACACCTTGTTTTAGCCGGCTACAACTAGGTGTAGCGTGCCACATGCGGTTAAACATAGGTATATCCTACTTATCTTCGGTTACAACTAGATTTAGCCTTTATTATAGCGGCTAAAACGTAAGTGCAGCCACACACCGGTGGTTAAACTTAGGTGCATCCTATTTATTATCGGCTAGAACTAGGTTTTCAGGTCAGTTAAGGATTTTGGTTTTATATTGAGATTCGTATCTTGCGTTTTCTGATGGATTCGATTTTGTATCATCACCCCGGTAGATATAAGACATCTTATCCTAGACAAGCCATAAACCATGCCAGTCCGAAACAAGATTTATACTCGTAATTGTGTTGAATTATATTATGAACTGAAATGAAGTTTAGTCTTTTAATGTCCCTCTGTAGTAAAAACTGCAGTAAGTAAGTCTTGCAACATACTATCACATATGAGAGTTTGTTGATTTTTGTATGATTAAAACTGAGTTAAAAAGTTTATCCTATTTGTTTAAAAAATATAAGAGAAGAGAACAGATACATAATTGATTTTTTCATAGTTATGAAGTAAAGCTTTATTTTTTATGTTTATTTTTTTATCTTTGCGCCAAAAATGTCTACTTCGGTATGTTTATAAAGATAATATTTATAATATTTTGTGTTTTAATTACTTGTAATAACACCTTTTTTGTTAAAAGATATTTGCCTGTCAAATAATAAATGTCACTTAAACATCCCTGTCTTGTATATTTTATTCTATGTAATCGAATCGATCGGGATACGCAAAATTAGAATCTCAAAACGACTGAACTGAAAACCTAGTTCTAGCCGATGATAAATAGGATACACCTAAGTTTAACCACCGGTGTGTGGCTGCACCTAGTTTTAGCCGCTATAATAAAGGCTAAATCTAGTTGTAACCGAAGATAAGTAGGATATACCTAGGTTTAACCGCATGTGGCAGGCTGCACCTAGTTGTAACCGGCTAAAACTAGGTGTAGCCGCACTTCGGCTATTAGCCGTAATATATACAACATGACCATTAATCCAATGAAATCAATAAAAATTACAAAAAATCAAATAAATGTATTCAAAACTTACGTGCAAAATTTCGCGTATTTTCTAAGAAATTGCCGAGCGCGTGTTGACGCGGTCATATTATTTACGAAAACTGATCCCATTTTAAAATTTAATTCCCGAAGGCGTCTCTAATATATTTTTTAACCGACTTCCAAAAAACGAGGAGGTTATATGTTCGGCTGTGGATAATTTTTTTTTTTTTTATTTTTTTATTTTTGTATGTTCAACGATTACTCCGCCGTTTGTGAACCGATTTTCGAAATTTTTGTTTTGTTGTATTAGGTTTCACTCCAATTTGGTACCATGTTCGCAAAAGTGGTGACCTGATGATGGGATCCATGAGTAATCGAGGGAACTCCTCGAAATTTATATGGAAACATATGGTGATTTTGGTTTTATGTGAAGTGTACTTTAAGTATTACCTAACTTTTATTATTATTTAACTTTAATTGTTACTTAATTTTAATTGTTACTTAACTTTAAGTATTACTTATCCTTAAATATTACTTAAAGCTAAGTAATATTTAAGTCTTAAAGGCACATCAATAGATCTTAAATTGCATTTATCGAATTCCACCCGCGCACGCCACGCGCACTCCACGCGCACGCCACGCGCACTCCACGCGCACCACACGCGCACCACACGCGCACGCCACGCGCACCACACGTGCACGCCACGTGCACACCACGCGCACGCCACGCGCTTTCCACGCGCACTCCTCGCGCACATTACGTTATAATGACACATTGAGTAATTATAAAATTTAAGTAACAATTAAAGTTAAGAAATACAAAATAATTAAAGTAAAGTAATACTCAAAGCTAAGTAATAATTTAAGTTAATGAAAACTTAAATTGTTACTTAATTTTAATTGTTACTTAACTTTAATTATTACTTATTTATTTATTTATTTATTTATGTGACATGGAAAACTTACAGCTAAGTGACATCAGTGGTAATTTTATATGAGGATCAGAAAGCCAATTACCTCTAAGTAACAGAATAATTGAATACAAGATATTGTGAACGGTCTTACTAGTTAGATACAGATATATGTTTTTAAGTAGGATAACAAAATAACTAAAACAAAAAGTTTAAACTTTAAGGGTAGGTCTGACTAAAAACCAGAAAGAAGTGTATGCTAATTATATCGTACAATTTACCATAGTATTGTGGTTTGAATATGTTATACAAATTTAGGATCAAGTTATCAAAAAATTTGCAGCTCAAGCTCTTTCTAATCGACGTTGTCTTAGTAGTAAATACATCAAGATCGTAATCACGGCATAGCTTGTTGAAGTTGCGACTCGCTCTCACAACATACGAGTTTTGTCTGTAGTTGGTGGAGGCTTTTGGTACCGCTATTGGTGGGTTGAATCTTATGAATTTAGTAGGAACATTAATGGAGAATTTGGAAAGTAGTTGCGGGCAGTCTAATGCATTTGACATCGTCTTTAATAGTAAAGAACAATCAGATATCATGCGTCGTGTTTTTAATGGTAGGATATGAAATTTCTTACAAAGGCTTAGATAATTGTCCGAGTGGTATGCAATTTTTTGATGATGGCACAAAAATTTGATAAAACGCTTTTGAATCGCCTCTATACGGTCTACATGTTTATGATAGTAAGGGTTCCACACCTGCGAAGCATACTCGAGATGACTTCTGACATGTGTGCAATACAAAATTTTCAAGGTTTTCGCTTCAGTAAAACATTTCGACATACGCATCACAAACCCCAAGGCCTTGGAAGCTTTATTAATAATCGCCTCGATCTGAGTATCAAAAAATAGTTTGCAATCGTGATGTACACCTAAATAACGAACACAGCTTGACCTAGATAAGATTTGGCCTCCTAATGAATTATTCTCGTTTATGGCAAAGCGTTTCCGAGTAAACGTTATTATTGAACATTTGGTAGGATTAAGATCTAGTTTGTTCATTTTGCAATAGTTTTCAAGGTTGGAAAGGTCTAATTGAAAGTTACGAGCATCTTCAGATAATTTTATTATAGCGTAAATTTTCATATCGTCCGCAAAACATAAAAGTTTTGCGAACTTTAAGCAGGAAGCAATGTCGTTTACGTAGATTATAAATAATAAAGGCCCGAGTAGCGAGCCTTGAGGCACACCGCTCGGTACACGAACCCAGTTAAGTAATACTTTAATTGTTACCTACTTAACTTTAATTATTACTTTACTTTAAGTATTACCTAACTTTTATTATTATTTAACTTTAATTATTACTTAATTTTAATTGTTACTTAACTTTAAGTATTACTTATCCTTAAATATTACTTATTATTATTTTTAACAAAAAATTAAAACCGACTTCCAAGGTAAAAACAATATTAACATTAATATGAACTAAAAAGTATTAAATAATTTTTGCTATCTAATAGTGCCTTTTTCCGAATTCGGCTAAACCTTGACTATTTCTGTACTCAATCATCATTATTTTGAAGTCGGTACCAGATAGCTGAATCTTCAGTCCTCTGACAGAAATACCTTGGAAGTCGGTTTTAATTTTTTGTTAAAAATAATAATAATTTCACTCTTTTTAGTTACACTAGTAGGTAAACCTTCGCGTATATTTTACGTATCTTATTACACAGTTCACACTCACAAAATAATATATTATCAGTGAAGTGAACATATTGTGCTAAGTAATTTAACAATTTTAATACTTCAAACCCCAAGCGGTCACCGGCGATTGCGATAACAATAGAAAGGCTATTGTGTCTCGTTTTTCCACGATCCAAGGATCTATCAGATAAAAAATTGTATAAACTTGCATAGGATGTAGCGTAGCTACTCATCTAATATATAAAATTCTCGTGTCACAGTTTTCGTTGCCATACTCCTCGGAAACGGCTTGACCGATTCTCATGAAATTATGTGAGCATATTGTGAGGATATTGGTCTGAGAATCGGCCAACATCTATTTTTCATACCAAAAATTATTTATATGGCAAAACAACGTTTGCCGGGACAGCTAGTAATAAAATATAATATTATCATAATTATTGACAGCTGTTCTTGTATTCAAGAATTCAATTTCAAATCCATTCAAATCGATACTTAGTGCGCCATCTATCGATTAATAAGTATAACTAATTAAAAAGACACTTATTGACTTTGTGTTGTTTAAATGCTCTTTTTAAAATAACTTTATTTTTATTCTATATTTTGTCTATTAAAATTTTATAAAGTAGTTAGTATAGTAATCGATCTGTATATAAAGTAGTAAAGTATATTCGATCTGTCGCCTCCGCGGCGCTGACCGCCGTGTATATTTAAACAAAGTGTTGTTATACAGTATAAAATTATTATTATTATTAGTATATCCACACCTATGCCTTGTACTATTATCTATTCTGTGCCATGAGACATTGGTGACCTTAACACGACGTGGTAATGATGAAGACGATGATGATGATGATGATGATGATGATTATGATGATGAATATGAGTTGCATAGTAGCATATGCTTTCTGTTCTTAAAACAACGCCGAAACTCCCAAACGTGTATCTATAAGGAGTCAGGAGTTCTCTCAGCATCTTCGAAACCATGGTATACCTTGACCCAATATTTGACTTTTTGGTAGCATATTCTTAGTACACTTCACATAAAACCAAAATCACCATATGTTTCCATATAAATTTCGAGGAGTTCCCTCGATTACTCCTGGATCCCATCATCAGGTCACCACTTTGTGAACATGGTACCAAATTGGAGTAAAACCAAATACAACGAAGCAAAAATTTCGAAAATCGGATCACAAACAGCGGAGTAATCGTTGAACATACAAAAAAAAAAAAAAAAAAAAAAAAAAACCACAGCCGAACATATAACCTCCTCGTTTTTTGGAAGTCGGTTAAAAACTAAGTAATATTTAAGTCTCAAAGGCACATCAATAGATCTTAAATTGCATTTATCGAATTCCACCCGCGCACGCCACGCGCACTCCACGCGCACGCCACGCGCACTCCACGCGCACCACACGCGCACGCCACGCGCACTCCACGCGCACGCCACGCGCATTCCACGCGCACGCCACGCGCACCACACGCGCACGCCACGTGCACTCCACGCGCACCACACGCGCACGCCACGCGCACCACACGTGCACGCCACGTGCACTCCACGCGCATGCCACGCGCACCACACGCGCACCACACGCGCACGCCACGCGCACTCCACGCGCACGCCACGCGCACGCCACGCGCACGCCACGCGCACGCCACGCGCACTCCACGCGCACGCCACTCGCACGCCACGCGCACTCCACTCGCACGCACGCCACTCGCACTCCACGCGCACCACACGCGCACGCCACGCGCACGCCACGCGCACGCCACGCGCACGCCACGCGCACGCCACGCTCACGCCACGCGCACTCCACGCGCACGCCACGTGCACTCCACGCGCACGCCACGTGCACTCCACGCGCATGCCACGCGCACCACACGCGCACGCCACGCGCACTCCACGCGCACGCCCATTTTTTATGAAAATCGATTATTAAAAAATCGATTTCTTTATTTAATCGAAACCCTTACAATTAATTAAAGTTCGAGTTCGACACAAAACACTACTCTCCAACCGTCTTACGGTTTTTCCAAGGTTTTTCGATCAGCACGAGAATCTGACGCGAGTTTCACAGTTTTTACCCATCCCACAAAAGTGCTCAACGCCGCTAAAGAAGTTTTCACTTCAAAAATCACCCCAACCAAAAATGTGTATCTACTTTTCAATCGTCCCCTTTTTACTGCCAAATAAAATATATGATACTTAATTTGAATTACAAAATCTGTCAAAGTTGCATATTATTTATTTCTCATAGAAACGCAGGTAAAATAACTCGATCGGACAATACTATCGATAGTAAAATATACATCACTAGCACACGCACACATTGACAGATCAAAAATCGTCACGCATTTTCGGATTGTCAGGTGGTCTATACGACAGTATAATATATTATAAGTCTATGGTGTTATTCGTAGGATATTAATGTACTTTTCTGACTTTTTTAAAGTATTGGAAAAAGGAATTTACGTCAAAGACAAAATATATTGTTGAGAATATAATTTAGTTGATATAATTAAATAGTACATGATAATTTAATATTCATATAATATTTATAAGTACTTAATTTGAATTTATACTGCTGATTTGTATCGCGCCACGCGCACTCCACGCGCACGCCACGCGCACCACACGCGCACGCCACGCGCACGCCACGCTCACGCCACGCGCACGCCACGCGCACCACACGCGCACGCCACGCGCACCACACGCTCACGCCACGCGCACTCCACGCGCATGCCACGCGCACTCCACGCGCATGCCACGCGCACCACACGCGCACGCCACGCGCACTCCACGCGCACGCCACGCGCACCACACGCGCACGCCACGCGCACCACACGCGCACGCCACGCGCAGGCCACGCACACTCCACGCGCACGCCACGTGCACTCCACGCGCATGCCACGCGCACCACACGCGCACGCCACGCGCACTCCACGCGCACGCCCATTTTTTATGAAAATCGATTATTAAAAAATCGATTTCTTTATTTAATCGAAACCCTTACAATTAATTAAAGTTCGAGTTCGACACAAAACACTACTCTCCAACCGTCTTACGGTTTTTCCAAGGTTTTTCGATCAGCACGAGAATCTGACGCGAGTTTCACAGTTTTTACCCATCCCACAAAAGTGCTCAACGCCGCTAAAGAAGTTTTCACTTCAAAAATCACCCCAACCAAAAATGTGTATCTACTTTTCAATCGTCCCCTTTTTACTGCCAAATAAAATATATGATACTTAATTTGAATTACAAAATCTGTCAAAGTTGCATATTATTTATTTCTCATAGAAACGCAGGTAAAATAACTCGATCGGACAATACTATCGATAGTAAAATATACATCACTAGCACACGCACACATTGACAGATCAAAAATCGTCACGCATTTTCGGATTGTCAGGTGGTCTATACGACAGTATAATATATTATAAGTCTATGGTGTTATTCGTAGGATATTAATGTACTTTTCTGACTTTTTTAAAGTATTGGAAAAAGGAATTTACGTCAAAGACAAAATATATTGTTGAGAAATATAATTTAGTTGATATAATTAAATAGTACATGATAATTTAATATTCATATAATATTTATAAGTACTTAATTTGAATTTATACTGCTGATTTGTATCGCGCCACGCGCACTCCACGCGCACGCCACGCGCACCACACGCGCACGCCACGCTCACGCCACGCGCACGCCACGCGCACGCCACGTGCACTCCACGCGCATGCCACGCGCACCACACGCGCACGCCACGCGCACTCCACGCGCACGCCACGCGCACCACACGCGCACGCCACGCGCACCACACGCTCACGCCACGCGCACTCCACGCGCACGCCACGTGCACTCCACGCGCATGCCACGCGCACCACACGCGCACGCCACGCGCACGCCACGCGCACTCCACGCGCACGCCACGCGCACGCCACGCGCACGCCACGCGCACGCCACGCGCACGCCACTCGCACATTACGTTATAATTACACATTGAGTATCAATAGATCTTAAATTGCATTTATCGAATTCCACCCGCGCACGCCACGCGCACTCCACGCGCACGCCACGCGCACTCCACGCGCACCACACGCGCACGCCACGCGCACCACACGCGCACGCCACGCGCACCACACGCGCACGCCACGCGCACGCCACGCACACTCCACGCGCACGCCACTCGCACATTACGTTATAATTACACATTGAGTATCAATAGATCTTAAATTGCATTTATCGAATTCCACCCGCGCACGCCACGCGCACTCCACGCGCACGCCACGCGCACTCCACGCGCACCACACGCGCACCACACGCGCACGCCACGCGCACGCCACGCGCACTCCACGCGCACGCCACGCGCACCACACGCGCACGCCACGCGCACGCCACGCGCACGCCACGCGCACGCCACGCGCACGCCACGCGCACTCCACGCGCACGCCACGCGCACGCCACTCGCACATTACGTTATAATTACACATTGAGTATCAATAGATCTTAAATTGCATTTATCGAATTCCACCCGCGCACGCCACGCGCACTCCACGCGCACGCCACGCGCACTCCACGCGCACCACACGCGCACGCCACGCGCACTCCACGCGCACGCCACACGCACTCCACGCGCACGCCACGCGCACTCCACTCGCACGCACGCCACTCGCACTCCACGCGCACTCCACGCGCACGCCACGCGCACTCCACGCGCACCACACGCGCATGCCACGCGCACCACACGCGCACGCCACGCGCACTCCACGCGCACGCCACGCGCATTCCACGCGCACGCCACGCGCACCACACGCGCACGCCACGCGCACGCCACGCGCACTCCACGCGCACGCCACTCGCACGCCACGCGCACTCCACTCGCACGCACGCCACTCGCACTCCACGCGCACCACACGTGCACGCCACGCGCACGCCACGCGCACGCCACGCGCACGCCACGCTCACGCCACGCGCACTCCACGCGCAAGCCACGTGCACTCCACGCGCATGCCACGCGCACCACACGCGCACGCCACGCGCACTCCACGCGCACGCCCATTTTTTATGAAAATCGATTATTAAAAAATCGATTTCTTTATTTAATCGAAACCCTTACAATTAATTAAAGTTCGAGTTCGACACAAAACACTACTCTCCAACCGTCTTACGGTTTTTCCAAGGTTTTTCGATCAGCACGAGAATCTGACGCGAGTTTCACAGTTTTTACCCATCCCACAAAAGTGCTCAACGCCGCTAAAGAAGTTTAATCGAGGGAACTCCTCGAAATTTATATGGAAACATATGGTGATTTTGGTTTTATGTGAAGTGTACTAAGACTATGCTACCAAAAAGTCAAATATTGGGTCAAGGTATACCATGGTTTCGAAGATGCTGAGAGAACTCCTGACTCCTTATAGATACACGTTTGGGAGTTTCGGTGTTGTTTTAAGAACAGAAAGCATATGCTACTATGCAATTAATATTCATCATCATAATCATAATCATCATCATCGTCGTCATCATCATTACCACGTCGTGTTAAGGTCACCAATGTCTCATGGCACAGAATAGATAGTAGTACTGCAAGGCATAGGTATGGATATACTAACTCGTAATAATAATTATGTATTGTTACATAACAACACCTGCGGGCCGATTCTGTATCGTACATTTGTGAGTTAATCACTGAGTTAATAACGAAACGGAGTAGTGAGCAACCGAAAAGTCTCACTTTTGTATGCAAGTGAATACAAAAAGTGGCACTTTCCGTTATACACTCCTCCGTTTCGTTACTAACTCAGTTATTAACTCACAAATGTACGATACAGAATCAACCCGCTGTTTGTTTAATAGACGGCGGTCGGCGCTACAGAGGCGACGGTGTCGCGCGGGCGGCGCGTGGCGGCAAACGACAGATCGAATATTTTACTACTTTATATTATACAGATCGAATACTTTACTAACTACTGTTCACTTCACTGATAATATATTATTTTGTGAGTGTGAGTTGTGACTCTTAATGTAAAGAAAAGACGTCTACGTCTTACACCTAAAACTGGTCTTATGGTTCTGTAGGGTTACCCTGGGGCGTTAATCCCTCTGGCGTAATATCAATTAAGACAACCAGTGAGTGTGAGCGAGAAGAAAAAAACTATTGTAGCGAATTAGTTATATCAAATGCCGTCGAGTAAGCGTTACCGCGATGCAGATGCTTAACAACGACATCTGTTGTTGAATTGCGGAACTAAATTTTCTTAGAAAATATAAAGTTTACAAATCTCAACACTTAACAAATTGTAATAAAATACGTAAAATATACGCGAAGGTTTACGTACTAGTGTAACTAAAAAAGAGTGAAATTATTATTATTTTTAACAAAAAATTAAAACCGACTTCCAAGGTAAAAACAATAATAACATTAATATGAACTAAAAAGTATTAAATAATTTTTACTATCTAATAGTGCCTTTTTCCGAATTCGGCTAAACCTCAACTATTTCTGTACTCAATCTTCATAATTTTGAAGTCGGTGCCAGTTCAAAAAATTTTAAATATTCTGTCAGAGGACTGAAGATTCAGCTATCTGGTACCGACTTCAAAATAATGAAGATTGAGTACAGAAATAGTTGAGGCTTAGCCGAATTCGAAAAAAGGCACTATTAGATAGTAAAAATTATTTAATACTTTTTAGTTCATATTAATGTTATTATTGTTTTTACCTTGGAAGTCGGTTTTAATTTTTTGTTAAAAATAATAATTCAATTCAACAGATAGCTTGAGAAGCTTATAAAATTTACAGTGGTGAGAAATAATTAGAATAATTCTTATTTTTATAGTATTTTTGGTATAAGTGTCATCTATTAGTTCAGTGTCTAGCATTAGGTCTTTTACCTTATTTAAAAATGTTTTGTTGGTTGGTTCTTGTCTGCAAAACAACTTTCTTGACGTATCAAACAACTGACAAGTTATTAGGTATAAGTAGGTAGTGTGAATCTTTTTATTAGTGAGAGAGTATCTTTAAGATAAATTGCACCCCTAATTACTGTACGCCGCCGCCGCCGCGGTTGTAATTGTGATGACGTAGAATCAGTACTATAATATTTCCTAGTAAAATAACATTAGTCATAATAATATTATTAGCTACAATACGAGTATTCATATCGATGTATTTCTC
Source organism: Polyommatus icarus (assembly GCA_937595015.1). Lineage (NCBI taxonomy): Eukaryota > Metazoa > Arthropoda > Insecta > Lepidoptera > Lycaenidae > Polyommatus > Polyommatus icarus. The sequence continues at coordinate 13,230,627 of OW569328.1, read as the reverse complement.
CACTGCATAAGTTTTTTTTAGATCAGTTCCCGTTCTGTGAATTTTTCACTACATTGAACCCTATTTTTCGATACTTTATTAGAATAACAGCGAATACGTTTCGATTTGAAACTTATAAGCAGTAAATAGATACACCGAGAGTATAAAATGTAGGAAGGTTTCATTCGATATGCAATTATAATATGTATTTGCTCACTGCTTACGCTTCCTCTTAATACCTCAAAGACTTTAACGTTTATTTAAGAGCATGGATATTTCTTGCAACACTCATTTCGTTTTCAAAAATGTTTTTATTATTGATGTAGGTCTATAAGTAATCTTTACATACACACTTTTTTACAAAGTAATTTATTAAGCTACGTTTCAAGGCAAACAGTAGAAATCTACATACATATTACACACGTAATCATAAAATTATATCTAAATCAGCTATAAATTAGCGTTAAGATTTTCCCGTGAATTATTGCAATCAAAAGAAAATTTTGTATTCATTTTTCCGTTGTAAAATTTAGCCAATTTTAATGGAATGAAGCACAGTGATAATGTATTATACACTAGCTGTTGCCCGCGACTTCGTCCGCGTGGACTATAGTTCATAGTTGTTCCCGTACATCGATTGAATATCGGATTTTTTCAAATCGGACCAATAGTTCCTGAGATTAGCGCGTTCAAATAAGCCCTTTCAAATAATTTCCCCCCGTATTTTCCACACTTTCCTCTATATCTTCGCTCGTATTAGTATTACCATGATAAAATATAGTATACGCTATATTTTATCACGCTAATACTAATTGAATTCCTCAATAAATGGGCTATCTAACACTGAAAGATTTTTTGAAATCGGACCTCGTATTAGTATTAGCATGATAAAATATAGTATACGCTATATTTTATTATGTATTTTATTATTTTATTATGTATATATAAAATTCTCGTGTCACAGTTTTCGTTGCCATACTCCTCGGAAACGGCTTGACCGATTCTCATGAAATTATGTGAGCATATTGTGAGGATATTGGTCTGAGAATCGGCCAACATCTATTTTTCATACCAAAAATTATTTATATGGCAAAACAACGTTTGCCGGGACAGCTAGTAATATAATATAATATTATCATAATTATTGACAGCTGTTCTTGTATTCAAGAATTCAATTTCAAATCCATTCAAATCGATACTTAGTGCGCCATCTATCGATTAATAAGTATAACTAATTAAAAAGACACTTATTGACTTTGTGTTGTTTAAATGCTCTTTTTAAAATAACGTTATTTTATTCTATATTTTGTCTATTAAAATTTTATAAAGTAGTTAGTATAGTAATCGATCTGTATATAAAGTAGTAAAGTATATTCGATCTGTCGCCTCCGCGGCGCTGACCGCCGTGTATATTTAAACAAAGTGTTGTTATACAGTATAAAATTATTACTATTATTAGTATATCCACACCTATGCCTTGTACTATTATCTATTCTGTGCCATGAGACATTGGTGACCTTAACACGACGTGGTAATGATGAAGACGATGATGATGATGATGATGATGATGATGATTATGATGATGAATATGAGTTGCATAGTAGCATATGCTTTCTGTTCTTAAAACAATGCCGAAACTCCCAAACGTGTATCTATAAGGAGTCAGGAGTTCTCTCAGCATCTTCGAAACCATGGTATACCTTGACCCAATATTTGACTTTTTGGTAGAATATTCTTAGTACACTTCACATAAAACCAAAATCACCATATGTTTCCATATAAATTTCGAGGAGTTCCCTCGATTACTCCTGGATCCCATCATCAGGTCACCACTTTGTGAACATGGTACCAAATTGGAGTAAAACCAAATACAACGAAGCAAAAATTTCGAAAATCGGATCACAAACAGCGGAGTAATCGTTGAACATACAAAAAAAAAAAAAAAAAAAAAAAAAAAAAAACCACAGCCGAACATATAACCTCCTCGTTTTTTGGAAGTCGGTTAAAAACTAAGTAATATTTAAGTCTCAAAGGCACATCAATAGATCTTAAATTGCATTTATCGAATTCCACCCGCGCACGCCACGCGCACTCCACGCGCACGCCACGCGCACTCCACGCGCACCACACGCGCACGCCACGCGCACTCCACGCGCACGCCACGCGCATTCCACGCGCACGCCACGCGCACCACACGCGCACGCCACGTGCACTCCACGCGCACCACACGCGCACGCCACGCGCACCACACGTGCACGCCACGTGCACTCCACGCGCATGCCACGCGCACCACACGCGCACCACACGCGCACGCCACGCGCACTCCACGCGCACGCCACGCGCACGCCACGCGCACGCCACGCGCACGCCACGCGCACTCCACGCGCACGCCACTCGCACGCCACGCGCACTCCACTCGCACGCACGCCACTCGCACTCCACGCGCACCACACGCGCACGCCACGCGCACGCCACGCGCACGCCACGCGCACGCCACGCGCACGCCACGCGCACGCCACGCTCACGCCACGCGCACTCCACGCGCACGCCACGTGCACTCCACGCGCATGCCACGCGCACCACACGCGCACGCCACGCGCACTCCACGCGCACGCCCATTTTTTATTAAAATCGATTATTAAAAAATCGATTTCTTTATTTAATCGAAACCCTTACAATTAATTAAAGTTCGAGTTCGACACAAAACACTACTCTCCAACCGTCTTACGGTTTTTCCAAGGTTTTTCGATCAGCACGAGAATCTGACGCGAGTTTCACAGTTTTTACCCATCCCACAAAAGTGCTCAACGCCGCTAAAGAAGTTTTCACTTCAAAAATCACCCCAACCAAAAATGTGTATCTACTTTTCAATCGTCCCCTTTTTACTGCCAAATAAAATATATGATACTTAATTTGAATTACAAAATCTGTCAAAGTTGCATATTATTTATTTCTCATAGAAACGCAGGTAAAATAACTCGATCGGACAATACTATCGATAGTAAAATATACATCACTAGCACACGCACACATTGACAGATCAAAAATCGTCACGCATTTTCGGATTGTCAGGTGGTCTATACGACAGTATAATATATTATAAGTCTATGGTGTTATTCGTAGGATATTAATGTACTTTTCTGACTTTTTTAAAGTATTGGAAAAAGGAATTTACGTCAAAGACAAAATATATTGTTGAGAAATATAATTCAGTTGATATAATTAAATAGTACATGATAATTTAATATTCATATAATATTTATAAGTACTTAATTTGAATTTATACTGCTGATTTGTATCGCGCCACGCGCACTCCACGCGCACGCCACGCGCACCACACGCGCACGCCACGCTCACGCCACGCTCACGCCACGCGCACGCCACGTGCACTCCACGCGCATGCCACGCGCACCACACGCGCACGCCACGCGCACTCCACGCGCACGCCACGCGCACCACACGCGCACGCCACGCGCACCACACGCTCACGCCACGCGCACTCCACGCGCACGCCACGTGCACTCCACGCGCATGCCACGCGCACCACACGCGAACGCCACGCGCACCACACGCGAACGCCACGCGCACCACACGCGCACGCCACGCGCACCACACGCGCACGCCACGCGCACGCCACGCACACTCCACGCGCACGCCACTCGCACATTACGTTATAATTACACATTGAGTATCAATAGATCTTAAATTGCATTTATCGAATTCCACCCGCGCACGCCACGCGCACTCCACGCGCACGCCACGCGCACTCCACGCGCACCACACGCGCACGCCACGCGCACTCCACGCGCACGCCACGCGCATTCCACGCGCACGCCACGCGCACCACACGCGCACGCCACGCGCACGCCACGCGCACTCCACGCGCACGCCACGCGCACCACACGCGCACGCCACGCGCACGCCACGCGCACTCCACGCACACGCCACTCGCACATTACGTTATAATTACACATTGAGTATCAGTAGATCTTAAATTGCATTTATCGAATTCCACCCGCGCACGCCACGCGCACTCCACGCGCAAGCCACGTGCACTCCACGCGCATGCCACGCGCACCACACGCGAACGCCACGCGCACCACACGCGAACGCCACGCGCACCACACGCGCACGCCACGCGCACCACACGCGCACGCCACGCGCACCACACGCGCACGCCACGCGCACGCCACGCACACTCCACGCGCACGCCACTCGCACATTACGTTATAATTACACATTGAGTATCAATAGATCTTAAATTGCATTTATCGAATTCCACCCGCGCACGCCACGCGCACTCCACGCGCACGCCACGCGCACTCCACGCGCACCACACGCGCACGCCACGCGCACTCCACGCGCACGCCACGCGCATTCCACGCGCACGCCACGCGCACCACACGCGCACGCCACGCGCACGCCACGCGCACTCCACGCGCACGCCACGCGCACCACACGCGCACGCCACGCGCACGCCACGCGCACTCCACGCACACGCCACTCGCACATTACGTTATAATTACACATTGAGTATCAGTAGATCTTAAATTGCATTTATCGAATTCCACCCGCGCACGCCACTCGCACTCCACGCGCACGCCACGCGCACTCCACGCGCACCACACGCGCACGCCACGCGCACTCCACGCGCACGCCACGCGCATTCCACGCGCACGCCACGCGCACCACACGCGCACGCCACGCGCACTCCACGCGCACGCCACGCGCACCACACGCGCACGCCACGCTCACGCCACGCTCACGCCACGCGCACGCCACGTGCACTCCACGCGCATGCCACGCGCACCACACGCGCACGCCACGCGCACTCCACGCACACGCCACGCGCACCACACGCGCACGCCACGCGCACCACACGCTCACGCCACGCGCACTCCACGCGCACGCCACGTGCACTCCACGCGCATGCCACGCGCACCACACGCGCACGCCACGCGCACTCCACGCGCACGCCACGTGCACTCCACGCGCATGCCACGCGCACCACACGCGCACGCCACGCGCACGCCACGCGCACGCCACGCGCACGCCACGCGCACGCCACGCGCACGCCACGCGCACTCCACGCGCACGCCACTCGCACGCCACGCGCACTCCACTCGCACGCACGCCACTCGCACTCCACGCGCACTCCACGCGCACGCCACGCGCACTCCACTCGCACATTACGTTATAATTACACATTGAGTAATTATAAAAGTTAAGTAACTTTTTTAATTTAATTGTTACATAACTTTAATTATTACTTATTTATTTATTTATTTATGTGACATGGAAAACTTACAGCTAAGTGACATCAGTGGAAATTTTATATGAGGATCAGAAAGCCAATTACAAGTTTTCACCTCTAAGTAACAGAATAATTGAATACAAGATATTGTGAACGGTCTTACTAGTTAGATACAGATATATGTTTTTAAGTCCTAATGAACTACTTTACGAATAAATTAGTAACAACGTAGCATCCTGTATCCTGTATAGCTGTACAAGTACGGGCGAGCGGTGCATGCGACGGCCGGGCCGGCCGCGAGCCGCATAATGTTCACAGTAATGAGACGGTCGAGACGTATAGCATGCGCGTCCGCTGAACTCCGCTGTCGTACGCACCGAGCGCTCGGCTGGTAGGTATTGTGTGAAATTGTGAATTATCAATTAAAATATTATATAAATAGCTGTACTTACACAATTTTGGAACATAAAAATATGAAAACCTTACTAAATCGAGATAAAAATGTGAAAGGTAGAATCGTTTTTTTGAGCGTGATTAGTGATTACGTTTAGAAAATTGTGTAGGTACTGTGTCTACTCTTTCTTGACAAACTGTAAAATGTTTGTATGTTTATTTGTTTAAAAATTGTAGTAGTATTTTTTACCCAACTGCCAGGAGGGTTATGTAGCTTTTAATTTGTTTTATATAAGGAGCGTGAACCAGCAACAAGACAAACCTGTCAGGGTTTTTTGTTGCTGTATATTAAAATGTATATTTTATATTATTTTGGTTAATAAATAAATAAAATAAAATAAAAAATAAATAAAGTAGGATAACAAAACTTACAACAACTTACAGCTAAGTGACATCAGTGGAAATTTTATATGAGGATCAGAAAGCCAATTACAAGTTTTCACCTCTAAGTAACAGAATAATTGAATACAAGATATTGTGAACGGTCTTACTAGTTAGATACAGATATATGTTTTTAAGTAGGATAACAAAATAACTAAAACAAAAAGTTTATTATTATTTATTATATTAATAGCAACATTACAGTATTATAGATAAGTCTACAATAATTATGTTACTTGTTAGAATGAGATGATTAGATTTTAAATATTTTCTTTTGACATTAATAACATTACATAAAGCTTATTTTTAACCGACTTCCAAAAAACGAGGAGGTTATATGTTCGGCTGTGGTTTTTTTTTTTTTTTTTTTTTTTTTGTATGATCAACGATTACTCCGCCGTTTGTGAACCGATTTTCGAAATTTTTGTTTTGTTGTATTAGGTTTCTCTCTAATTTGGTACCATGTTCGCAAAAGTGGTGACCTGATGATGGGATCCATGAGTAATCGAGGGAACTCCTCGAAATTTATATGGAAACATATGGTGATTTTGGTTTTATGTGAAGTGTACTAAGAATATGCTACCAAAAAGTCAAATATTGGGTCAAGGTATACCATGGTTTCGAAGATGCTGAGAGAACTCCTGACTCCTTATAGATACACGTTTGGGAGTTTCGGTGTTGTTTTAAGAACAGAAAGCATATGCTACTATGCAATTAATATTCATCATCATAATCATAATCATCATCATCGTCGTCATCATCATTACCACGTCGTGTTAAGGTCACCAATGTCTCATGGCACAGAATAGATAGTAGTACTGCAAGGCATAGGTATGGATATACTAACTCGTAATAATAATTATGTATTGTTACATAACAACACCTGCGGGCCGATTCTGTATCGTACATTTGTGAGTTAATCACTGAGTTAATAACGAAACGGAGTAGTGAGCAACCGAAAAGTCTCACTTTTGTATGCAAGTGAATACAAAAAGTGGCACTTTCCGTTATACACTCCTCCGTTTCGTTACTAACTCAGTTATTAACTCACAAATGTACGATACAGAATCAACCCGCTGTTTGTTTAATAGACGGCGGTCGGCGCTACAGAGGCGACGGTGTCGCGCGGGCGGCGCGTGGCGGCAAACGACAGATCGAATATTTTACTACTTTATATTATACAGATCGAATACTTTACTAACTACTGTTCACTTCACTGATAATATATTATTTTGTGAGTGTGAGTTGTGACTCTTAATGTAAAGAAAAGACGTCTACGTCTTACACCTAAAACTGGTCTTATGGTTCTGTAGGGTTACCCTGGGACGTTAATCCCTCTGGCGTAATATCAATTAAGACAACCAGTGAGTGTGAGCGAGAAGAAAAAAACTATTGTAGCGAATTAGTTATATCAAATGCCGTCGAGTAAGCGTTACCGCGATGCAGATGCTTAACAACGACATCTGTTGTTGAATTGCGGAACTAAATTTTCTTAGAAAATATAAAGTTTACAAATCTCAACACTTAACAAATTGTAATAAAATACGTAAAATATACGCGAAGGTTTACGTACTAGTGTAACTAAAAAAGAGTGAAATTATTATTATTTTTAACAAAAAATTAAAACCGACTTCCAAGGTAAAAACAATAATAACATTAATATGAACTAAAAAGTATTAAATAATTTTTACTATCTAATAGTGCCTTTTTCCGAATTCGGCTAAACCTCAACTATTTCTGTACTCAATCTTCATAATTTTGAAGTCGGTGCCAGTTCAAAAAATTTTAAATATTCTGTCAGAGGACTGAAGATTCAGCTATCTGGTACCGACTTCAAAATAATGAAGATTGAGTACAGAAATAGTTGAGGTTTAGCCGAATTCGGAAAAAGGCACTATTAGATAGTAAAAATTATTTAATACTTTTTAGTTCATATTAATGTTATTATTGTTTTTACCTTGGAAGTCGGTTTTAATTTTTTGTTAAAAATAATAATTCAATTCAACAGATAGCTTGAGAAGCTTATAAAATTTACAGTGGTGAGAAATAATTAGAATAATTCTTATTTTTATAGTATTTTTGGTATAAGTGTCATCTATTAGTTCAGTGTCTAGCATTAGGTCTTTTACCTTATTTAAAAATGTTTTGTTGGTTGGTTCTTGTCTGCAAAACAACTTTCTTGACGTATCAAACAACTGACAAGTTATTAGGTATAAGTAGGTAGTGTGAATCTTTTTATTAGTGAGAGAGTATCTTTAAGATAAATTGCACCCCTAATTACTGTACGCCGCCGCCGCCGCGGTTGTAATTGTGATGACGTAGAATCAGTACTATAATATTTCCTAGTAAAATAACATTAGTCATAATAATATTATTAGCTACAATACGAGTATTCATATCGATGTATTTCTCCACTGCATAAGTTTTTTTTAGATCAGTTCCCGTTCTGTGAATTTTTCACTACATTGAACCCTATTTTTCGATACTTTATTAGAATAACAGCGAATACGTTTCGATTTGAAACTTATAAGCAGTAAATAGATACACCGAGAGTATAAAATGTAGGAAGGTTTCATTCGATATGCAATTATAATATGTATTTGCTCACTGCTTACGCTTCCTCTTAATACCTCAAAGACTTTAACGTTTATTTAAGAGCATGGATATTTCTTGCAACACTCATTTCGTTTTCAAAAATGTTTTTATTATTGATGTAGGTCTATAAGTAATCTTTACATACACACTTTTTTACAAAGTAATTTATTAAGCTACGTTTCAAGGCAAACAGTAGAAATCTACATACACATTACACACGTAATTATAAAATTATATCTAAATCAGCTATAAATTAGCGTTAAGATTATCCCGTGAATTATTGCAATCAAAAGAAAAGTTTGTGTTCATTTTTCCGTTGTAAAATTTAGCCAATTTTAATGGAATGAAGCACAGTGATAATGCATTATACACTAGCTGTTGCCCGCGACTTCGTCCGCGTGGACTATAGTTTATAGTTGCTAATACTAATTGAATTCCTCAATAAATGGGCTATCTAACACTGAAAGATTTTTTTGAAATCGGACCTCGTATTAGTATTAGCATGATAAAATATAGTATACGCTATATTTTATCATGCTAATACTAATTGTCTTCCTCAATAAATGGGCTATCTAATACTGAAAGATTTTTTCAAATCGGACCAGTGGTTCCTGAGATTAGCGCGTTCAAATAAGCCCTTTCACATAGTTTTCCCCGTTTTTTCCACATTTTCCTCTATTTATTCGCTCCCGTTAGTCGTAGCGTGATAAAATATAACCTATAGCCTTTCTCGCTAAATAGGCTATCTAACACTGAAAGATTTTTTCAATTCGGACCAGTATTTCCTGAGATTAGCGCGTTCAAATAAGCCCTTTCACATAATTTCTCCCGTTTTTTCCTCATTTTCCTCAATTTCTTCGCTTTTATAAGTTTAGCGGGATAACATATAGCCTATAGCCTTCCTCGATAAATGGGCTTACACTGAAAGAATTTTTCAAATCGGACCAGTAGTTCCTGAGATTAGCGCGTTCAAACTATTACTAAATAAGCATTTCATATAATTTTCCCCGTTTTTTCCACATTATCCTTTATTGATTCGCTCCTATTAGTCTAAGCGTGATAAAATATAGCATATAGCCTTCCTCGATAAATGGGCTATCTAACACTGAAATAATTTTTCAAATCGGACCAGTAGTTCCTGAGCGCGAGATTGTCGCGTAGCGACATCTATTAGGCCTCTATAGAACCTTTACGCCTAATAGATTGCGTCGTTTATCGATAAAATATAACTTGAAATGAGGTTAGTAGCGACATCTTTGGGGTAATGGTGCAACTATTTTAACTCTGTTGGGATTTCTGTTATTTTTACAAGATATTTTCCTTGTTATTAACTATTTCATAATTAAATAAAAAGTATTGTTTTAAATTACATCTACCTAAAGATAATTATATTTTTAACTTAATTTTTTTTTAATTGTTGATGACTTTTAATTTGCGTTCTTTGACAGCTACCACTGTCAACTTTAAAAAATATACCGGCTCGAGGCTCGAGGGTATAAACACTCTCCGGCTTGGGCATGACTTTCTTTTTCTTTACTTTCAAAGGACCCCTCGTTTTGGTGAGTGCGTGTTTAGTGTTGTGTTTGTAGGATTTTCCAAGTTTCTTGTCTTTTAATGGCACCTGGCACTCGATGCTGTGCCTGTCACCGGGATCACGAAGACTTGAGGAGCTGGAGTCCCGCAAGTCGCTGCCTGTCCCTGAGGCTAAGTTTCGTACCCGCGTTCCCCGCTCTCCGCTGACTAACTAGTTAGTATTTAAATAAATTTGTTATTTGTTAATTCTCTTTTTTATTTATCTCTTAACTCTCTTCTAAATTTATTGTCCCTGTGCCGGCCAGGTGACAAGATTAGTGCGTTCAAACAAACAAACAAACAAACAAACTCTTCCGCTTTATAATATTAGTATAGATTATCACTGTGCTTCATTCCATTAAAATTGGTGCAGCAAAACTGTGCAGTTTTTGTGCCTTCGGCATAAGCAAGAGAATGTCGCAAAAATTTATTGCAAAACCTAATGAAAGGCGAAAAGAGTGTGATCTTAAGGGCGTTCCGTCCGGAGATTCCGTAATAATTGACCGTATTTAAAACCTTATAAACTCATAATCTGAAAGCTACAAAGTTATAATAAAAATACAGCAATAATCTTCAGTATATCAACATTCCTTTTGTCGTTTTAAATTTTATATTTTTGTTTCTTATACTCATGATATCAGCTTCCAAAGTAATACCAATTTGTTAAAATTCAAGCATACATTCAGCATCTCCTTAGGATTTACAAATTACTTTTATTTGAAACTCACGCCAATAGATCGGCAATATCATAAACTTCATATTCGCCGTTTTAATTTTTTTTAGGACAATTTTGAACTAAGATGAGTAAAAATAATAGGATTTTGGGGCGATCACGGCAACGCGGCAAATGTATGGCCAAGGTCGTTTGCTCGGGGGACGGCCTTAATACCATTAAACTGTTTTAAACACCACTCTCAGCAACAGATCCCGCTTAATGAAGCCTCTTAGAGGATAAAAGTGCAATTTAATTCTCTTCTTATGTAAAATATCATGAAAACGAGATTATAACGTGGGCGCTGTTGCAACAGACACGATTATTTCATTACGTAGTTATTTTTGGTGGGTAAAATTAACTATATTTGAAGCAAGAATAATATTTTTTACAAATAAAATTAATACTTTACAATAACCACTAGATGACGTCCGTAACTGTGATGCGCCAAAATTCATTTAGCGCGTGGGAACCGTACATTATTCGGGATAAAAGGTATACTATGCCTTTTCCCGGGACTCGAGATATTATCTCCATACCAAATTTCAGCGAAATGGGTTCAGCGGTTTGGGCGTGGAGAGATAACAGACAGACGGACAGACAGACACAAATTCGCATTTATAATATTAGTATGGATATTTAAAGAAAGAATAATATTTTTTACAAATAAAATTAATAATAGACCAGCTTCAAAATCACCTAACAAAATACATAAAGGGACAAAATATAGTGGAAGTCTATAGCTGCTGCTGTTGCTGAATACTTTTTCTACTTATACTCGTTCGGAGCGGCTGAGACAAAACATCCACATAAGCCGTTGAAGATATTTTTTTGTGCTACAGACCCTTGACTTATGTGCAGAATGAGAACTGTTTTATAAATTAAATTAATAAATTCTATCGTTTTTTGCTATGAGTTTAAAGTTTAGACTCTAAACTAACACAAGTTTGGAAGATAATAAATAGTACAATGTAGTACTTTGAAGTCTGAAGGTTTTTGATTTGCCGACTTTTTTATTATTTTATGACATCTCCCCAGCTGCCGCGGCCGGTATGAAACGTGTAATTTTATTCGACTCCTGTTTTAATTTCCCATTTTATGTTAAAATTGTTTGCTTGGACGTCGGCAGCGGGTTTTTATTACAAAAACAACTATTATGTACGGCTGTTAATTTGTTTAGTTGCTCATTTTTTTACTTTTCTGCATAATCATTGTGTGTAAGTTGGTTTTCCGCACTGTACGCTGCAGAGATAATTATTTCTTAAATATTTAAGTTTCCTCTAGGATAATTTGTTTTACTGGTTGATTGTATTTCGTTCGTGAAAAACGACGGTAGTTAACCGCGTATATACTCAACTTGTAGGGCAGTATCTTAATTTGTCTACAGTCTGTTCTATTGAGTGTTAATTATTATTAGAATTAGTTTGAAAGTTCCGTACACCCAAAAAAAAAAACAACTCTCATAATAAATGACGACCTCTGTGGCTCAGTTGGTGGGCTGTTGGTAGCTCAAGCCGGGGGTCGCGGGTTCCCATTCCGCCGATGGAACAAAAACATTTCAAAGTTCCTGGGTCATGGATGTGTATAATATAATAAAAATCTTAAATATATGTATAGTATAAAAGTATTAAATAAAGGACAAAGCTAAAAAACTCAGAGTGAACAGATACAGGATGTAGCTCAGAATTTCAGTAATATTAAATGAAATTATTCTGTATATATTTCAACTTAAGATTTGATGGCCAAAGGGGAGATATTGCTATTAACTTTTCGTAAGGAGTGATGTTTAATATTTTTTTATTTATGTTATTTTTCGGCGTTTTTGCGGCCGTAATTGTAGTTAGAATGATAATAATAATATCTATGAACGCTTCACACCACGTCAGTCTGGCCCCGTGCTAAGTAGGTACCTGAAGGACTTGTGTTATGGGTACCAGACAACGGAAATATACAGTGTGTAACAAAAATAAATGATAATACTTTAGGGTCTGTACGTGTTCCTTGTAGAGAGTTCACTTTGAAAGTGGCAGCGCTGAAAGATCAAAATTTTTTTTCACTTTTGTATGGGGAAACTCGTGACGCTCGGGCCCTTGCCCATACAAAAGTGAAAAAAAAATCGTCTTTCAGAGCTACTACTTTCACAGTGAACTCTCTACAAGGAACACGTACTCACCCTTAAGTATTATTACTTATTTTTGTTACACACTGTATATTTCCGTTGTCTGGTACCCATAACACAAGTCCTTCAGGTATCTACTTAGCACGGGGCCAGACTGACGTGGTGTGAAGCGTTCATAGATATTATTATTATCATTCTAACTACAATTCAGCTGCAAAACGCCGCAAAATAACATAAATAAAAAAATTATAAACATCGCTAATTACGAAAAGTTAATAGCAATATCTCCCCTTTAGCCATCAAATCTTACAATGAAATATATACAGAATTATTTCATTTAATATTACTGAAATTCTAAGATACATCCTGTATCTGTTCGCTCTGGGTTTTTTTTCATACATTTGATAGTATTGTCTTTTATCAGTTGTCTGGTACCCGTAACACAAGTCCTTCAGGTACTTACCATGGGGCCAGACTGACGTGGTGTGAAGCGTCCATAGATATTATTATTATATCATATTAGTATAGAGTCACGTATTTTCATAACAGCTTGTATTAAAACAATGTTTCCTTTGTTTCAGGTGAAACGTTGATCGTGTGGTTTTGTTTGGATTACTTTTCGGACTTTCTATATCTAACGGACATTTTATTCCACTTTCGTACGGGGTACCTCGAGGACGGGGTTCTTCAGACGGACGCGGCGAAACTCCGCGCCCACTACATGAACTCCACCACATTCTACATCGACTGCCTCTGCCTCCTGCCCCTGGACTTCCTCTACCTCTCCATAGGCTTCAACTCCATTCTCCGCTCTTTAAGGCTGGTGAAGATCTACCGGTTCTGGGCCTTCATGGACCGCACGGAGCGGCACACGAACTACCCCAACCTGTTCCGGTCGACCAGTCTCATCCACTACCTCCTAGTTATATTCCACTGGAACGGGTGCTTTTACCATCTAATATATAAAAATAATGGGTTCGGGAGCAAAAACTGGGTGTACCACGACTCGGATTCGGCGGACGTGGTGAAGCAGTACCTGCAGAGCTACTACTGGTGTACACTGGCGCTCACCACTATTGGTAAGTTATACATTTTACTAGGGTAATCATGGTAAATTTTGATACAGGGTACAAATAATTCTAGGGACTTACCCTACTCGCTGTATCCGAACATATCCTGACTAACCTAATATTACATGAAACGTAGTATGTAATGAGTAAGCTAGAGAACTTTAAGCCCAAAACATGAGATCTGTTGTCGACGAGAAGATAATGAAGGATAGTAAACACTATGATTATCCCTTTACAATTTATTGTATCTCACCCCGTTTTATTAGCTTCATCCCAAATTCATCCACATCCCGATATTTACGGTAAATGATGAAAATCAATAATGATCGTTATCATAAGATAAACATTGAAACTATCCATAATACCTGGCCAACTTTAAAACAAACAAATCAAAAATATCCACCGCAGCATGTTTGGAGAGGCGGGCGATGAAATACGCGCGGAATTCTCGCTATTATTACTATTTACTGTTTGCATAAAATCGTATTCCCAGCCGGGAGATAAACCATGCGCGATAAACTCCTCCCTGATCCCTTAGATAATAGATGGGATATGTTTTTAAACTTTAAAATAAACATTACGAGCAAAAATTGCGAAATATTTACCGTAGCGCAGCGCGAAAATTTATTTGTCGTCCGGCTCCTGTCCTGTGATTTTGCTTCAAAAACAATGCAACGGTTCCAATATGTTTGTTCAATAAAAACGATATCAAATATGAATCATTCCGGCGAAAGGTATTTCAACAAATATTGAAAATAGAATTCATCTCGACGTTGTATCGGGAAATACAATCTTCTAACAAATGTTGCGTTTTTCTGTTCAGTAATTATTGTTTGAAATATTAGAATTAAAATTGTAGCTGAACTTAAAAGTACATTACCGTACTTTACACTAGTAAACATCGCATGCACCGAAAATTATGATTTTGGTCTCATTCAATTTGGAATACCATCTAGAACATTCTATCAAAATTCCAAGACGGGCTGAAAAAAAAAGCAAAAGCTATAAACAATTAAGTAAACATAAAAATAAGGGTTTGGTTTGTTTTCAATATTTCAAAAACTATTTGAGATAATCAAAATTTGAAAATAGATCCTTAAAGAGCAGGAAATTTCCTAAAAAAATCCTAGATCCTGGAACCTTGCCAATTATCCTTATAGCTTTAATTGAGCGGCGAAAGTAACGGTGAAACCGCGTGGTTCAGGTTTTGCGTGATTTGCCGCAATCTGCTACGTGAACTAAAAAAAGATTTTAAGTTATTAAATATTAATATTAAGGAATAAAAAAAAATGGGTACTAAGTAGACATATCAATAAACAATAATCCGTTAACGAAAATAAATTATCACAATTTGTTTAATTATTATGCTTTTCTTAATTTGTTAATAGTCAGCATTTTAATGTTAACATAAAAACGCTGATTATTTCTAAACAAGAAATCTAGAAATTGTTATTATTCTTTTGAGCTAATCCTAAAAGGGCTTAGAAGAGTTATCCGGTGGAAAAATTTAATAATTTTGATTTTTCACTTTTTTATTAACATTCAAAAGCATTCCGAAATTATTCATGTAAATAAAGCAATTATGGTACTTTTATATCCAATTATTGTTATTATTTTGTTTTGTTATTGTTAGAAGCCAGATAACAATATATATTTTTATATTTATAACTAATAAAATTTAAATAATCATTTTTATTGATGAAAAAACCCAAATTGCTTTATTTACATGAAAATTTCATGAATGCCTTTGATTGTTCATAAAAAAGTGAAAAATCAAAATTATTGAATTTTTCCACCGGATATCTCTTTTAAACCCTTTTAAGATTATCTCAAAAGAATAATAAAAATTTCTAGATTTCTTGTTTAGAAATAATCAGCGTTTTTATGTTAACATTAAAATGGTGACTATTAACAAATGAACAAAAGCATAACATTTAAACAAACTGTGATAATTTATTTTTATTGACGGATTATTGTTTATTGATATGTCTACTTAGTACCCAATTTTTTTTATTTCTTTATATTTATATTTAATCAGTTAAAATATATTTTTTAGTTCGCGTGGCAGATTGCGGCAAATCACGCGAAACTCGAACTACGCGTTTTTACCGTTACTTTCGCCGCTCATTTAAAGTTATAAGGATTATTGGTAAGGTTCCAGGATCTAAGATTTTTTTTAGGAAATTTCCTTTTCTTTAAGGATCTGTTTTCAAATTTTGATTATCTTAAATAGTTTTCGAAATATTAAAAAAAATCCAAACCCTTCTTTTTATGTTTACTTAATTGTTTATAACTATTGCATTTTTTTGCCCCTCTTGGAATTTTGATAGAATGTTCTAGATGGTATTTCGAATCGAATGAGACCAAAATCATAATTTTCGGTGAATGAGATCAGGTTTCGAGGAAAATGGCACTTGTTAATCAGACTACTTGTAGTTTCGTTGTACTAGTTTATCTCTTTTAACACTTTCACATTTTCTTTTCTCTAAAATCTAGGCCCAAGAGTGTAGCTACATGAAATAGTTGTCCTACTTAAAAAATCACTTTTAATAACCCCGTTTAATCATTTATAGGGACTACCATGAGTAAATACCATCATGATAGGATAATTATATCAATATGTGCTTATTAATTGTTTGTTTTGGTCTATCGTCTTCTTACGGATTCGGCCGGGTAAAAAAAACTCAAATTGTATTATGATTTTTGCTGATGTCGACGAAAAAAATAACTTCGAAACAATCTACAGACTAACAAGTATATTACATACACGGGTAAGTTAAGACGGGTAGAGACGAGCCCGGTACGTATATCCTCGAACAATAGTATCTGTATAGTTTAATTAAGTCAAGTAACAAAGGAGGCCGACAGTTATTTTATTAATGAGGATGTATGAAGTTTTTCATGGCTCTGTTGGCACGTGGTTTTGGTATTATCTACACAGGATAGGCTTGTTATACGAAATAAGGATAAATTATTTCGTTACAGACATTTAAAACATTAAACATTAAATAATTTAATGTTTAGTTTTATTGCTGAATTAGCTTCGGTCACACGGAGTTACAACAGTTGAAGTGGTTAGCGATTTCAAAATTGATCCTTCGAAAAAATGTACTTATTTGCTATGGAAAATAGTAAATATAAGACCACGGAGGCACGGACACGGATTCAGCTGGTAGCGGGGCTATTCGCGCCGCTTTCCGCGCCTCTGTTTTCGTGTCCAGTTTCATATAATATTTCCCTTTTTTCCATATAAATATCTTTTTGTTTACCGCAAAAGCTTAATTTTTGAGCTTTGCGATCGATTGATTGACTCTGTGTCGGTATAAGCTGACCCCTATAAAAAATTTCGCAACAAGATTAAGTATCAAGAAGTAAGAACAGCAACGCTTAAAACCTTCGGTTTATTAAGGTTTCTTCATTACTATGGAAATATAAAGTCCTTAGTTCTTGACGGAAACTTTTTCATTAGAAGTTCCCTATGAAATTGTCATCTAAAGTTGAAACTTCATGTAAGTACATTACAGTTTCTCTGCTTTATAAATAGCTCACCTCATGCTAGGCTTTCATCTGTATTTAATATCGTCTTTTCAATTTAGATTTAATTAAATGTTTAATGAACATCGAAATGCTCTTATTTACTTCATTATCAATTCCTTTTGAGTAGTCTCTACTCCATAGCTAATCACGTTTCGCGTTCTTTTGTTTGCAAGTAATAAATGTTTTTATCAAATGAGTGTTTGAAAATGTGCCTTACTTTTGATTTTAACTTACATTATTTAAATCTCAACCATACGAACACATCAGTATTTTCAGTAAAAAGAAGTAAGTAATAAAATTTATGGTTATTTTATGTAATATCAACAGCTGCGTTAAACATAAAACATCTGAAGATTTTTTTAATATTTTCGTACAAAGCTTACACACATTTGATGTGTATCAAAACATTTGAATACCGAACACGATCGGAATGGCATTACTTTGTCTAACAGCGGAATTTATTTTTCCCTAATCGAAATAATAACTCAAGTTTCTCGCGTAGTAAATCTTAAAATACATCGCAACATCTCCGCCGTTTATCAAGTTTATCTTAGGGGCGATACGTTATTTTATATTTGGCGGGTCGGTTAAACATTTTTAGATCTGTAATTCGATTTATAATAACTTTAGATTTATTACTTTATAGCTCTTCAGACTCTACTATATAGCTCTACTTATACTGTATGTAGTTTGTATGGGGATTTGTAAACGCGAAATACAATATTATGTATATGAATCATAGGAACCGTAATTAAGCCTCAATAGAGATAGTTTACATCCTTCTTAAATTGTAAATACCAATTGTCGAAGCTTTCTTGAAGATAGGAATTTTATATTCAACATTTTTTTTAACCAGATGATGTCCGCTTTGAACAAATTTAAGCGCAACCTGGTTGCGTTAAAATTTGTTTATCGCGCGTGAACCGTACATTTTTTCTGGAATAAAAAGTTTCCTATGTCCTTTCCCGGGACACAAAGTATCTCCATACCAAATTTCAGCAAAATCGGTTTAGTAGTTTGGGCGTGAAGAAGTAACAAACAGACAGACAGACACACTTTCGTATTTATATTATTAGTATTATGATCATTTTTGAGGCCATCGTATCGTAAAAATGTAGAAACTTCTATCTACAAAACAGAGCTTAACACACAAAAGGTATCTGAATGTGTCCATTACACTATGGAACAATGATAAGTATTTAGTAAGAATTTCATTTGCCGGAAGACATTTCACTAAAAGCGATTAAAACGTTCCCATTGAAAACTACGGAGTGAATATAATGGAGCAGATACGGGGACTTTTAACTTCATTCATACAGTTGTGAGTTCGAGAACCTTAAGGCCGTGTTCACACCAAACTGACTGTGAGCCTCCGAATGTGAGCGAACGTTACGCAGTTTATTGTATTTCCATACAAATTCACTTTTTCGTTCACACCTAACCGACAATACGCTATTACGCTAGGCGTAGACGCGGACATTCGATACCATATATTTTCTCGTTCATACTGGAGCTCACAGTGAGCCTGCTTACTTTCGGCGGCCCACTGTCGGTTTGGTGTGAACACGGCCTAAGCGACGTACCCATTAACCGTAACCGTAGTCCGTAGTCTTGCCGCCTAAATTTCTAAGGGATAACAGAAATAAATAGCCATAATGCTTCCGCAAATGTATACAATATCTACAAAGTTCAGGGTTCCCGCTCGATCAGCTTTAAAAATTTGGCTTTGTACGCTTAAGGCCTCTATATCCGCCAATGACCTTGATCATTGTCTGTCAGTGCGAATATCGACGTAAATGACATTAAAATAACATTCATAACAGCGCGCCTTGTACTGTGGCGGTTACGACGCTCGCCGCGTCCATGATAGGGCGAAATAGGAGAAAAAACCTTTTTAAGGCTTAATCTAATACATATTTCAAAAAAGTAAAAAAACCAAATTATCAACTTATGTATTGCAAAGCAGTAGATATTTTTTATATATTCTTTTGATAAATAATGAAGGAGTAAAGTGGTTTCATTCAACGATTTGGAGGTGATCTGGTTTTTTATTTCTTTATTTTGTGATACCTATAGAAAAAATATGGCAAAACCACGTTACGTATCATATCATGTAGATTACTAATTATTTTTTTCAGATATAATTTCTCTGTTAATGCCGATGAAAAGTGGTTTCATCTGCACGCTTTTTTCGCGAGAGGAGCCTTAAAAATAATGTTAGAAACGCATGATGCAACAGCGTTGCTCAGTTTTTTCACCATCTTCCTGGTAAAAAGGCAACTTTGACGATTGATTATACTTGTATTAAGTATAATATGAGAAATTGCTATTTAAGAATTGTTTTATAGTTGTAGTTTCAAGAATTTTATGAAGTAATTATACTTATCTTGAGTATTACACTGCATTTCTCGAAGCTTGCACGCTACAGTAATTATACCTAGCATATCAAATATTTGTGCTGCGCTTCTAATACCTTCTTACCTTGTGCCTATTTTTATCACAATGCTCGTGTGTAACCGGCTTCAGCGCAAACTTGCAATTTTCTGAGACTGTCAATAAAGACATTTGACTGCGAGTGTTTTGAACAGAACTGCCTCTCGCGTGCTCGCTCGGATAGTTTTCAAGTCTTTTGTCCGCGCAGCATAATAAAATTCAATATCTTGACTTTACGAATATTGCATACTTAAACGCAACAGGAAATTGTTTCTATTTTAAAATGGCTTTTATCTGGAATTTTTCTTCTTATGAGCTCTGCGTTTTGTTTTTATTTTTCTACATATCGACCGAAAAATAATTCTATCCATCCGCACTACTGCGAATGTGTACGGGTCTGTCCGTCTTTTACCTTTTCACGCCCAAACCGCTGAACTAATTTTGATGAAATTTGATATGGATATACTTTGAGTTCCGGGAAAAGACATAGGATACTTTTTGTCCTGGAAAAATATTTTAAGCAGTTATTTAAAATGTATCTTACATGCCAAAATGTATCCCTTTGTAGCCGTCTGAATAAACTGTACAATGCCAACAAGGTCCTAATAATTTATGTACACGACTAAATGCACTATCCCTGAGCGTGAGGTTGGTTATTCAAATTTTATGTGGCGCGCGGCCGCGGCGAAGGGGATGACCGCCGGCTGTGATAGAGGTATGACGTGTGCGGAATGTTAAGTGCTCTGCGGTTTTAAATATTCACTCTAACAGCGTTTTGTCATGTAAGGGTGCTGGGTGAATTCATATTTCGACGTGACGAGACGATGCGATGGCTTTATTAATGAGCGATTCGGCTGGGGTATCACGTAAAAATAGCGATCAACAATCTATAGCAATAATCGCGCGAGCGATTGCTGGGTGTAATAAATGTCACAAACAATGGTGTCATGTATAGTGATTGATTGTGGCTGATACGTGATACGAAATTGCGATCTTGGAGCAATTATCGCGCAATGATTGATATTGCAGTGCTCTCGCAAGATACGTGATACGGGGGCCGAACTAGCAGCCAAACACCGCGAAAAACAAGCCTGTCAATTCAGTGTTTATCTTATTGTGTAGTCGATAAAGTTCCGTTTTTAGCTTAATAGGTCATTTAAAAATGCATCCCATCGCAACGACGCGTCACGTAATTCAATTTAAATGTGTTAATTACGGACGATTAAAATTTTGTTATACATAAATAACCACCGACCAAATTTTATATTGCCAGCTGTGGTGTACCGCAGCATTAGTTAACAATATTATGTAGCTGTGATTCATTTAGTGCTCATCGATTTTGTACACACTCATACAAAATAGGTTTGTTTATCAGTCATATAAATGTGGTAAAAAGCCAAGATTTAGACCAATTATTTTGCCTACCCACATCTAATATTATAAATGCGAAAGTGTGTCTTCACGCCCAAACCGCGAAACCAATTTTGCTGAAATTTGGTATGGTGATACTTTGAGTCCCGGGAAAGGAGTCACTATACAATTTCAGCAAAATCCGTTCAGTGTTTTAGTCGTAGAAAGGTAACAGACAGACACACTTTCGCATTTAAAATATTAGTATGGATGCAGACAATCTGTGAGAATCGCAATATACAGTTGACACAAAAGGACGATCCACCTACATTATTTGCGGCGACAAAGGATGTGACTTGAAAACCGGCATCATAGCTTGGGGGAATCCCCGCGGCGAGATACGTGCGGAAAATAGTATTAGAGAAGAACGGTTGTGTCTTCTGTGTGTTAAACATGATTGATGCGACGCGATCTACTTTTAGGAAATATACGCTAAAGTAATCCCTTATATCGCGAAAAATAAGTCTTAGAGAATAGTATTATACTAAAGCTAACACTCTCCAAAAATGAAAGTCTAATCTTTTCTGTATCGGATCACATTTTCAATATCTGGATTCACTTTATATTTAAATTTCGTCTTATTGTTATTATCTCGGTATGATACATAGATAGACTTCTGTCCACACTTCAAACTTTTAAAATCTTTTATAACGACGTTGAATAGATATTATAATTATTATAATATACGTAATGGCTACTACGACCATACCTCATCCTTTATTACTTATGGCTGATTACGATTATAATATAAAATATGCA
Source organism: Polyommatus icarus (assembly GCA_937595015.1). Classification (NCBI taxonomy): domain Eukaryota; kingdom Metazoa; phylum Arthropoda; class Insecta; order Lepidoptera; family Lycaenidae; genus Polyommatus; species Polyommatus icarus. Next base: position 13,208,353 of record OW569328.1, on the reverse strand, counting down.
TGATGTACTATGTTAAATAGCACCTATCGCTTTCTACTAAACCTTTTCTTTGATTTGGCAACTACTATTTTCTAGCCTTTTTGTCGTGTCTAGTCTTAATTCTTATAGTTCTTGGCTATTTTACTAGTAATTTAATATTATGTTTGCTATAGTAAAATTATTATTCATATTATTATAATCAATCTCTAGTCTGTGGGAACACTGGGCAGTGGGCCCTGAGGCCAAACCGCAGCTTAATTAATATGTATTTGACATTGACAGATTTGAATAAACCACAGTTCGTATTTGCTCCTGAACAATGAATATTGATATTGATTTTGTTTAATTTAACATAATACGTGTAGCGAATAACTTATTTTGTTGTATCTGCTTTTATGTATTTTTTTACTAGAGGACACCCGCAATTACGTTGCGCTTTATTTCGTTTATCGAGCGGGAATCCGTATATTTTCTGCAACTACTATTCTATATCTTTTCCCGAAACTCAAAAATGTGTTCAGCGGTTTACACGTGAAGAGGTAACAGATAGGCAGACAAGCAGGCAGACAGACTGATACACTTTCGCATTTATAATATTACTAGATGACGCCCGCAACTCCGTTGCGCCAAAACTCATTTATCGCGCGGGAACCGTGCATTTTTCCGGGACAAAAAGTATCCTATGTCCTTTCCCGGGACTCAAAGTATCTCCATGCCAAATTTCAGCAAAATCGGTTCAGCGGCTTGAGCGTGAAGAGATAACAGACAACAGACAGACAGACAGACAGACAGACGGACAGATAGACAGACACACTTTCACATTTATAATATTAGTATGGATTAGTAGATAGGGATATGAATTTCACGAATAATAAAATACTGTCTGTTGTTTATCTATTTACTACATTTTGATTGGCTAACACCATCACGTCAACCAATCACTAACGTTTTTGAAAATATAAACTTCTGTCAAATCATCTCGCAGTCGCCCCACACCGTACGCGAAGAGTCATTCAATTCAAAGTGTAACTTCTATTGTAGTGAATAAAGTTCAGTTTTGAATGGCTCATTTAAAAATACGTCGTATTGCGTTGCAATGTGAACTGGACCTAATGTTACTGACGCGTTCTCTCTATCCTTAACCAACAGCGTCATAAAATGCCGGAGAAAAACCTGCCGCCATAATTTGTGCTCGGCTTAACTTTTACCCTCTATAAATAAATGCACTTAATTAGTTTTTTATGACACTTTGTAGAGAGTTATAAGCAGTTAACGTTAGGGCTTAACTGGGATGTAAATCATTACGTTTATTACCGCCCCTACTACCGAGCCTCTTGCCGTTAACTTTTCCTAAATGTACCTAGAGTAGAGGAGAAAATACTTTACTGTCCATTAAAAAAAACTGGCTCTGGGCGCCTATTATTGTACAGATACTATTGAAAAAGTTAAATATTTTATAAATATTACACATAGTTTAAACCTTACATCTCATTCCTGTAGTAATAATGACGTAATAAACTTAATTTAATATATATAAATCTTCTGTCACGATGTTTGTCCGCGATGGATTCCTAAACTACATAACCGATTTTAATGTTTTTTTTAAATGTGTGCTTTTTCCAACTTGAGAGATAGGATAGCTTAGATCTTCAATTAATTGAAAGTCACAATTATCGATTAACTCCAAAAGATTCCAACATATGTCGATACTTTTCGACTGGATTGAGTAAGTAACGGCTACTGGGTAGAGGGTACTTTATATATTGATAGGTGCATTTGTTGAATGAATAATAATAAATTATTACAACCTGAGACTGACGGCGACCATTGTTTGTGCGACGGGATAGCGATCGACGTTGCCATGGTAACATACATATTTAGTCACTTCAATAAAATAATATGGCAAATACATAATATATTATGGCAAAGCAACGTTTGCCGGGACAGCTAGTCTAAATATAAATATTAAATACAATAACAGGCGAGATTAGCAAATTGTAGGTAAAATAGGTATGAAATTATCCTACAGTAGGAATTCAACAGACTTCATACTTAACGATGAATAAGAATTGAATGATTACTTAACTTTAATTTAATGAAGAGATTAACCGTCAAACTGGGGCTTAGACTATGTTTCCACCAGAGATGTGTTCCTAAGAACCAATAGAATCGCTTAATTGACATGACCTTGCCATGCCATCGCTCAGCGCGGCGATTCTATTGGATCTTAAAAACACATTCCTCGCAACATATCTCTGGCCAATGCAGAAACGCAGCCTAAAGAATATGAAGTAAATAAATCTACAAAAAATCTCTCTGAAAGCAGCCGTTAGTTAATATTGTCGTAGTAATGTCTAATGTGGATATCGTATTTATTACTAGCGAGGCTCGTATGAATTATCTGTGTCTTTCCGGCAATTATCTCGGGGCGGGAGTGTCGACCTCCGCCTGCTGATACATTGTTTACTCTCTCTGTATTGAGATACTAATATTATGTTATTCTGTAATTGAGATATTATATTATTGTAAATGCGAAAGTTTTTCTGTTTGTTACCACTTTACGCCCAAACCGCTGAACCGATGTACGAGTACATTAGATACTTGTGTGAGTTGTGTCTCGGGAAAGGACATCAGGTACTTTTTATTCCGGAAAAAAATTACGGTTTACGCGCGACAAACGAATTTTGAGGCAAAGGAATTTTGAGTTGCGGGCGTCTGGTACACAATAGCTCTGCGCTGAAAGAAAAGTGTCATAAGCTTTGTCCACACTGTGCCTTTTTCTGTTCGTCAAAGGCATGCGTTATAGCGCAGTCAACAGGGAAGGTGAGGCATGCCCGCGACGCATGCCCTCTGACCGTTTTGTTTTGTCTGACTTTCGTTTTGTTATTAAAAATGACAGTTGGCGTTGCGTTCTTTGACGTATTCAATTATTGAATGCGCCAAAACGAAAGTTGAATGAAAGATAATGACGAAAATTGAAGACGAAAGCGCATAATGTGGACAATTAATATACAAGCTGACTTTTCAGTTGATTTCAATACTATTTTGGTGCGGGTAGTAAATTAAATTCTAAATGGCGTGCCGAGACACAAAAATTTATATAAAATTTCAAAACTTGTATCAAATTCCGTGCATAGTTATTTTGATTGCAATATTATATCGAATTAAATAGTTTTTTTTTTAATATAATAATTGAAGCCCAGCAATGGGACACTATAGGCTAATAAAAAAAAGTAATTTTTAGGATGTAAGTACTTAATGTTTAAACTTTAAAATGGAACTAAATAGTTAAGTGTGTCTAACTTTACTTCATTCTCGTAAGTTAATTAAACTGTACAGAATACATAGGCTGAACCAGTGTGACTAATTCGAAGGAACTGCCTTTTGTCTGAGTGACTGATAGTGTGATTACGACGAATTACAACGAACACTCTTATGTAATGGGTCATAAGGACCCGGACGGAATTGCTTCGGATGTGGCTCCTATACGTTCCCCTGCGACATAAAAATTCATGGGGGTGTTAAGGTTAAGATCGAGAAGTTAGGCGTGAAATCAGTTTGAAAATGATTGTTTTAGTACAAAGTGAATTATAATTTGATTGTTAATATATATATATATATATAAATATATATATATATATATATATATATATATATATATATATATATATATATATATATATATATATATATATATATATATATATATATATATATATCTTATATATATATATATTCTTATAAAGAAACGTTTGCTGGGACAGCTAGTATATTATAATTAATCTGTGAATATTATAAATGACCATGTAACGATGCGGCGCAATAAAATGCCATGTCCTTCTCCGAGCTTTAAAGTATCTATAGTAGGTAAGGTAGGTACTAGGTAAGTATCCATACCAAATATCATCTTAATCGTTACAGTGGTTTAAGCTTGAAAAGGTAACAAACAAACAGACATATACACTTTCGCATTAATAATATTTAAAGGATTAAGGCGACGCCATGATAATTTGGCTGTAGCGATATCGGTTTTTTAAGCAATGACTGAAGCTAAGGAATTAAAGTTCATTGTCAGTATTCATCATGTCTTGGTCTTTGAATTACCCATAGTATAACACGATTGGTCAACTTTTATAACACAGAATAATCAATCAAAAAGACCTCTGTAAAAAAAGTGATTCCTATTTTGCCAACAGAGGAGAGTGATTTAAGCTTCCAAAATTTGTATCATCGAGGAAGTTGATTCCTATGCAATTGACAGTCCAACGTTATTTGGTCGAATATGTCAATTCAATGTTAATTGTGATCTGTCGGCTGGGTTTGACGTAACGCAACCAAACTACTTAGGCCCCCGATTTGCATAGGAATCAACTTCTCTGATAGACGATAGTACATAAATTGGTTCAAGCGTACGCTTTAATTTGCCCATAGCTTATATGAAATGTATTTATGGTTTTTAAATTATTACGCGACAAAAACCATTTTGTCGCTTACGCCCTTTCCATTAAGTTTTGCTGTTCTATTTCTTGTTTTGCCTCATAGAAACATATCCAACACGGTTTTTTACTTTAACGCGGTGTCACCTTAAGGTTGGAGAATCATGAACTAAACGATACCAATCCAATATAATCAAACAATACAGAGTGGAAGTCACGTCGATGGCGCTCCACTCGAGAGCATCTCAGTTCCGACAGCTTACATTTACTTTAAAATATTACATTAGCGCTCTTCGGTCTGGAATACTGCAAACAAAAGATCCTGATAGTTTTTCTAAGTATAAGTATTTGAAATTGAATTATTAAGCTATCTTTGTTGACTTATTTATGCAAAAATATGTGATCTAAAACTTTAGTACCGGTTACAAACTTTAGTTATATGTACGTCATTACTTGATTAAAATAAACGTGTTACGATCAAATAATAATTATTAAGGTGACTGCTTAGATGTCACAGAATACTACTATAAATAATAATATGCGTTTAATATATTATTATTAGCTCCAATACTCAGCTTTGAATATACAATGTTCAGTAAAATTTTATTAAACAATATGATAAATCCAGATTGTTCTCGAAATGTTATGTTTTATACTTGAGCATTTATGAGATGTTTTGATGAAAACGCGTAAACGGTGCCATGTTATGTTATTTCTTACATCAACGTTCACGATATCACATGCTATCTCTTTCGGCAGCATATGGGTTATAATAATGACTTAATATGCCAATACTTTTACTAATTTTAGCTTACAGATATATTATAATACTTTTAAAGAAAGATTTTTATTAATTCTAAACTATTTCCATGCTTAATTTGATAAAGTAAGTTAATACTTCGATCGGAGGTTCTAGGAATTCCCGTTGTATTATTTTGCTGTCGCGATCACCGGTGCTCGCGCGGGGCCTGTAGAATTAATAAGAAATAAGATAAATAAATAAAAAATAATTCGTTTTTACATGAATAATAAACATCCTCGTAACCTTTAGCCTTCATAATATTATCTTTATAAAATTGAAATAAAATGGAGGTTCGATTTAGTTTTTATAGATTTATTTTTTAAAGTGTATAAAGCGATATATTTTTATCATGTAGGTCATATAAAACAACTACGCTCTATTTGAGTTTTAACGTTCAAAAAATGTTTTTCAAAATTTATAGTCTAGTACATTTATATAGGTAGCAGTTTTGTTAGTTTCCACAAAATGTTCAAGCGTGATATACGATCATTGAATAGTTTTACTTTACCTGTACTAACGTTTTAGAATTAATTTTGTTTAAATAGTTTTTTAGCTAGGTGCTTCACTGTAATTTTTGGATTGCGTTATACTTAAGCACCTCGATTATGATATTTAATGCAGCAATTTACCTTGTTCAGTCTAGTTCGTTTTCTATCAAACACAAGGTGGTAAAATATTATGTACGTTTTTGAGTGTAACATAAAATACTACACTAAAACGTACGTAAAATCTTAAACTCAAAATGATAAAGAACCATATACCTTAAGATGCCGTTATCACGGGTAGGATATGTATTTTTAACGATAAAACTTTGCAGCTTCGTCACTGATACTCATATCCACGTGTCAGAAGTTTGACAAATGTACCGAAGCGATCTGCTTACGACCGCGCAAACTTCGCAGAAGTTCGTGACGTCAGTGAGACGCGAGTTTCACGTGAAGTTGTTTAAAAATGTAGCGATTTTACAATGATATTTAAATAGATGCTTTACTAATTAAATGTTTATTTTAATAATAGTAGTTATCTTATTTTTATCTTGATCCTGTACATTAGTATAGGTTTGACATATTTTGTGTTCATAATAAGGTTAATCACCATTAAAAATTACAAGATGGCCTACTTAATTTACATTTTAAAATCATTTATTAATAGTATTCAAGTCAATATAGTTTAGCTGCCTTAACAATTTAATCTCATTTTACCATAAAACCGATATTTCAAGTCGGTTAAAGCCTCGCTAAGTCGAGGGTGATCAGTCTTCGTCCCATTGTCCGCTCGTATCGCTCCCGATGAGTTGCAACCTAAATAGCTCCTGTGATTTATCGCATACAGTGTATCTAAAAAGTCGAGATACTGCAAAAACTGAGCTATCTCATACGAGTTCGAGGGAGCCGTTCCTTAATAAAATATTAATGCTATTTCTTTTACTAGGATGTGTAGAATGCAGCAGAAACGTACATAGGAGTGCCAACCAGTAGTACCTTATACATATAAGCTAGCATGATGCTCCGAACTCCGTTGCGGCAAAATTCGTTTATTGTCATTTTTCAAACATTTTTCCGGGATAAAAAGTGTCATTTGTCGTTGCCAAATTTCAACAAAATCGGTTCTGCGGTTTTGCAGCAGCAGTAGGTATGAATTATACACCGCTAACATATTTTTTTGGGAATTCTCGTATTTTTATGTTTATATTATATTTCGTATTCTGTGTAAATAGTTGATATTTTAAAATGTAAATACAGTTTTTTAACGTCACAGGTGTTAGATAAAACGTCCCGCAACTTAATCCGACATCAACTTTCGTGAGCCGAATAAAAAGTGCGAACCTTTTTCGGAGAAAAAAATGTTTTTACAACTCAAAACCGATAAACATTTTTATTATTCTAGATCCCGTGCATGTATAACAGAATCCCGTACTACTTTACCGTAGTAAAAAGTAGCCTAGGCACTTGTGTCTACTCTTTATCTTTGCAAATTTTCAGAAGTAACCTATTTGATGCAAACAAATAATCCTTCATGAATATACGTGGTGTGCATATTGATTTTACACGTCTTATAATAAGTCTGCGATACATTAAATATTGCATACAATTTTTAAAATACATTCTGAGAGACGGCGCCTATGCATTCTCGTAGCCTCGTAGCGTCGTAGCACCGTAGCCGTAGACTCGTAGCCCGTAGCGGCTGACCGCGAGGCGTAGCGGTAAAGCGGTAGTAGTAGCGGTAGAGCGGTAGGGCGGTACAGCGGTAGCGGTAATGCGGTAGGTAGTGGCACGCCACAGCCCGCTGTCATTTACGGCAGAGACGTATCCGTTGGCTTTCAATTTCCCTTCGTGATATTTCGAAAATATTTCGTCGGCACATTTCATTGAATAGTTTCTTGGCGTGTCGGAAGCCATTCTCCGTTTATTTGACTGCGAATATTTATGCGTTTTTATTTGATATTCTCGGTTTAAATCGTGTCATAGTATATGTTATTATACGTAACATATTATTAGGTTTAGCTCAGACAAGCTATAAGCTGTATATACGTATTGAAGGATGCCAATATAATTATTATGAAGAACGTAATTATAATATTATACTGACCGTCTTATAAACGTTTGTATTAAACGAATCCCCTTTTATTCATAGACTTCTATGTATTCGAAAACAATTGAGTACAATAATTAATGACGGTCGGTCAGTCCGTCGCAGGTTATTATCAATGAGCACAAAAGCGCCTGATCCCTTGCCTCGGTAAGGCCATAACAGAAATATTATAATACAGTAGACCATCTTACTAGACTGTTCGAATCTGGCGTACGCACATATTATTATTATCCTTATTTCAGATAACTTTATGCAAGTTCAAAATATTTCGGTATAATATTGCACGCGCGTCTTAAATTTCTCTATACGTTATGCCAGGTCAATTTAAATAATAACCCGGCTAAGTTACTCTACTGTATTATTTATACTGTGGTAATACGGGTCGGCGTCGACCGCCCTATGTTTATTCATCACTATAATTATCGTTATGAGGAGGGCAATTATTTGATAAACCCAACTATCTTTCTATTGTGCGTGTGCATTCAAGGAAATATTATGTTCAGTCAGTATTCTTGTAGTTCACTGATACTGTACTGTGTATATTTGTTTATATTTAGAAGCTAGATTGACTTGTATGCTATGGATTCGATTCAAAATAAAATGTTACCTATGATTTATGCTGTTTAGATTTTCGATCGCGCTGAAACCGTATATTTTTCCGTGATAAAAAATATCAAATGTCCTTTCCCGGGACTGAAAGTATCTCCATATCAAATTCCACTAAAATTTTGCGGTTTGTGCGTGAAGAGGTAACATACAGATTACAGACACACTTTCGAATTTATAATATTAAGTATATTATAAGTATGGGTGTGTAACTGTGTACCCATACTTATAATATACTTAATTAATTATACACGGTTAATGAAAAAGTACAGTTTATACGTGTGTATAAAGGAATAAACGTATAAACTGTACTTTATCATTAACCGTGTAATTACGAGTATGTAACTTTTTGAATCGAACCCACAGCATACAAGTCAAGAGCTCCATATCCTAAATAAATGTACATTGTACACTGTACAGTATTAGTAAGCTACAAGGATAATGGCTGAACATCATATTTCCTTAAACTGTACTTTATTAATACCGTGTATGCTTAAACTACATGACGTAGGTAATGCGGAGCATACGCATGTACTCAAATTTGGTTACGTAATCAAACTATTCCATATTTCGTTTACTCGGCCGATGTCAATATCCACTCGGTATGGACGTGGGTCCGTTTTAACCTGTCAGTCGCGTGGGCACAGACCGTGGGCGGTCGACTCGGGGATAAAATACGGAACTTTAAATCACCCTCTATTAACATCTGGGTCTAATTGAGAAGTACAGTTCAGCTTCGACAGATTGAGATGCCATATTGTACCTCAATAATTCTCTTTTAATCTAACGTTAAGCTTGTTTGGATTCAGTCCGGATCAAGTAATAAGAAATCTTTAAAAAAGCCAAACTATAGATTTTGCCGCTTGGCCAATCTGAATTACGAAACGGTCTAGATCGAACAATTATCGAAGCTGTATAATGTTATCTTGAAATAGTGAAATTAGGTTCTATTTTATTCAATAATGTTGTGTCATATAATGTAACTATGTCATATCGTGCCTACTTTGTCCTTAACTCCCTAACACGTGACTGACATGACGTAATCTTTTAACGTGGCAGCCAAAGGCTTAATCCGAGATAGAACAGGAAATGTTATAACAGGATTCAAAATGGCGTCTCCACCCTTCAACTTGTTAACGATACATGAAAATGTTTAACGATTGTTAACATAGCGCTTTTTACCGGGATTTAGAAAGTATTTTTAACATTTTAGCTGTCTGCAAAAAGTTTTATTAAAATATGTACCGCACGTAAAAATCAAATTGCGAATACCCGGAAAATGCATGGTCGGTTTTTCGTGAACATTTGTATGCCGGCTCCGGCCGACCGCCGACTTAATAGTTATGTTTATACGATTAAATGAAAATACTCGGAGCTTCGCTACAGTTTTAGATCCAATATTACTTTCTAGAATATTCTACGTAATTGCTGTGTTTGTACATTTTAAGAAATTGTGGTGAGGTGTTTGGAATTTTAAGTCCGCCACTAAATAATAAGTGTTCACGCTGTGTATACAGTCGACATAGCCTATGTTAATCTTATATATAAAATTCTTGTGTCACAATGTTAGTTCACGAACTCATCCGAAACGGCTTTACTGATTTTTACCAAATTTTATATGCATATTCAGTAGGTCTGAGAATCGGCTACTGGGTACTTTATATATTGATAAGTGCATTTGTTGAATAAATAATAGTAAATTATTACAAGCTGAGACTGACGGCGACCATTAAGTTTGTGCGACGGGATAGCGGTCGACGTTGCCATGGCGACATACTTATTTAGGGTCTACACAGACGGACTGCATTTCAACTGCAATCCAACTGCAAATTGCAGTTCAAGTGCAGTTTGAATGCAGTTGACACGACTGCAATGCGACTGCAATAGAACTGCAAACCAAAAAATATCCACACAGTGCTATCAGCTGTGCGAGCTGTTTGACTCCATCATATTTGTTTTAGTGACTAGTAGCGCCGTGGTCGGAAGAAAATGAAATACGTTCTATTACATGACTGATTTCATGTCCGCTATTTTCAAAACGCTATATGCTACAAATCGCTAACTAGTTGAACGTTGAGGGACGATCGTTCAATCGACATTCGGCCGAGTCATTCAATTGAATGGTGTCATTCAATGAATGCGCTAGTCATTCAATCGAATCGCAGATTGAACCAGATGACTGCGACATATACATGGATATTATGTAATATGTATACAGACGTTTGATAAATATTTTTTACTCAGAAGATAATCGGAAGAATAAATAATTATTAGTTGATTTTACTTCTAAACTTAGGTACATAAATAATTAACAAATGTTTATTTAAAATTATTATAATATTGCCGTTCATATTAATTGTTATCTCATCTGATATTTACACAAAATACCTAATATTAACTGTGTTCGATATGCGAAATGAAATTCACTGACCACCAAATGCGAAACTCGTTCAACAATAGTCGGAACGTGGAAGCTAATTTTAAAATTATAATCTGATTGCTATTTCGGCTTTAAATTGAACATCAACTAGGCTTGAAGCCAATTCCTCGGAGTCATTCAACTCTACACTCTATTTTAGAAAGTAGTCTGGGGGATGTTCCAATAACTTCTTGGCAGTCTTCCATTTCATTGTTATTATTTCACACATGATAACTTATAGAAATATCAGATATTTTCCGTATTTTTCTCGTGCACCGTTTTGTCATCTGAAATGACATGATCATTTTTAGGTGCGATTTGAGAACTAAGGTAAAGTGACATTCCTAAAATTGTTAGAAAGCTTCTACTTTTATTTTTTGTTTGTATCAAATTACATCTAAATGCAATATTTGCATATTTGTTTTACCTGTAACTGTGTTATTTATATTATTAGTGAATTAAATTGTTAAGTGCTAAATGTTTATTACTAAGTTAAAATTAAAAACAACGGTGTGAAAACTTCGCTCTTACCTATTTCTCAGTTTTTCAGCAATGAGCTCCGATAATTTCACTATTAAGTTATTTCTGCTTTTACAATTGCATCCCCCAAATGAATATGTTGTTAAAAATTATTCTCGTGCGCGTGTTACTTATTAAAATATCCACTCTGTAAATATGGACCAGGTCTACCCGTCTTTGTTTGGGATATTGAAAAAGTATGCAATATCAAAGACAGCAAACCTTGAATAATTATACGTTTTTTGCTGGATTTGGCCCACCACACATTCCCTCCTCTATATTATATCCTGTGTAATTATAATTATAGGCATATATCAGTAATGTTATTTTAGTAAGAAATTTTAGGATATTGAGTTGGAGTGGTCAGATGTGCGAATACCTTTAAACACCCTGTACTTGCAGGTGACCTGCCGCGGCCGCGCAGCAAGGGGGAGTATGTGTTTGTGATCGTGCAGCTGCTGTTCGGACTGCTGCTGTTCGCGACGGTGATGGGACATGTCGCCAACATCGTCACCTCCGTCAGCTCCGCCAGGAAGGAGTTTCAAGGTAGGAATTCAAAAGAAAAAGAAAAAAGGGTATGAATTGAAAATAATAAGAAAAAGACTTATTTTCATTTTGAAAAATAATATGGTTGATAAAATAAAAGGTATAGAATGTTTCAAGCTAAAGTGAGGTTTTGTAAAGTATCTTTCAGAAAAGATGGTGATAATAACAATAACTCCCACACCGGTTTCGGTGACGGTGGCCGGTTTCATTGAAACTAGGCCAGTTACGCAGGAGTATTTTTTATAGTGGCCAAGTGTGTGCGCAATACACAACAACACTCTCTATACCTTCACTCTCATAACCCAGTGGGACGGACGACCGACACGACCGGCGAGAGATCAGGCGCATGACCGACTTTTAACTTGACCATCCGACGCATGGATCATAATTCATAATATTACTTGTCAGGGCCTGTAGACAAGTGGCAAAGCGCTAACGCTAACGCTAGCATTACAAAATGTATGCGATTTGACATAAGTCATCGCTTAGCTAGCGAATACTAATGTCAAATCCATACATTTTGTAGCGCTAGCGTTAGCGTTGCCGTTGCCAGTTGTCTACGGGGGCAGGTGATCAGTCTGCATTGTCCTAACCAAACTTTCATCATTAAGTTATTATATTTCAGCATTAACGTGGGTAGACCGATGCTTAGAACTGTAAAAAATATAGATACATATTATAGATACAAGCTAACATGACGTATCTAAATTATTTATGATAGTATCTATGTAGAGCCTTTTATTTTATAAATATTGTACAGTGTACAGTTACTGAAGAAACAAAAGTAAGCCGGTAAAGAAACTTCGTGTAAATTAATGCTCTAACAATAACAACTTAGTTCTCTTTCAGACTCCTATCACTTTGTAATTAGCGCTTCTTTAGATTAAACATAATTTGAATACTAAAATTAGCGAGTTCACTTCACTGGAGCTGACATAAAAATATTAAAATACACGATAAGTATTCCTCAACTGTAATATTCTTCTCATTATTTACCAGATGTCACAAAAAATATCATCGGAAATTATTCGAGCTAAAAAGTTTACGAAGTTTGTTTTTCCATTTTTAAAATCATTTCATTCTTATAAACTCGTGGAGTTTCCTCTCGTTTTTTAATTTACATTCCGAATATTAAATAGTATGCAAATAAAAGCTGAGCATTTGCTTATTCTTCGCTCACGAAATCTAGTTAATCGGGGACCATTTAAGAAATAATGGATACTCGTACTTAAATTGAACTTTATGAATTAATCTTTAGAATAGTAATGGCGTATCGTTTAATTAAGCTACGTTGAAAATGTATAGAGTTAGGTGTTGATAAATGACGATTGGAAAGTAAACGACGTCGACTACTTAGGTGTTTCAAATAGGCTTGAATCTTTGGAGCTAAGCTACGTAGCGATGTGCCTGTGATTTGCGACAGCAAAAACTAGTTAGTCTCATTGCTAATATCTCTCGGCAGACGAATAGCAAAAAGTCGTACTCTTTTATGTTATTAACATAAACGTCATGCCCGTATAAATCGCGAGTGTAATATTATAATCCAATATTATAACATTGTGACTAAGGGTCAATTCAGACCGCAACGCGACGAGGTGAGGCGAGGTGCGACCATAAAGTAAATATACCTATCGGAATAGAGAAACAAAGGCCTGAGTAAGCGAGATGTCACTATCAGTAACATTGCGTGGTAGAAAGAGAAGCGTGATTTGAGGTTGCATAGCTTTTTTTTCATCTGTTTGACAGTCTGTCTGCCCCTGAGCCGATCGTTGTCAATTTGGGCTCTCAGAAAAATTGTGATTTTAAGTTAAATAATGAATAAATTTTAGAAATACTGCTCTAGAAACATGGTTAAATGTTTGTGGAATGATTGTGGATCCACACATCGAAAAAACCCGGACAAATATTCATTTCACAGGTGAATTATTCTACATCGACAGGACCTAGTTTTAAGTTTATTTTTGCCAATTCCCTACGAGTTATTGTTTACACTAGGGCTGCATCAAGTTATCGATAAGTAGTATCGATATGAAAATATTTTTTAGTTAAGTATACTAATATACTAATTATCTACGAATATTGAAATGATAACATACTCATCCGTAGTTTATAATTACTTTAAGTACTTATATTAATATACTGTCCTACTAGGGATTACAAAAAACGGATTTTTAAAAAAATCCGGATTTTCGGATTTTGTCAGGCTCAAATCCGAATTATCCGGATAATCCGGATTTTTTTAATTTTTTCTAATATTTTACATACATAGCTTTAAATGCGAGTTATTTTCTAATTATTTCTTCATTAAACATTCATTTTAAAAGCGCAATATCAGACGTCTTAAAACAAGAAAAATGTTAGTGATTTTCACATGGGCGTAATGAAGTGAGAAATTAATGTAACAGTATCTGTTAATTAAGACATTATTAATAATTTAAAAACTATCTTTATTTTTTTAATATGTGTTTGAAGTGGAATTTAAATTAAAAATAAAATCTTAAACAATATCCGCTTTATGAACGACTAAGCACTTTTTGCTCCTACAGCCGTGCATAATCAAGTTATGTTCCAAGATCTTAGTACTGCAAGCCTAGAGGTAGGACTTCCAACACTAGGTAGGACTTTAAACAGATAACGAAAATTACTTTAGGCACAAACGATGACTAATAGCACGAGTTGTAGGGCCGAGGTGAACGTACTTGGGCCAGTTAGTTTCTTTTGATAACAGACAAGGAAATACAAAGAAACTAGTCCATGATGAAGCTGATGAAGGAAGACATACCGATCTCAGTGAAGCGCAGATTCATTGACATATTGTGTATTTCACTCGTCCTAACCAACAGTGTGCAAACTCGGTCACTGACAAATTAATTTACAAAAAATTCAACACGGGACCTGCCCAAGAGCAATGGAGCGCATTAAGTTGGAAGTAAGTATTCTCGACAAAACAAATAAATCCATCCAAACAAGAATCTCAGACGTGGGAGTCAAGACGGCCAAGCTAAAGTAGCATTGGGCTGGTCGTGTTATCCACATGCATCTAGGCTGGATATCGACAGAGTGGGTATCTAGGCTAGGCCTAGGAAAAGAAAGGTCGATGTTCTGGAGGCTTTTTTTTCTTCTGAAGGCAGGTCACTGTAACCCTGACTGACTACTTAATCACCATAAATTGAACGATGTGAATGGAATTGGTGCCACCGATTTGCTCTTAAGTAGAGAATGTGAGTTTTGGCTGCATAGTAAAGTAGTAGAGTCAACGAGGTAAGAACAAAACAAGTTAAAAATGTGTCTCGTCCCTTCAGTCTGTAAGTTGTAATGCTAGTAATACTAGTTATTATGTAAAGTTAATGATTTTAATTCTTACTTTTACAGAATAAGTGTTAATACATAGTTAGTTTTTTAAAAGCCAAGAATTAGTGCCTCAGTATGTTCAAGGCCAGTGGTCTAATTCCATTGCCGTTTTCTTAGTTTGTGACCCATTCCTCGAGCACTTGCTTTGTAGTAATGGAAGATACTCCACAGACCGCTTCTGGACCGTATATGAGATTCTCAGCCCCAAGCCTAACCAGCTCGTCAGCGGTTTCGTTGCCAAAGACCTTACTGTGACCCGGGACCCATACTAGTCGATGTTATTGTTCCCTTCCAGCATGTTTTGCGTATTACCACAATCTAGAACCAATTTGGATGAAATTTCTGCTGCAGTCAGTACTTTTGACTGTAAGAGAAGATGAAAATATTTTTATTAACTATCATGTTTTGGCTCTCTAGTGAGCAAACGATTATTGCAAAGACCTCAGCCCACGGTTGCAAACTCCCCCTTGGAGGCATATCAGCAGTGACGCTGGAGCGAGATAAGTGGAATATCTTAGGGGAACCTTTGCCCAGCATAAAATATTTGCCCCGATAGGCATATTGTACAGAATAAAAAGCTTAAAATTATTCTTTAAACTTTAAATCAACATTTTAGTATTTTAAAAACCCTTATTATTTTGGGCTATTTAATTAGACAAACTTACAAATCAGAAGTTTTATAGAAAACCATTTTGTTAAATGCTGACAATATTCTAAAAGAATAATTGTATATTATTAAATAGTAAAATGTATATTATTAAATAGTAAAATGTATGGTAAAATAAACTGTTAGTAGGTCATAAGATATAAAAAATGACGCTTTTTTTTAAAATAAGTTTAAAAAATCTAAATACTCAATTTACAGCCGCCAAATAACTAAACAATGCAATGTTGGACATACGAAGTACTGAGATAGTTACCTTAATAGAGCGCGCACTTTGTGATAGCGCCTTTAAACAAACGTGAATTTGTATGTCAGATGATACACAATACATCTCAATTAATTTTATATTACGTAAAAGCTTATTTTTCACAATTTTACCAACTATTCGAAAAAACCGAAAATCCGGATTTTCAAAAATAAAAATCCGGATTTTTCGTAGGCCCCAAAAATCCGGATTATCCGGATTTTTCGGATTTCGAAGTATCCGGATTGCAATCCCTATGTCCTACATAATTTATCGAAAGGGTAAAACGTCCTAGTAGTTGGGTCCCGCTCTACTACTAAGACTTTGTTGCCTGTCCGTCTGTCCATCCGTCCGTCCGTCTGTCTGTCTCCAGGCTGTATAACAAAAACCGCTATAGTAATAGACTTCTGAAATTTCCACAGATGTAATGTCATTCTACATCCAATATGGCTGCTCATCCAAGATAGGGGAATAGTTTTAAAAAGCACTTCTGCAAGATGGGCATCAAATAAAAGGGCTCATTGAGAGTGAATTGAAAATTAATAGGGTCTAGTGAAGTCGTGTCGTGTCGTGTACTGATGTGACGTGACGTGACGTAACCTGTCGTGTCGAATCGTGTCATGACATGTCGTGTCGTATCGTGCCGGATTTTAGAAAATGCCCGGTTGAAACCGGTCACCATTCATGCGCGAGTCCGACTCACACTTGGCCAATTTTTCAGATTTCCTGCTGACCTGGATACCAGAAATTCATGGCTTAAAATAATTAACCGTCCAAACTGGACTACGAAGAAAAATTCATGCATATACTTAATTATGCTGCAAGCATTTTGAAGAAAAGTCATATTTTACTTCAAAATTACAATTTTTATTATACGTATCTATTCAGTTTTATTTTATCCCATTCTGTTTTTACAATCTTACAATTATTATTCCATGATCGATATTTTGTCGAATTACAAGATGTTTGTAATTCTTATTCACTTATTCACTGACACGCACACGTAAACATAATTGTATACACAGATGTAAATCAAATTTTGGTTAAGCTTGACACCTCGGGATTGTTTCTCTATTCCGATAGGTATATTACCTTTATGGGTGCGACGCGGCATAAAGTATGGATTTGACAGATTTCAATTGCGTGAGACGTCTTGCGAATCTGTCAAATCCATATAAATTTAGAAATGCATCTACGTGTCGCGTTGCGGTCTAAATCAACCCTAACGTAATGTTCACTCTTATGTTACGTTTATAGTATTTGCTACAACGATGTAAAACGTCGTTCTAGAAACGTATCTTATCAGATTTAATTTTATGAACTATCACGTTCTTCACTTGTAACATGATATTACAGTACCACTGCATTAGCTATCAAGTTTATGCCATGCTAAAAAAGTTCCGATTTTCGCAATTTAAAAACTTTCAAGTGATAGGTACCATGTTGTTAAATTAATATCCTTGCAACATAGAGAATGCTCCGAAATATAACCGAGTTAAAAGTGTTCATCCCTCCAAAATATTGAATTTTATAGAAATACTAGCAGGCGCCCGCGACTTCGTCCGCGTTAGCATAGTATTATAACGGAGATGGATAATTTTCTCCTTCTTAAGGTCCCATTACTCAGAGGGTAAAAACGGGACCCGATCACAAAGATAAAATATCAGCCTGTCCGTCTGTCCTTATCCAGACTGTACCTCAAGAACCATGATTGACAGTTGACATTTTCACAAATTATGTATTTCTGTTGCCGCTGCAGGGCATATACTCGTATATAACAAATAGTAAAAACCCTCTTTCCAAAAACGCGTAAATATAATATATCCATTCAATTTTAACCAGTAACCCAAAAATAAAATTTCATGTTCCTAACTTAAAAAATGACGGACTTCCATTCAAACTTTCAACCCCTATTTCACCCCCTTCGGGCAAAAATTTTCATAATTTCTTCCTTAGTGGCGTCTACTTAATAAAACAATCCTACTCACCAAATTTCGTGGCTGTAACTTTAACAGTTTTTGCTCAGCGATGATGAATCAGTCAGTCAGTCAGTCAGTCAGTCAGTCAGTCAGTCAGGACATGTAATTTTATAAGTATAGATACTTGCCACTATTATTGAGAAATGAAAAAGGTAGCTGATATTGTGTAAACTATATAGAGAGAATATCCATCCATACTAATATATACTAATATATACATGTGACAGTGTGTCTGTCTGTCTGTGTGTCTGTTACCTCTTCACGCCCAAACCGCTGAACCGATTTTGCTGAAATTTGGCGTGGAGATACTTTGAGTCCCGGGAAAGGACATAGGATACTTTTATCCTGAAAAAAATTTTGGTTTCTGCGCGATAAACGAATTTTTGCTTCGCGGAGTTGCGGGCGTCACCTAGTCACGTATAAAGTTTATAGCAATTTCAATGTATTAAAAAAACAACGATCTACCGCGTTTATAATGACATCGCATTAATACGTTGTTAATTTCCCGGCCGCACTGAGATGATTCCAATTTGTCATTACAACAGTTAATTAAAACAAAATAATGATGCATCTCCCTTTATCTGGTAACAGCAATAATGACCTCTTCAATGTAGTGCGCGATGAAAAATCTACATAATTATTTATCACACACAGAAAACAATTAGTTTGTTTCAGTAGTATTCTAACTTTTTTAACGTGATTGACTATCATTGCAGCAAAATTATTCTTTTTTTTTATTTGTAGCATTTAATTTATTATTTGGGTTTTTTATTGTTTTTTCTTTAAATATATAAACTTAGTAGGTACTCTACGTCTCCGTACATACAATATTATTTCTCATATTGATATTATGTTACAAATAGATAAAAATAAGCAAACATAAGGGAACATGTAGCTAAGTCACGGGCTATATCAAAGTAGTAATTAGTCAGTATATCGCGTAAGACATAAACAAGTAAGTAATATTGTCAGTCTTGTGCCTAAGTAGCAATATGAATAATAGCAGTAAGAACGTATTTGATTCTAGAACTCAATATATCCCGTAGCTTAGAAACAACATGAATGATAACATAATATATTCACTCTTACACTCTTAGCTGTCTATGTAGTCACCTACCACGTATTACTACTGTTACTATAATATAGTTCTATAATTAAGGTTGTCTGGAAGAAATCGCTTGTAGCGATAAGACCGCCTTTTGTACTCTTTACTCAATAGTTGCTAAGTTCTGTACGTCATGGTTGTTTTGGTGCAATAAAGAATTTTCATTCATTCATTCATTCATTCTTAGGATGTATTTTACTCTGAATAAAGTTTAATATTCAAAACCTCTACTTAACATCTGATGGAAATCGTTGCTGATTAACTAATCTATACTTAATCTATACATAATAATATTATAAAACAAAGTCGCTTTTTTCCCTTATGTCCCTTTGTTCCCTTGAATCTTTAAAACTACGCAACGAATTTCGATTATTCTTTCAGTGTTAGATAGCCCATTTATCGAGAAAGGCTATAGGCTATATTTTATCACGCTAAGACTAATAGGAGTGAAGAAATAGAGGAAAATGTGGAAGAAACGGGGAAAATTATTTGAAAGGGCTAACTTGAACGCGCTAACCTCAGGAACCACTGGTCCGATTTAAAAATTCTTACAGTGTTAGATAGCCCATTTATTGAGGAAGGCTATAGGCTATATTTTATCATGCTAAGACTAACAGGAGAATGTGGAAAAAACGAGGGAAATTATTTGAATGGGCTCATCTCGCGCGAACTACTGGAGCAATTTTTATGTTATTTGGCACAGATAAGAAGTAGACCAGTAATCATTTTTTCAGTGGCTATATATTTTATACCCGTGCGACGACGCTAGTATTATTATAAATGCGAAAGTGTACCTGTTATCACGCACGCACGCATAATATATTGGTATGGTTATTTTTATCCCGAAAAAATGTACTGTTCTCGCGCAAACGAATTTAGCACAACGGAATTGTGGGTATCATGTAGCTATAATCTGTATTATATGAATATACAAGATTTTCTCGTTTAACTCGTAAAAAAGATAACGAAGCTACGGACCACTAACAAAAAACGTACAATTTATATTTGAACCTGCAAAAATCTTCCACTGAGCCACCCTTTAATTAAACAGCCGTGCGTAGGGAAATCTAATCTGCGAACTGTTTACATAAGGCCAAAGGTGAAACAAAGGGCCATTCAGGAGGTAACGAGGCATTAAAAGAAGGGGGTGAGGCACGTACAACGACGCCATATTAAAGCGCTAAGCAGGTAGACGTGATGGCGTGGCTGACCCCACAACATGCCGATATTGCACGATAAAAGCTTTAAAGATTAACGCGTTTATGCTTCGTCCGCTTATAATATGTCTGTGGTAGAATCTATTTATATAAATAAAAATGAATTTTAAATTTTGTAAATCTTTCAATATAACTTTTCCCCTAACACAGGTAAATTTTACTTAAAAGGGGGTCTCAAACACTGTTATTATTTTGTATTTTAAGTTTGTGAATAAAGATTTTGTGTTTTTGTATTTTGTATAACTTCAGAACGGCCGAATAGATTGGGCTAATTTTAGTCAGGCATACAGTTAGTACTAAGTTCTAATAACGTACCTTTAGAGTAGTTTGCTATACATACTTTATTGTCTAGTAACACTTATTTTTAAATACTTATCCAAAACTTTTATGGCGATCAATCAGTTATAAGCTATTCATGACTTACTAAGCGATTGTGAAAGACTCCTTATTTTAAGTCAAAATATATAGTTCATTATTATAGGTACGTAATTTGCTGTATTTATTTATTTCGAATTGTATAATAACATTAACTCAGTAAATTGAAACACAATAGCTGTATTCTGTGTTCATCAATGTTATATTTTAACGTCTATTAATTGTTAACAATGTTTTTGACAGGCTTTTGTTGTTGTCCATGAGTTGTTCGGCAGCTTTTCAATTGTTAAATGTTGTCAAAGTTTTTATAATTGGCTCCGACTATGTTAAAAATTTGTCTATAATGTTACTTTATGTTGTTCGACAATACGTGGCACCGAAATTCACTTACTTACGCACGTGGAAACCATTATGTCGATATTTAAATTGCTTATAAAAAAATTATACTACACAATCAATGAATACTTAAATGACAAAGAAATGAATTATAGTACCTAATGGAATTATTGTAATAACTATTGACATTGACTTTGAATCCATATTAAGTAAATGTTATCTATTAGAATATAATAATAATAATAATCACACAGAAATAAAATAAGATGATGTAATTCATGACATCTAGACACGCGGTAGAGTGTCAAGCCAAGTTCCAGCATAACAGAATGGCGAGCATGCACCGTGTGTAATATTACACGAACCATTTGCAGCTACTTTTGACCCCCTCATAATTCAGAAACTATTTCACATAAACGTTTTAAATTTAGCTCATATAATGAGACTTACGAGATAAATACATCCTTTAAATTTCATAAGCACAGCTTAAACGGTTGTTGAGATATTAACGTCCGAAAATCTAAATTTTTATCACTGACTGACTGACCTATAGATCAAAATTCTAACCCACTTCTAGATGACTTAGAAGGCTGAAATTTGGAATCCAGCTCGGTAATTGTGTGTAACCGTAGGGAAAAATCCGAAAACAAAAAATATTGGTCAAGTGCGAGTCGTACAGAGCGAAAATTGTGTTTTTTGTATGGAGACCCCCCTTAAATATTTATTTTATTTTACTTTTATTATTTGTTATGAAAGAAGAAATATAATTAAGGATTTTGTGAAAATTTCAAATACCTTTCGGCCGCCATTATTGATTTAGAGCAATAAAGGCCAAAAAATCACGTTTATTGTATGTGAGCTCCCCGTAAACATTTATTTGTGAATTGAAAAAACTTGAAATGAATAGAAGGTGACTTTATGAGTGTGTCTGTCTGTCTGTTACGTCTTCATGCCCAAACTGCTTGTACCGATTGTTCTTTGGTATGGAGATATAGTTTGAGTCCCGAGAATAGACATAGAATTATTTCAATATGTCTGTCTGTTTGTCTGTCCGTCCGTCCGTTTGTCTGTCTGTCTGTTAGACAGCTATAATAATAGCTACTTAACTTCCGCATAATAAGTTGTACACTATATATAGTTAATGGTTGGAAATACACTTGTGTTATACCGTATTATTCCAATGCCTTCTGATGGTAGCTGCATTTTCCATTCGCTTGGATTTTCTTTGTTTTATTTGTCTGATACTCAAGTCTCAACAAGGCTAAGGGGCTGTTTCCCCACTTCCTGATAAGTTTCAGATAGGCTATCCCCAACTTATCTGATAGTAGAAGTACCTGCGAGATACGTTGCGGATAGCATAGCCGACACTTGTCGGGAAGTGGTGAAACGGCACATTAAGGTTGCGAATTGCCATTGAATATACATAGTCGAATAGGATGTTTGAACGGGGAAGGTGAAGGTGTCTACCCTTGCTCGGAAAGTTTTCTTTTCAAAAAGTAGTGATATCCCACCAAAAACATAAATGTAAAAATGCTGAGCCAAGTTCCATACAAACATTATATTTCTTGTCTATGGACTTCGCCGTAAAAAGGATGGAGATCTAAATGAGTGCCAAATTCCATGGAAAATCGAAATAAGTACGTATAGGACCCAAATAACATTATGAACAAATAATAGAGTCTATTTCTTTGCTTTATTGAATATCTATAACAATTGATGTTATTTAAATTATGTGAGATCTTAAACTAGATTAGATTTTACTTGGCTAGTTTTCATCAGAATTAAAATGTTCAATAACATTATGAAAAATGACTGACGTAATGAAAACTGGCCAAGTTAGATCTAATCTAGGTTAAGATCTCACAATAATTAAATAACATCAATTGTTATAGATATTCAATAAAGCAAAGAAATAGACTCTATTATTTGTTCATAATGTTATTTGGGTCCTATACGTACTTATTTCGATTTTCCATGGAATTTGGCACTCTTTTAGATCTCCATCCTTTTTACGGCGAAGTCCATAGACAAGAAATATAATGTTTGTATGGAACTTGGCTCAGCATTTTTACATTTATGTTTTTGGTGGGATTAATATTATTCATTGACTAAAATTAAGATTGTTTATGTTAGAAAAAAGCACGAATTGACATATTATTGTATTAAGTTTTTTTATAATAATTATTTCTTAAAAATAGGATAGTTGAAAATATAATAAGATAAGTGGGATAAATTATAAGTAGTATTAGTACCTATAAGGAGATAAATTATAATCTGAAAAACTGTATAAAATTTGCACGCCGCCCAAAGGCACAATAAGAGAGCTTGTTGATCACATAACTTTAACATCATAATGTACCTTATTTGAGCAAATAAACGATTTCTATTTCTACCATAACATTTTTTATTCTCAACTCTTATGTCTGCTAAGACATACAAACAGAAATACATATTTTATTATAAATATTAATAAATATTTTATTTCTTGCATTATAATATCATAAATAACATCTAAGTAGAAAACTGGCTGATTTTTTTTCTCGTGTGTCAGAATAAAACAAAATAAACATAAGCTTAGAATATATTAAACGATTAAGAATACATTAGCTTAAGAACCTCTTTGCAGCAAATATAACCGTTAAACTCTTCACTATCAATGGGTAGATGAGCATTTTTATACGGCGGAGTGTCAACAAGTATAATTAGCGCTGCAGCGGAGACAAAGGCGCCAACGGAGATCCGTGACCTTCCCTGCTGCAGCGAAATAGGTCACCGGCTTGGTTATAAATAGCTCGGCGAAAGTCGGACGCCGCCCCCGCCCGCCCGCCCATCGATCCGTCCCGCCCGCCCCGCGATTGATCTCGCGTGCCTCATACGTCACAATGACATATCATGCCGCCTTAATTGCTTAAATATTTGTCGAGTAAAATTAATGAATGTGTGATGTTGGTGTCGACAGAATGTAGCTAGATATAAATGCTCTAGTATGAGGTTCTTGTTGCAAAATTACTCTTAAGATTATAAGTAATTAATTATATTGTCGGTTTGTTGTTGAACACCTACGAATACTTAATAAATGTAGTATTCGTTCTTGAACACTAATAAAACACAATTTTTCGTGCACTCCGTCCACTATATGAAAAAAAATATATACTCGTATGTATATTATAAATTTTAACAAATTACACGACCGGTTTCGAAATAAATCATCATCAGAGTGTACTAAACGTCGGTACTTTTAAATAATGAAATAAAATTAAAACAAATATTAGGGTTGTCAGCATCATAAAATACTCATAGAGGTTTGGTTGCAAAATAACTCTTATATAAACAGTGTATTTATCATATTAATTTAATTAGTGTTGTATTTATAATACCTAAGTTTTGCTACGTGTGAAATAAATGAGGTAAAATTAGCTCTCACTAGTAAAGAAATTCTTTCTAGATACACTTTCCGCACTAGTATTAAATAAAGTAACATAATATAAGTATAGTATATCACGTCCCTGGAGTCTCGGCTAGTTAACAAGCTGGCAAAATTTTACATATTTATTTTAACTTCGCGATACTAAACACAAACGAAGTTCGGAGCGCTCGCAGATTACGGCAGTGTTTTGTTTCTGTTCTTTATTATAATACACATTAATTCTCATTAAGGAACTATTTTAAGTTTAAATGACCGTACTAAGTGTAAATTGTTTGTTTGTTGGGATAAGCACTCTTTAATTACAGTATAATGATTATAGTAGATTAGGTATCTACATACTTCAGGCCAAATTGGGCTCACGCACACATAAGCGTAATTTCAAATAACTTTAGAGAATAATGCAGACTGCAGTATCATCGAGCATGCGTAAAGCTTGTCACTATTATACAATATTTCGGTACTTGCGTATTTCTAACGTATCAGAAACGTAAGAAAAGTTTGAGAAGCTCATAGTCTGTTAACTCTGCTCACAGCCTCAGAGATACGAGTATATTTCAATGATCACTTAACTTTAATTTAATAGTTTGACAAAAAATGTATAGAGTTTAAGTCAAAATGTTTACTAAATATCTCTTGTGCGGCCGTAAAGCTTTGCTAACTATTACTGGAAGACGCCCGCAACTCCGTTGCAACTAAATTAGTTTCTCCGCTAAAACTGTACATTTTCCGGGATACAAAGTATACAGTCCTTTTCCGGGACTCAAAGCATATCCATACTATTTAATAAAAAAAAACCAAACAGCAAAATCGGATATGTGCTTTGGACGTAAAGAAGTAACATATACAGACAGACACTTTTGCATAATATTAGTATGGATGTATATTGTATGTATAAGCAGAGATAATTTCTTTATCAGTGGGAGCTAAGTGTAACGTGATAAACAATGTCATAACTCATAACTCGTAAGTCACAAGATTATTAACTATTTCGTGTTATACGGCTGGGTAAATACCCGCTTTGTAGACCAGGAGTTGATTGCGAAGGTCCGATGGCAGGACTGTTTCAACAATTTGAATATAAACTAGGTATTTACTGGAGCTCTAACTATTGTGCTGGCAATTGCCAAGACGGGGCTTATGTCATCCACGGGGGTATTCATATAGCCCGGAAACTCTGATTTGCAAATGTACCGCGTGCTTATTGGTCGACGCTTAGGGCAACATTATATTGACCAATGAGCGCGCTCCGAAACCGACTAGAAGAGGAACTGGAAAACCCCCCTGGAACTTTACGTTGAGTTACATTGAGTTTTCTAGTAACTATCTCTTTTACTACTTAATATTATGACAGAAAAGCATGATTTTTAATCATCAATGAAATTCAAAGCTATAGTATTGATTTTGATGAAAAAAATAATAAGTAACTATAAAAGGTTCTACGTCCCAAATACATAATATTATAGAGACAAAACGTTAAGAAATATGAACACTAAAAGAATTACAATCTATACATATAATAAAATCGTAGAAAAGTCAATTCTGTACATTGACTATTTTTGAAAAATAATACTTGGGATGTGATCTACGATCGACATGGAAGCCAAAAATATAGTTTTTAGAATTTTTGTCTGTTTGTCTGTATGTATGTCCGGGATAAACTCAGAAAGTACTGAATGGATTTACTTCAAATTTTGCACAAACATTACTTAGAGGTCGGGTCAACACATAGGCTATAATTTATAACGATATCACCCAGGGTGGGGAGGAGGGGCTCAAGTTTCAATATTTTTAGTTTTTTGCTCATATCGCTTAAACGGTTAGTTGTAGCAAAAAAATTCCTGTACAAAAAGAAAGCTCATAATATTTCCTACAAATTTGTCCTTTACACTATGTATCTATCTCCACACCTTGCGTTGCTATCAGCATTTATGTATTTTATCTATACAGATTTCGAGTGTCGTTTTATTACTTGAAAACGTTATACTTGGGACGTGACCTACTATGCTAACGCGGACGAAGTCGCGGGCATCAGCTAGTTAATAATATTGTTAGTTCATAGCCATGAGTTGGCAACTGTGGGCACAGACTGGCGTCCCATGTTTGAGTAAGATTAAATTACTACAAATGTCTCCACTGCACCGTACGGTTGACAGCCTCTGACATCATGTTGCTCCTATTATTTTTCAGAGAACAACATAATATTGTGAGTTGTGACATTAATTTTAGGGCGCATAATATTGTTTTATGGTGTTATTTTTCGTAAGTGGTTTAGTTATCAATGATGAAAAGATAAAATTATGATTATTATATACCATCTCATCTTCTCACAGAAAAGTTCTTCACGTTTCAAACTACTGAACGGATTTTGATTGACATGGCTTCAAATTATTAACATATAGGCTACATTTTTATACTGAAAAAGAAGTTATCTCATGGGATATACTGTATACTATATAGCAACAAGTAAGTTAAAAAGTAGTAAATAATAATATTATGATAATAGAAACAGTTGAAAAAAACTTGCATGCATGAATTATATTATCTAATGATGCCTGCAACTCCGTTGTGCAAAAAGTCGTTTATAAAAAAGTATTCTAGGTAAAAGTAAAAGTAGTTTTTTTAAAGAGTACCATAATTTAAAAAGTATGTCCTTTGTCGGGACTAAAAATGTCTCCATGCCAAATTTCAGCAAAAAGTGGTTTGGGCGTGATGAGGTAACAGACAGACAGACAAACTTTCGCATTTATAATACTAGTATGGATTGTCATGTTCAAAGTTATCAAACCGAGAATACTGCTGCATTATATTTAAAGACACCGCATTTCACCGCCAATGGAGTCCTCAATATTCAAAAACTTTCGGTATTTCGATATTAGAATGTGAAAAACTTAAACAATTTCGGTATTCAGCGATACGACGAGATGAAAATAACTCAAAGGTTAAGCCTTCACGAAATAATACTTTCGTACTAACTGGCATCTACTCCAGACGGCATTCAAATTAGGCACCTGGATCTCAGTTATTTAAATTAGGTATTTAATTTCACCCCAGCTATTTAAATTTTATTTCATTCTGTTTCTGTTTGTGCGGGTTGTAAATTCATGT
The DNA here is from genome assembly GCA_937595015.1 of Polyommatus icarus. Taxonomy (NCBI): domain Eukaryota; kingdom Metazoa; phylum Arthropoda; class Insecta; order Lepidoptera; family Lycaenidae; genus Polyommatus; species Polyommatus icarus. The sequence continues at coordinate 13,180,651 of OW569328.1, read as the reverse complement.
AAATATTGCGAGTAAATATTGTCAGACGGCTCGTTAGCAAGTATACTACCTATATTTAGACAACATTATTTATTATGATAATAACCAGCCTGCCTAGCATACGCCAACGAGATATATCTCGTATCTCACTCTCGAGATAATTAAAAACTACTCGTCTCATAATGTCAAAATCTTGACATTATCTCGACGGAACACTATAAAAATGTGTTCTTGGATGATAGATCTACACGAGAAAAAATGTTTGTCATGCTAGGGTCAATAGAGATGAAGATACAAACTATCAAACATCGAGAAACATGTAGAGAGATATATCTCGTTGGCGTATACTAGGCAGGCTGAGGTTTTAAAACTTGATAAGACTCGTAATTATTCATGGTTAATTGTAATAAAATATTACTTCGTCTGAAATTGAGTTGAACATTTATCAAGGTCTTTTTAATAGAGCACAATAAAATATAATATGATTTTGGTAGAATACTGATATTAAAATATTTCTAAAAAATGTTCACTTTATAGACTACTAGATTACGCCAGCAACTCCGTTGCTCAAAAATTCGTTCATCGCGCGGGAACCGTAGGTACCTCAAAGTATCTGTATGCCAAACCACAGAATACATAATATTAGTACAAGCCAAACTTTATCGAAATCGTCTTAGTAGCTTAAGTGCTAAGAGGTAACAAACATACATGAACACTTTCGCATTTAAAATATAAGTATGGATGTATATTAATAATACGATAGAAATAATAATAATCATCGGTTTTGTTTGATCTTAATTGGTGTAAATCACAAAGTTTTAACCATTGTGTTGACAAAATTAAATAGTTAAGTAAGTTAGCAAGTCGACTGCATATACTACAAGCAATTATTTCTTAACTAACTTCAGTAACTGTGCTCGGAGCACATTGTCTAATCCAAGTTAGACTAGACACTAGGCTTTATTAAGCTAAGCTAATTAGCGATTCAAAATGTCCACAGATTTTGCATATCATTAAACTTTAGGACGATATTTTATCGATAAAGTTACAGGTAGATATTTCTTAATTTTAAATAATAAAAATATTAAAAAAATATCTTGATAGTCAAGGCTTTATGGGCACATTGGCACATGGATGATGTAGACTTTGCCACACTCAGAGATGAATATTACTTAACTAAGTTGGTATAATTAAATCATCTTCATTAAATTGAAGTTTTACCGTCATCCAAATTCTCTGTTAGGTTAGATGGCTGTGATGGATCAAAATATGTTAGATGGCATTTCACAGCTCTCCAAAAGACTTATCAAACGTTGAAAACGTGGGCACGTATGGAAAAAAATAAACGGATTTTAGGCCCGCAACTCCATTGACCCAAAATTCGTTTATCGCGCGGCTTTACCGAATTTCAATCAAATTGGTTCAGCGTTTTATGGTGAGGGAGCTCTTATAGAACAATTTTTTTACAAGCAATTTTTTTGTGAGTAGCTTCATTTTGATAAGACAAACAACTTTTTTATTAGCGAAAAATCTTGAAAGTAGTAGCTAACAGAGATAGAAAGGATTTCATAGTTTGATTTGATAGTCCTAAAATATGTATTGTTATATTTGTATGACAATGTTACTCTTAAATTATATAACTATTAACCTACAAAAAATCAGCTGATAGGGTTAATTTAAGAATAACATTGTCCTACAAATACAACAATCCATATTTTAGGAACTTATTATCAAATTAAAGTATGAAATCCTCTCTATCTCTGTTAGCTAAGTACCACTTTCAAGATTTTTCGCAGATAAAAAAGTTGTTTGTCTTATCAAAATGAAGCTACTCACAAAAAATTTGCTTGTTAGTAATTAAAAAAATGGTTCTAGGGCTCCCTGACTATTAGGTTCTAGGGCTCCCTGACTATTAGGTTCTAGGGCTCCCTGACTATTAGGTTCTAGGGCTCCCTGACTATTAGGTTCTAGGGCTCCCTGACTATTAGGTTCTAGGGCTCCCTGACTATTAGGTTCTAGGGCTCCCTGACTATTAGGTTCTAGGGCTCCCTGACTATTAGGTTCTAGGGCTCCCTGACTATTAGGTTCTAGGGCTCCCTGACTATTAGGTTCTAGGGCTCCCTGACTATTAGGTTCTAGGGCTCCCTGACTATTAGGCGTGAAGCCGTATCAGACAGGCAGACACACTTTCGCGTTTATAATAATATAAAATATTAAACAAGTAAACAGCATCAATAGTATAAACCTCACCAACATTGTTACAGCGAAGCTAGACGGCGTGAAGACGTACATGCGAATGCGGCGCGTGCCCACACACCTGCAGGTGAAGGTGATCAAGTGGTTCGACTACCTGTGGCTGACGCAGAAGTGCTCCGACGAGGAGAAGGCGGTGTCCTGCCTGCCAGACAAGCTCAAAGCCGAGATCGCCATCAACGTGCACTTGGATACGTTGAAAAGGTTAGTCTGTCAGGAGATAAAGGCCTGCAGGGCGATTCACGATTCCCGCTCGACAAGGATTCGGAAACTTTATCGTGCGGTTATTGGCCAACGCCTGGCGCGGCGAGCGTTTATTGGATGTCGATTAAGAAACTTTATAGTTTCCTAATCCCAGTCAAATTGTGGATTGTGAATCAGATTCCTGGTGGCTTCGTGGTATTAAAAATTGTTAGTAAGGCTTTTCAGACATCACATCTTTTGCCAATAGACAATTAGTAATACCTATAATCTACAGTCACTGTACGAATTTTTCTATATTACACAAGCATCGAGACGCCCACACGGTTTGATGTGAAAATAATATTGTTATGCAAGCACGATAACAATATTATGTTTATAGAGACAATCTCTACAGATTGTAACAAAACATATTATTGGTAATACTACAGGATGTGTATGTGTATAGACTTCACTGTTATGCTTCGTTCAAACCTACGCGACCAAGCGACTGCGAAGCGGGAGCATCAATACGAAACACACATTTGACAACTTGACGTAACTTGACGCTTCCGCTTCGCAGTCGCTTGGTCGCGTAGGTTTGAACAAAGCCTAAAAGTAGTAGCACTAAAATAGTAACTTTTTTTTACTTTTGTATGGGCAAATTCATGAATCTGGGGCCCTTTTTCATACAAACCACAAAAGAATTGCTCTTTCAACGCTACTTTCGCAGTGCTCTATGCAGAGGTCTCATACACACCCTATCACTATGTTCTGTGACATCATGTATACAAGACAGTCGGTAATTCTGAGCGTTTTGTTTTAAACGAATTCTTGAATTACCTACAATTCCATAAAATTGAGTCGTTTCAAAAACATAAACGGGCAATGCTAGTGACGACTTCAGTTTTAATATTCTGCGTAGTATAATTAAAAACAGAAACATTCGCTTTTACGTCCATGAATAATTCACGTTCGTTCGCGATGAGCGATCCGTTAAAGTCGCGAGACGGCGCTTAGAAAAATATTCCCGCCGTTACGATGGAGATTTTAACGTTTATTGGCCAAAATAATGTTTATCAGCGCCATCTACACTCGTTAACGGTTAATGACTGGTTTATTTTTTAACGAAACTGTGACATGAATAAGTAAGTAATTTTTGAGACAAAATATAAACTCATTTTTAAGTAGGCCGACTCTGAATTTGTTTCAGACTTATATAACAATGTTACAATTAACCTAGCATGAAGAAATATGCCCATTGTTCTATTTCTAATTTCACTCGTTAGGTCCAAACTCTAGCTACAATATTATTATTATGAGTATACGAGTAAGAAGTGTATTCGAGGAGCTACCCTTATATTTTACAATTTTTTGTAAACCAAACATCCTTTACTTCAAATCGGATTGAAGCATGTCCCTCGCCGATAAAATTTTAAATTACAACGAAATTAATTCCATTTAACAAAAGTCGGTTGAAACAAAAGTTACCAAACTTTCGATAGAAGTTTATTTAAAATGTGTTTGGAGTGATCAAATTTAACTAACTCGGATTAATTAAATTAAACCCTCTACTTAAAATAAGGGAAAATTGTTATTCTATCTCTTTAAGAGACTAATTTACCTTTTACGCTTTTGGTATCATAATATAAAGTTTGCAAAATATTATACTGATATTTTGGGCAAACAATCTACGAGTACTGCTTTTATAAAGACGATAAAGTTAGAACAGGGTACAATAAGTAAATAAACTATAGAATATGTGTCTCCCATAACACTTTAGGTAGCCGCACTGAAAGATTTACTTTTGACTTCTATCTTTCCATGAGAAATAACCGAACGTCATTAAACTGCCATACTTAATAGTAAAATCTGTCTAAGGAAAACAGTATAAACACAATTTAAACTTATTACTCAATTATAAAAGAAGAAAGGGCATAGTTTAGAGCAGGGTTTCTCAAACTTTCGACTCCACGAACCCCTGGTAAAATTTCCACGTGACACCGAACCCCTTACTAAGTAATGAAATCAAAATAAGGTTATTTGAATAAAAGTTACCTAACACACAAAATGGCAAAAGAGTGCCACGCGTGCTTGTCAGTTATTAAGACACCATTACGATCTCGTCGCGAACCCCCTGCCGTCGAATGGCGAACCCCTAGGGGTTCGCGTACCCCACTTTGAGAAACCCTGGTTTAGAGTAATGCTAACTACTCACATACGGTATTGCTCAATCGAGCAATGCCGTCATATGCTAAGCTACTGACAATTGACATACGGTAAACGGTTTTCTTGATAGTGTTACTCTAAATCGATACATTTAATTCCATCAAGCTGGCTCGATGCTAGCCTTCGAGTGGGTCGAAGCGAGTCTTCGAGCTTTCAGTTTTGCGGTCTACACATTAATTATTACTCGATTTGGAGTAAAACTATCAAGCAAAACCGTATGTGAGTACTTAACATTAGTATAGCTATTTACTAAGATTCTCCTCACGTTGTAGGGTGGAGATTTTCCAAAACACCGAAGCCGGGTTTCTATGCGAGCTTGTGCTGCGCCTGCGACCGGTTCTCTTCTCACCCGGCGATTACATTTGTAGAAAAGGTAAGGTATTCCTATTAAGTTCCTTTTTTTTCAATTTTTTACTGTCTATCTTGTATATCCTAATTTTTATTACCTATCTAATAGTGTTTTAGCGTAGAGAAAATCAAGGGCTTAAAACATAATATTATGTACTTCTTTATTTAAACACTTTGCCAACGTACTATAAAATTGACAAAATGTCGCAGCTGATGTCAAAACGAGGCATAAATAAGCCGCTTTATGATGATAACTAAGCAGTGATATTAACACAGGTGAGGTGGGCAAGGAGATGTACATAGTGAACCGCGGCAAGCTGCAGGTGATGGGCGACAACGGAAAGACCGTGCTAGCCACACTCAAGGCGGGTTCTTATTTTGGCGAAATTTCAATTCTGAACATGGGCACGGCAGGTAAACAACTTGGTAAATATCGCCACGGCCCGAGACGCCACGCCACTTTTTATTCTACTTTTTGTCTTGAAAGTTTTCGTGAGCAAACGTTTGAGGAGACGCTGCAATCAGGCCGAGGGAGCGGCCATCGCGCTACCAAAAGGTTGTGGACATCGTACGAGCGATCTCTGCCGCAGCTTATTGCTATCTTTTGTAATCGTCATGCCTAAAAAGATCGCAATAACACGCTTACGAGCAGTCAGATCGCTGTTGATATGTATTAGGTGACGCTTCAACATTTTATTATTTATTTAATCACTAACTGATATTTCATTACCGATAGCTAAGTTTTTTACCTTACCCTTTTTATTACCTCGTTCTTGTTTTTACTGTTTCATTTCCATGTAGCTTCTCGTAGTCTCATCTCAGGTTTCGCTCGAGCCTCATGGTTTTGTTTTGCTTCTAGTTACATCTCCTTTGGTTGTATGAAGGCAGTGTCCCCGATCGCTTTGCATCCTCCCCGACTTTACATACTTTGGCGTGACCTCTTGGTGCATGTATCCCTAATATATATTTTAAAGTGCCGACTTCTCCAGTTCACGTTATCGCGTCGGCGAAGTTAAACTCTCTTAGTCATAAGTATCGCAGTTCCTAGGCGGGATGAGAGTAGATCCGCTTGGGCCCCTGTTGGGCCTCGTTTGATAAATTTTTAACTTACGCTTTGTCTTGAAGCACACGACCTGATAGTTGACGCTTCTTATTGTTTTGTTCCGATTCTAATGGTCATACCGTCATTTTTCCGGAATGTTTATTCCACGAAGTTAGCCATTTTCCTACTCAGCTTGTACTAATACCTTTCTGCCTCCTGTTAATCTCTCTGAACCGTCGCGGATTGTTCGAGTATCGAGCTTCTCGGTTCGATACTCGAACGGATTCCCGACTGCGTTGGACGATCACCGGTTGGCACGGAGTGTGTGGATGACACGTCGACAGGAAACCGGCGGACAGCGTCAGTTCGGTCCGTGGGCTACTCGGACCTGTTTGTGCTCAGCAAGAAGGACATGTGGGACGTGCTGAAGGAGTACCCCGCCGCCAGGGTCCGCCTCGAGGCCATCGCCGTCAAGAGACTCGAGAAGTACAAGAAGGCGCCGCTCGAAAAAGGTTCGTCACAAACTTGCTATGGGTTGCTTTATTGATACTTTGCTTATATTTTATTCGAGGGTTACCTTAAGCTAGTAAAATATACTTGTAGACTACAAGTCAATAAATAATGGATTGCACCATTTTAGCAAAATGGTTAAAATCATGTCACATTTATAACGATAACCATAACCGGTTAATTATGGCCGGTTATCGTTAATGCTTAGTAAACAAATTTCAAAATTGTAACCTATTCCAACTGGAGTAGGTTTTATCATAATATCCACAGAAATAAGATCAATAATATCAAATTTAAATTAAAGATTTAAAGGTTTATTAAATTAATATTATTAGCGTTAAATGATAACTATTAATGATCATGGTGCAACCATAAAGTTAATACACCTAGCGGAATAGAGAAACAAAGGCCTGAACAAGCGAGAGGTCACTATCAGTAACACTGCGTGGTAAAAAGAGACGTATGATACATGACAGCAGAACCAATTTTTTTCATCTGTTTGACGTCCAGTCGGCACTTATCGGCACGTTGACAATTTAATCTTTTAGAAAGAGCTTGTGTAAGTGTATACGTAAACAAATTTTTACACACAGACGTAAATCAATTTTGGTTTCGTTTGACAGCTCGAGATTGTTGCTCTATTCCGCTAGGTATATATTAATAACTTTATGGGTGCAACAAAATATATTTGTAATCATTATAACAATAGGTCTACGCATTCGGTGCAACTTATAAGGTCTTAAAATTATGATTTACAAAATTTTAATTTGACGAATATGAATTATATAAAGTCGAATTTCCTGAATTATCCAATAAATAAATTATGAATTATTTTTAAAAAATGTATTCAGGAATTTTGATTACACTAAAATTTCTCCACTTTCCAAATTCAGCCGCCCTAGATAATTTGCCGCCCTGGGCACGAGCCCCGACTGCCCCTAGTGTAAATCCAGCCCTGCTTGCAGTGGCAATGGGTCGGTGCCAGTCCACGCCTGGGCTGGTGGAGACGAGCGGGCGCGTGCCCATTGAAGAGATGGACTTGCCCGTCGCCCTGCCCCAGGTCATGCATTCCTCGCAGCAGCCTTCCTATCGGGACCAGATTTATAGGTAGGTACCATAGAATGATTTTAGGCAGATGGCGGACCTATCTCATTTCGTCACGTTATAATATCTAACATCATCATCATATCATGATCATGAGTCATGACTTACTTAGTACTTTGTAATTGAACATTACCCGGTCAAACGACGTAGGCCTGCTATCTGACTTCTCTCCCACATAATCTGGATTTTAGAAGAAGAAAAGGTCACGAGGCATCTTATAACTCGATTGTCGATTCAATCTCTGGCTGTCACACTAGCGGAAGAAATTCACGTCACAAGCAGAGGTCAAAGCAAAATTTGAGGTCATAGAATCGTTCGCTAGATTGTAATTTGTATTGAAGTACAATTTGAAAGAAGTTAAGAAATTGAAGGCCTATAAACATATTTTACAAATTAAGTACGTCATTCCTGCATACTCCGCAGTTTTTAAGGTGATTTGTCAAAGTTTTTTGTTTTCAACTTGAGTTCGTACTGTTAGTGGTTAGCTCGTTAAACTAAATGTTAGAGATATTCTAGAGCTACCGGATTTTTATTCCCTTGTTTCCACGAACAGCATAATTATTCTAATTTCAAATTAGAGTGAAATATGAGAGGGAATTCAAATTTCGACAGTACGTTACTACGTTTACCGCAGTCAAATTCTGAAATGAAATTAAGGTAGTTTGTTAGTACTCATATTTTATGCTACCTTCCTCAGTTTATGAATTATTTATTAAAACCACAGTCGGCTCATTAATGAAATTTCAAAACAGCGATCTCATTCTCACTTAGCATTAACTTGTACGAGCGTCTATTTTTAGCGATATTTTATCCTCATAATTTTAAATTTTATGTCTGAAATATGATTTCACCTCTGTGATAATTAAGCAGGAGTTATTTATTGCAATAGTTTTCGTATTTTTCATAATTAAAACAAAAATCTTCTCTCTTCTTCAATCAAGCCAAGTGGCAAGGAAGATAATAATTTGGTGTTTTTTTATTGTTCGAACGATGAAAATTTTATTCCATTTCGTAATACTTAATCGTTAACAGAGTAAAAACTTGAAACCCTTATGTGTGGGTACAAATATGGGTTCACATTATGTGTACCATATCTACTTTCTTTATGTTAAAGCCTTTCATGTGGACTTGGAATAAAATATTTTGTTATCTTATATTTGCGAAGTATTCGTCACGAAACTTAGAAGGAAATTGGCACTTTTGGAAACCCTATTCAACCCTTAGAAGGTGCTTAAACAATAAACTCACCCAAAAGTTATGTGTGCCTAAAAAGTGTAATATTTGTGTAACATTTTAACATTGTATTTAGATAAAATATGTAGTCACATAATAATATAACGGTATAAAATATAAATATTTCCATATAGAGTACTTTAAATAATGAAAACACTTTTCATCATCCAAGTATGAAGTTTTGATATCTTCATGACGTTTGTAGACATGAGGAGTTATGTATAGATTATATACAAATCTTATATATACTTGGATTATGAAATGTTTTATTCACTTAATAAAAATTGCTTTTTTTCATAAACAATCTTAACATATAGTACATACATACTTGATTAGGCCGATTATAAAATTACTACCTTTTGTTACAGTTCGTCTGTAAGCCCTCTGCGTATAGGGTCGCCGGTGGCGTCGTGTGCGTCTAGCGTACGCAGCAGCGCGGCAGGCGGCGGCAGTGTGACAACCGCGAGCATGGCGCCACGCGTGCTGCTCGACTCGCACGACGCGCTCGAGAGCGAGATCAAGCGGCTCCGCGAGCGACTCTACACCGTAGAGACAGAAAACGCCGCCATGTCCGCCAAACTCAGCCAGCAGCAGTGGGAGGTTGACCAAAGGTATATTTCAATTTCTGAGTAAATTGTATACTAAGGCTGGTATGAGTATTCAATACTTAAGATGCGCCCGGTCTCAAGACGCGGTTCGGCTCGGTGATTGGTCCAAATTTTGACAGCCAACCAATCACAGAGTCTGAACTGAGTCTTGAGACCGAGATGCATCTTGAGTACTGACAATTTATACCAGCCTAAGCATAACAAGTTACTGATTTATAGAGTTACTTTGCACAGTCTTTTGAAGGTCTCTAACACTAAGTACGACTTAAGAAATTATAAGTTTTCAATGTAAAATTTGCCCCTCCCGCTAAAAGTCCCAACATTGACTAGTGCAAATATTGTTATAGAGTTATGTTCTTGTGGCAGGCTACAAGAGATTGAAATGCAGATTTGCGGTGGCAGCTCCCTTAGCTCGCAGGAAGACAACGAGAGGAACCGGGAGAGCATTATTTAACAGCGCGCCCCGTCGCCGCCCGGGCCCGCGCCGCCGCGAGCGCCGCGACTCGTGCGCTCTCCCTCCCGCATATCCCTGTCCCTCTCGCGCGTGCAGCCCGCCTCCCTCACTCTGTCCGTCTGCTGAGCGCACTCCGAGTTGTGAGCATGAACCTCTACTATTTGTATTCTGTGAACGTATCGTTCGAGAGAACTTCGAAGTGTTTTTACGATGAAATCATAATTTTACGGATTAAATTTAAATACGAATTAACTTTATCAAATTTATATACGTGTACCTAGTATGTACGACTCGAGGAAGAGTATCCGTGGAGTGAGATTTTGCTGAGACAATATTATCTTTAAAGTTATATAAGTATCGAAGTGAAGTGAAGTGTGGCTACGGTGTTCGGTATTACCGCTCGTTATAGTTTCGTTCCCTCGGTTCGCACCGGAACGTTAGAGTCTAGCGGTGATGTTATTGATTTCGTTAAACTCGCTGTTCTCGTGTGAATTGTTTTCGTATCGGCCCACGTCGGTCTATAAATTGAAATGTAATTTTGAAAATGTTTATTAACGAAAAATATGTGGCATTTATGTAAGTGTTCTGTGTGCCAAATTAATATTGTGTAGCTAATAATTATTATCAAAAATCAAATTTTGAAGAAAATGTTGTAGCTTTAAATATTTAGAGTCTAATGATTTGGGAAGTACTGTAATGTGATTATGTTATAAATATAATATTATAAATCATTTGATGTGTCGGACGTTTCGTTAACGAAAAATTATTTAAATTAGACTATGTAAATTTTAATATATATAATTATTATTGTTCTATGCAGTTTTGTCCGATTCGTAAAACGACGACAGTATATTGTAATTTGTTATATAAATATATATTAATTATTTATTATATTACTAGAGTTAGCGCACTTGGATAACAAATTTGTTTGTCGTCCACCGTTTCTGATATTGGCCTTAGCGCAGGTAGAGTCTATCTTATCTACAAGACGTGGTCTTACCGGAAAACGACTTTATTTAGCGGTAAAGTATTAATATACCTGTACACAATGATTGTGAATGCGCAAAGTCTACAATAATTAGAATGCAGATAGACGACAGATCATTTTGTTGACGGTGCGCACAGCTTAACAGGTGTAGCTTACGAGGGGTAGGTAGGTACTTACATCGGTTTGGTAATTAAAAGTCACTACTGCCAAATAAAATTAAGTAGCTAAAATGTTTTAATGTAATATACTTAAATAAGTACTAAAAAATGTTTTGTACTTAATTCTTTATCGTTCCGTTCTCGATGATTTAATCATGTACAACTAACACTAAGGCTAGTATTTTCTTTTTTATATAAAATTAGATAATATCAAATATTAATTCGTATTACATCCAAACTGAACCAAGATATAGATACTCGTATTCAATAATAAGGTGAATTTGTAAATACTTTATCTATGGTATATTTAAGAGCTGTTTTTCATTGGAAACGATTATTTTCGACCACGAGCTGAATGCGGCGTTGGAAAATAGCGGCCGGCGACATAGAGCCGCTGTGTGAAAGCTATAGGTCTATCAGGATGTAATGGCAAATTTGGATTGCAGATTTTCAAAAAATATCCTTGATCATTGGATAAATTTTATATTTGCATGTATCACTCACAGAATCATGCCGCTATAAGGAAAAAAATGATCAAAATGTTTTACTCCAATTACCCCGGTATTGCTAGAGTCAATTTTTTCTTTCCTCACTTTTTGCCATCAAAGCCTGGTAAACCTATAACAGACTTAATTTTTTAGTGAGGTCACAATGCTCCGGTGTCAAGTCTTGGGCATTCCCAAGGAATACGAGCAACGTAGCATACACTGCGTTAATCCATTGATTAACGCAGTGTATGCTACGTTGCTCGTTACGGAAACGCATGCCAATATAATTAAATACAGTATTGTAAAATAAATATTAAAAAAATCAAAACAACGCCGCTGTGGCGACAGCCGAGCAATGTGACTTCGCACTTAGTTGGGACAGTGCTGAATATATTTTGGACAGTTTTCTTTAAGTATATAATTTTTTCTTGGTCATTTTATACTAATATTGGATTTATTTAGCCCTAATCTCTTAGAGATTATAGAATATCAAAACCACCATTTTGATTTGATATTCAATTATTGGTTATAAAAATATATAGAATAATTGAATATCAAAACATCAGCATTATATTTTGTTAAAGTAACGCGAGTTGTAACATACAAGTTGTATGTAGTTGGGGAAAGGGAGTTTAAGATTTTCGAGCACCTTCGAGTACCTTTCGCATGGTACATTCAACAGTTATCCCTCTTTACCCTTATTGGACCATGATAATTATACAAACTGTCCATTGAAGTTTTTTAGATTGTCCTAACTATAAAGTTTTATGATGATCTTGTGCGGTATACTCATGATTATATTATATGATTTACCTGTTTAAAGACAGAAACTGTGCCAAATGCGTGCCAAATGCTTGGATGTCTGAAAGAGATATTAAACTATATTCTGTTTTTTACTATAAGCAGACTAATATGCGACCGCACAAATGTTTTTTTTTTTGACACAAATTAACAAAAATTGTAACGTTCCGCACAAAGTAAATGTGTACTTCTATAATTTAAAATAATTTCTCGACGACGTAATAGATAGGAAAGCAATTTTTAAAATGTAAATAAAATTTATTTATCGTTGTATTATATATATTCCATACATTTTTCTTCGGATTGCCATTTTAATTGATAAGAGGGGCGCATTCTGAGGAAACTGGGGGACTCGGAATCTTTGGCCCTTTTCATTGTATTTCAAAAGGCGGTGGGAAAGTGGCTAAAGAGGTCGAGGCAGAGAGGATGCTGTTTTTTATCGTATAAGTAGACATTTTATTCTTACTATAAACCCGAGTCCCGGGCCTTTAGACCAGTCGCATTAGATCATTTCGACGGCAAAACGAAAAATGTATGTATGACAGAACGTATCGCCAGCCTTCGGCATAAGCCGAGGCGACTTGACTAAAGGCCCCGACGAAAAGTTTGTTTTATTACGGAAATTCTTTGAATTAACATTATAAGCGACAGTCGGATCGTGGCTCGGCGGCACGAGCATTGAGCAGGCTTGTGGAAATCATATTGGGAATTCAATTATGTATTGCACACGATTCATTTTATTGTTAATAAAAAGATAACGCTAATGTACATTGTATTTTATTGATGATTCCTTTCTTGTTGGTACCCAATTACAGGAGACGGCTGATGTTCCATACACAGGCATGTATTTTAAGTCTCGGTTACGAAAAATGTTTAATCACTCTGAGAAATCATGGCCCAAAACATGACCTATCCTTCAGCCAATGATATTCTACAAAATACAGATCTGTTACGTTCATACTATTTTCCGGCTTAAATTGCTTCCGAACAATTTTCAAATTCAATTGTCAAATTTGACAGATAAGTGAAACAAAAGATACGAAATGCCATTTACATAAAAGAGACAGACTAAATTAAAGACGAGCCAATTGGCCCGTATTTGAGGCTTCACAACGCGCGCGGTAGTAACATATCTGCTTTGAGTTTTTTTATATAATATCATTGCCTTCAGCAAATTGTAGCAAACCTTAAAGTTATGTTTTTTTTTAATTTATAAACAACTAGCTATCCCGGCAAACGTTTCTTTGCCATAATTTACTATATAAAGTATATAACCCGTATAATTTTATTGAATTAGTGACTAAATAAGTATGTCACCATGGCAACGTCCATCGCTATCCCGTGACCCGCGTCGCATAAACAATGGTCGCTCTTTATAGACAAATAATTTGCAATAAAATAAAATTGCGACTATAATTAAAGATCTAAGCTATCTCTCAAGTTGGAAAAAAGCACACATTTAAAAAAACAAACATTAAAATCGGTTTAGTAGTTTAGGAATCCATCGCGGACAAACATCGTGACAGGAGATTTATATATATTAGATATATCAACTACACCTTCATTAATCGATAAAAATGTTACATCTTAAGATATTCTCAAGACGGTTTCAACTTGAAGAGCGCAGTAAAAATTTATAATAATAAATTTTTACTGCGCTCTTCAAGTTGAATTGAATTGAAATATCAATGATTTGAAAAACTCTCTTGTTTACTATAAAAAAATATAACAATTTCCATTTTTAAGCTGCTAGCTATAAAAAGTTAATTTATGGCTGGTAGTAATTTCTTAAGATACCGAAGCAGATGCTATAAATTTTTCAGCAGTAAAACAGTCTCATAAACTGCCAAATACGTACACAAAGGACTGCAGGGTTTTGGGCTTTGGCTGGTCGCATACATACTACATAGGTAGTGATTCATTGTTAGCGAGTATTCTATTTCTACCTAATATATTTTGTCTTTATTTGAACATTGGACCATCAGGTAGCAACCATAGATACAATATGCAATTTTAATACATAAACTATAGACTTTAATATTTAAAATATAATATACGTATTAAATATTTTCTTTCTCAGATTTTCGCAAAACTTGCGGATGTTTTCGCAATACACTTTTCTTATTAAATATAGATAAAAAAAATCTTATTACTTTATCACGCTAAGATTAATAGAAGAGAAGAAATAGAGGAAAGTGTGGAAAAAACGGGGGAAATTATTTGAAACTTAACTTGAACGCGCTAAACTCAGGAACTACTGATCCGATTTGAAAAATTCTTTCAGTGTTAGATAGCCCATTTATTGAGAAAGGCTATAAGCTATATTTTATCATGCTAAGATTAATAGGAGAATGTAGAAAATTATTTGAAACGATTTAATCTCGCGAACTACTGGAGCAATTTTTATTTTTCACATGAAGGATCGTGATGGGCTATCGATTTTAATCATTTTTTCAGTGGCTATATATTTTATTCCCGTGCGACGCCGGGGCAGGTAGCTAGTTTTAAATAAATCCAGCAAGTTGGTCATCTGTGATCTGTCACCCCATTCCACTGAAAACCGTCAGAAAAGTCGTGAAGAAGAAAAGTGCGCCGCGAAATTATGCGTAAGTGTCGTTATCATAGTAAACTTTAAAATGTTTATTGTACTTAAGTATTGGTTTTTGACACTTTTTGAGAATAGTTAATGGAATCAGGCGTTACTTTGCGGAAATCCATAGCTTAAAATTTAGTTTGTTATTATTTTTAGCAATATTCCGCGAAATAAACTTCTAGTAAACACTCATTTACTTAAAGGTGGAAGTTTATTTCGCGGAATATTGCTAAAAATAATAATAAACTAAATTTTAACTTTTTGAGAACAATACGGCATAATAATCTTGTAGGCTGTTTTTTCTACGGAATAAAAAAAAGCAACTACGGAATAAGAAAAAAAAATCACTGTGAATAAAAAATGAACTGCCTTCAACAGTGTTACGCCGTACGGCGTACCTATCTGTCCTGGCTCTGTACATAAATCAATCAAAATCGGTCCAGCGGTTTCACCTAATCGCTCTCAGGCGGGCTCCGCTACAAATCTGCGTTGATTTTACGCACACGGCGTATTTTTTATTTTCGAATTGAACACGAAAATAAAAATAGAGCCGGGACCACTGACCTTTTTGTGGTCACCTATCTGTTTCCTTGTTGGTTTTGTTAAATAAACACATTTAGGTAAATCCTAATATAAATGCAAAAGTATGTCTGTCTATAATCTCTTCGCAGTTCGCTCATCTTAAGGCCGTCCCCCGAGCAAACGACCTTGGCCATACATTTGCCGCGTTGCCGAGATCGCGCCAAAACCCTATTATTTTTACTTAACTTAGTTCAAAATTGTCCTAAAAAAATTTAAAACGGCGAATATGTACTTTATGATATTGTCGATCTATTGGCGTGTGTTTCAAATAAAAGTAATTTGTAAATGTTAAGGAGATGCTGAATGTATGCTCGAATTTTAACAAATTGGTATTACTTTAGAAGCTGATATCATGAGTATAATAAACATAAATATAAAATTTAAAACGGCGAAAGGAATGTTGATATACTGAAGATTTTTGCTGTATTTTTATTATAGCTTTGTAGCTTTCAGATTATGAGTTTATAAGGTTTTAAATACGGTCAATTACGGAATCTCCGGACGGAACGCCCTTAATCTTAACACCTAAACTACTGATCCGATGTTAATAGAATAAAATATATGAAGATACTTTGAGTCTGAAAAGACGTACGATAGTTTTAGCACTAAAAAATTTCGACTCCCGCACGACAAATGAGTTTTCGCGCAACAGAGCTGTGGGCGCCATCTAGTAAAATAATATAAAATGTATTTTTGAAGTGAAAACTTCTTTAACGGCGTTGAGCACTTTTGTGGGATGGGTAAAAACTGTGAAACTCGCGTCAGATTCTCGTGCTGATCGAAAAACCGTAAGACGGTTGGAGAGTATTGTTGCAACATCGAAATCGATTAATCGAACAATCGATTGTTTTTTTTTTCGATTGTCGATATTTTTTAATCGATTGTAAGGGTTTCGATTAAAAAAAACGATTTTTTAAAAATCGATTTTCATAAAATGGGTTAAAAATTTAATCGATTGTCAGAGTTTCGATTAATAAAAATAAATCGATTTTTTAAAAATCGATTTTCATTAAAAACGGGTTAAAAATTGTAAGAGTTTCGATTTATAAAAAAAAATCGATTTTCATAAAAAATGGGTTAACAATTTAATCGATTGTAAGGGTTTCGATTAATTAAAATAAATCGATTTTTTGAAAATCGATTTTCATTAAAAACGGGTTAAAAATTGTAAGTTTCGATTTATAAAAAAAATCGATTTTCATAAAAAATGGGTTAACAATTTAATCGATTGTAAGGGTTTAGATTAATTAAAAAAATCGTTTTTTTTATAATCGATTTTCATAAAAAATAGGTTAACAATTTAATCGATTATAAGGGTTTCGATTAATTAATAAAATCGATTTTTTTAAAATCGATTTTCATAAAAATGGGTTCAAAAAAAGTGCACAACGTCAATCAAGTTTTCACTTCTGCCGGCACTCCCGAGTGCAACCCGTCTTTTTCTTATAATATACTAGCTGTCCCGGCAAACGTTTCTTTGCCATATTATATAAAGTATATCGCCCGCATTATTTTATTGAATTAGTGACTAAATAATAGGGTTGTTGAGGAAGTGATTATGAGGAAGAGGAGGAGGAAGAGGAATTGTCACGCACAAATTTAGAGGATGCGGATGAGGAAGAGGATGCGGATGAGGAAGCGGATGAGGAATAGGATAATAGGAAATTATAAATACTAGCGGACCCAACCGAAAAGCCTTTGTCCTGTCTGTACATAATAATACACAAAAAATAATTAAAAGGGCAGTTTCCAGTGGACCAAACTATGAATCTAAACCATTCTCAAACACACACAATAAAGAATCATCAAAATCGGTCCAGCAGTTAAGGAGGATTTCGTGTGCCTAGTGTGAATTTTTTGTTTCACATTCGTCATTCGATCGTGAACGCGTATGACGTTTACTAAGATTTTGTATGGGATTTGTACAGCGCCA
Organism: Polyommatus icarus; assembly: GCA_937595015.1. Taxonomy (NCBI): domain Eukaryota; kingdom Metazoa; phylum Arthropoda; class Insecta; order Lepidoptera; family Lycaenidae; genus Polyommatus; species Polyommatus icarus. The sequence continues at coordinate 13,163,168 of OW569328.1, read as the reverse complement.
CCTGCTCACGGGAGTGAGCCCAGCCCAGTGAGTAATCTCATACAAAATCTTAGTAAACGCCAAACGCGTTTACAATCGAATGTGAAACAAAAAACTCGCACTCGGCACACAGTACTTAACATACACAACACACGCGTAGACACACGTACACAATGATTGGATACGCGACGCGCATGCGCAGTGAAATTCCTCATAAATTCCTCTTAAATTTTGAGGAAGCGATAGCGGAAGAGGATTTTTTTATTTGTATTTATGAGGATGCGGTAGCGGTTGAGGAACCCAAAATATTGCGGAACTTCCTCATTATGAGGAAGCGGAAGAGGAATCCTCAACAACCCTACTAAATAAGTATGTCACCATGGCAACGTCCATCGCTATCCCGTGACCCGCGTCGCACCGCGTCGCATACAATGGTCGCTCTTTATAGACAAATAATTTGCAATAAAATAAAATTGCGACTATAATTAAAGATTTAAGCTATCCTATCTCTCAAGTGGAAAAAAAGCACACATTAAAAAAAATAAAACATTAAAATCGGTTAAGTAGTTTAGGAATCCATCGCGGACAAACATCGTGACAGGAGATTTATATATGAAAGATAAAATTCTCGTGTCACAATGTTAGTCCACGAACTCCTCCGAAACGGCTTTACTGATTTTAACCAAATTTTATATGCATATTCAGTAGGTACTGGGTACTTTATACAATGGGCATTGTCCAAAAAAAATCACATGTACTTTTTATATTTTTTTTCGTTAAAATAGGGTATTTTAAGAATATAAATTAAATAATTTTGAAATTCATTGGCTAGTTTTTTCTCAATACATTTTTAAAGTTTCGCTCTGACGTCATCATCGGCGGCCAATTGACCTCTGCAATATGTTTTTTTTCCTTTCAATCTTATTTATAATGGCTGGTTCGTCAAAAGCAAGTTATCATTATGTGAAAGCTGATACGAGAAGCTTACCAAAAGTTCGAAACGTAATGTTGCTCGAATTTATTGCTAATTTAACGCCATTGAAGGTCAAACTAAGGTTAAACATATTTGTTCAAAAATATAGGTAACTAATGGGTATTTTTTTCGTTTATATACAGAAAAACGATCACTGACCTTATTCCTCGAAATGTTTTTGTAATGAGCAAAATTAAAAAAAAATGGACAATCCCCATTATTGATAAATGCATTTGTTGAATAAATAATAGTTAATTATTACAACTTGAGACTGACGGCGAGCATTAAGTTTGTGCGACAGGATAGCGTTCGACGTTGCCATGGTGACATACTTATTTAGACACTTCAATAAAATATTATGGCAAATATATTATGGCAAAGCAACGTTTGCCGGGACAGCTAGTATGTTATATATTTTTAAAATTATATATTTAAATACATGTAAAACTAATGCACATAACGTTATAGAAATATGTCAACTTTCTTGTTTTGTCGGCGGGATTTGAACCTGCGACCCTCGAATTCGAGGGAAATGGGCATAACCGCTTACAGAGATCGTCATAATCTATATAATAATAGGACGTGCCAAGAGAAAAATGGTTAATGCTAAAATTTACTAAAGGCCGGGAAGACCAAAGAAAGAAAAGTATTCGCAGCGTCGAAGCTCCGCTTGAAACAATCGGGCCGATTTGCGGGACAACTTACTGCGGGGGGAACTCGTGACTCGACGCCCGAACGCGCCACAATATACAAAAAATGAGCCGTAGTCTAATAATTACCTATTTTATTTTATTTAAAATTTTGTTTCTTTTATTCATTTACTCCTTAATAGTGATGTTAATAAGTACCTCTATAAATCATAATTATAATATCATGCTGCATGCATAAAAATTAAAAGATGAATTGATTTATCCAATATTGTGCTGATTTCGCTGATGTAATTATTTTGTTTTTTTTGTTTATTTCATCTCATACATCTTCTTCTTAAATATAAAAATGGATTCTCAAATGTGTTAGTCGCGCTAAAACGTTTTTGACGTGGGAGAACCATGCTTCGGCACGAATGGGCCGGCTCGACCGGAGAAATACCATGTCCTCACAGAAAACCGGCGTGAAACAGCGCTTGCGCTGTGTTTCGCCGAGTGAGTGAGTTTACCGGAGGCCCAATCCCCTATCCTTCTCTATTTCCTTCCCTACCCTCCCCTATTACCCCTTAAAAGGCCGGCAACGCACCTGCAGCTCTTCTGATGCTGCGAGTGTCCATGAGCGACGGAAGTTGCTTTCCATCAGGTGACCCGTTTGCTCGTTTGCCCCCTTATTGCATTAAACAAAACGGCTGAACGGATTGGGCTGAATTTAGTCTTAGAATTAATATTCGTAGAAGTCCAGGGAAGGTTTTAAAGTGACACGAAGTTCACCGGGACAGCTAGTCTTATATCTTATCTTCTTATATATAAAAATGGATTTTCAAATGTGTTAGTCGCGCTAAAACTCGAAAACGGCTAAACGGATTGGGCTGATTTTAGTCTTAAAATAATCGTACAAGTCCAGGGAAGGTTTTAAAGTGACTCGAAGTTCACCGGGACAGCTAGTCTTATATATAAAATTCTCGTGTCACAATGTTAGTTACCGTACTCCTCTGAAACGGCTTTACTGATTTTTACCTAATTTTATATGCATATTCAGTAGTCAGACCTACTGCTCTGCTACTGTGTACTTTTTATATTGATAAGTGCATATTTTGTTGAATAAATAATATATAGTAAATTATTACAACTCGATACTGACGGCGACCATTGTTTGTGCGACGGGTAGCGATGAAAGTTGCCATGGTGACATACTTATTTAGTCACTTCAACAATATAAAATGTTATTTTATTGAAGGGTCGACTAAATAAGTATGGCACCAAATAGTGCTAAACTATTTGGTGCCATACTGATACCTAGTTAACAATAATAAATCGATGGTCCCGTTTTTTCAGTTTCGATACTTTACCTAAAGTATCGAAACTGAAAAAACGCTATCGTACTTTATAGTACGTTATAGTACCACTAGTTTTTGATAATTTTTGTATTTTTGTATAGTCAATGAATGTACATTTATAACGTGTTTTACACTACTACAACAACAACATCATCTTAGTTATGTTCCAAGGAATTTGTCAAACTGAAAGTCCCTTTATACTTCACCGAATACTATTTTTTTTGTTGATCACCTATAACTCAATTATTATTAATTATTATTAGCCGTGATAGTTTTCTATTTAAATTCAGCATATTTTCTACTTCAACATATTTTTTCACATTTTCAGAAGCAACCGTTTAGCTGGTAGAAGGGTGGAGACCCTTAACGATTTTTCCACTTTAAAACTTCATATTTCACAAATCGATCCCTAAATCGAAAAATAAGCTACGTGAGCTACTCATATTATTATTTACAAAACCTATCCAACAGCATGTACATTCTTTTAAAGCTAAATCGAAAACGGTGAAGCTAAACACAGAAAATTTTTGAAAGTTAAATGTAGCACATAAAGTTTTTGAAAGTCAAATATAACCCTTACATTGTTCTTCATCTTGCTTGCTAGTGTCCATTTCTGTAGTTGCTTATAAGCCAGTATTTGCTCTTCTGTCGAAAACAAATGCCAATGCATAAGTTTCACGCGTCGTAAAAATCCCATAATCTATCCGTACAATTTTAATAACCTTACCATAACTCGCGTTAGTAATGTAAGAGATCTTGGCATACATTTTGATTCCAGAATGCTTCTAACTATGCACTATGACAATATTATAGACAAAGCTTATCGTATGCTTGGTTTTGTGCAAAGGACGAGCAAACCCTTCACAAACATTCATTGTATTAAAATTCTGTATTTTGCTTATGTTAGAAGCATTCTGGAATACGCATGTCAAATTTGGTCTCCTTCATATGTCACCCACGCATCTCGCATTGAAAACATCCAGAAGAAGTTTATTCGTTTTCTTAATTTTAAGTCTGGCTCATCTTTTCCCACACGAAATTACGAAGAACAGTGTTGTTAATAAATAAATAAAAATATAAAATATCTTTTTATTCAAAATAGGTATCATGATACTCTTTTTGAAAGTCGAACGAAGAAGCTATGTTGCCTACCACCGGTTCGGGAACTACCCCGCCGAGAAGAACCGGCGTAAGAAACTCGCACGGGGCCATCTTTTACTAAAAAAAATGGAAAATTACAATGTTATGGCTTACATCTATGTAACAAAAATAAAAGTAACCTGCATGGAGCCACCCTATTCCCAAGGTGTGCTGTCCTCGATGAAATCATTGACTTTATAATACGCTAAAGCACACAAACGTTCTTTAATTGCTGTTATTATAACATCATGCGCCTAGATGATCGTCGCGACTTATCTGATATGTGTCTTTTGTATGATGTACTGAATGGTCACTTAGATAGTCCTGATCTGTTGAAATTAGTCTCGTTTAACGTACCCCGTCGCAGAACACGTCAAACTCCTCTATTTTATGTTCCATTTCAGTACACTAATTTTGCAAAAAACTGTGTTCTCACGAGGATTTTACAAACTTACAACAAAAAATTTTCGCATATTGATCCATTCATAAAAACAAAACAATCGTTTAAATCAAATATCAAATTATCACTGCTAAGTGCTACATAACTGATAAGCCTGTGAGACGGTTAGTGTGGTTGCTAGTTTTAAATTAAATAAAACTTGTACTGACTTCATATCTTGCTTATTATATATCCGTATTTACAATTCTCAGTTTTACTATAATATTTTATAATTTATTTTTAATTTATTATGTTATATATATTTATATACACAATATTTATTTAACATCTATTCACCAATTGTAAATTATACATATTTATACCATATATTATAGGTTATATATACTATAATTTAACTCACAATAAATAATTGTGGCTTGTAAAATTTGTAAATTTATATTATTATAATTAGCATTACTTAAGTGTCAAACATACTGTTTTCATTTTTAGTTTTATGTTGTTACTTCTGGTAAATTTCCTTTATTGTAATTAGTTGTGGATAGCTGTTATTGGCCCTATGTACTTACTGTTTTCCGTTAGCATACTGCATATTATTGTAAAATTGATGGCTGTTGCTTTCCCAAATAAATAAAATAAAATAAAATAAAATAAAATAAAATAAAACATATTATTATGTTAAGAATAACTATGACACTTATCATAGACATCCTACTTAGGAATAAGAAATCCAATGTTCATGCCAACATTAATGATGTCTCTGTACTGACGAAGGGCTTGCCTTAGTTTGAAAGCTGGCCCATTCTTTGTGTAGAGAAAACATCCTGTTCATATCTATACTACTACTACTAATACGCGAGAGAAAAACTTTGTATCCCTTTTGACGAAAAATGGGAAAACGCAACTTAGGTGAATGAAATTTTGAACATTTATACCTAGTTTATATGGAGCGCATCGAGCTAATATTATTTTGAAATTATGCTTTTATCATACATTTTTTGACAAATAAAACATTACACACACTACAACATACCTACACAGAAAGAAAGATGACAGATTTTTGAGTGACAAACCTATACATACGAATTACACTTTTTTATTTATGGTTGTTAAAAAATAAGTGTTCCCAAACATTCACTTGATAGCATTTTAGTGTCCAACCGAATGTTCGGTTTCGGTTTCGTTTTCGGTTGAGTTTCGAAAAAAACACGAGTTTCGGTTTTGTTTCGTTTTCGGCGGCAAACTTGCCGAAACTACGACCGAAACCGAATGTGAGTGAAAAACGGCGGAAATTATTAGAAAAGGGCTTATCTCACGAACTAATAAAGCATTTTTCTGTTATTTGGATCAGATAAGAAGTAGACGACGTAATAGGCTTTTTTGTGAACTAATTTTTCTGTGAAATATCTCATTCACGAGGGCGAAGCGGCGCGGAACGTCTAGTTATTTATAATACCACGTATAGAATCGAAACGGTGATTTTCGACAGAAATTATTATAAACTTATGAAAAAACAGCGTACATAATCGAAACTGGTACGTTCGATACTATTGAGAAACGAAAACACGCCCTAAACAATCAAATCTGCCCGTTTTGATAATTTACACGGTAAACATTTATATTGAGTCCTACCGCACAAAGATAAAGTAAAATCAAATTAGTGTCATTTGTTAATGACAAAATGTACAGTCGCGATAGTGCTAGTTTCGTCCTATTTTTACGCTCACCGATGCTGATACAGCGTAATCTCACGTACTTTGACTTTCTTTATTATACGACGCATAGACTTAATAGTCTACGTAACGTACGAAGTAAACGTAATCGTTTAAATAATATTATACATCTCTAAATATAGGAATTTTTCCAAAATTTTTGAAGCTGTATTAAAAAATATCCTTTTAAAAAAGCTCAAAACAGAGGCGCGCACGAAGAATTCCGTACCGTAGCAAAAATAAGCCAAAAAATGAGTTTTTTTGTATGGGATTTGAATTTGAATTTAATTGAAATATCATTATTTATTATTAAAGTACACGTAAGTATATACTAAGGATTTTGTAAAAATTTTAAGTGCCTACCTGTTGCCATTATTGACATCCATACTAATATTATAAATGCAAAGTGTGTCTGTCTGTCTGTCTGTCTGTTACCTCTTCACGCCCTAACCGCTGAACCGATTTCGCTGAAATTTGGCATGGAGATACTTTGAGTCCCGAGAAAGGACATAATATGATACTTTTTATCCCGGAAAAAAGTACGGTTCCCGCGCGATAAACGAATTTTGGCGCAACGAAGTTGCGGGCGTCATCTAGTATCATAATATATTTAGCAAAAAATACCAAAAAAATGACATTTGTTGTAAGTATGGGTTATTTTGTTTTTAGTATTTATTAATATAGCTAATAGCGGCAACCGATATACACAAACTGTAAAAAATACAGAAGTCTAGCTATAGTATAGCTATAGCTATACTATAGCTAGACTTCTATATATATGTATACTATAATGATAATGTAACGAAATTTTCAAATGATTTATGGGTCGCAGAGGCCTGAAATAAATGATTTTATTTTATTTATTTATAGCGGTTCTTGAGATACAGTCTGGTGACATACAGACCGACATACAGATAGACAGACATACAGACAGACGAAGTCTTAGTAATAGGGTCCCGTTTTTGACCTTTGGATACGGGACCATAACAAGTATCTAGCCGATTTCAAATTGTACGTAATAATAATATTGAGATCCCCACAGAATCTATCCCCTATCTCATAATGAACCGACTTTGAGGGAACTTGCCGTATTTCAATACCTAAGTTGAACAATATCTTGAACAAAATAGGATTTACAGTTCCGTAGGTATGCGAACACAAACATAAAAAAATGTACATACATACATACACCAACCCGCATGTTGAAATACACTGCCCTAAATTGAGCTAGTGCAACGAAAGGAATTACTTACTTACAAGTCTAAGTAAGAGTGAGTAATTCAGGAGATAAAACATAAAAATTAAAAACATACATACATATGCACTTCCCAGATACGGCACATTTGTTCAGACCCTGATATTACATGGAAATATTACATTGATACGGGCCGAATAACTAACTTTTTAAAAGTTGGTTAAAAATAACCATGTCATTATAAAAGTAATTAGACAGTCAAAGATGCAAAGAAAATGTTGCAGGTGGGCATTGGGCATGCCTCCGAATGTGTACGTACTGCGAGTCTATAATATATAAAATATACAAAATAAAAATACGGTGTAGTTAGGGTTACTATCTAGGTATTACAAAAGTCCTGACAAAAAGCCGGACATTTCAATAAAAGTCCGGACTTTTGACTTTTTGTCGTACTTAGTTAAAAGAACAAAAAAAAATTTCACCTTACCCACGCACGACACGATATTTTTAAAATTTGCAATACTGTTTTCAAGGCTTGATAGATAGGAAATTTAACAATTATAATGTAGTTCACACAAACATAAAATATGGATTATATGTAAGGATATTTCATATTACATTAATTTTACAAAGAGGGTAGGCCGGGCGCCATTTTTTTTGCACATTGCCCTGCCAACTTTTTTACATAGATTTTTCCCGAAACTGAGAGTTAAGGCTATGACGTTGTCACGTTCAACTATCGTCAGTAAACCGACTTTACAGACAACCGATTTTATTTAGTTTTAAGGATAAGTTGATTTTTGTAAACAAAAATAATTTCTATGGATATTTTTTTATTATTTGACCTTTAAAGTTGATTTATTAATTTATTAAAGATTTTAACATTTTGTTGTTCGATAAATGATAATATAATGATGATTAAAGACTCACTCGATGTAAACTTAACTAGTTTTATTTCTCATATTTCATCAAGTAAATAAAAATCCGGACAAATGAGAAGGCCGGACGAAGTCCGGACAAGAGTCTAAAAGTCCGGACATGTCCGGATTAATCTGGACGTATGGTAACCCTAGGTGTAGTTATCTACAAATAATTACAATACTGTATGATAGACGATAGTATTTACGGTTGTTGTTGTGCTAATTCTAAGGTACTTCTATCGAGCCTATTTTGGACTTGGTTTGCGTCACTTGTTAGCAATGATCAACCACTTGCATAATATGTTAAAATTATTTCTCAAATTGTAAAAATATGTATTCAAAATGTTGCGAGAAAAAGTTGTACGGTCCGACGAGCCAAGCCTTTGCGCCTGCAATTTTATGGTTTTATGATCGTCGTTATTTTATGCATAATTCAATCGAGTCAAAAAATCAAAAATGCCTAGATATATTCTGTGTCTTTCATTCAGTACAAAAAAAAATCCAAATAATTTGGACATAGTATGGCAATTTCGTTAAAAGAGGAGGTAACTTTGGGATTTTTTTCCATCGAGTGAAGTTCATGATATTGTGTAATGGAATATACATTCCACTCTGTTAGATCCTTAACTAACACATATATTTTTTTCAGAATTTAAATTACTATATTTCTATGTCTCCTGTCACATTTAAATCTTGAAAATCGTCCGTTTCTCGGAGTACACGGCCTTAATACTGTGCCATTGTATTATTAAACTTTCGTAACATCTTATTCTTTGTAATAAATAAGATAATAAACCCTGCGCGAGGACGACCTTTTGTTATCCTGCCCATACAAAAGCGCCTGTCTGCATCGCGCTATCGAAGTTTTTTGGCGCGTCGAGTATATATACCGAGTTTGGGATGTATTACTCGTGGGTCCGTTTCTACACAGGTGGGCAGTTGTAGCGGGCACTGCTCTGAGTCCCGCCGCTCTGAGTGGCATTACGCACTGGTTAAGGGGAGGCCTAACGCGAACACTCATCGAGCTCTCCAGTCTTTACAGATTGCGAACGATGTCCTTTACAGACGAAAGTCTAATGAACTGTAGGAACGCTAGTTTCCTCACACCACTGCTGTAGAACATTCGACCCATTTTTGCATTTTTTTTTAAATATTAATTAAGATTGTTTACAGGTGAACACTAGCCATTTCCCACGGCTTTGCCCGCCTGAAATTAGTGGTATTCCTGTCTTGTGGATGGAATTTTGAAAAATCTATTTCAGTAGATGCCAACACGTTTAAGTTCTTGGGAAATACCTAAGATGATAATACAAATTTTGTTAAACACTCAACTTATCACTTAACTTATGGACTGTATTTAGATGTTAGATGAAAGTAAAATATGAGATGAATAAAATTATTACGTTTTTAAAAGATAGTTGTTGCGTCCCCTGGCCATGGGTCGGTTATGAAGTGAAAGAGAAAGGAACTTCCGGTGTTGCTAGCAGTCCTGTGCTGTCAAATGATGCGACCGGAAGACGTCTTCATACGTTGCATTTTGCCCTTTAAAAAAAGTAATAACCGCGTATGGTTATTCTAAATCGCGGAATCGCGTACACAGCCTTTATTTTGAAACATCTATTCTACGACAGAGTTTGCAAGGCGCCAAGAAAAGAACAATCACGAGTAACAATAGTGTACGTCTGTATTGAATTTCACTTGTATCAAAGCGTTCACATATACAGTATTGAGCACAATAAAAATGTCCTCGTATTTTGGAACTCAATATCTCTTTTGTGAAGTGCTATCAGCCCGCATCAGCTATCAATCCATGTTGCTGTTTGCAAAATATTTTTTGACGTCGCGCGACTGTTCGTTTTTTCCAATTCACTTTATAGTCTGGTATATTTTAACCTACATTAAATATGTCTTTTGTCCTTTTTATTGCCGTGAAATAGTATCGAAAAATGAAATTTTTAACAACTTTTTTAGAGTGTAGGTTCCGTACAACTAAAGTAAACATTAATTGCATTTAGAGACTCAGGAGCGTGCAACTCAGCTCTTACCGTGGCCGTGTAATGCACGCTTAATTTATATTTGTGGCAGTACTTTTGGTGACAAAGAAAATTATGTGATTCACTGAAATTGCGTTCCTGCATTTTTAAAATAAAGTTTTGTAGCCGCATATCTTACTAACTCTTGCACTAGTGTGTGTTTTCTTCATGCTTGCACACACCACATTATCACTTACAATACAAGGGTTGATATTTTGATCCTCGCTCTCGTGTGTCACATTTTTTTAAACTTTTAACAGGTTTTATCACAATATACTATAGTGCAGTCGCCAGAGGTTTTAACCTCCGAAAATTGTAACAGTGAATAGATTTTTGTTTTTGAGGTGTCATTTTCTTTTTTACACTATAACTTGCAAAGTTTACCAAAAATGTTTTTGTGCTTTTAATTTTTTAGTTACTTACTTAAAAATTCATATTTCCCCATATAAAACCGGTCCAGAAAAAAATATTCTTGTTCCTGTTATTTAATTACTCTTATACGTTTAAAATTAACTAAACACACAATTTTTAAAAAAGAAAGTTCGCTTTGCTAAGCTAAATACAACTATAATGGCGCCTCTTCACAATCGGCGATCATAGGCGATTACGCGCGAGCACGATTGTGTAGAGGGGCTACTCGCCTGTAGTCGGCCATGATCGTCCATAGTCGCCGTCGTGATCGCCGCGATCGGTGACTTGTCGGTTTTTTGGACACACATCAAAGGGAATCGCGTGTAGTCGGCAGCGCGTGCCCACACGATCGCCGATCATTCATTCACCGGAGGACAGCTGCAGAGCCGTGCGTACGTCCGTCGCGTCGGCTTTTGTTTATAAAATAAAATAAAAAAAGTTTGGTGGTAATTAGTTGTTTCAATCGTGCCCAGTCTTCCCTATAGGTATTTACTTTGGCCGTAAATGTAAATCAGAATTAATTTCCTAGGTAAAAACAGTTTGGTGGTAATTAGTTGTTTCAATCGTGCCCAGTCTACCCTATAGGTATTTGTAATTTATTATATAATAATAATTACTTTGTTATGTTGCGAAACTCCACCATCTTCTCTTCTTCCATTTTCTTTTCACAACTTTTCGTTGAACTATATTGCTAAAATGATTGTAAATTGAAATTAAACTAATTGTAGCTGCAGCTATGACCTCCACGTCCATCTTGATGGCTTGCCGCTCAATGAATTAAGCAACGATACAAATCATAAAAATAATAATATATTTTATTATTTTGCTATATATATTTTAAAAGAAAGAAATATGCAAATTTTCTTTAAAATTTTACAGTTTATGAGTTAACTTGAAGTGGAAGAGAATAATTTAAAAATCAAAAATCAACTTTTCAACAGGTAAACTTTATTATTTATGTTATCAGCTACACATTCCTTTTTTTTCTTTTCATTTTAATCCACTATAGCAAAAATCGGAGGTTTGCACGATTTTTACGCTCTGGGAACTCCACTACTAGATGAGCCCCACAACTCTGCTGCGTTAAAATTTAAAACTGTAGATATTTTGGATTAAAACTATCCTATGTCCTTCCCCGGGACTCAAAGTGTCAGCATACCAAATCTCATCAAAATCGTTTTAGTGGTTTAAACATGAAGAGGAAACAGACAGACACACTTCCGCATTTAAGTATAAGATTTGTCTAAACTGCAGGCGAATTTTATAATTATTATCACAATTAAATTTAAAATATACAAAAAACATTTTTGCTCCAAACAGAGGCCTCGATGTTGTGGCTTAAAATTATTGCTTTAAAGTTTAAAATTAAAATAATGAGGTAGACTGTAGAGTCACAAGTAATTATTGTTCCGATTATGAAATATTCATTACTAAAGTGCGTTCGTTAGGTGCCATTTTGACACAGTTTTAATGAAGTCGAGTCACTTAAGGCCGTCCCCCGAGCAAACGACCTTGGCCATACATTTGCCGCGTTGCCGAGATCGCGCCAAAACCCTATTAGTTTTACTTATCTTAGTTCAAAATGGTCCTAAAAAAAATTTAAAACGGCGATTATGTAGTTTATGATATTGTCGATCTATTGGCGTGAGTTTCAAATAAAATCCTAAGGAGATGCTGAATGTATGCTTGAATTTTAACAAATTGGTATTACTTTGGAAGCTGATATCATGAGTATAAGAAACAAAAATAGAAAATTTAAAACGACAAAAGGAATGTTGATATACTGAAGATTATTGCTGTATTTTTATTATAACTTTGTAGCTTTCAGATTACGAGTTTATAAGGTTTTAAATACGGTCCATTACGGAATCTCCGGACGGAACGCCCTTAAACTAAACAAGCAACCAGCTTACAACTGAATGCTGATGTTCGGAGTGTTTTATGACAACACTTTAAAAAATGTATAATGATAACGCCTGCAACTCTATTGCGCCAGAATTCGTTTGTTGCCGGCGCACCGTACATTTTTCGGGATAAAAAGTATCCTATGTCTCTCAACTTATCGCCAATCGCCATACCAAATTACAGCAAAATCGTTACAGTGGTTGGGGCGTGAAGAGGTACAGACCTCGTAGGCGGGTCCGGTGGCCCAGCAGCGTAACGGACGAACAGGGCCGGATTTAGAGGTCGAGAGGCTTCGGGGCAACAGAGGAGTGGAGGCCCCCTGGCCCCAAATTATTTTCCAAATAAAGTGGACAATTTTTTTGTGTTGAGAAAAACAACTTTTCGTAATTGCACAATCAACTATCACATTCAGTTTGTATTATAGATTACAAGATAAAGATGAAAATACTCACGTCTGTCCGTACAAATTCGAAAGAATTTACATTTGTTGGACAATTTTCGCAAGTTCGTAGCTTCTTGGACGCACGACGCACGTGGCACGTGTGACGTGAATGTATAAAACTCCGGGATTCCCTGCTACAAGCACGCCGCTCAGCCGGCTCAGCGGACACTTGGCGACGCTAGCGCTACGACGGAGCGTACAGACAAAAAACGGGGGAAACGGGTACCGCTGTACGCTGTATCGACACGCAAATACGGGGAATAGGCTGCTAAAATCCGCAGAATATACTATCAATTCCTTATCGAATTGGCAACTTTTATTCTATTGTGGATAGCCAGGAACAGGCAAAGATCTTTTGAAGATTACAAGAAAGAAAACTCACACTTGCCACTTGCAAGGTAAAACAGCGAAAGAAAAATGTCTAAAAGCGGAAACAGCGTAAAAAATAAATAAAATAGTCTGTGTTTACTAGTTGGAATTTGAATTTTTTTTTTTTTGAAGTCTCCATTGTGGGGGCCCCTCTTTCGTGGAGGCCCCGGGGCTGTAGCCCCGGTTGCCCCCCCCTAAATCCGGCCCTGCGGACGAAGGAGGCACCGGTGAGTTTTAGTGGGTGAGCCCGGGTGCTCCTTCTTATCGCAGCACCTGGGAATGTCCCACTTATCTCGGCGACCTTGCCCCCGGGCAGCTGGGAATGCGTAACGCATTTTCCATCGTTATTCTTGTTTTATACAAGAAAAAAAGATTAACAATGTACAAAATTTAAACAAAATTGGCTTAGCCGTTTCTGAAGAGGTCGGTGGAGAAACAATGATGAGAGAGAAAACTTTATATTTATAATAGTTACAAATAAAAATTTAATTTTAAAACTTGTAAGTCTCGCTAAAACTCAACAACGGCTGAACCGGTTGGGTTAATTCTAATATTGAAAATTTCGTTGAAGTCCAGGGAAGGTTTACATGTTTTGGAAAAAAGTAACACGAAGTTCTCCGGGTCACTAGTATGGCACCGGCACAAGCCCTTGTCGGGTTTAAGGCTGCTCTTTCGAAAAAAGCGTGCAGATGAAACAACTTTTCATCGGCATTAACAGATAAATTATATCTGAAAAAAAATAATTAGTAATCTACATGACATGATACGTAATTTGGTTTTGCCATATTTTTTCTATCGGTATCACATAATAAAGAAATAAAAAACCAAATCACCTCCAAATCGTTGAATGAAACCACTTTACTCCTTCATTATTTATCAAAAGAATATATAAAAAATATCTACTGCTTCATAATTTGTTTTTTTTTTTTACTTTTTTGAAATATGTATTATATTAAGCCTTAAAAAGGTTTTTTCTCCTATTTCGCCCTATCATGGACGCGGCGAGCGTCGTAACCGCCACCGTACAAGGCGCGCTGTTATGAATGTTATTTTAATGTAATTTACGTCGATATTCGCACTGACAGACAATCGACCTGCTAATTTAGGGAGAGAGGGCTCTTAACGGTGCTACTATTCTAGTTACATATAAAGTTTATGTGTCTTGAATAAAAAAAAAATTCGTGTTGCACTCACTCGCGTCTAGTCGCACACACACAAACACCGTGCCGAAGTCTGGCAATGCCGCCCAAACCCCGTGATCAAAGTTATGCAATATTTTAAGAGTAACATGATAAATATAGTAATTACCAGTTATTACTCGTAGTTATCAAGATAATAAGATACATCTAGATATATACTTAACATACAAGTAGGTACCTGTGCTCTAGGCACAGTGGAAATACACAATATATAATAGTTCATCGTACTCCCGCATGAAAATTAACTATTAATTATTATTTAAATACGAATGCGGAATAATTCATTAATAATATACATAATTAATTATCACAGCGATTTTCGGTCATGTGCCATTATCAATTCATTATTTTAAAATGACGTCGTGTATTTGACTGCATCAGCTGGTGGAGTTGCGGTCAATAATTCCATGGTTCCCGCGCCTCTGCCAGTAGCAACGAAGAGGCAGAGGCACCATGTGAGGTTTTAGTTGGTAAACCTTAGTGCCCCTGGGTTGCAGTTGGATAATGCCTTTTTCATGTGAAAAAGGTAAATATACTAAACAAGGTATAGGTTATTAGATTTGCGCGCTTTTTGCGCTATGAAAAAATCTAATAACGCTATAGCGCTATAGCGTCAATAATTATAATAGTATTCTTCTTCTTATATATAAAAATGGATTTTTTAAATGTGTTAGTCGCGCTAAAACTCGAAAACGGCTAAACGGATTGGGCTGATTTTAGTCTTAAAATATTCGCAGAAGTCCAGGGAAGGTATAAAACCTTCCCTGGACTTCTGCGAATATTTCGTGTCACTATAAAGTGACACGATGTTCACCGGGACAGCTAGTATTATATACCTATATTCTGATGAAAGCATTCAAACCTGTACTTAATTCATGCATTACAGTAATGAATCCCTAAATCACAGGCTAACACTTTCACATAAAGACAGAAAGACAAGGACAACACGACGCGACTCAAGTGCCACTTAATTTAAGCTCCACCGTTAGTGCGGCTAAATAAAATGTGGGCTACGAAAAGTGTATTACATCGTAACATGTAACTAACGCTATAACCACAGTATAAATATATACAGTAGACTATCTTTATCATAAGCCGCTCAAATCGGGCCTACGAGGGCATAATCGTAATTTCAGATTTCTTAGGAGGCAAATTAATAATGCATTTTCACGTCGCGCGCGCGTACATTGTACAACTTATCTCTGTGTTGCACTAATTTGTTTCTTAGAATACAGTTGAGTTACACTACTGTATATAATTTTTATTATGCAGTGGCGTAATAGGCACTCACCAGAAGTGACGGTTTATGAAGCATACAGGAATAATTTTACTGGTGTGGACCACAAAAAATAGTTAGCTATAAAACACAGTCATTGTCAGTTGCCATCTGATTTTCCGACAATTTTCTTTTATAGATTTTGTTTCTGTTGATAATAATTACATAATTATTGATCAATGATTCGCACCCGCAAGTACCTTTAAAAAAACAAAGTTTTCAATTGCGTAGACCGGAACGAAAATAATAATTGATGAATCTGCGGCTAGTTGAACAACTTTAGCAAGTAATTTTCATCTGTCACCTCAGTCCACCCGTGATCACGGCCGCTGGAAAGCAGCCGAAACGGCAAGAAAAGTGCTCAGTGACAAAATCCGTAAGTTGTAAAACATAATATTTTAATAATTATACCATGTAATATTCGCGTCAACTCATAAACTGCATGCTCCTATTGTTGCGTTTTCTGCCGGCACTTCCTAAGTGCAACCCCGATAATTTAATCTAACTTTACTAAGTATTAATTTGATGATAGTACTGAATTTGTATTACGGAAACTTCTCGCAACTATAATCTTGCAACATTATTGTTTACTGTTCCGAACCTTTTAACTTTGTAACTGAACCGACGGCAACAAAAACTCCAGTTCACGAGTTTAATTAAAGTTTAAGGTGCACGAAATAATTCCGTTAGATTCAGATGACCGAGCGAAACGTACAAACTCGTTTAAAGATCCCCACCCTAATAGTTTTACTCCCCGTATCCCCCAAGTTTCTTTTACGATCTAAATATCGTAATAAGACCTTTTTACTCGTATCTACTGTACAATAAATGATCGATGTTAAGCATTTGTGTATTAAACCACTTTTTGCTTTGAGCTGTGAATGAAATCTTGTTCTAAATGGTCTAAAGAATATAACTGTATTCATAACTCAATCCGTTATTTTTTCCTGGGATGATACACAAATGCATAAAAGCGTCCAAATAGTACAGTTTATCTAATTCCTATTTCGAAACCAAATATTATATTGTTCTATAACCACACATAAATTTAGAATTTTCGTATTGCGTTCGAGTCATTATTGTGGTTGCATTGTACAATAAAATATTATAACACCATTATGGACGGTAAGGTAAATCTTATAAGTAATTTAAAAAGTCATGATTATGTTTTTTAACTCAATGATTTTACTTAAAAACTTAAAAATATGTAAGAGTAGTTATAAAATGTGTAAACAGAACGTCTCTCCCATACGGATTTACGGTTTTTATTATACGGTTTTTGTATGAGAAAGTGCATATATTTTTTCTTGTAAAAAGTTGTACTTAATACATGCTTTGAACAATAAATAAATAAATAATTGTGTTTAAGTTGCAATACTGAACGGTTAAAA
This sequence comes from Polyommatus icarus, assembly GCA_937595015.1. Lineage (NCBI taxonomy): Eukaryota > Metazoa > Arthropoda > Insecta > Lepidoptera > Lycaenidae > Polyommatus > Polyommatus icarus. The sequence continues at coordinate 13,145,842 of OW569328.1, read as the reverse complement.
TTCACATTTATTTAACCATTTCGCAAAAAATAGCAACGTTTTATATTCGAGTCATTCAGGTGGTATGAATAGCTCAGATTTAATGCGAACACAGCTTCCTTTTGTTCATTACATCTAGAACAAAACAAACCTTACTGTGCACATTAGGAGGCTCACAGACTTTCGTGTTATGAAGACGTGATACACCAAACATTATCCAGTAATTATTGTCCATAATAATATTATAAATGTGAAAGTATGTCTGTCTTTCTGTTGCCTCTTCACGTCCAAACCGTTAAACCGATTTTGCTGAAATTTGGTATGGACATATTGACGTGATAACGTCTTATAATTCGATATGGGGTGCGCGCCCGAAAAACATGACAGTTCATGCGGCGTTACCTCGCTGACAGCAGCTCTGAGGCGTTCCATTTATCCTCTCAAGTCTCTCAACAACCATAAGGCCCACCTGGGCCGCGCTCTTTGTTTCGATTATACTACGTATTTCGATGACTTAGAGAATACTTTTGTGTGAAGAAGTTTGGTTGGTTATGACCTTTGATACATTGACCACACTCTGAGTGAAAAATAAACAATCTGTGAGCTATTAGTATTATTTCGGCTATTTAAAATTGTGCTCTATTTCCTACGTGTCAAGGTATGACTTGTGCTTTGTTCGAAGATTTTACTGGATTTCACGTATGTATGTAGCGTTTTGTATTGCGAATAGTTTATTTTACTCATTATAAATATTTTTAGACAATCATTTGAAAGAAATACATCGAAATAACTTTAGGTTACAGTCGAAAAGGTTTGTTTCTATTTATAGAGATTCGGAAGCGAGGGTTAAGGGGTTAAGGATAGTTGAACGTGACAACATCATACGTTGTCACGTTCAACTACCGTAAGTAAACCGACTTTACAGACAACCGATTTTTTTTAATGTTAAATAAGAACTATACTGAAACTAGAAAGTCTAAACTCCGCCCTGGAACCTGGGCTTGTACCATGAAACTGTTTTGAGACTCAAATAATCGGACGAGAATGCCGCGTCCTGCTCTAACAAACGTGAAATGATGTTTGTCAGAGCAGGACGCGGCATTCTCGTCCGATTGTTTGAGTCTCAAAACAGTTTCGTAGTAGCTGCCCTGGACAACTAGATGACGCCCACAATTATTATGTAATTATTTAATTATGTTATGTGAAGCCATCGAATCTAATTAAAATCCGAATCGTGACAGTGAACACACATGACATTATTCTACTTTTTGTACAGTGCATCGAGAGTTGTACTGATCTTGTATTTTCATTTTGTTTAATTGATTGCTCGGCAATGGTTACGAATGTTTCCAAGAGAATGTGGGGTTTTCGGAAAGAAAAAGGTATCTTTCAAATTTACAAAGGAAACCAAGCATTTTGTTTTTCTTTAAAGTCCAAGCAAACCTATGTTTCGCGGGTTCTTTATCTGATATGGTAAAAATTAAACTCTTGAATGTATAAGTGGGACGTTTTGACCCTCGGCATGCCCCATCTCTAATTATGTAAGTCTATGGGCGGGTTGCATTATTCTAAATGAAATTTCACGCGGCTCCGCTCTCCACAATAATCTGCATATTAGCTTGCTAAAGCGTAATAACCACTAAATTTTACCTGCAACTTTGCGTATGGAATTTAAACAGGAGCCTTTCCTGTTATTTTCAACCTTTTTTTAGTAATTTTGAATGGATATTCTTTGTATTTTTAATATCAGTTCTCAAATGATTTTAAGCTAATTCTGGAATATACTGTACAATATGAAATAACGCGTCAGGCTTGTCTAAAAATCTACTCATTTATGTTATATTCATTTTAACACTGCAGTACACGCGTGGACTACCATGGTAGACTAGGGTCACTTTTTCAGCGATATTTTTTCAGTAAAGCTCGCTAGAAGCTTTCCATTCCAGGTAATCCTCGTTTGATAAATTTGACATAACCTCAGTACTTCCTGTAACCTGATAGTCGATTAAAATTATAGATATTTAGCGTCAACAACGCTGGACTACCATTATAGTAGTCCGCGTGAGTATTGGTGTACTAAATTCAACCATGTATGTTTTTTAAATTATTGATTTATAACGTTTTTATTGTTTATGATTGTATATTTTATGCATTCATACTATAATACATTTTAACACATAATTTGATTAAAAACAATTAATTTTTTTATAATATATAGTTCAGATTACAGATTGACGTCGTAACCATATTATGACAATCCAGAAACATAGGAAATCTCACGAAATTACAAAAATATAATTAAAAAATTAATAAAAAAATACATATTTACTAGCGTTAGGTATTTAATTAATCAACAAATAAACTTTTTTGTACTTTTCACAATGAAAATTTAGCATCGTCAGTGCCGGTTGTCTAATTTCCTCGTCAGGCTTTTGATGTGAATTTTGAAATGGAAAATTGTGATCTAAGTTGGCTGCTGTAACTAAATAAGCGATCAAGAGTAATACAAGTGACAAATATTGACCAGTTTTGTAAACCACAGTCTAGGAGTCAAACTTGTATGAAAATGAGCTAATCCCGTGACTTTTGAAGTTTAGGGTTGTTTTTTCTTAGAAAAAAATAATCAAAATATAAAAATAATTGAGTTCATAAATTGAAGAAATAACTTATACAAGTATTTTATGTAGTAAAGTTCAGGATTTTTTAAGAATCCAACATGATTTAGCCCCACTGATAAGACGTATGTGGCAATATAAACACTGCATGTTAGCCCAAATTTGATCACTAAGAAAGTGGTGATAGATTGGTCGTTTCTGGTTTTATTCTGACCTGTAAATAGGATCAAATCTTGAATAATATAAAACATACAAAAGTCTAACTTATTTTAGTTTCACGTAAGTTTAGTATGTTTGATTTCATCAGTACGATTTTTGGCACATTTTCATAGAAATCCACAAATTTGTTGATTTTTCAGTAATTTAATAATTAACACCTTCACTGCGGGGCGGGCCGAAATCGGCCCGCCACGGAATTCCAACTGGTGCGGACGAAGAAAACTATGTTCTCTCACTCGGTGCGGAACGATTATCTCAGGTGTTTGTAAAGGTACGACAGAGGCAAATATATATTTGAGATTGTGTTTAAAATTATAGGTCTTTCCTATAAAAAATTATGGCAGGTCGTTATCGGCCCACCACGCACTGGAGGTGTCAAAAATCAACTCAGTGCGGCAGTGGGCCTATTGCGGCCCGCCGTACAAGCAGGCGGTTGGCGACCCGATACGGCACCGAGCGTCCGCCTCGCCAGTTAGTGATGTGCAATCTATCGTAAGTCGTAGCTGACGTACGTCGCGTTTTTTAACCGACTTCAAAAAAAGGTTATCAATTCAACCTGTATATTGTATGTATTATTTTCAGAACTGCCTAGTTTTGATATGTTTTACTCTATATTATCAGCATCTGAACAAATGTGACAAATTTCTAAAGTGACATACATATTCATGTATGTTTTTATGTTTGTGTTCGCACATCTTCGGAACTACTAGTCCGATTAAAGTCATTCTTTTTTTGTACTGGGTACTGTTTAACTTCGGGAATACTGTTCATCAAAATCGGTTCAGTAGTGTTTAAAATAGGTAGTTTTGATCCCAATTACGTACGATTTTGAAGTCGGTTTTATCTTTTTAAAATACAATAATTATTCATTTTATATAATTAACAACGCACGATAGCAGGAAACAAAAAATCATGTCCTTGAGATGAGCGTTAAACGGCGAAATTGTATAGGGTGATATGAAAAACTGGGAGAAACCATGAGGAGTGTCGAATCAAAAAAGAAATTAAAAAAAAAAAAACATACTGCAGAATGTACAAACAAAAACGGGCGTTGTGTTTTAAAGACAGGAATTTAAATATATTAATAAAAATATATATTTTCGATATCCCCTTATTTTTGTCTTTCCCATCTCTACTAAAAATACTTTCTAGTGCGGTTCGGGTCGATATCGGCCCACCACTTTCCCTGGTTTATTTCTCATTTCCTGTTTGGCAGATCCCGGGGCGAATCAAATCTAAAGTAGTTGGATTCAAGGTTATTCCAACAGTCCAAAAACTGTACACCTACATTATGTTTTCGCAAAGTTATAGTAATTTAATCTAACCTTGTGCTGGTGGGTCGAGAAAGGCCTACCCCGCACTGGCGGAAAAATCATTGGGGGCACACTTTGGCCCGCCGCCGCACCAGACGAGGTTTAAGATTTTACTTGCTGCAGTGAAGGTGTTAATTAAATAGTTTTTGATTATAAAAGTAAGTTAATTAATTATATTTTTGATTTTATTTGTCATTTTAATTCAATAATAATTATTATGAAAACAATTAAGATTTTTAGATGGCCTACCATGGTAGGCCATGCGAGTACTCGTGTAAAAAAAGGGCGCGTGTACCGCAGTGTTAAGTGCCGCCATTTTAAAATTCCGTTGGTCAATTTTTCTAAAATCCTCTGCAGCGTCGTTAGAAGTTGGATCCCATTCCGTGTCTTTTATTGCTGGCTATTATTTATCAGCATCCAGACAAACTCATTTCTTTTAAAGTTGAAGCGCACCGCTCTTTCTTCTGAAAATGAGAAATTTCTGAGCATTCCCCAAATTAGTTGCCCGACAGTTTCAATGCGATTTCGTTTAAAAGTTCCCGCCAGGACGTATCTGTGGGATAAATTATTTCAAACGTATTATACGCGTTCCAAAAGGTTTCAAAGTATGAAAAATATACTTACCCTAATATTTTCTTAAAAATCGTCACTTGAGCGTTTAAGCTTGTGGTTGAAAAATGCAATGAGTGAATTTAAACTACGCTGAAGTAGAAGTGAGCTAGTCATGTCAGCAGACGGGAAGACGGTAGGTGGAGCAGACAAGTGTTAGAGTGGAGACCACGCTTAAGTTAACGTAGTAAACGTAGTCCCGCGGTGTACTAACGATTTGAAGAAAGTGGCTGGCAGCGAATGGATGAGGGCTGCCTAAGATCGGGATGGTTGACGCTCATTGGGGGAGGCCTACGTTCAGCAGTGTATATAGCACAATAGACTGATGATGAGTGAATTTTAACGGGAATCATATTTAAAAAAGTGTCTGATGGTAGTACCGAGTACGACGTGACCTACGATAATGCTACCACAGAGTTTACGTATTACAGCTACTAACTAGCTACTGTAAGGGCATTGTCTTACGTACGTAGTACTGTAATGAATCTTTCTATCGCGGATTCTTGGAAATCTATTGTTATTCTATTGTTGTCGCGATCACTGGTTATCTTATGGGGCTTGATAGGTAACTTCTTTTAGTTTCCGAATTTCCTTGCAATTTAATAAAAAACGTCGGTGTATTTACAACTCTTTCATGAATTAAAAATAAATTTTAGATTGTTGGCAGTGGGGAGGCCTTAACAAGCTTCCTTGCAGATTTACATAAAAATACAGCAGTACAAGCGTACATTACTAGACCCGGATACTGCCAGGAAATCCGCGATGAGACTTGCATAACGTTGAATTTGTTTAAAAAAACATGGCTTTTGTCTGGTATACATTTATGAAATCTTATGTCTTGGTATATAGGTAAATACGACCGAACCAGAATGTGATAACAGTTATTATACCACAGACTAATAAAATAAAGGAAATTATGAAATAAAAGAATTCGTTATAACTTATTTAAACATTGTGTATGTCAAGCATAATACTGTTCTTGTATTAATTTAATGTACGTATTGATAAAATAAATTGTTTTTGAATACATATCGATGCATGATTACTGTACTGGAATATTTTAATTGAGCGTCATCGCCAAAGAAACACTACAATTTATCGGCCACGCCAATTTCCCTTATAATGTTTGCTCCGATGTGAATTTCAGAGCGTGTCTCAAAGAAAATATTCGGAAAATATATTACATTAAAAACTTGAATATTGGCAATGTCGCTGGCGGCAAAAAGTGCGCTCGACGAAGCGTTTATTTTTAATTGCGCCGCCGAAAGTTTTGTCAATACTTGCCGTTTCAGGAACCGAAATTTTAATTTTCCACGACGTCACAGAATTGATTAAAATTAATCCGCTCGCACGCGGCGCGCACTCCTTCATTAACACATTTATTTGTATACAAATTGTTCCATTTGCGTATATTAATTTGCGAACTAAAATAGCTTCTTTTATAGAAAATACTTTTCTGTTATCAAAATGAAAAATTAATTAAAGTGGATTTAAAAGGTATATCATTTTGCTTGTAAAAAAATTATATTCTGCACAAAACAAATCAAATCAATTTTGAACTAAATGCCGCCCGCAACTATATTGCGCAAAAATTTGTTTAACGCGTGGGTACCGTATATTATTTTTCCGGGATAAAAGTAACCTATGTGCTTTCCTGGGACTCAAACTATCTCCGTACCAAATTTTTCCAAAATCGCTTCAACGGTTTTGACATGAAGAGGTAACAGACAGACAGACAAACTGACACACTTTCGCATTCATTATAATAAAAAGATGTATTTAACTTCACTAGTTTATGTTTTGAGAGTTCACGTTTGTTTAAAAAAAAATACTTCACTCGTATCGACGTAGTCCGTGGTCATTTTTTTGCATTTATTTAATGTTAATTTATTTGTTTAATTTTTACTAATAAAATTAAATGTATAAAGTTGAAGCAGAGTTGTTGAAAATTCTTTATAATTATACTATTGTCTCATAAAAGCATATTATTTCGATCCTATTCGTTGGGACGAGGACCTTTGATTAAATATTTATAGTTTTCATTTAAATTCATGACTATTTAAAGGATACCCGAGCTCAGAATTTTTGATGTAGTTGTTTAGGACAAGACTTCAAGGCCCGGCCCTGCGTGGCGTCTGACATCAATCACAGTAATGGTTGCTACTCATTTAACTATCTATCAATGGAAAAAAGCTTAACAACCACATTTAACTCCTACGTATTCATAAAACATATATTTTTTTAACTTAGTTATGTTTTCCGACGGGCGACGAGCTTTAATTTTTTTGGGATTTATTTTTATCTACACAATACCTATAGTATATTATGTCTTATAAAATATATGAGTTATGACTTAGTCAATTTATAATAGCGCAGAGTCGAAGTGAAGCGTAGCAAATTCCCAAAAACTGAACACAGAATATTCAACCTTAACTCGAGAGTGTAACGCATTTACTTCTGTGAGGCCAATCAGCGTTGGTCAGGCGCATTCACGCGAATTCGCGCGGATGCGCGCGCCTTTTTAAATTCTCAGAAGTAATAAAGTGCGTTAATGCTTTGGAATTATAGTTGAATTTGTTATGTTCAGTTTTAATAATTCGCTACGATGCGCTAGTATAAATTGACCCTTATGTGTAATGAGTTATAGGAATGCGGAAGTGTGGGCAGATGAGGGCGGATTTGTGTCACATTATTATTGCACAATAAATTATACAATTTGATTAGTATATAAATGTTGTGCAATTTGCCTGTTATGATTTAATTATTAGGAGTTGGGACTTGGTACCTATCAAAGATCAAGTCTCAAGATGAAACAATCTACGGGTGAAGTTGGCTACCAATCCTGGCCATACATATTATATACAAAGGAGAATATTAATAGTTTACAAAACTTAAAAAAAAAAACTCGCTTTTTTGAGTAAATTATAACAAATTATTGTAGCTCATAAAACGTATGCAAAGTTTCGAATTAATTTGACTACTGGAGATTCCGTTACATACATACAACCCGTATAAAGGTTAAAAAAACGCCAAGCCAAGCTTTCAAATTGTGGCCTCAGCCTGAAAAAAAAGAACAAGTCGAGGTGTTTGGTATCATTAATAGTAAAGAGCACAAAAATATAATCGAAATAAGACTTGCACACATTTTAAGTCACGTAGTGCGATATTCTGAGTGCGAAATCTTTGCAAACCAATGTGAACAGAATATATGTACTGTAACATGCAGTCACATAAATATTAAGGTTTTATTAACATATTCCAAGGAAATACCTAGTTCTTAGGCCTGACGCCTGTACTTTCAAGATGCATCCCAAGCAGCTGGGCGAGAGCCAAACCAGGCCCAGAGGCTACACGGTCCATATTATAAACACTTTACTACATTATAATAATACTAGACTCCGTTGCGCCATTACCTATTCGTTTATCGCGCGGGAACCGTACATTTTTCGGGATAAAAAGTATCCAGCTATGTCTTTTCCCGGGACTCAAAGTATCTCCATACCAAATTTCAGCGAAATCGGTTCAGCGGTTTAGGCGTGAAGAGGTAACAGACAGACAGACAGACAGACACACTTTCGCATTTATAATAATACTCCCTCGATCACCAATTCCAGGATTTCTTTTGTTGTCGTGGCCCATATGGGCCTTACGGGGCTTGAGGGATTAAAGTAAGTATGGATATTATATACTCAAGTTTTTATACGTAAAACAATAACTATGTAATGGACTATAGTGATATAATAATATTATGTATTTTATAAGTAGCAACAAATTAGTAGCAATTTATTGTCTATCCAAAACAAAAGACGCCAACACCCAACAGTAAACACAATATGCTAATGTTTGTCTTATTGTTTAATTTGGGCATTTATATATATAAAATCTCGTTTCCTACTGCTAGGAAAAAGAAAAAAACACGATTTGCACTCCAAAAGTGCCGGGACCTCAACTTCATTGACAGTCAACTTCCTTCTTATCTGAAATTGACTCTACAAAAACATTATTCTTGCAGTAATTTTCATTGATTCAAAAAAAAAAAATTCTTTGCTTCTATGTGTGACACGTTTCTAGTGCATTCTCGCTCGTTGCTAGTGATTGAATTCAGTCTTTGGACAGCTGACGTCGCAAGTGTCCTCTGATTGTGCAAGTTGCACTTTATGTGTTTTAGATGACGTCATATCGATTCTAACAATTTGCATAAATGTGTGTAATGATTAGGATAGGGGTTTCTTTGTAAGTCTTGTTTTAGGTTAGTCGCGATTGTCATAATATAGCATCTAGAACTGCCCCGGGGAAGGTCAGGCAGGGCAGGCCGAATGGATACGGAAATAGCCGAACAAAACCAATGATCCACGAAGCACGTACAGACTTAGTAACTATTGCTATACGTAGTTTATGTTCTTAATTTAAACTTCGGCTGTATCCGTAATCCGTATCCTGTCGGCCTGCCCTGTCCCGGGGCAGTTCAGACGCCGAAAACGATATTAAAGTCGAAACGAAGAATCGTGTCACAAAACTTTTTATACTGAGCAAAATTTTTATAAAATTCTGTGCCTTTTTGATTATTTATATTTTAATGACTTTAATATCGATTCGGTAAGGTAAAATTATCTAGACGTAAATAGGCAAAAATGTTTTCAGCTCAATGTGAATATGTTAATCCTATAATATTTACACCATGAGTAGAAACGCACACTGTATTATATCAAGCCCCATGAGGACACCGGTGACCGCGACAACAATAGAATACAATAGCATTTCCAAGAATCCCCAATCGAAGGATTAAAAACAGCAATAATTTATACTCAAAGAAAATAAACAAGCAATCGGAACGTCGCTAAGCAAATTTCCCATGTGTAAACCCAGTTTTAAAGTGTTCTCTAAACTTTATTACAACTTTTGGATTGTGGTTACAATCTTTCGGCTAACTTTAGGGGAGACTGTAATAATTTTAAAAGGATCCGAAGACTACACGTTCCTTTAACGAAGTTAGCATCGTCGGGGTTTCGGGAACACTTGGCCACTCGCCACGGTAGGCTTAAAGAAAATATATTACAGCCAGCAGGCTCAAGTTATAAACATTATATCACACTAGAAAATAATTTCAGATTCAATAATTGGCCCCAAAACACAATTATTTATAACAAGTATTTTGAATTCCGTTAAATATTTATAAATATGTTTAACATTTTTACGTTGAATAACGATTCAAAAACATAAAAAGCTACATGCTTTTTTTGTTTCAAATTCTAATTCACAATTTTGCTTCTAAGTTCTAAGTTAAATTTATAAAGCGACCATTCGCTTCTATTCGTCCGTGGTTAATTGAAATCCATATCAATTTGTACGGTAGGCATCTGGGGAAATATTTCGGGTCAGGTGTTGCCATTCTATTTTCTACGTACTACGTAGGTTACGTGGTTTTAGATTCTACTATATTTTCTTTTTTCTATAATATTATACTTCTACAGTCTTGATCAGTTTGTCAGCGATACCAAAATATGTAAAGCTACGCATTATATATAAGTATAGGTAAATAATAAAATTAAATAATTATGTCTACTTTTTACAAAACTTGAAAAAAATGTAGGCTCAATAATAAAATTATATTGGCACAATAATATTATAATATCTGGGGTATGTAGGACTCCCCTGTGGGCCCACGCACTAAAACCACATAACTTAAGGCAGAGTGGCAGTCACGATTGAGCCTACCACACAATAATATGATCTGCCTAATCTGGGGGCACGGCAGTGCCCCAGCCATGCTTTTTAGCAAAGGCAGGCCGTACTATACTTTTCTCGAAGTGATTCGCGTTTATTTCACACCCTCCTTATCTTCGATATTAACAAAGCTAGTAATTTAGAATTTCGATGACTAGGGGCAAGTATTCAAACTAGCTTAACCTCCAAATTACATTATATTCTGATTAATAGTTTACTAGTTACAGATGGTCAAAGTTACTACGTTTTGTCACTGACTGACAGATCATCAAAATTCTAAGGTGCCTAGCAGACTTAGAACCTTTAAATTTGGTACCCGGATAGGTATTTATTCACAATGAAAGGAAAAATTATGAAACCGGCCAAGTTCGAGTCGGACTGGCGTAGATAGGGTTCTGTACCGTAAATTTGCATGGGACCCTTATGTATACCCTTAAATAAAAGGTTTATTTAATTTTTATTATTAAAGTTGAAATAGAATTGAGAATTTTCTGAAATTTTCAAAAACCTTACTGTTACCATTATGAAGATAGAGCAAAAAAAAGTAAAAAAATCGTGTTTGTTGTACGAGACCCGCCATTCCTAAATTATTTTATTTTAATAGGACTATTCTATTTTATAGCGACAACAAAAATACATAATTTGTGAAAAATTCAACTATCTAGCTATAGTGGTTCTGGAGATCCAGCTTAGTGACAGACAGACAGCGAAGTCTTAAGACGTTGTTAATATTATGGTAGAATAGTTTTAACGTAACCTAAAAATTTTGTTACTAGTGTTATTTGATAATATGTATTGTGATGTACTAACATAGTTTTAAGTCTCAATTATATTTACTAACATTATGGATTTTTATTGTAATCTGAAATAAAAAGTTATTATTATTATTATTAAAAAGAAACCTTAAAAAAAGAAATGAAATCCCACCAAAACATTAAATGTAAAAGGAGCCAAGCAAAATATTGCAAAGCTATGCAATACTTCTGTCGTAAAAAGTTTTCAGATCACATTCAAGCCAAGCCTTCAACTTATTTTGTAATTGAAATCAACATTCAGTGAATGTATCAATAGTTTTCTTTATTTTAAAATTATTATAGTGGCTTGGCAATGAGCACTAGAAAAATAATCAGCGACTAATTGGATTTATACGGGTACCTGCATCGACCAGATGCGTCGTTACGATAAACTAAAAAAACACTTTACGCTTGCCGTCTGTGTAAGTATGAACTCCTCCAAATATGCAGTTTTATATTTGTTTCTTAATAATTATGAGCTCATTGCCGAGCCACTATGTAACGTAGTAAATTTCTTAGAAATAATAAACTACTATCATCGCCATCTATTGATATAATTTTGAATTAAAGTTTCCTTTTTGATCGATTTTTAGGAAATCACTATCTGTTTTTTAACATTAAAACAATTTAAAATATATATTTAAATATTTTAAATATTAATACATTCATATTTTAATGATTCTTGTAATCAAATTTAATTTTTGAAATTCCCGCTCTTTACTTTTTATTAGTCTTGACTTTTGACTTTTAAAAAAAACTCTTTAGTTTGTTGAACATCTACTTATTCCCCAATATTGCTGAGTTTAATTTGTGTGTCTTTTTAGTTTTCTTATAGCTTCTTGTGTTGAAAATTAACTACAAGGTTTCTTTGATATATTTAATGTTGTTCTGTCATTCTAAAATACTTAGCTGACTGTGTGTCCGACAAACCTTTGTTTCATAATTTAAGCCCTTTTGGCAAGTTATACTTCATTATAATCTCTTATTTCTCTTGTAATTTAACATAATCTACCATATAACATGTTCTAAATTGTTAATTTGCCCTGTTTTACGTAAAGTTAGGTAATCTTAAAGTACCCACTTTTTTAAATTATTAATTGTTCTTTTAACTTTTTTTTATTGTAATGGACATGCAATCCGTGGTTTCTTTTCCAAAATATCTGGACCACGTGGTTGTCTGTCCATTCCACATGTCTGAAACTCCGGAATGGTTTTTTCAGGGGACCTATGCTCGGGTTAGACCCACACTGGGGTTAAACCCATATTCGGGTTAGACCCATACTCCAGTTAAATCCATACTCGGGTCGAGGATGAACCCTTAAGCTTAATAACCCGCTTAATCCAGCCTTGTGTTGCGGATGGCCACCGCCCCGGGCTGCCCTACCACTTGAACACCCTGAGAACACCGGCTGCTGTACACACCATGGGACGTCCGAGCACCAGCGACCACCTCCGGACGACGCGAAGGGGCTGGAGCTCTTCACACAGGCTAGCTATCCTCCAGTCTCCAAGCTAAGTGCCATGTGGTCCTAGACGGTCCCCCATACCCTCTGAGTGCACAGATGGCTGAAACTAGTGTAGCACAAACCCACTAAAACTACCCCTCTGATGATTAATTACTTTTTTTAATTTGATGAGTCTCTGCTCTCTTTTAAATTACTCTTTTAATTTTACCTAATTAAATTATTAATTATGTAGTAAAATATTTTTATAACAATAAATTTGTTACTATTTTAAATATTTTATTTATCTCTCTTAAGACTAAACACTTTTAGTATGTCATAGTTCTCTATTTACTTTTAAATACTTTTTTTTTATTTTTCTTATATGTGACAACTATAATAATTTTAAAATAAAGAAAACTATTGATACATCCACTGAATGTTGATTTCAATTACAAAATAAGTTGAAGGCTTGGCTTGAATGTGATCTGAAAACTTTTTACGACAGAAGTATTGCATAGCTTTGCAATATTTTGCTTGGCTCCTTTTACATTTAATGTTTTGGTGGGATATTATCTTCCAAACTTTTTTTTCAACATCTGTAAATAATAATAATATAATGCCCAAAATAGAATCGATTTTACCAAAGCTCCAATATAATGCAATAAACTTATTTATTTCCACGTGGAAATGCCAACAGCAGTATAAATATATAAGAAAAATCGGAGGTAAGCCGGTCGCATTAACCTACATTATAGGATTATAGTGTAGGCTGAAGGAGGCGCGTTTTTCAGCACAATCCCGTAGTTAGCGCGTCAGGAGCCCCCGACAATCTCGGCAAATGGTGTCATTAGTGAAATACGTACCGGGGCCGCTACATGCTTCACACGATCCGATACGATATCGCAGGCTTGTTCTTACTATGCGCAAGATATTATTACGGTAACATTGCACAACTGTGTTTTCACAACAAAACTGAGAACGGTATTGACGATATTATGTTAACTAAATAAAATAAATAAAATAAATATAGCTTTATTAATTCCATACAGTTTTGGTTTACAGAGTTTAGAAAAAAAATTTATAAAAGTTTTCTGCATGTCAATTATTATGACAAAAATCAAGTTAATTTTTTAAATCACAATATCAAAATATGTCAAATATTACTAATAAATGAAATGTCACAATATTCTACAAATTCTTATTCATTAATCATTATTCAATAAATTATTTTAGCAATTTCTGCGTGTCAATTATTATAATAAAAAATCTCAAAGCAAATTAATTTAAATCAAATTATCAGATGTCAAATATATAAATAATAATTTAAATGTCACAATATAAAAATTCTTAATAAATTATTTTAGCATTTAATAGGAAAATTGTCAAAAAATTATAAATAGCATGCAGAATAGGACTTTTATTTCTGTATGGACCCCCTAAGGGTAAAAGCCTCCTCCAAAGAGATCCAATGTGCTCTATCTTTTGCCATGTCTAGCCAGTCATTTCCCGCTACCGCCTTTATTTCGTCTGCCCATCTTGCGCGTGGGCGGCCTCTCGCTCTGCTGCCTGTTGGTCCGGCCCAAGCTGCTGCTCTTATAGTCCATCTGTCGTCATGATATCTAGCTACGTGGCCGGCCCACTTCCATTTTCTTTGTAAAGAGAATGATAGAGCATCGGTTACCTTTGTTTTTTTACGAATTTCAGTGTTTTTTATTCTGTCTTTTAATTTTATGTTAAGTAGGCTCCTTTCCATTTTTCTTTGTGTGGTCAAGATTTTTGTTTGAGTCTTTAAATCGTAAGTCCAAGTCTGACATCCATATGTAAGGCATGGTAAAATCTCTGAATCCATTACTATTTTTTTGGATGGTAGTGGAATGTTATTGGATTTGAATATTTCCTTATGAGCCCAATATTTTTTCCACGTTATGGCTATTCTTCTGTCTACTTCTTCTATGTTTCTCTCTTTTTTAAAGGAAATTTGTTTGCCTAGATATATATATGATTCTGTATATTCAATAGGAATATTATTAACGAATATTGGCGTATTCTGGTGATTTGTTAATATTTTTGTCTTTTCAATGTTCATTTCTAGCCCGATGTTTGTACTAGTCTGATATAGGTCATCTATCATAGATTGCAATTGGTGGGAGCTTTCCGCAAACAGTATTATGTCGTCAGCAAATCTGAGATTACTAAGATAGTTGCCGTTAATATTTATGCCTTTTTTCAACCAAGGTAAGTCCTTCATAATATGTTGTAATACAGCTATAAATATTTTAGGCGAGACTGGGTCTCCCTGTCGAACGCCTCTGTTTATGTCGATGGTTTTTCCTGTTCTATCCAATTTGACTCTACTTGTGCTGGATGCATATATGTTTCTTAGGATGTTTATATATTTTTCATTCATATTTTGTGCTCTTAATGCTTCCCAAATGCTTTTATGAGATATAGAGTCAAATGCTTTTTGGTAGTCTATAAAGGCTAAATATAACGGTTTGCGGAACTCTAGGTGCTTCTCTATCAACAGGTCGACCACTTGTATATGGTCAATTGTGCTGTATCCGCTCCTGAAACCAGCTTGTTCTATCGGTTGGTGTGCGTCGATGTCTGGACACATTCTTTCTAGAAGGCAAGAGGCAAATAGTTTGTAGAGGCACGGCATCAGGCTTATCGGTCGGTAATTTTTTATGTCTGCTGGATCGCCTTTTTTATAGAGCAATATAATTTCTGATTCTGTCCATTGATGAGGTACTTTTTCTTCAGCTAGGATTTTATTCCATAGGATCATAATGGGTGTCAATAGTAGAGTTTTGGCGTATTTTATACATTCATTTGTTATCCCATCGGGACCCGGGCACTTTTCTGATTTAAGTTTTTTAATATGTTTCAGTATCTCGGCTTCTGAAAAATCATCTATTTCCGAGTAGTTTTTATTTTGATTATTGGGACTGGATGGCGTTATTATATCTCGACTGCTGTAGAGGTTTTCGTAGAAATCTGTTGCTATGTTAATAATGTTGGTTCGGAAATTTGTTTTGTTGGAGTCAAGCTGAAGCGATGGGATCCATTTTTTTGATTTATTCAATTCTTTGTATGCTTTTTTCGATGATCTTGATTTATTCAAGTATTTCTGTATAGTATTCTCTCTGTGCGCCTTATAACATAGTCTTATTTCCTTATTAGTTGCTTTGTAGAGCTCCTTCAGATTTTCCTTATCAGTTTTTGTAAGTTTGTGTTTGTTTTGCAATTGACTTCTTTCTTTCATAAGTTTTTGCGCTTTGTCAGACAAGATCTTGTGCTTACTGGTTATTTTAGAACTTTTTAAGCTTTCAAGTATAGAGCGTACAATTTTTTTATAGTATTGATCCCCATTGTAGTTTTCTTTGGTAGACAGAAGTTCAGGTATATGATTATTTAAGTTTTTGAGATACATTTCTTGTTCATTAAGTGTTTTCAAAAAATTAGTTTTTCTAGAAAAATTGCGTCTGCTTATTTTCATTTTCTTAATTTGCAGCGTGGCTCTCAATAATCTATGGTCAGATCCAAAGGGAAACGCTGCTACTACTTCGTATTTGGTAAAAAGGTACGGCGATGTGGACATTATATAATCTATCTCATTTCTCGTGTTTTTGTCCGGCGAGATCCAGGTCCATCTGTTTTTAGGTTTTATATTAAACATTGTGTTGATAATTTTCAGGTTATATTCATGGGCAAACTGGACGAGTCTCTCTCCTCGCGCGTTTCTTTTTCCACATCCAAATCTTCCTGTGGCGGGTTCGTATTTTTTAGGGGTTCCAATCTGAGCGTTGAAGTCTCCCATTGTAATTATGTTTTTTGTCGTGCTAGAGTCGTGTGCTTTTGCTAGGTCCTGATAAAAATTGTCTATATCGTCTTCATTACAGTTTTCGGTAGGAGCGTATGCCTGTATTATAGTAAACGATAGGTCTTCTAAGTCAATAAGTAGTGTACATACTCTCTCCGATATGCCTATAAAAGCATTGATATAATTTTTTAATTGTTTTTTGACCAAGAAACCGACTCCATAGCGCCCCTTTGTTTTGCCAAAGTGATATAAGATGTGGTCTTCGTCTTCAATTATATTTTCGCCCAAACGACGGACTTCGCTTAGTCCTATTATGTCGTGCTTGAAGTTTTGCAGCGCTACTTTTAACTCTGTTAATTTAGTGTCTGATGATAATGACCTAACGTTGAATGTGCAAATATTTAGTACACGTGTGTTTTTCTTTTTAGAATTCTTTGGAGGGTGTAGGTCGAGCTCTCCCTCGGTGACCGGCCGTGGCGGGAGATAAGTCAAGGTCAAGTAGAGGGTCCATCCTTGATTGTTATGCAGCATCGTCACAATATGATTGGTTTGTCTCGCGTTCGTTTTCTACAGTCACAGTCTTGTTGAAATTTAGTTTTGGCTGTTGTAATATGAAGTCTTTCATATTTGTTACCTTGTTTTTCTTGATAGGGCGATTCAATGATTGAGTAGTATGAGAACTAGCGTGCGATGGCTCTGGAGATAGGGATAAATTTCTTTTGTTTTTATCAAATATTGCGGAGCTTGCGGCGTAAGAAGTCTCTGAGCGACTATGTTGATTTGACGGTCTATGCAGGTGCCTTATGTTCTTATTTAAAACAATGAGCTTATCGTATTTCAAGAAAGCTGTGTTACCGGCCGCCCTCTCTTTTTTCAATTGAACTTGCAGCTCTTTGCGCTTATCTAGAACCTCCTTTGGGTAATCCTCCTTTAGATAGTAAGGTGTATTTTTTGAATAATGTTTTTTATTTTTCAGTAGTTGGATTTTTAAGCCCATTGTAGTAAAAGAGATGATGACAGGTCTGGGTTTGTCACCTTTCTTTCCCAATCTCCTTACTGCTTCAATGTCGTTACAAGAACATGTGACATTAAAATGAGTGTTTAATATATTTATTATTGCCTGTTCTAGTTTGTGGTAAGAATTTTCTTGCTCCTCTACTCCAACATAAATGAAAGGTTCTGCAGCTTGGAGCTAAAAAAAATGAGATTTTGGAAAAACAATTAGAAGATCAAACCACAAAAAAAAAAAAAAATTAATCTAGAAAAAAATACAACAGACGCAAAACTTATGTTAACTAGCCTGTAATATTTATTTTATTACAAGCTGTTACCCGCGGTAGAGTTGTGAATACCCATGTTTTAGTTAGTACATAGTTATAGTTCGCAAGTTACACTTTTCGATCCTAACACCCAATCAAGTCTATTGGAGGTTCCAAGTGCTACTTAAACAAGTACCTCTACATTTTATATTATGGTCTATGTATAAGTTGTCGCTACGGATATCGTGTCGTACATTCTAAATAGACCCTTAACGAGCGGGGATCGACGCGATGCGGCGAAAATTGAACAATTTGAATAATACATGAAACAAGATGAGTTTTTGTATAGTAAGGTGTTTTGGTGGTACACAGGGAAACCGCCCGTGTTACATCATTAGAATATACTTCAATTTGTAATCATTAAAATAGTGAAGTATTGAGCTATCCCTTTGGAAATTGTTTAATTCAACTTTACTATAACTTCAGAAAGCTTACTGTGATAAGAAAGGAGTAAAGTACATAGCTGTGAATAATAAATTACTTTTGAAATAGTTTCAAAATACTTAACGACTTATTATAAGGCACTTGCTTTCTTAGTGTCAAATAAGTCTTCCAATGTATAGACAAAAAATGTTTTTGTTATTATAAAAGGTTATTGAACCTTGTGTACTTACTTACCTACATAATATTAAGTTATTCACTGTGCAAATGAGGATTTAGACATTTTACTGATTATAACCATCACGTCTTGCTTTCGCTCCTCAAACTTTTAATATCAGAAGTAACACGAATATAATATGAGTCACTTTAATATATTGAAGATGTGAATTAGTATCCAAATAAATTATTTAAGACGTGAGTGGATGAACTGTTAGTTATCGTTAACTCAGAGTAAAAAATGGCTTTTTGCATAAATGGTGGCTTTAGTGCCGGAAAAAATATTTGAAATTCAACAACTGTGCATTATATTATGTGTAGCAGATATATGTCAGGTGATGAAGTAGATAAGTTACAAGGTTTATCAAAGAAAATGAGTAAATATCCGTATGTTACAAAATGTTAGTTATCGTGTTCTTGCACTTACGTCTTCAATTTCTTCATTAAAAACTTTAAGACAAAGGACTGGAGATAATATTTCGATGTCCATACAAATGAAGTGGTAGGGACAGGCGATAGTTTTCTCACGGGCGCCGCTATTAATCAACCGGCACTGGAGCTGGCACCATAAATCATCCAGACTCTAACGAGTAGATTTTCGAGGCTCTCGAATGTTCCACTGCAATGGTCCAGAATAAAAGCTGTGTACAATGCAATATACACCATCTATCATATTCTCCAAGGTTTGTTTTGAAGTGTGTAATTTCAAAATAGATGGACATTGTTGGGCCAACATTGACGTGTGTTTTTGTCTAGAAAAAGCTATATAGCAGTTCAGTTATTATTGTATTAAAGTTTGAAGATCAGTTC
Source organism: Polyommatus icarus (assembly GCA_937595015.1). Taxonomy (NCBI): domain Eukaryota; kingdom Metazoa; phylum Arthropoda; class Insecta; order Lepidoptera; family Lycaenidae; genus Polyommatus; species Polyommatus icarus. The sequence goes on along the minus strand of OW569328.1, from coordinate 13,126,595 downwards.
CATGACACTGAATTTAATTAAGTTTATTCGGAGTTCAAACTTAGCAAAAATGCATAGTATAAAATACTATACTTAAATAAAAAAATTGGTTTTCCTGTGAGATCAGTAGGTACTTTCAACCAAAATTGCTAAAATTATATTATAAATATAGCAAAATAATAGCATTAGACGCTTCACGCCACGTCAGTCTGACTCTGTGCTAATTGCAGTTATCGAAGTTACCTGTACAGTTCTCGTAAACAACTGCACAGTTTTTGCAGTCACTTAAGTATTAATTAGACACCGTAGACGACTGTACAGTTTTTGTAGACGTATGTATGGTGTTCCTAGATGACTTTACAGTTTTCGTGACACATGTACAGTTTTCGTAGATACCTGTACAGTTTTTGTAGACGCATGTACTATGTTCGTAGACGACTGCACAGTTTTCGTAGACACATGTACTGTGTTCGTAGACGACTGTACAGTTTTCGTAGAACTGTGTTCGTAGACAACTGTACAGATTTCGTAGACGCATGTACTATGTTCGTTGACGACTATACAGTTTTCGTTGACGCATGTGCTGTGTTCGTAGACAGTACAGTTCGTACAGTTTTCGTAGACGCATGTACTTTGTTCTTAGACGACTGTACAGTTTTCGTAGACGCAAGTACTGTGTTCATAAACGACTGTACAGTTTTCGTGGACGCATGTACAGTTTTCGCAGACGTATGTATTTACTGTGTTCATAAACGACTGTACAGTTTTCGTGGACGCATGTACAGTTTTCGCAGACGTATGTACCTACTGTGTTCATAAACGACTGTACAGTTTTCGTGGACGCATGTACAGTTTTCGCAGACGTATGTATTTACTGTGTTCATAAACGACTGTACAGTTTTCGTGGACGCATGTACAGTTTTCGCAGACGTATGTACCTACTGTGTTCATAAACGACTGTACAGTTTTCGTAGACACATGTACTATATTCGTAGACAACTGTACAGTTTTCGCAGACACTCTGTATAGTTTTCGTAGACGCATATACTGTGTTCGTAGACGACTGTACAGTTTTCGTAGACGCATGTACTATATTCGTAGACAACTGTACAGTTTTCGCAGACACCCTGTATAGTTTTCGTAGACGCATATACTATGTTCGTAGACGACTGTACAGTTTTCGTAGACGCATGTACTATATTCGTAGACAACTATACAGTTTTCGCAGACACCCTGTATAGTTTTCGTAGACGCATATACTATGTTCGTAGACGACTGAGCAGTTTTCGTAGACGCATGTACTGTATTCGTAGATGACTGAACAGTTTTCGTAGACGCATATTATGTACTGTATTCGTAGCCGACTGCAAAGTTTTCGTAGACGCATGTACAGTGTTCGTAGACGACTGTACAGTTTTCGTAGAATCTCAATATTTCATTTTAATTTTACACGTCTCCATAACCATAACGATACATATAATATTGCTCGCCATCTAAAATGTTATACCAAACGCTTTGAAATGTGTTAAATTAAGGTAATTCTCCAAAGTTTTGGGGGTATGGAACCGCATTTACACTCTCAACGACCCTTAAACGAAATTTCTTAAATAGCTCTCCTTTACTTCCTTTGGACTGTTCTTTTGATGGCTTATTACTTGGTGTATTGCTTGAGTTTGTGTTTATAGAATTTTAACGTCCATGATGTCTAGATTGTCCGTAATCTAAGTCTGAATTAGCCTGTAAGCCGTGATAATCTTGTCTTTTGTTAGTTATAACTTATTATGCATCAGTCATTGAAATCCTTATCATAATCATTCTTGCACATTTTTAGTAATATAACTACCAAGTTAGTCCAATGTCCATATAATTACCAACGCGTAGCACATCACACTCACATACACAAACACACTCATATGCATACACTACACATACACGCACATATACACACAATACTTATAACGTTGTGGGTGCCACAATAATTATCATCTTAATAATTAATGTTATTCTGATTTCTGTTATATAATTGTGACACTGTTTGTTGGTCTTAATAAAATATAAAAAAAAAAAAAAACTTTATAGCATACATCCAGCAGCACGCTAAATAAAATTCTCAGTTTCAAACGTTAGAAAATTTAAAAACTTCTTCGTCTAAATCCTTTTATTGGTCAGGTTGTAACATCTTCCATTACAAAGACTCATCAGATTAGGGACGTCAAAAACATTTTGCACAAAACCATTTAACAAGTCGAGTCTCCGGGAGCTCCCATTGAAAATGTTTTTATTAAAATTAAAATTGGATTGCGGGTTACTTTTAAATTATTTTCATATTTGCCGCTTGAATACTTTTATCTTATTGAAGTTTTTAAGGGTTGCATCGAAAGTATCGGGGGGATTCATTTTGAGAAACAATGAATCCCGTATATCTACTTTAGAATTAAATTCAAATGTTTATTTCTGAATATACATTGTGTAACAAAACGAAGTGTTGTACAGGGTGTGTTTACAAAGTTCAAATTGAAAGTAACAAAGCTGAAAGAGTACTTTTTTAACAAAAAAATAATTAAAAATTACTCTTTCAGCGCTGCCACTTTTAAAGTGAAATGTATGCAGAGGGCATAATACAAAAATAAATAAAAAATTTATATTATGTCCTCTGCATACATAAATATATCAACACTCAATACAAGAACCCTTAGAACAGACGAAGCACTAATGAAGGACATAATATACACGCCCTAATTATATTAATTACACTTTGTTTTGTTACACGATAATATACTTATGCTAAAACATAATATAATACTGATGTATTGCATATTAAGATTGCCTGAATCAGTGCAGTGGTTTGAGCGTAGAGAGGTATCAGACATATAGATTGGTCTTGTTTTTTCTTGCGTAGTAGGTGAAGCCTTTGTAGGCTTTGCGATTATAAAACCGATAACGCACTTAATGTTACTGCTAACTTCTCTGGTATTGCGCTTTTTCTTCTGTCGGGCATCTTTTTGCTCATTTACCTTACTATTTCCATGTAAAATAACAGTTGCATTTTGCAATATAAATTGTTTATTTTCCGTTACGATGAAATAAGCGTGAGAAATCCCTAGTCGTCTAGTACAACATCAAGGATATTTTACCTCTGACGGGACCTTTATGTTCAGTAAATAAGGATCATTTTAACGAAACTTTAAGGTAAATAATTGCGTACTCTAATTCAGTATTGTTCAACAGCTGCCTGTCTACGACCAGTCGATGTCTAGACAAAGTACTTTTGGCATTAAACTTATTGCTCTTTCTGTTGTTTGTTTTGTTTATAAATTACATCGTATTTGTGTAGACTACAGTTAATTTTTAAGTGTAGATAGATAGTAGGTGTAAAAGTATATGCAGTTCCATTTTAGTCTCAGGACAAAATAGATAATACATTTTTCTGAGTCATTTCTTAAAAAACACACTTTTTTTTTAGCATAAAGAAAAAAGTGTGTTTTGCCCATCAGCTGTTCGCGAATAATTTAAATGGTATTTAATATAAAGATGATGAGAGAGAAGAAAGACACAGATACTTTGAGTCCCGGGAAAGAATTTTCTAGATAGTTTTATTATGGAAAGTTAACCGTTCCCGCACTTTATTCATATAACATAACAGCGTTAGTTATGTTTCGGTCAACTTTTTTGTTAGAATTATTATACTTGTTGTAAGATACTTATAAGTTATAACATTAATGGAACTGTACTCGACATGATAATTATAAGATAAGAACATAACATTACAAATACTAGTAAGTAGATTAATTTTTGTGAAAAACGATCATACCAAGTTATTAAAGGAATTTGGGATAGTGCCGAATCCAACGAGACGTTTTAATTTCTTCCACTCAGCGTAGGTAACGGGAAAAATAATTACATTTTCTTTCAAGTCGAGGTTCGCCGGAGACATTTTCTAATTCTCTTCCATTTCGTATTCAGGAAATAATAAATTGAGTTACTTTGATCGAATACACAGATACTTTTTCATTCAATTTAGCTAGGAATTAGCAGGCGCGGTCCGAAGGGGGGGGGGGGTGTCACAGGGGAATTTGCCAATAACTTTTTTGTATAGTGAGTGAAAAAAATTTGTTTTTATAGTGAGTGACCCCCCCCAAAATGTCAGGCTGCGACCGCGCCTGGGAATTAGGATCTAAGGTAAAACAGTAAACACCTATCCTCATTTCTAGGACATTTTGTGTTTCAAAGTTTAGTTTTAGTATCGACCTAACGTGTTATAGATTTATAAAAAATTAAATTTGAAATTTAAAAACCGCCAACACAAAAAAATTTACTTCCCTTTAAAAAGTAAAAAAAAACAATAAAATTCTATGAATCCTAAAGAACTTATAAGTAATTAATATTTCGAAAAATATTTCGCGTCGGAGACCTAGGTTTGGAGCGGTCCCACAACCCGAAGTACTTAATAACGTACTAACTTATATAGATATCCTAAGGGGGCGTCCACAAATTACGCGAGGTGTTTTTTTGAATTTTTTGACCCCCCCTCACCCTCTGGTGAGATTTCGTGAGATTTTATTCAACCCCCCCCCCCCCCCCCCTCCCCCTACCAAATCTCACGTGAGATTTTTCAAAATGTGGGTTTCTTAGTTTTTTGACAGTCAGATAGATTTTCTTTCGAACGAATTTGGAATGATCTTATCGTATAACGATTACGCTTACGATTAAATCATAAGCATACGTACATTCTGCATGAAATGGACCAAAATACTAAACAGTACGGTCTATTATTTTGCCGAGAAAAAAATTACGTGAGATTTGCAGCGATTAATAATATGTATAATGTAATAATTTTATATTAAACCTTATACCAGCGGGAGCGCTTTAAAAATAAACTGAATTACAAAATGTGACGTGCAAATTGCCATCACCATGGTCCATGACGTTTTAATCGCGACAAAGTCAAAGAAATTGAAAGTTACGTTATTAGCATGGAAGTATGGATTTATTTGCGCTCTTGTGAATTTACCGTTTAAGATAACTTTAGAATGTAGGCTCAGATTACAAAAGCAATTAAATACAGCGCCGACTGGTATCCGTCAAGTGGCCCTTTTGATTTATTCCGAGTCCTGTACAAATCTCTACAGTATCTCTGTTCACTCAAATATTTATTTCATTTAACCCGGCGTCACAGTGCAGTGGTGGAATGTGCTACACGGGCGTTGAGGTGGGTCTCACAGACCCTTCTTAAAATTTTGTGCACCTGTATCCCTTACTGTGGCTGTGCCACGAGTGTCACGACTGACATGTTAAATGCGATGCATAGTATTACAGCTCAACAGCTCCAGCTATTGAGAAGAGCGGTGAAATCGCACTCATAGGCACCGAACTAGTAATAAAATGTGACGGGTCTCACAGACCCAACCCCCATGACACCGGGTTAAGACTCCGCCAGCTATTTGCCCGCGCCTAGCTCACTCTTTCGCAATGACACAAGGAAAACTTTGCTTAAAATCCGGGCCAGAATTGAATATTTCATTTATTGGGACAGTTGAGAGCTTCGAAATAATGAGTTGGGATTAGAATGACTTGACTGACTCGTTTCCTGTATAGGGACGTAATTAAAATCAAATTTTCCAAGCTGTGATACTATTTGTTATTTCATAGTACAAAATATATTATATCTAGGCACCGGTGAAAATGTTGGAGTTTTTAAAAAAAATATTCCATAATATTGAAGTAGCTGAATGAGGAGGTGTTTGGATGCACTACTGTACTGTCTACTGTATGAGCGCCAAAGTGACTCGCGTAGGTACGTATCTGTCAATAGTTATTTAAAATCTCTCTTATTATAATAGTTTTATTCATTCTACGAGTAGAAACAAAAAATTCCTTAGAATTAATCTCTTTATAATATCTCCAGCACCATAAGTAATAATTCAAGACGTGAATGGAAGAATAATGTAAGTAACATGAAGTTAACAGGCCTAAACACGGGTTTAGGGCCGGAAAAATTATTTAAAATAGAAAAACTTTGGATTATATTATGTGTAGCCAGATACATTAGCTAGGTTATGAAGTAGATAAGTTACAAGTTTTATAAAAATAATTAGGAAAAAAAATTAGTTATTGTCCGAATGTTACGAAATGTTGCTTGTTCGATTCTTCCACTCACGTCTTTAATTATTTTTACAAAAAAAATTGACACAAAATCAAGATTATAAAAATAAAAGGGATTATTTAAAATCAAGAATATAAATTGTAATATCAATACTATAGTTTAATCAATAAAATAGTTCTTGGGAATCGCAGACTCAATAGATTTTCACTTGTTATGCGGCAGCCGAGTGCTATCAATCCCCGATGGATTAAAAATTAAAATGAATTTTGAAACTAAGTTTAATTCTGAAAAAGATATTCCTTTACCTTTCGTACCCAAAACGACATTATTTTATGCAATGCCTGAGCATTGCAGTGTTTTTGAAAGGATGTTTGTGGATATTGTGTAACTTCATACTGTCAAGTGTAGTCGGGCAGGATTATGTGGTGAGCAGGTTCGTTGTGATCTAGACAGGAAGACTCGCACTGCTGCTAGTGCATGACTCTGTCTGATGCTAAGAGCTGTGTGGACACTGGACAGTATAATGTTGTCTGCATTTGCATCCTACTTCCTACTTAATATTATAAAGGCGTGTGAGGATGGGTGTGTGTAAGTTGGTTACTCTTTCACGCAAAAACTACTGAAAGGATTTTAATGACACTTTACAATAATATAGCTAATACATTAGAATAACACATGGGCTACAATTTAACCGACTTTCAAGATGGGGGAGGTGTTATGTTCGTTTTTTATGTTTAACGATTACTCCGCCGTTTGTTAACCGATTTTCAATTTTTTTCTTTTGGTGTATAGGGCATCATCCCAATTTGCTTGAACGCGCTAATCGTACAGTTCCCGTAAAATTCCTAATTTACGCAGGCGACGCCGCGCTGGACATAATATACACTATGCAGATTTATTAGCTCTAACTCATTAACTAAAAGAAAAGAGTTAAGTTATACAATATACAATTTTGTGAAGTTAATTCCTCTAGAACACCTTTTTAACTACAATATGTGAATAAATGATTTGATTTTGACGCATCAAACAAGAACAAAACTATGCATAAATATTTTTAGTCGAGGGAAAATAAATACTACGTGTGTTAATTTTATTACGCTAGTTCATGCTTAGCAGTATTAGTTCTGAATCTGACTGATTTGTCAATCTAAATTTTATTTCTTCGATCGCGGACTCTTGGAAATTATTCTATTGTTATTCTATTGTTGTCACGATCACCGGTGATCTTATGGGGCTTGATAGGTTTAACCATCTGGGGCGCCACGCCAATGAATTTTTATAATACATAAAATTCAAAAAAAATTCTAACCGATACAACCGAAACCAAATCCTCCTAGGATTTCAGTGACGTACACCGTACAGTAGACATAATATATTATATTATTTGTATTAAATATAATAGATAGATAGTATTCGATTGATACTTTATGTAGTCAGGTCAAGTTTTTAACTCTTTCATTATTTTAAAGTGCGGAAGTCCGGGCAGAAGTTAGCAACAATAAGTGGCGAAGTATAATCCGATACGAAGCAGTTAGCTAATCGCAAACTTAGTCGGTTCTTCCACTAACCATACACTCGAGGTCGGAGTTTAGTCTAACACAAATATAACACAGTAGAGTAACTTTGCCGATTCTGATTTGAGAACCAGTCAAGGAAAGGATATCCCTCCATCTTTTCCCAGTTTAAGTCGTGATCTACTATTTAGATGGAGAAGCAGTTCATTCTAATAGAGATAGACTTTTAATGTGTGCGAGAGAGTTAGAACTATAATAGACGTCAAAATATACTCAAAACTAAACAAGGTGATCGCAGCTGTGGCGAGTCCTGTAACAGGACGCTCCACAGTATCAGCAATGTTACTAAAGTCCTGTAATGGGACACACTAGAGGCTAAGTGCTACTTATTCTTATTTACAAAGGAAATTCGTGGCACCGACCCCAACCACATCGTTTTTATGAGCAATATTGGTTTAGGGTCAGTTATACTCTAATGCAAAGAAGTCACAGATGCTCAAGAGTTTCAGTGACGTTAGGACTGTGACTTCGGAGGAAAAAAAACTTTGTCGTGTCCTAGAAATTAAAATTGTCCTTAATTATTCGCTCAAGACAGATATAAGTAATTTTAGTTCTACATAGAGATATTATGTACTACGTAGTACTTATATATGTCAGTGTAGTTCTACAATAAATTGATTCATATGCTTACGTAATTTGGTAAAATTTTGTCAATCCCAACCGACAAATGAATACTATCGTTGACTTGCAGATTGCGGACCCACCCATACTTATGAATCAATTTCCCTGATGGTACAATGTGATTCTGCATTATTTTGTGTCAAGTTATCTTAAATTAAACTACTTTTGTCTGTTCCCAAGAATTCAAGTGATCTAGTATAGAGAGTAGAACATAATACTCTACTCGCAGAGGTTCCGAATCTTTTTCAGCCTGCGGCGCACTTACAATGTCGATGTTTTGTCACGGCGCCCTACTTTACCTAGCTATTATAAAAATATACATATAAAATATATTAACACCTTTAATGATTATACGAGTAGTTATGTTATGCAAGTAAATAATAATAAACAAATATTTATTCATCTGCCTAGTGTCTGCTTTGTATAATTCATATTATAATTTTATTTTATAATATTTGTGGTTATGGATAATGATGGAGGATCGACTCACGGCGCCCCTCTCGCCTTTCCACGGCGCACAGTTTGGGAACATCTGCTCAACTGTATATATTATTATATTGTACTTAAGTCTAATGTTTACAGGGGTTATGGTTAACCATAATATTATAACTTCTGTTAAGTTATTTGTCTATAATACTAGCTGTTGCCCGCGACTTCGTCCGCGTTAACATAGTATAATAACAAAGATGGATTCTGGATAGTTTTCCCCTTTTTGTGGTTCCTTATACAAAGGGTAAAAACGGGACCCTATTTAAGCAAACGTCAAACGCAAACGTCCATAAACTTTTGTTTCTAACTCAAAAAATGACGGACTTTCATTAAAACTTTCAACCCCAATTTCACCCCCTTAGGGGTAGAATTACCAGAAACGCTTAAATACCTATCCATTCATTTTTAATCAGCAGACCAAAAATAAACTTTTATGTTTCTAACTTAAGAAATGATGGACTTTCATTTAAACTTTCAACCCCTATTTCACCCCCTTGGGGGTAGAATTTCCAAAAACGCTTAAACACGCATCCATTCATCGGGGTAGAATTTTCAAAATTCCTTCCTTAGTGGGTGTCTACTCTATAAAACAAACCTACTCACCAAATTTCGTGGCTGTAGCTTTAACAGTTTTTGCTCAGCGATGATCAATCAGTCAGTCAGTCAGTCAGTCAGGACATGTAATTTTATAAGTATAGATTATTATGAAGTACTTTTCTTCTCTATAATATTTAATAGGAAAAAATATAAAGTTCAAGAAGTAATCACTAATCATACGTTAATAGAAGAAAGTATCTTGTATTTGAAGACTAATTTTTACTGATAATAATAGTACATAGGTACCTAATATATTTTATACTGTACTCGGCGAAACATGGCGGTACCTAGCGGTCATTGACTCCCTATCAAAAACTTGTCATTTTTATACAAAGCCTCGATTGACAACATCTGACACTTTATTTTCAATCGCGGTTCATTTAGAAAAATACAAATTTTTTACAGGGAGTCAATGACCGCTACCGCCATGTTTCCCCGAGTACAGTATATAAGATCAAATAAACAAGATTTAGCTACCTCTTTATTATAGCATATTTTGTCTATCCGCCTACAATTTTCTTTTTCCGTCTTCATGAATCATCTTTGTAGCCTCTCAAATCAATAAAAAATCTATTATGGCCCGGGAGCCAGGTAAATTTTTGGTCAATGATTTCCTCCCGGGCGAAACTTTGTACAATGCATAAGAGACTTATACTGTGAATAGTAGCGACCGTCAGCTGCGACTCCGTGGGTGGGGTCGGCACTGGGCAGTGGCAGCCTCCCACCCCACCCATGAAGAAAAAAAAATTCAGTCATTTCCTTTCATTTGAAAATTTATCAAAGTATAGTTTAAGTAGTATTTTGAAAGAACATAGTCAGCTGAATGTAACACGGTGGATTATACGTCAGCTGGCTCCTTGAACATGAAAAAAAAATATATTTTCAATGATTTCCTCTCAGCTAAAAATTTACCTGGCTACTATGAATGAAAATTAATGTCAGCTTGCTGTATCTCAGTGGAAAGTTTGTCAGCTGGTACCTTGAAAGGTGTAAGGCTATACCTACTGAAACTTATCAGCTGACGAATTTTCCACTGACTTACAGCTAGCTGATTTTTTTTCTTCATCTTTGGGAGGCTGCCACTGCCCACCCCACCAACGGAGTCGCAGCTGACGGTCGCTAGTATTCATAGTATAAGTCCCTTATTCATTTTACGAAATTTTGGTTGGGAGGGACTTGGTCATGAAAATCTGTCACTGGCCCCAGGTCTATTATATCTGGGGTTCAATGTTCCCTATTTTAACGAATTTCCAGTCTTCGTATAAAATGTACCTATCAAGCATATTCAGTTTTACACGTTTACTGCAGTCGCCAGAGGTTTTAACCTCCGAAAATTGTAATAGTGAATGGATTTTTGTTTTTGAGGTGTCATTTTCTTTTTTACACTATAACTTGCAAAGTTTACCAAAAATTTTTTTGTGCCTTTAATTTTTTAGTTACTTAATTAAAAATTAATATTTCACCATATAAAATCGGTCCCGAAAAATTTTTTTTTCTTGTTCCTGTTATTTAATGACTCTTATCCGATTGTTTACGTTGAAAATTAACCAAATACACAATTTTTAAAAAAGAAAGTTTGCTTTGCTAAGCTAAATACAACTATAAGGTTTTTGCAAAGTTTTTAGAGATTAACGCTCGTTGTAACCAAGATAAAAAGGGTTTGGGTAGATTTAAGGGCTGTAACGAAAAGTGTGTTAAACTTACTTGTTGTGCGTATTAAACTTTTAGAGAAATGATAATTTTTAAGTACTTACTTAAAAACGTTTAAATATCTCTAAAAATGTGTAAAATTATAGACCGAAAATATTTTTCTATATTTGTTGAGAATTTATTTAAGTGAGAACTAAAACATTAAATGCATCGACAAATGAAAGACTTTTTCTAGTCTTTGAAATATATTTAAGCTTCCTACTTAAAGCCAGAAAAAAAATTGGGTGCTACAAATCTCACGTACATACTAAAGATGCATGCTGCGACCTATGTTTGGAAAATGCTTACCTGGATGCAAAAAATATCAGTTCTGTAAAATTTTTATTCTGTAAAAACCTAACCAAAAGAAATAAAATACAGATTTTCTTCTAAATTTTCGTGAAAAGTTTGTGCTACATTTTCAGAAAATTTAATAAAGTAAGAGCTAAAAAGTTATGCACATTAAGAAATAGAAGGCTTTGTTAAGCCTAAAAAATAATTTTAAGCTTCCTATTTAAAACCAAAAAAAATTGGAACGCCATTTACCTGGCGAGGCACACAACAAGCACATTTGGAGGTATGCTCTTCTACATAAAAAAATATTAATTTTAAATATAAATTATATATTTTTTTCAACTTATTTTCTTTCTTTGGAATATAAGAAATGATACAAATCAAAAAAATAATAATACATTTTATTATTTTGCTATATACTTAAAAGAAAGAAATATGCAAATTTTCTTCAAAACTTTACAGTTTATGAGTTTACTTGAAGTGGAAGAGAATAATTTAAAAATCAAAAGCACAAATTTTCAATAGGTAAACTTTATTATTTATGTTATCAGCTACACATTCCTTTTTTTCTTTTCAATTTTCATCCACTATTGCAAAAATCGGAAATTTGCACGATTTTTACGCTCTGGGAACTCCACTAGTTGTATTCATTTTCCAAATTAATCAAATCATTACTAATCAACCAAGTGCAAACAGTTGGATTCGGACTCTGTACAGACTACAATGGTGAACTTTTAAAACTGTTCACGTATACTCCAGTGGCCGGTCCAAAGGCCTGGGACGTGCGCACTCTAAACGGGGATTCCCAAAGAGTGGAGTCTTCAGGGTTCCGCCAAAATAATTTACACCTATTTCTTGAAATCAAAACTTCTTTCATTGTGCACTTTTTTCGGGATGACAATTAAAGAGGTATCAGGGGCCTGAGTCAAGACCAATTCGTAATGCTTCGTTATAGAATCGCCGATAAAAATGTATGGAATTGACATAAGCGTTCGTTAATATGACATTGACGTTCGACTCGTCTTATGTCAATTCCATACATTTTGATCGGCGACTCTATTTAAACGAAGCTATTACGAATTCGTCTTGACTCAGGCCCCTGGCATAATCAAAACCTGTTTTGGGTAAAGTTAATATAGCAAATATTGTTATCGTTTGCTTTTTTTAGAAAGTGTGATAAGCAGTTGAAGGGAAGCTGGTATTCAGCCTTGAGCCTTGATAAAACAGATTTTGATAACATTCCGCATATAAAGCTTTGGAAATGCCGCATATAAAAGCTAAGGATTTGGATTTGGTAAAGGCTACTTTTTATGCCACAAAAGTACAGTGTTTATTTACAACTAAGTTGTGATTAGAGTAAAGCTAACAGTGAGATAAAACATAAATTACTTCATGGCTAAGAGGTTGAACGGATTAACCGGACTTTTCCATCGGATAAAAAACGCCCATGGACACTCGGGTATTGGTATTATAACGCCAGTGCCGCTGTCCACATAAATCTGGCTTATTTGAAATTTATAAAGGGGTTGCGACGGCGTCGACTCGGTTAATCTTATAAATTATGAAAAACAACGAAAAAGCAATAAATCGTAATACAGTCACCCGACGCGGCGCGTAACGAGGCACCATCTGACCGCTGCCTATGTTTATATACTTACTAGAAAACGCCCGCAACTCCGTTGCGCCAAAATTCGTCGAACCTTACATTTTTTCGAGATCAAAAGTATCCTATGTCCTTTCCCGGGACTCAAAGTGTCTCCATGCCAAATTTCAGCCAAATCGGTTCAGCGGTTTGGGCGTGAAGAGGTACCTAATAGACAGAGAGACAGACAGACACACTTTCGCATTTATAATATTAGTATGGATTTGGCGTCGGGCCAAAAAAAAAAATTCCGAAATATTACTAACGCTTACAAGACACCGTAGAAGTGCAGAGTATTCAAAGTTCGAACCTGAATTGGGTTCAGAGTCAGATCGAAATCGATAGCCATGCAAATTAATTTCCATTTTCTTTTCTCTTTAAATATTTTCTTTTGTTGCTCATCTGTTGTGTTGCCAGCCTACAACTAGAGCCCAATTGGGCAACAAATTTTGCATGCCGCTTACTTAATTCTCACTAGATCGAAACCGCAAGGAAAAGATAGTTAACCCATCAAGCCCCGTACGAGCACGGCTATCGTGTCTCGTTTTTCAACGATCGAGGGATAAGGAAAGCGACAGTCAAATAGTAAGCGTTAAGGGCGCATTTTCATTAGTCGTTAACTCGTACGGTATACAGCATGCGGGGAGTCTATGACAACTAATTGACAACTAATGGCGCATTGTCATTGGTCGTGGCATGCGTTTCAGAAATCTCCCGCACCCCGCATGCTTTATGGCGCATTTTATCGACCAGTTAAAATGCGCCATAAAGGGAGCATTGCAGGTGTGTATCTCACCTGAATGCCAGGTGGAATCACCAGATGCAGGCGCAGCGTTAACTACAAGGCGAGTATTCGCTTGTCGCGAAACCCATTTCATTTCTTATTTATCGAAGAATTTTTCTTGAAATGTTTCACCTGGGTCCCTGGGCTGGGCATGAAAATTCAATTTGTGTGTTTCAATATTTCAATTTCGTACATTAATAAAATATTCTCCTAAGAATTGAGAGGAAATAACGAGCGTATCGAAGTTTCATCTACATAATATTACTAGCGATCCACCCCGGCTTCGCACGGGTATAAAATATATTATAGACCTTTTCAATGTGTACAATACTTGGTATATTATTTTGATAAATCTCGTAGGATTCAGCCTGCGTTTGCGGAAAAAATGTAAATGTATGGTAATTTAATGTTATTCACGACATCACATTAGAAACCCCAACAATAACAGTATTTCTCCACTATTTAATGAATGTTATTATACTAATAAACCTTCCTCTTGAATTAGTCTATCAATTAAAGAAAGCTGCATCAAAATCCGTTGCGTAGTTTTAAAGATTAAAGGGAACAAAGAGACATGAGGGAAAAAAGCGACTTTGTTTTATAGTAGTGATAATATTCTTCGTTATTTACCTCTCCTGTTTTTAATTCGATACGTCCAAGCAACGTTCTTTGAAGTACCGATAGCTCGGGGCTCCAAAGCGGAGGTACAGGGTACTTGTTTCGATAAACAACAGTATTTTTGTTTTATTTCGTTATTGGGAAGCTCGATCTATATTAAATTACAAGTTCAATTAAAGCACCACTCCACACAAAATGTATTTTTTCGATAAATGCTTTTTTCAATTCGTTGCCTAACTACTTAAATGTAGGTAGGTAGGCAACGAATTGAACCGCCGCGCCGAATTGGCACACGCCCAAACGCACGGTTTGGCGGCTACAACGCGACGCGAGATTACAATCAAATTATAAAATGTAAATCATAGAGAATAATAAACATAATATTATGACAGCGCGACCGCACCGCTATTTAATGAAATCCTTACCGTGTATGACATAAGATTTTGCTTATGATCTATCGTACGATTTATAACTATGAGACAAATAGACAATAAACATGATACTGAGAGCGAACCTGTGTTACTTAGGCGGGTTATGTTAGGTCAATGGTAGTCTGCTGGGCTTGATATAATCCTACCAAATAACGTAGGTCAACTTATCTAATAGTAGATACATACAAAATCGTCAAAATCGCAACTGCTACGTCAGTGTGGTCACAGGAAGAAGAGCCAGGAAGTTTCTCGAACGCAGTGCGGTGTGTCAAGTGCATTGATTCATTCATATAAGGACATTATGCACAATGCGTCGCCAACGTCCGTTGGAGGTCGTGCGCAAGGCGCGGCACGATATTGTCACATTGCAATTAGTTGCAAAATGTGGCTTGTAACCATTGCTTGTAACTTCGTTGCGTTAAAATTGATAAGAAATAACCGTGCATTATTCATGGGATAAAACTTGCCGGAGTACTTCTCCGGAGCTCAAAGTATTTTAACACCAAATTTTGACAAAATTGGTTCAGTGACGTGAAGCGTGAAGAGCATAGGTGAAGAGGAAACAGACAGTCAGCTGATACACTTTTTTAATTCGCATATTTTGATATGGCTATTATAATACAATATTAACAATTATTAACAATTAACGCCTCCGTGGTCTAGTGGTAAAGAGCGCGGCTCTTGACTTGGAGGTCGTGGGTTCGATTCCCGCGTTGGAAACATGTTATTTCCAAGTTTGGTTAGGACAATGCAGGCTGATCACCTGATTGTCTGATAAGTAAGATGATCCATGCGTCGGATGGGCATGTAAAAAGTCGGTCCTGCGCCTGATCTCTCGCCAGTCGTGTCGGTCTGCCGTCCCACTGGGTTATGAGAGTAAAGGAATAGAGAGTGCTCTTGTGTACTGCGCACACACTTGGGCACTATAAAATTACTCCTGCGTAGCTGGCCTGGTTTCAATGAAACCGGCCACCGTCACCGAAACCGGTGTGGGAGCTATATATAATACAATATTTGACCCAACAAACGATGTCGAAATAAAAAAAATACAAAGTGAGGGGGCAGGTCATGTTGTAGCCATCATTGCATGGCCCCTCGCGTATGGCTACCTATAACTGTGTGTCGATTCGAAATAAAAAAATCTTGTAAAATTAACTCGTAGTAACGCAACCACGTCGCAGGGATTTGCGCAGCCCAGTCCGATCTAAATCGTGAATAAATTTAACCATGATTTAACCAGAGGACTTTCCGTACCGCAGGTGTCAACTCCAATCGCCATGAAAAGTCATTTTTAACCGACTTCCAAAAAACGAGGAGGTTATAATTATGTTCGGCTGTGGATATTTTTTTTTTTTTTTGTATGTTCAACGATTACTCCGCCGTTTGTGAACCGATTTTCGAAATTTTTGTTTTGTTGTATTAGGTTTCACTCCAATTTGGTACCATGTTCACAAAAGTGGTGACCTGATGATGGGATCCATGAGTAATCGAGGGAACTCCTCGAAATTTATATGGAAACATATAATGATTTTGGTTTTATATGAAGTGTACTAAGAATACGCTACCAAAAAGTCAAATATTAGGTCAAGGTATACCATGGTTTCGAAGATGATGAGAGAACTCCTGACTCCTTATAGATACACGTTTGGGAGTTTCGGCGTTGTTTTAAGAACAGAAAGCATAAACTACTATGCAATTCATATTCATCATCATAATCATCATCATAATCATCATCATCATCATCGTCATCATCATCATTACAACGTCGTGTTAAGGCCACCAATGTCTCATGGCACAGAATAGATAATAGTACAAGGCATAGGTATGGATATACTAATAATAATAATTATGTACTGCTTATCAACACCTGTTTGTTTTTAATACACGGCGGTCGGCGTCGCCGCGCCGCCGCACCGCCGCGCGGCGCGTGGCGGCAGAAGACAGAATATCGAATACTTTACTAACTACTTTATATACAGATCCAATACTTTACTACTTTATAAAATTTTAATAGACAAATAGAATTAAAATAAAGTTATTTTAAAAAGAGCATTTAAAAAAAACAAAGTCATTAAGTGTATTTTCAATTAGTTATACTTATTAATTATTAGATGGTGCACTAATTTGAATTCTTGATTACAAGAACAACTGTCAATAATTATGATAATATTAAATATTATGCTACGCTACATCCTATGCAAGTTTGTACAATTTTTTATCGGATAGATCCTTCGATCGTGGAAAAACGAGACACAATAGCCTTTCTATTGTTATCGCAATCGCCGGTGACCGCTTCGGGCTTGAAGTATTAAAATTGTTAAAGTACTTAGCACAATATGTTCACTTCACTGATAATATTATATTATTTTGTGAGTGTGAGTTGTGACTCTTAACAAATTCTAATAAGATACGTAAAATATACGCGAAGATTTACCTACTTGTGTAACTAAAAAGAGTGAAATTATTATTATTTTTAACAAAAAATTAAAACCGACTTCCAAGGTAAAAACAATAATAACATTAATATGAACTAAAAAGTATTAAATAATTTTTACTATCTAATAGTGCCTTTTTCCGAATTCGGCTAAACCTCAACTATTTCTGTACTCAATCTTCATAATTTTGAAGTCGGTGCCAGTTCCAAAAGTTTCAAATATTCTGTCAGGGGACTGAAGATTCAGCTATCTGGTACCGACTTCAAAATAATGAAGATTGAGTACAGAAATAGTTGAGGTTTAGCCGAATTCGGAAAAAGGCACTATTAAATAGTAAAAATTATTTAATACTTTTTAGTTTATATTAATGTTATTATTGTTTTTACCTTGGAAGTCGGTTTTAATTTTTTGTTGAAAATAATGCCACTTTAGAGTGTTGACGGCAAAGGATACATTTTTATGCGCAGTAATACTTCTATAATATTCTGTGGTAATAATAAACAGCGCATAGATTAATATAATATTGAATCATAAAAATCTAAGGGTAAGTTCGGATACAGGGTAAGTCCGGATAGTTCAACTTTTCAGTAAATTAATCAGTTTTTTTTTTACCTGGTTATACGGACGTATACTTACACCATACTACACTGTAACCACAAACAGTAGTACCGTACCGTAACTGTATAAGTTTAATTTAGTGTTAAAGCTGAGGCCATACCTACGCGACCTGCGCGACTGCGAAGCGGTAGCATCCACCGCGCTGGTCCGATTTGAAAAATTATTTCAGTGTTAGATAGCCTAGTTATCGAAGGCTATAGGCCATATTATCATGCTAAGACTAATAGGAACGAAGAAATAGAAGAAAATGTGGAAAAAACGGGGGAAATTATTTGAAAAGGCTTATCTCACGAACTACTAGAGCATTTTTTCTGTTATTTGGATCAGATAAGAAGTAGACCACGTGAAGGATCATAAGCATTTTTGTGGACTAATTTTTGTGAAATATGTAATTTACGCGGGCGAAGCCGCGCGGAACGTCTAGTTGAGTAAAATTCGATCAACTAAAAAATGTATTCGGCGTAGTATAAAGAAACTTTTCGTTCAAATTCCTTTGAAAGTAACTAAGATGATGTTGTTAGTAGTGTAAAACACGTTATAAATAAACTAGCGGTACTACGGAACCCTATATTGCGCGTATCCCGACACGCACTTGGCCGGTTTTTTAGATTTTTAGGTAGCCAGAGCAATGCTTCCAGGGCCACAGGCCTCCCTGGTCTGGCCATTCTTGCGCCCCCCCATAGTCTGCGCCCTGTGCCTGGGCACCGGTGGCACCGCCCTATTTACGGCACTGTGTTCAAGCCGGCATGCGCAAGCAAATGTGTAGTCAAGCATGCACGTGTGGTAGGCGCCTAAATTAATTCAACTTGACCATTGTGGATGTGTTTTATTCTTCTGCACCTTCCAAATCAAAAGCAAGCCTAGCACCTCGCAACCCTCATGTCCGTCCGTCCGACACATCGGACTCCGATATTGTTAAATATGAGGATGTCATTACTACAACAGTTAGCAATTAGCATACACCAGATAAAGTCGCACGTCTTCGGTAACTGTTCATTAACAAATGAAGTTTGACGGTTCGCGCCGTAGTCACGCAGGTGTGCACGCCCAGTTTCGCGTTGCAGACGCTCCCGTATCGCGTACCGCATCCCTTGTCACTGACGAGTGACGCGTAGGTTTGTTCTAAGCTTAAATTGGAATATCCGGACTTACCCTTTGTCCGAACTTACCCTGATAACTGATTAACTCTTACTCGTAGAGCTACCGCACACCTGAGATACGACTGTCTTAAGACAGACTATCGCTTAATAAAATGCACTAGATGCGCACATTTGAGACAAGACGTCTAATAGACAAAGTTGTCTATAGCGCCCCGCGACAAGTCTGACTAACGACTGTCGGCTTCCCTTTAAAGTGTATGCGAGCGCGCACATCTACGACAAAACTGTCTAGCCACAATAGACATAACTACCAGTAGTTCAACTGCAAAGAGACGAACAGGTTTCAATATATTATTTTGTCAAATTCGTCGGGTTTCACTAAGATTATGACTGGAATGTGCCTCGCGCTGGCTGATATAATTTATTTTTAAATAATTATAGATTTCAAAATTAGATTCTGACAATTTTTATCACATGTGCCAAAACAAAAACAATAATACGACCAAAAAGAGAAACACGTCAAACGATCCAAATACTGTCTTTCCCGTCTAGTCTTTCCCGTTTATTTTTGCAGTTATTTTTATCCGAATGAGAACTTTTCTATCTAAAACTATAAAATCTTTCAGAACTGCTCGCAATAGACGCAAAACATATTTTTCAGTAACGTAATACAACATTTTTTGTGCTTTTTAACCAACTTTAAAAAAATATTTCAATTTGAGCCTTACGTATGAATAATATTTCTAGAACTGCATAGTTTTCGTATGTTATGAGTATATTATATCATCAGCATCTGAACAAAATATGTAGAAACTTTTAAAAGTGTATATAGCATAGACTTATAATATATACTGTCGTATAGACCACCTGACAACCGGAAAATGCGTGACGATTTTTGATCTGTCAATGTGTGCGTGTGCTAGTGATGTATATTTTACTATCGATAGTATTGTCCGTTCAAGCTATTTTACCTGCGTTTCTATGAGAAATAAATAATATGCAACTTTGAAAGATTTTGTAATTTAAATTAGGTATCATATATTTTATTTGACAGAAAAAAGGTGACGATTGAAAAGTAGATACACATTTTCGTTTGGGGTGTTATAACATGAGGTTCTTAAAAGGGTAAATAATATACACATTTTAAAGTTACTTACTTATTATTCAGGTAAAAGCTATCTGACAAATCAGCCCTTACATTAATAGAAATGCAAATATGAAGTTGAAAGTAAACGACAAACATAGTATATTATTTATTCTTAAATTAAATACATATCATAATACCCTTACACCCCCATTACATTTTTAGATTAGTTTTATGTTCTTGTTAAATACCGATAGGCATATCGATAAATTTGATTCAAGCCCTAGCGTATATGTAAACAATTTTGATGAATTTTTTTTCTTCAAAAATTGTGTGATTTAAGAACAATAGTACCTTTTGTTATGCAAAATGTGAAAGTAAAGGGGAGGATTAACAATATTTTATTTGAAATAGAGAACTAAAGACAGAATATAGCGAAAATAAACACATCGTAGCAATTAGGACATGAAGATTAATTACCATTGAAATGTATATTTTTCAGGATTACTCCTATGATTTACACTGCAATCACTCACAGAACAAGTTACCATTGTTATATGTAATAGTATTTGTCGAAAATAATAAAGGATTTAAACAATAAATTGCAAATACCGAAAGGTCATAAAACGATTGACGACTTTTGGCCGACCTGTCAAATGAAAGTGGTTACAGTTTTCATGAGACTGCCTCTCTTTTTATCGTGTTATAATTCCATAAAGGATTTTCTTCTCTCTCGCACTCTTTGTTGGTCTTTTGCATCTTAAGTTTATGGTATATAGTATGTTTCTATGTTTGGGTTTGCGTATCGTCCGAGCTACATGTCCGATTTAAGTAATTCTTTTTTTGTTTTGTTGACTTTGTTATGATAGGTATTGTTCAATTTAGGTAAGTTTCATCAAAATTGGTTCAGTAGTTTTGAATTCGGTATTAATTTTATTAATATACAACTTGTTATTTGCAAATTTACCTAAGTTGTAAACATTCCTATGCCTGTAATATGTCATAGTTTTAAGTCCGTAGTGACAAGTTAACAACCCTAGCGATTTTCGTCATATTACGTAAAATTTAAAAATTTCTAACTTCTAAGTCGGCATACTCTATAATTCTGTCTGTCTGTGTGTACTCTGTCCGGACGTTCTCTACTTTTGAATATTATACATTTGTATGCGTTGCGTCATCATAGTCAAGACAGTTTTGACTTGATGTGTGCCACATGATAGACACAACTGTTTTAATTGTATCGTAAGACTGGCTTGTCTAAGTGAGACAAGACTGTCTAACTCATAAAGTTAATATACCTATCGGAATAGAGCAACAATCTCGAGCTGTCAAACGTAACCAAAATTGGTTTTCATCTGTGTGAAAAATATGTGTACGTATACACTTACACAAGCATGATTGAACATGAATTCTATGAGATTATATTGACAACGTGCGGCACGTGCCGATTGGACGTCAAAAAAAGAGTGCTGCTGTCATGTATCACACGTCTCTTTTTACCACGCGGTGTTACTGATAGTGGCATCTCGCTTGCTCAGGCCTTTGTTTCTCTATTCCGCTAGGTATATTAACTTTATGGTCTAACTACAGTCGTGTCTCCAATGTGCGGTCGCACTTAGGTAGTTGATTGCTAAAAAGTTTTCAATCCAAATATTTGTTGTTTTATCCCAATCTCTACTGAGATAATTTATAGTAGTCATGTGTGCCCCGCAAACGATCAAACATCAAACACGTCAAACACCATATAAACTACGTGTTGGCGTGTTTAACGCGTTTGAAGAAAATTTGGATTTACTACGTGTTTGACGGTTTGATATTTCATCGTTTGCGGGAGACTTTAGATGTGATAAAATGTTGAGTCCGGAAAACAATTAAGTACTTACATAATATAGTATTATTTTTAAAATGAAAAAATGCGTGGTTCCAACACCCTAGCCAAGCTGCGCAGACAAAACTGTGGGCAACATCTAGTTTAAAAATGGTGATTTATGTAGAGTGATATGTACACAGCAATGTTTTAAGAGCCGTATCACGCCCATATCCGTGATACAATACAATTTACTGTAATTTATATTTTTTTCTCAAGAAAACTTTGGTGCATTTAATTATTCAGGATCTTTATTGATGTAATACAAGTCAATGGAGTCAGTACTCGTATACCTATTATAATCCTAAAAGCGTCCAACTTTCCTTTTTCAGTTATTTTTTCAATCAAGACTAGCAGTTGTTGATAGAACAAAATAATATATTTTATATATTCGAGAAATTAAATTAATAAAAAAATAACGAAGTATAATTTTATACATTATACCTGCTACTGATGATATTAAATTTTTAGCAATTTTTCTGTATACTCCACATTTTTATTTTTTATTCCCAAAAAGCTCCTAAGCAAATCCCAGCCGACAGAACCCACGTCAAGTGTAGGGTGTTTGTTCACTGTAATTTGCATCTACTGATAGGCGAATGGGGCTGGGGATGTGATAATGTATTGTTTAAATCGTTATCAGTTATCACAATATCCCATTATCTAAGGGTCAGTTCACATGCGATGCGATGCTTTTTTTTAAATTGGAAGCAGACCAACACAACGGATTGGAACGGGTCTCAAGTCTGCTAATTCATCGTGTATAAATAGTGGTGTAGCAGGTAGCTAATAAAGTTTAGTTTTGCATATAAGTATAATATATTGCGCGTATAGTCTTTCGAGGCTTCAAGGAAATGAGGCATACGTCTTGCATTTTTTTTAAATTAAATAACATATTTTTTTATACTAACAATAAAGGCCTTGGCTTAAATATTAGGCAATGTCCTCAATTTTAATTTTTTAGGTGTAATACCTTTTTTTTGACGTGACAACGTCTTAAATTAGGTTGCGGCTGGGAGTCACTTATGAAAAAGTGTAACGCTCGGTAACGTTACGATGAGTCACCGAACGAGAGAGAGGCCCGCCGAATGCCTTGCGTCTCTCTCCCACACGTTGTCACGTAAAATCTTCGCCCGTAAAACCGACTTTACAGGCAACCATTTTTTTTCTGGAGGGGGAAATGCATTACGCATACCACCCAGGCGCAGGGGGCGACCCGAGCGGTGATGTGGGACTCCCGTAGCTAATTAGACCACGGTATACCCACTAAAACCCCCCCATCTTCCGCCACGCCGCCTTTTGACGGGGCCACAGGAACGATACACACATCTGCGACCCCGCCAGCGGCCCGAAGACTCCACGATGGGCGCACAACACGTGCGCCCTCCTCCTCGGCCCCCACCAGGGCTGTAGCAGACGCCCCCCGAGTCTGCTACTTGGAGGCCATGTGGCAGATCAGGTCTGTGGCTCTGCCACCGACCACACCTCGGCCGCAGAGGATAGGGCAAGCGGCGCACCGTAATACCTACTTGCCTCTTCCTCTGCGGCCCCACCTCGGTGCGCATCCGCAGCGGACTTCTCCAGTCCGCTGGGAGCGCCCTCCTCGGGCCAGGCGGCGACACCGGCCGGCCCTGGTTGCCTCTTTGCTTCACCGCCGTTGACCAAGCCGCGGTTACTAGAGCCCCACCGCCACGACAAGGCGAGCAACCATCGGGGGGAGATGTAATACCTATCCTAGCAAGGAATATAAAATATTTAATGGATTACTCAATAGAGTCGGTCTACGCAAATTGAGTTACAGAAAATTCTCTAAGTCCTTAATAAAAATATTGACATAAACTTCAATTTGATCAGACCTTTCCACTGATAGAAACGGCATATCTCCCACTTTATTTATCCGCTGCATATTTTATGAAAAAGGTTTCTTATAAAGTTTGCTTCAAGTAAAATTCGCTACAAATTTCTTGGAATTATTTAAATTTGGAAATTTGGTATAGACATACTTTGAATCCCGGGAATGGACATAGAATACTTTTTATCCCGGAAAAATATACGGTTCCCGCGCGATAAACGAATTTTGGCGCAACGGAGTTGCGGGCGTCAACTAGTTACTATAGTATACTATAATACTAACACTATACTCGTATTACTGAAGTAGGATAGTGTGTGCGCGGGAGTGCGACATGCCTACGATCAAATCTACATTCGTATTATGAACACCTGCAATTACACTTCATTAGCGATTTTTTTTCAATAACAGGGTAGAGTTTAATAGAAACTTTAAAGGCCGACAACGCACCTGCGATTCTCCTGATGTTGCGAATGTCCATGAGCGACGGTAGTTGCTTTCCATCACGTGACCCGTTTGCTCGTTTGCCCCCTTACTTTGTACAAATAACGATTACGACTGTCCTGTTTGAGCAAGACGTGTTACTTTCGGACTGGATGGATACTGGATCACTAACAAACGCACTCAAATTAATTTTATGAAATTAGTAATTACAGATAAGGTGAATTACCTACCTATACTCCTACTAGAATTCAAAAATATTTCAAATATACTTAATTAAGAATAATTTAGGAGTTTCAAATTTTAATAAATATATCTAAAGATACCTATTCAAAATAAACTAAATACGATTATTTAAGAAAAACAATTATTAAAGAGGTATTTATATTTCCCGTCTTAACATTACATCGAATCATTGAGATATCCAATAAGAAAAACTAAGGCTGATACAGCCTCGTGCTTTTCGCCATGTACCATCCATGACCATTATGTAAGTACTAACAACATAAAGGTCACAACGCGATCCCATCATTATAGTACAATTTGCGACAATCCCATAGAAAAACGTGACAGAATGAGAAACCATATGGCCGTCAACCATGTCCAAAGACATAAATGGGCAAGTCGTCACAGATGGAATGCGTCGAGGCAGCCTTGCAGCGAGGAGGGGGAGTACTGAGTAGAGCCTCCGTCACTCAGTTGCGCCCGCGCATGTGCCCAGACCGTACGCGTCCGAGTACTGACAAATTGTCATTTCTGTCATTTTCCGTGATCGTTGTGAAGTGTTGTGTTTATAACTTTGTATTGGTGTAGTGACAGTGTTTCAATTGGTCCAGGTAGTTGTAATTATAGTTGCATTTTAATTGTAACGTAAACAGGTGTTTATGAATGAAAATTGCGACTTGCATAACCGTGAAATGGAGTAGTGTGTCACAGGCATTGTCGGGGCCGCTTCCAGTAATGACAGAGTGACTTGAACATAATGACATCATACTGTATGTTCGCACTACACCTACACTACACGTGCTAAGGTTAAGCTATGATAATGTTCGTAAGTTAAAACATCTAATTATTGGCACATTAAGAGTTCATGCTGCAGATAATCCTATTGGAATTCTAAGTTTTTATGGAAAAAAAACAAAAAACTAAGGTACCAATAATGACTTAACCACCAACGAAAGGAAGATTACCATAATAATATAATATAGTTACTGATAACAAGTAGTTATCTTACTTATATTATGTTATAAAAGTATGTACATAGTTCTATTTTAGACCGTAGTATAGTTTGCTTTACATATTATTGTAGAATGCTGATAGTTTCCGTTGGATTTTTCAAGGTCTTTTATGTTAGCTGGTCACTAAACTGTAAGTAATGTAGTAACTATATAGATTAATGCAGCAAATAGTGCCTAGATAGTAATCATAATGATATTAGATACAAGTATGGTAGTCTTAAATAATGAAGTAGGAACAATAATGGTAGAGCTCGGTTTTAGCTACGCTAGTTGATTTAAAAAAAAGATCAGAAATTTTTTGTTGTTAACTAATTGATAACCAATGATTGATAAAATTCAAAAAAATTATAAGACTACTAAAATATTCCCTGCTACTTATCTGTAAGAAATAATTTTATAAATGCTACTCTACACTTGTGCTAAATTGCATTAAAATCTTACTTATAAAACTCCTTGTTCTAGCAAATAAATAGATAGACATGATAAAGAACAATTAATTCGATGCATTGATTCAAACTTTCTTGAGCACCCTCATGTTTTCACATAAATTAGAAAGATTTGTAGAGCATGTACGAAAGTATGATGTTTCTACGCGGTAAGGCGGTTTCGGCCGGCCAAGCACGAGTCCCGAACATAATATATAAATTGTAACATTATGTACCCGAATAATATTTTTTTTAATAAAAAATCTTTATTGACGTCTCCCACATTATAAAATAATACCAATTATTAAGATGAAGTAACTAAATAATTATTTTACACTGGAGACTGATTCCGTAACTAGCCGGTGCCCTTTGTAAAGATTCATTTACTAATTCACCATTCAATGGGTATCGGAATGAGAGCATAATTTGGTAATTTAATCATGGGTGTCTCAATGAATTGTCCTAAAAGGTAACATTTTGTTTATTTTAAAAATGAATCTTAACCTAAATTGTATGTTAAAATAATGTCAATCTGTACTGTAGAAAAAGTAGAATGAACCATTATAGCTGACGGCCTAAAATGTATACCTAACTGATAACTATTTTCATGCACTAATTGGTACAAACTATATTTTGATTCTAGTATTGTTTTATAATTTTTATATTATAATATACGATATTTGGACTATTGTTTTTCTGATAACATCTCAATCATCATAATTTACGACCGGTGTCATATTTTTTCTGAGCTTTTTTAAACATTTATGAGTTGATCTCCTTATTCGTGGCGGCTACTTTTTGTCATTCCTTCGTCACCTGTTAGCTCACGAAGCAGTAAAAAATTGACGTAGGCTTAACTCGCGTAGGCACGGAGAAACTCTTGCCTTATATTATCACATATAGTAAAACGTTATATAATTTTATGTGTAGTAGAAACAGCTATAAGAAACCAATACACAATAATTTCTATTGCAGCTCTGAAATAGATCCCAGCTATAAAACTGATCGATTTGGGGTGGGTTGCACCAACTTACTTTAACTATAACAGTAACTTTAACTTTAACTATAACTACAGTGCAAAATGTCAAATCTTTGGTTACCGTTAAATATGGCGTCCGACGCCATATTTAACCATAACCGCTCAAATATATCTAAATTTTTTCGTGAAAATTTACTATGTTTCACAGTGTTATATTTTTCCTGTCGATGTTTACGGATAATTAAATTTTTTATACTCTCAATCCCATAACATGTAGCTTTGATAATAAACGCAACCGACATCAGACCCTAAGGCTGCAATAGAAAAGATTGTGTATAAGTTAAATATTAAATTATGGATTAAAAACAACCTTGTTTAGGTTCGCTTTTCAGTGGTTAATATTCGTATTTCTTATGAAATCTCTGAAACTTTTTTTTACTTGTCTCGTTGCAAAGATTTTTATGTTATGGTATAGAAAATCAACAGCCAGTTAGTGACTTTTATATTTTTTATATAAGTAGTATGGTAATTACTTGAATCAGTCCAATCAGAACTCCTAGCATTAGACGGTTTTCTAGAGCCAGGAATTCTCAAGTATAAATCGAATTTCAAATTAACCAATCAGCAGTTAAATTTTCAATCGATTTTAGCGGACTTTTGAACAGTATCTAATTCTAAAAATAGAACTGTCCTAGTTTCAGAAAATCCAGCTGCAAATAATGAAGTTTCAATAGTTTATTTCAGATTATTTGAATTATAAAAAATCATAAAATATTTCACTGATAAATTAATTAAAATATCAAACTAAACTAGAAATTCATAATTAAAAATAATATTCCTAAGCTAATACTTAGGAATATTTTTTATTGTTAATCTAAGGGGAGAAACAGATTTCCCTGTAAGTTTACATCGGAAGGCTATTAAAATATAAAAAGTTAAAACCAATAATATTAAGTATATAATTTGAAAATATTTCTCTAGATTTTTATAACTGTAAACGATTTTTGGAATACCAAAGGCATAAAAACCTATAATATTTTTTGTGGTATTGATAATATAATTTAAGGCACATTCTACAAATACTGATGAAACTGCGTTAACTGGTTGACCTTGTAGAGTGGTGCGTGAGTGTGTCAGGTCGGCAAGAAAGTTAACAGTTATGTAATGGTATCGATGATTCAGCGACGTTTCGTCATTCATTCGCTTATGTACCATCGAGGAAGTTGATTTCTAGACAGTTGACAGACCAATGTCAATTCAATGTTGATTGTGATCTGTCGGCTGGATTTGACGTAACGCGACCAAACAATGTAGGTCCCCCAACTGCCTAGGAATCAACTTCTCTGATAGTACCATCGAGGAAATTGATTCCTAGGCAGTTGACAGACTAACGTAATTTGCTCGAATCATGTCAATTGAATGTTATATTTTGTGATCTGTCGGCTGGATTTGACGTAACGCGACCAAACTACGTAGTTTTCCCATCTGCCTAGGAGTCAACTTATCTGTGGTACCTACACACCTAGTGGTTCTTCCGCTTAAGTAAATAATATGAGGAGGTTAATTTTTCGGCTGCACTCAGATTTGACTATTACTTAACTATTTAAATGAAGATTTTGTCTTGTAGTCTAAGCTTCCTTATGATCACACTTGGGGATAATTAGTTTTTCATTAAAGTTAAGTATAGTTCTTGCAATCTAATAGTGCGCGTCGCCTTTATTTGTAGTTGGAAATGTGAATAGACATTTTCGTTAGTGTGCGTACCTGACGGAGCAGTCAGTAGCGAGCGAGCCATGTACGCGTGCATAGATATGGTCACTCACACAACTAAGGGCGACGCGCACTCGTAGATTGCAAGAACTATAACTTTAATGAAAAACTTGACTTGAGGTTTAAGCTATAATATTTTATGAGTGCACTCAGAGATAATAATAATTATTACTTACGTACAGATTAATTAAGATTTTGTAAAAGCTTTCATACATTTTCTACTAAACTACCAAATGCCAAAAAATATTAATTTAAGAGGGCACTAAAGTGTGATCGTCCCATCTGCTTGTAGACCACAGAAGTTAGATAGATTTACTTTCTCGATAAGATAATATAAATTATTAGCAGCACGTGCTTCTGTTTTGACACAGAGTCTATTAAAACTTGGTATGCGATGAAATACCCCGGCTATATGATATTTATGTTGGCCAATGGCCTAAGTATTTCGGGTTAGTTAATATTCGGACTCTCGATAATAGAGGTTATATTAAATTTAAAGGCCGCCCAATAATGAGAGTTATTAAAGTATCTAATCTACGATATTATCTTATTAATGTGAAAGCATAAAGAAAACACATAAATTTCCCCAAAATAATTCTAAATTAGGTCTAAATGAATTTGTAGAAGGTAAGGAACGATATCCCAGGGCCTAGTTATTACTTAACCAATAAATTTTAATAATAATTATTATATATACTTAACTTTGTTAAAAACAAAATTATCGAATTCACAAGTTTTTATGCAAAGTTATCACTTAGATATTAGTTGGTACCCGTAACTCCGTTGCCTAGAAATTCGTTTATCAATAATTATCACACAAGAAATTCTTACAATTTTCCGAGATTAAGAGTAGGTATTCCACGTCTTTTCCCGGGACTCAAAGTATCATCATACCAAATTTCAGCAAAATTCGGTTTAGCGATTTGGGCGTGAAGAAGTAACAGACAGACAGACAAACTTTCGTATTTAAAATATTAGCATGGATAAATCTTTCTTACAAAATTGTCGAATCGCAATTCGCAAAGCTGGTTACAAGTTACATGTAACTTATTACGAGTATTATTATTAACTCCAAGTACAATTAAAGCATAAATTAAGAGCGAGTTTTTTTGGAGTCATATCAGATATTTATGCGGCCTTTGTTCCCGTGAGAAGCTTTTAACCGAACTAATTATGTAATTACACATTTAGTCGATAAATACATCATTTTAGAGTTCCGCATCGGCTCAATCAATGTTACATGAAAATAACTTACTTACTTATTTAAAAATAATGTTTTTGGAGTAGATTAAGAAATTTAAAAACAACCCCCCATTAAAAGCTCTATTTATTGTCAGGAATCAGAATACAAAATATTGAACCAATAAAAAAATTGTGTCGAACTCGAACTCGAACTTGAACTCGACTCGAACTCGAACTCGACTCGAACTAGGTTGTCTGTAAAGTCGGTTTACTGACGATAGTTGAACGTGACAACGTCATAGCCTTAAATGAAACGCCTCAGAGCGAGGTAACGCCGCATATTGCGTCATGTTTTTTCGTGCGCGCAGCCCATATTGAATAATTATAAGACGTTGTCATGTCAATAACCAGAAGTTACTCACAGCCTTTCATGAAATAGATAAAACGGAATTTTCCAGCACTGAGCAGGAAGATGATAATGAACGACGGTAGACCCATTTGGATGCTACGATGTCATG
The DNA here is from genome assembly GCA_937595015.1 of Polyommatus icarus. NCBI lineage: Eukaryota > Metazoa > Arthropoda > Insecta > Lepidoptera > Lycaenidae > Polyommatus > Polyommatus icarus. Next base: position 13,096,268 of record OW569328.1, on the reverse strand, counting down.
GACAGACACACACAAACAGACAGACAGACAGACAGACAGACGCGCCAAACCAGAACAACGGAGGCGCAGGAGCGAGTTAAATGGAAGACTCTGGGGAAGGCTTCTGCCCAGCAGTGCTAGGTACATCATAGAGTATAGACTATAGACAATTAAAAAAATTGTAATCTAGATAAAACTGAAGCATTTATGCACGAATTCTGAAGGAGAATCGCTCAACTCACACGTTTTTTGCCTACACCCTATTTTCATAGCAGAAAATATTATGCTTTACCGGAAAACGTGACGTGTCGAAACGATCGACGCTGCCTATGAGAGACCTAAGGTTTTGTACAACTCATAGGCAGAGTCGGCAACAAAATACATAAACTTGAACAAATATTTCGCTCGTACGGAATACGAACAACCTGACGTATAATTTGGACTCCAGCGATTTCGTCATTATAAGCATCACAAACGGGTTTGTTGAGAAAATTCCGAGAAGGAAGGGTCAGCGGAGGCTGAAAAAAGAACAATGTTTTTGATGACGCACGGATATTTTTAGCAACCACGTATTGTATTTGTTACATACGAAATACTTTAAAATATGTAGTTTAATTATAATTTCTAATTATTTTATTTATTTATTTATTTAACATTTATTGTACACAAGAAACTTATTCTAACACAATTGACATGGAAAGACGACACAAAGGAACTGCTTATTTCTACAGAAATTTCTTACAGCAGCCCTACGAAGAGAAAATACGATGTAAGAAAATGGACAGAGCGTGCACAATCACAAAAAAAAAAAAAAAGTCTTAGATCTACAGACTAAAAATAATGAATAATAATAGCAGTATTAAAACCTGAATAAATAATTTATAATACCATACTAATTGAAATAAATACAAAATAATTCGCCTATAATACATAAATACTATATGTATATTTAATAACGGTATTTATATGGATTCTTGAAGATAGTGCTCTTTTAATCTTTTTTTGAATAAACTGATAGTGGGGCTATCACGAACAGCATGAGGAAGTGAGTTCCACAATCTAACTGCATGAACAGTGAATGAGTAAGAATAAAAGTTGGAACGATGTGGTGGGAAGGAAAGGTTCATTCTAACACTGGTTCTACATGGGATATGGAGGGGTCGGGAAAAGTTGAATCGATCGACAAGGTAGGAGGGAGATAGAGGATTATACAGGACATTATACAGTAAGCTTAGGATATGGGAGTTGCGGCGGAGGCGGATGGGAAGCCACTTGAGTTTTAATCTATGTTCAGAAATGTGATCGAACTTTTTTAGGCCAAAAATAAAACGGATACAGAGATTCTGTAGGCGTTCTAATTTTGTCAATTGTTCCTCATTCAGGTCTAAGTAGCAGGAATCGGCATAGTCGAGGATAGGGAGAATGAGGGTTTGGACAAGGAGAATTTTGGTGGGAATAGGCAAGAAATTTTGGAGGCTCCTCATCATGTGCAACGAGTGGTGTACCTTTCTGCTGACTTCATTAACCTGAGGTTTCCAACTAAGATTACTGTCCAAGATGATCCCTAAATTTTTAACTGAGTCAGTAAAGCCGATAACAGTACCATCATATATGACTGGAGGTACATTGCGTAAGTGTTGAGTCATGTATTTGCTGCCAATGATGATGGCCTGCGATTTTTTCGGGTTCACAAGCAAACCGAAAGATCTGGCCCAGGCGGCTATTTTTTGTAGGTCGGTATTAATGCCAGTAATCGCAGAATTGATATCTTCGATGGTACAATGCCGATAAATTTGCAGGTCGTCTGCGTATAAATGAAAATTTGATGTGATTATTGTGACGATAACATTAATAAAAATGGAGAATAGGAGGGGAGAGAGAACGCCACCCTGAGGAACACCCGCTTCAATATCGCACCAATCTGAGGTGGCCTCATCTGAGCGAACACGTTGCGAGCGTCCTCGAAGGTAGGAGTCGAACCAGTCCACCACTGAGGGAGATATGTTAAGGGAACGAAGGATGGAAAGGATGATATCAAAGTCAACAGAGTTAAAAGCGCTGCTAAAATCGAGGAGAACTAAGATTGATATACATTTGTTTTCCATAGCTAGTCGGAGATCGTCTGTGACTTTTAGCAGCGCTGTGACAGTACTGTGACCTGGGCGGAAACCGGATTGGAATGGAGAAAGTAACTTATTAGAGGATAGGAACTGGGAAAGCTGTTTATGAACAATGTGTTCAAGGATTTTTGAGAGATAGGGTAGTATGGATATTGGCCTGAAATTTGAAACGGAAGATGGATTAGGTGTTTTTGGAAGTGGAATAATATTAGCACGTTTCCATGCGGAAGGGAAAGAACTCGTTGTCAAGGAGTAGTTAAGGATATGTGTAAGAATTGGCAAGAGTTCGGGAAGGGTAAGTGATATCATGCGAGGACTTAGGTTATCATCGCCTGCTGCACTAGATGTTATAGCCATGATGTGTTTACGTACTTCATTATCAGAGACAGGCATGAATGAAAATGGAGTACAGGAAGGGAGAGGAAGAGAGCAAAGATGGGATATGGTATGGAATTTAGTGTTCTGGTCGACAACTACTGGTGGGACAGAGAAATGAGAGTTAAGCTCATTTAAGTCAACCGTATTATTGAAGCTAGCGGATGATTTGCCAAAACCGAGTGTCGAAAGAAATCTCCATAGTTGGGAAGGGTTGCTTTGTTCAATAGATGAGTGTATGTGACGTCTTTTAGCCTCCCTACACATACGACTGCAACGATTTCGTAGATATTTATATTTTAACAGGTTCTCATTAGTCGGCCGTTTTTTGTACCTATACATGGCACGGTTACGTTTGGCCATCATAGCAACGATATCTTGCGTTAACCAGGGTGCCGGTGCATGTTTTACTCTTACCTTTTTTAGAGGAGCGTGTTTGTCAAAAATCCTGGTTATAATTTCAGTTAAAATTGTCACCTTTTGGTCAATGTCCGAAGCCGAGTAGATTGGAGACCAGTCAGCGTTGGACACATCATGTTTAAAAGCCTTCAAATCAATTGCCTTTATACTTCGTAACAGAAGGAACTTGGGTTTACGTCGAGGTGGTTTGACTTTTAGGGAGAGGAAAATTAGGTCGTGATATGAAAGGTTGGAAGGAAATTGACCGTGGATTTTTATGAGGTCAGGAGAAGATGTAACAAGGAGATCTAGTAAGGTAGGGGTACAATTTGGAGCATGGTGGGTCGCTGATAGAGGAAGTATGAAAAGGTTAAATGACGTTAACAGCGCCCGCAGTTTGAGAGCACGTGAGTCCGATCTTAAAAGACATGTATTGAAGTCCCCTGCAAGTAATGTGTGGTCATAATTTAGGCTATGCGTAGCTAAAAGAGAATCTAATGTGTCAAAATAGTCGACGCGTAATGATGGGCTATAGAGCACACATAGCAGGACTCTTTTATGGTGCAGGGTGACTTCAATGCATAGGTATTCAATCGCGGCGGAGCAGCTGTTTGATGATGCTGCGATAAGTTTGCAGTCTATGTCGCCACGCAGGTAAATAGCAACACCACCACCGCCCTTTCCAACACGATCGTTGCGGATGAGTTTATAACCCGGGAGAGCATAAGCTGTGGACAAAAGAGAGGGCTTAAGCCAAGACTCGGATACTAAAATGACATCAACGTGCGAATTTGCACCGAACATCGCGATGAGATCCGAGTAATGGCGCGGGATACTTTGGGCATTAATGTGTACTATGTTAAAGTTGTTTGGGACAGAGGAAAATACCCTATTCAACTGATCATGAGCAGAAGGGGAAGCCAAGCTATCATCACAAGTACTGTCCAAACTGGCAAAACTATCTGACGATGAAGAGCACGAGAAAAAGTCATTATTTGTATCATCACAGTCACTAAAATCCATAAAATTACCAATAGATATAATAATATAAATAATTATATATTATATAATATGTATACGTAAATAATAATAAATATAAAACTTACTCACTAGAGACTATAATTTAGCTTATTACAACCCTATCTTAGCTCACCGCCACTACAGGGAGAGAGATAATATGAAAAATTCACAAAATCTTATCTAATAAAAATCACAAACAATTTAGACTTATGTACTTATTAATAAGCAAAAATTAATAAAATGTATGTTAACAGCTATCAATAGCCAAATAGTCATCACAGGGCCTTAAAAAGAAAAAAAATTATATTATGCTAATGATTATGCTATACTGCAAAATATACTGGCTTTAACCCGCAGCCAAAACCCATTAATTATATTATCCTATGTGTAATAAAACGTAGGTTATTGTATTATATTTTTAGATTATACGCCCCAAGGTGTTTGTAATAATTGTTTACTTTAGTTAAATGTAGAGTTTGACAGAAAGAAGCTCCATAGCCTCTATCAGAATCTTAGTAGTTTTTGGGTAAACAAGTAACAAACACACTTTTAAACTTTGGATCTCACAATAATAGTAATATTCCTTAGAGGTAAGACTGGTAAGTAACATAATAATTTCTATAAAAATTTAAAATGTTCCTGAATTATTTCCTTTTTATTAATATTAGGAGTTTTTTTTTTTTCAAATGGAAAAAAATATATTATACAAAACGAAACTATCGATTTTTAGCATGGTAAAATATCAACTTTACGGCCTATCATACAATCTTAAGTAGGCATTTATTGTTACAATAATAAAAAGTTTGAAAGCATTAAACTAGTTATCTTAATAAGCCATTGAAATTGTGTTGTTATTATTATACAGACCCATCCAAAACACAATATACGAACGGATACATTCACCGTAAAATTGAGATCATGCTTATAAGAAATATGTTTTTATGCTAGTTTTATTTTACTTCACAAATAAATTATTCATTATTTGATAACAGTAAATATATTTAGCAAGAGCTCAAAAGAATTATCCAAGTTGGTTACCTCTTTACATTTAAACCTCTGCGGACCTCCGGAATCAACTGGAATCACGAGAAGAATAGTTTTGGAACACAAAATGTACGGTTTCATGTGTTTATAAACGGATCCTCGGTGCAAACGAAGTTTCGGGGAATATCTAACAACGAATGACAATGACCAAAAGACGAGGACATCACGAGAATTCACTTGAATTCAAAACTAAATAAAAAAAAATCGGTTGTCTGTAAAGTCGGTTTACTGACGATAGTTGAACGTGACAACGTATGACGTTGTCACGTTCAACTATCCTTAACACCTTAACCCTCGCTTCCGAATCTCTATAAATAGAAACAAACTTTTTCGACTGTAACCTAAAGTTATTTCGATGTATTTCTTTCAAATGATTGTCTAAAAATATTTATAATGAGTAAAATAAACTATTCGCAATACAAAACGCTACATAAATTCGTGAAATCCAGTTAAATCTTCAAACAAAGCACAAGTCATACCTTGACACGTAGGAAATAGAGCACAATTTTGAATAGCCGAAATAATACTAATAGCTCACGTATTGTTTATTTATTTTTCATTCAGAGTGTGGTCAATGTATCAAAGGTCATAACTAACCAAACTTCCTCATACAAAAGTATTCTCTATGCCATCGACATACGTAATATAATCGAAACAAAGAGCACGGCCCAGGCGGAACTTCCGCCTTACGGTTGTTGAAAGACTTGAAAGTGTAAATGGAACGCCTCGGAGCTGCTGTCAGCGAGGTAACGCCGCATGAACTGTCATGTTTTTCGTGCGCGCACCCCATATCGAATTATAAGACATTATCACGTCAAAAGCTTCAGACTTCAAAGCTGGATAATTGAGCAATAATTAGTGCTTTATCATTTAAAGCGGGAATATATTGCTTATGGTACAGTTTAAAACAAGCGTATGATTATTGATTAATATTATGAGCTACATTATGAGTCATTTTAAAATGCATCGCAACACCTCGTGACGTTGCGATGTTACTTGACCCTGATTGATTCAGAGAACAACGCGACGCATAGTTCCATTTCTTTTTAATATGGATTTGACAGATTCGCAAGACATCTCGCGCAATTGCAATCTGTCAAATCCATACAAAATGCCGCGTCGCGCCTCGCCTCACCTCGCCTCGTAACGTTGCGGTCTGAATTGAATGAATGAATGAAAACACTAATTTATTGCACCAAAACAAACATGAATTTACCCTTAGGTAATGTAAAAAACAATAATTATTATTATTATCAAGTAACCACTCAACGCCATAATGTTTTCACATTCGCGCCCGATCCGTTGGTATTGAGGTCACTCCATCAAGTATTGAAATACAAATATTAACCTTGGTAAAATTGATAATAGCGAAACGAAATTTACTGAGTGAGTTTTACCTTCCCATCATTTATATAGATAAAAATTAATCTTCAATTTTGTTAGTCTCACCAAAACTCAACAACGGATTGATCGATTTGGCTTATTTAATGGTTGATTCAGACCGTAACGCGACGCGTAGATGCATTTCTTAAATTTATATTGATTTAACAGATTCGCAAGACGTCTCACGCAATTAAAATCTGTCAAATCCATACAAGTTTATGCCGCGCCGCGCCTCCTCTCGCCTCGTCACGTTCGGTCTGAATTGACTCTTATTAGCCTTGAAATATTCGTGGAAGTCTAGATAATGTTTGTAAGGTGAGAAAAAATAAAAGGTAGATACGAAGTTTAACGAGTCAACTAGTTTAATAAAAAAAAAATCAAAATATTTTTATTCGGAGTAATTTTTTACAAAAACATTACCGAACGTCGATACTACGGTGCCTACCACCGGTTCGGGAACTAACCCGGCGAGAAGAACCGGCATAAGAAACTCGCACGGGTCCATCTTTTGCTAAAAATATGGAAAATTACAATTTAAAACATATACAGTACAACACGGTCACATTAACCTGACGCACCACTGGAATTATTATAACCAAATGTCGTTATAGCAGTTGCAGTTAACGGGATGTTGTTTGTTTGTTTGTTACGTTATGTTTTTAAAAATAGCCTTCGGACACATGCTTTTCTTTACACCTGCCTCATATATATGAGGTCTCTTTAAAATACAGGGTATTACAAAACAAAGTGATAATAATTTAGGATGTTCATAAGTCCCCTGTATAGAGTTTTCCTCTGAAAGTGGCAGCGCTGTGAGAGTAACTTATTGTACTTTTGTAATACAAATCCAAAAAAACCTACCTATCTGCTCTGATACTTTGACAGTGAACTCTTAGTACGAATGCTAAACCCTAGAACAACTTTTTTATTACTATCAAGCTAGTTTGTGAGTAGCTTCATTTTAATAAGACGAACAACATTTTTATTTGCGAAAAATCTTAAAAGTGGCAGCTGACTGAAATAGGATATAGGATTTCATACTTTGATTGCCATGGTCCTAAAATATTATGGATTGTTCTATTTGCAGGACAATGTAACTCTTCAATTATATAACTAATAACCTATCAATATATAAAGAATCACCTCGTTAGGGTTCCGTTACAGGGTTCTGTAACCAACAAAACCTGGTTGACTAAGTAAATACTATCACTTTGTTTTGTTAGAGGCCTGACGCCTGTATACAAAAATAATAATATTTGACAAGCTTGTAGTTGAGTGCCGCTCAAGACGGAGGTCACCGGTTCGAATCCCTCGAGAACAGACCATTTTTAAAGTGAAGGAAAATTAAATATATCTACTGGTAGTTACTGTGTAGAAGAGGATAATCTTTATTTATAAAAATGAATTTTAAATTTTGTTAGTCTCGCTGAAATTCGGCTGAACCGGTTTAAATATATTCTTAGAATATAATTCGTGGTAATTCAAGAAAGATACTATTAGGAACATAGCCATCCCTGGATTTCCACGAAAGTGTTATGAAGTTTTTCGGTTCATCATAATAATATATAGTACACTAGCTGTTGCCCACGATTATAATAACTGTCTATCCCTATTTTACCCCCTTGGGGGTAGAATTTCCAGAAACGCTTAAACACGTCTCCAATATTTTTTTATTATTAGCCCAAAAATAAAGTTTCATGTACCTAACTTAGGAAATGACGGACTTTCATTCAAACTTTCAATCCCTATTTCACCCCCTTCGGGGTAAAATTTTCAAAATTCCTTCCTTAGTGGGTGTCTACTTAATAAAACAACCCTACTCACCAAATTTCGTAGCTGTAACTTTAATAGTTTTTGCTCAGCGATGATGAATCAGTCAATCAGTCAGGACATGTAATTTTATAAGTATAGATTACGCACCTAGGGCAGGAAAATAAGAAATGTCTCAGATCACGTGTGATCTGAGTCTTTCTTATTTACTGCCCATGGTGCGTACATACGAGCAGTACATACTATTTTTCTCATCGACAGAGGCGGAAAACGGCAACATCGGTAAGCGCAGTGGAAAGAAAGGTGACGTTTTCCGCCTGTAGAGCGGTAGAGCTTGTCTAATTTGACATGACGCGCCCCACCACTTCAAAGTTGATATAAATGAATCATTTTTGTACTGTGAATACGAGGGAAGGGCGCGTCATTTCAAGTTAGACAAGCTCTAACGCAGTGCGTAATGTACTAATTTACGATATATCTAGTAACTATAGTAGTACTATAATAGTAGTATACTATTACAGTACTACTATTATAGATTTTGTACTTTTTGTAGCGACAATAACAGTAAGAAATGGTCTGAATTCTGAAAAATTTCAGTAGATAAACAACTCTACGTAGCGCGTAGGAGGAACGTTTCAATTCTTTCAATCAATTAATTACTCCGAATCGTGCCAATTACTTTTGTTTTATAAAAGAAAAGTTTACGTTTGTTTTTAAAAAAACAAACGACGGACGGAAAAGAATTCATTAGTGAAAATCGGAATAGGTAGAAAAAGAAACGTGTATTTTTATTGGCTAAGGAAGCTGACATAAATATGATACGGGTATAATATAAGTATTAACTAGTACCGGTAAAACATGCCAACTTTGCCACATAGGATAATTACTTTGCCCTAAGATCTATTCTTAAGCAAATTTTTGATGTACGGAGGTATTTTAATATTATAGCAATATTTGTTTAATTTGGCGGAAAATAGGTTATAATATGACTTATAACATTGACAATACCCCGTAGTGCTAACTTTTTCAGTAACTTGTTGAAACTTCTGAAAAACGGTACGTATTTTTGCGGGCAAATTGTGGTGCAGATTTGTGAGTAAATTGTGCGTGATGGTGAAACCACAGGTTAGTTTGCTTTTGATATATTATAAAATAATATCTGTAGAGTATTATAGTGATAATGTAATTAATCAGGGAATTATATAATAAAACTTATGATGATGGGCAAACTAACCCAGCAGTGTTCCGATCATCGATTGACAACATTGCCCGGTATCAAAAAATCCTTAGGGTTGCCAAATCGGACATTTTTAAATACTTTACTAAAAATCGATGCCATTTTTTATTACTGTACGCCTTGCTCAGCCAGCCAAATAATATAATGATGATAATGGGTTTATAAATAAACAGAAGCAATTTAATATTTATAATATATTCCTGATAATAATGTAAAAGATAATTAAGTAATTTTATAGATATGTGGCAGCCCTAGTACTCTTATTACAGACCAAAATGCAAATTGTATGGAAAAGGAAATGTAAGGGTAACATTGCCCAGTCAATTTAGTAGGATATTATTCGCGATATCGTTTAAATGTCTATAGTAAACGCCATTTTTTTCCAAAATTCTTTCTCTGGATTTTGATGCCACCTGCGCAAAGTTCATATTTACGTGAAAAATCAAGGTGGGCAATGTTGGCTACAAGTCCAGGTAACTTTACCCGGCATGAAAATCAATCATAAATAGAATTAAATGAACAGAAGTAATGTTTTTGACATTCCTACCACTGCACATGAAGCCTTGTAGTTGCAGAGGGCAAAAAAAAAACTTACACTTCCATACATTTTTTTTACAAGAATTAAAATTATTCTAAAAAAGCTGGCAAAGTTGGCATGTTTCGCGTAACTATACTTACGTATATTACATTTTTTATTAATGTCTGAAATCGTTTTTGTGGTCTGTTGTAAGTTTAATCCGTGGATCTCGCCTCGGAGATAGTGGATTCGATTATCGCGTTGAAAAATGTTGTTCCCAAGTTTCGTTAGTACACTGGACATTGAGTGGACAATGCAGGCTGATCACCTGATTGCCTGATGAGAAAAAATATTACTATCCATGTGACGAATGGGCATGTTAATACTCGGTTTTTTTCCTAAACTTTTGCCAGTCGTGTCGCTCAATGTCACTGGGTTATAAGGGAGTTAAGATTCTTGAAGTTTGAACACTATTTAATCACTTCTACGTAGCCGGCCCGGTTTCAATGAATCTTGGGCAGATTCATTGAAACCGGGCCGAGACCTAAATGGAAGGCATCTCTATCACCAGCCAAGTGTCTAAAGGCACGGTCGCACCATACTTTTCGAAGAAGCGTTTCGCGGGTCATAGTATATTACCTATAGGTAAGTAAATATTCTTATCGTCTGTACTGCAAAGTCCGCAAAGCATTCAAGCCCCGACTGTACTTTGACCATGACGTGACTCATTGTCGTGCTGTTAGTCATTATGATGATACATTCCTGCATATTACTTCGCATCAAATATGCACTCGAGCGTGCAGGCGTTTGATCCGCCGCTGTTTTCTGAAAGAAAATATGAATAAGAAATTGTGTTTGGCGTGCATACTGTTTATATAGTCGTAGAGCTTATAATAGCAATAAAGGAGTAACGAGAAAGAGTATTATGTAGTGGACGTAGACAGCGGGGCTAAAATGGTCGCTTTGAAGAATCATATTTTATTTTATTTTATTTTAAAGGAAAACTTACAGCTAGTACAAAGGTATACTTAAATAGTAGTAGTACAAATGCCAATTAAAAGTTTTCGCGACTAGGTATTTGTTTAAATTGTACATAAATTTGGTTGACGTCGAATTGACGCACTGTGATGACTATATATATTATATAATATAAATAAAAAAAAGAAAGAAAAGAGAACAATAAAAACAATAGCTTGTCCTTGGACTATTGGTAATGTGTTAATTATTATCATAAACTAAGTTAGCTTGTATCAGTAGTATTAAAGAAATGGTCTGTTAACACTTTTCTGAGACTTCTAATATTAGTATTAAATAGATCTATGCCGGTACTTTGAGACGCTGTATTGTACGCTGTTTTGAATCATATTATGATTCATTTTTTTAAAATCGCAGAATTTTCACTCTGCTTGCAATTCAGATGTCTAAATTTGTACTCTAATTTGACATTCGTGAGTTTGAGAGTTTTGACAATTCATTTTGTGAATTGATTGAGAGGAATTGCTAAATGTGACCATTTTAGCCCCGCAGGTCGTCAGCTTTTTTAACGTGGCAATAAGGTTTCAAAATTTTAAATCAATTGATTGAAAAGTGCTGCTATATGGAGTCTCTTGGCCTGGACATTAAATTTCAGATACCACTTGAAGGATTTTTGTCACATAACATAAGGAAGATTAGATTTGTCACACTACCAACCCATGCTACAGAGGTACAAATGGAAGAAGAACATAGATTTCTCTTGAATATAATTTATCATGTTTTACGGTTTCGAATGTTCATTTCTTTCATTTACAACAATAATTGTATTGACTTATTGAAGAACTTATAATATTGTCTACAATAATATTGTACCTGACGATTGTTACGTAGGTACATCAAGTTCGCCTACCATGTAATACGTCATAGAATTATGTATTTCACGCCCCAACAGCCTGATTGTTAGAGCGTAGTCTCACGACCCGGAGGTCAAACGTTCGATTCCGACTAAGGAATAAAGTAGGTATTTTAAATTATGTACAAATGAAAATTTTGTATGACATCATGCTACTGTGTATTATTTACAGATTTGAAAAAGATGCGAAACGAAGTAGGTTAATTTTCAAGCCATAAAAATGCTATAAAACTTAAGTAGATACCTAGTTACAAGCTTACATCATGTATACGTAAATATAACATCAAATTAACAACTAACGCTAACTTAGTAAAGGTTGTCGTTACATTAGTCCGGCACCCAGGATTTTCGAGTATACGCGTAGTTACAGTTGAATCCATACTATCCATACTATTATCCATACTTCCATACTATTATTATAAATGCGAAAGTGTGTCTATCTGTCTGTTCGTCTGTCTGTCTGTCTGTTACCTCTTCACGCTCAAACCACTGAACCGATTTTGCTGAAATTTGGCGAAGATACTTTGAGTTCCGAGAAAGGATATAGGATAGTTTTTATCCCGGAAAAATGTGCGGTTCACGCGCGATAAACGAATTTTAGCGCAGCGGAGTTGCGGGCGTCATCTAGTATACTTTATCAACCGAAGATTCAAGAGAGTATCCTATTAAGTTAAGGATCAACTCTCCTGTTAGCTCATAGCTGACTGAGAAAGTAAGTTAAAAATATTGGACCAAACATTTCAGAAGGGTTCATGTCCTTTGTATAACAGTTGGTCATATTTTTTTCATAGGGACCAAAGCCCCTGACTTGACCCTTTTCAAATGCCAAAAAATCACCCGTTTTGTGTTGCCGAGCATATAACATGAAAAGGAATGAATGCGTATGAATTATGAAATAAAAGAAATGTCAGGATGGCACGCTGTTCGATCTGTAGTTTTTTAGACTGTAAGAAGTTTCATGTAGAGTGAAGAATGTCTTATTTAGGTCATGCAGATCGGTCATCCGTAATCGACGCTTAATCATGAAGTGATCACGACAAAAATAGATTGAACCGTCATATAACAATTATGTCTCACTCGGCCCACATTATGTCGGACAAATTCAAAGTTACTCCGCCTACATCGGACGCACTTAGTCCCTATAATTTCTCAAACGAATTATGATCAAAGTCACGATTAAAAAATAGCTGGAGGGATCTCGTCTTCGAACTTTGTTCGTTTTAACGACTCCGATTTATTTAAGGAAAAAGTACATCCCTAACGACCCGTAAAATTACATCACTACTAATCACTACGTAACCTTGTTTTTTTTCTGAATTTGATACGTACCTGCCGTCATTTTGCAAACCTTTCTGCTTGTTAATGATTTTCATGATATACGAGGAGTCGTTAGTATTGCTCATTTTTAGGGAATCTGGAGTACTTAATACATTTCAAACTTAAAGTATAATCAAGTTTTAGCGTCATATATCAGGTATAGCTGCAGCTGTGTCTTTGTATCTACTCTTTCGCGTTTGCATCTCTTTTACAATTTGCATATTTTCACTTTGAATAGGTGTGTCGTACATGCGAAGTCGCACCAAATTTCTACTTCCGTACGAAATGTCTTCTTTTACGAGAAACTGTCACCATCACCGCGATTTCTACGAAACGATTGATTCGGAAGGAAGCAAAATCAAGTTGAAATAAATTGTAGGCTTCTGTTCTGCGAGCGTTTATTTAAGAAAAAAAAATCGAGTTATAAAAACGTTTATAAAAGGAAATAACTCAATGGCCTTCCAATTTTATGAGAGACAAGGAAAACTCAGAAAACCAATATTGATTTCGGCAGAGGCTCTAAAGATTACTTACACACTAAGCGACGACGCGACGCAGACGTCCTTTAACAAAACTGTTGAGTACGATAATGTAATTCGTGCATGTTTTTTTTTCTTGTTGCATGTTCCGCTCCAAAATCTAGTACAGTCATAATAATAAATTTCGGAAATTGTTAAAGCGTAGTTGGTACAGTCAACATTATTCTTTTTAGAATTTGTTACTCAAATATTTTCTAATTACAAAAAATAAGCTTTTTTATTTGTTTGTTTGCATCGAAATTCACTTAAAACTACTGGATCAATTTTTTATTAGGTAAAGTGATTACGTAGCATGTATAGTAGACCATCGGAAGACTTTTTATAGCTGCGGGAAAATATAAAATCACCGCGGGATACTTTTTTTAAAGAAGCCGCACGCAACTTTTAGTTTTAAATAAAGTAGAAAACTCTAAGGAACTCGCTTAGTGTGTAAGTAATCTTTTTGGAAGCAAGCGCCAAGTTAACTTTATAAATTAACATTATGATTTCAATGCAATATTAATTATTATTAATTATTATCATAGAATTACGGCGGACTTTCGTACCTCGTAATTCTATGATAATATATGTAATATGATAATGATAATGATAATGTAATTTTTTTTGGACAATGCCCATTGCGTACGCGTACCGAGGACACAATTTGCCGACAGGCCCACCTGTTTAATTCTATTGGCTTTATGTACGATTTTATGTGTTTTATTTAACAGGTCTCCGTTTCGTTTGCTTTATATATTTACAACTTGTGCCGCGGTCGTTATATTTTATCTCGCTTTATTAAAGCAGAGGTTACGAGGGTTCGCCAATTTTTGTGGTAGTTGATTTCGTAACAGACTTCTAACACGGGAAAAGTTCTAAGTAATATTTAGTTAAGTTTCATTCGATATTTAGCTTTTTATTATAAATAAACCTTCTTATTTTTCTTAACATATTTTCATTGCCTGAAATTAACGTTAACCCATCAAGCCCCGTACGAGCACCGCTGATCGCGACAGCAATAGAGTACAATAGCATTTCCGAGAATCCCCGTTTTTTTTTTATTGAATAAGGGGGCAAACGAGCAAACGGGTCACCTGAAGGTAAGCAACTACCGTCGCCCATGGACACTCGCAACATCAGAAGAGCTGCAGGTGCGTTGCCGGCCTTTTAAGAGGGAATACGCTCTTTTCTTGAAGGTTTGCAGGTCGTATAGGTCCGGAAAAACTGCTGGTGACAGTTTGTTCCAGAGTTTTACAGTGCGCGGCAGAAATTTACGCGAAAAACGCACTGTGGAAGACTGCCACTCATCAAGGTGATGAGGATGGTATGTTTTTCACGTGGGTCGATGGCGAAAAGTTGCAGGTGGTATGATTCCGAACAATTCCTCTGAGCACTCCCCGTAATACAACCGATAGAGGATGCAGAGTGAAGCTACATCTCGGCGTAATTCCAAGGGGTCCAAGCTGTTTGAGACACTATGGCAGTCAACAATTCGAGCGGCCCTTCGTTGGATACGATCCAGAGGGAGCAGTTGGTATTTTGGCGCCCCTGCCCAGAGATGAGAACAATATTCCATATGAGGCCGTACCTGCGCCTTGTAGAGTTGTAGGCGTTGGTCCGGACTGAAGTACTGTCTCGCTCTGTTAAGAACACCAAGCTTCTTCGAGGCTAATTTGGCATTATCCTCTAGATGGTATCGGAACTGGACTTCACTCGATATGTTGACGCCAAGTATCTCAATGCTAGGGGAGATGGTTAAAGATGTGCCCTCGAAACGAGGATATACGACCATTGGTGACTTTTTAGTGGTGAACGCGCAGACTTGTGTCTTGGCGGGGTTGAATTTGCGTCAACCCCATTCAGAGACCTTCTCCAATGAATTCTCCACCTTAGACACAAGTTCGTTTCGACTCTCAGTGACATTTTGCCGAGAAATATTGGGGGAGCCAGTATATACAACATCACCTGTGCTATCATCTGCATAGCAATGAATGCCGCTAGTCTGCAACATGTCATTGATATGCAGTAAGAATATAGTAGGCGATAGCACACAGCCCTGAGGGACACCAG
This sequence comes from Polyommatus icarus, assembly GCA_937595015.1. Taxonomy (NCBI): domain Eukaryota; kingdom Metazoa; phylum Arthropoda; class Insecta; order Lepidoptera; family Lycaenidae; genus Polyommatus; species Polyommatus icarus. The sequence goes on along the minus strand of OW569328.1, from coordinate 13,080,631 downwards.
CATCAACAGATTGAGTCTCCGAGCATTCGCCGTCAACTACGACCTTTATGCTTCTTCCTTTTTTCCGATCGAAGGATTAAAACAATATTTCCCCAAATCCTGTACATACAAAATTTCATCGTAATCGTCAGAGCCGTTTCCGATATCGGCGCAGGTATAAATAAATCGCTCGTTCAAAAGTATTAAATAACGTATATGGAAAAACAACGTTTGCCGGGCTAGCACGATATATTCCCCGAAAAGGTCTAAGCCCGTATTTGTCACGCTACCTGTATCCCGGCGGGACCGTCGGCCTCCCATAATAATTACTCGCATCCTGAACGTTTCCCTTTTCAATCAATTAATCCCCAAGTGGAAACTTTGAAAGAAGTAATTGAATCTTTGATTAGAAACGTCGACTATCATTGTGCAAAGTTGGATAATACTTTGTGATATTTTTCTTGAGTCCACTAGCAAATGCCTGAAAATTACTTAAATAAAAAAGGTTTGGCACCCGGTGTTTGCCGCGGTAAAGCTACTGCAATACAATAATTATAATTCCCCTACGTCTAGTCACACGCACACAAACACCGTGCCGAAATCTGCCAACGCTAGCTAGTCGATTAACCTAGCGGTGCCGCTGTGCTCACAATAGACATAACTACTTGTGCTGGTCGGAGTTGTGTGTGTTGGGTTTTTTCGTTACGGAATACCTTGATTCTGTTGCTGCGATCAAAGCCCGCTATAAAGCTTTTATTGTGCAGTATCCTAAAACAATTCCTATTCTAAATCTGAACATCTATATTGAGTGACATACGTACCTGCATGATCTTATATTAATCCTTCGATCGGGGATTCTTGGAAATGCTATTGTATTATATTATTGTCGCGGTTACCGGTGTCCTTAGAGGCTTGATGGGCGTGAGATTAAGCTTGATTTATTTTGTGCCTTTATTAAAGCTACTTCGAAATGATACGTTCAAATATTAAAACTTACAACACGTACGTGGACTTATTTATAATTCTCTCGTATATATTGCTACATAATAATATTATCTCTTTGATTTTTTTTTTCAATCAATAAACTTTCGATTGATGTTGAAATCGCCTTTGGAGAAATATGTATCGAATATCATGATAATCAGAATTTTTCTATTCCCATTGATACCATGGCAATAAAACCTAAGCAGTCTGCAGGGATAATAATTTTTTACCGCCTTATAAACGACCCTAAGGACTGGCTGGGGCCCCCGGAAGACGTGAGATAAACCAAGCGTTATATTTTAATATTTTTAGATACCAGCCAATGTTGATTTGATTTAAAAACTGTAGATCATTGAACTAATAATACTACGTATAATAGTTCAACGCTATAGATTCGTTTTAACCTGTATGAAAGATTAATAATAATTTATAGTTATAATATATCTCTGGACGCTTCACACCACGTCAGTCTGCCCTGCTAATGCTAAGCTCCCGTTACGGGTACCAGACAACAGAAATATATTTATTTAATACATACTTTTACAAATACTTTTATACTCTTACTTGTCTATTAGTACAAGACGTTCCCTAGAACGCATTTTTTATTGTACTATCAAGCAAATTTTTCGTTAGTAGCTTCATTTTAATAAAACGAACAACAAGACAGACAACGGAAATATATTTAATACTTTGAAAACTTTTTTTGTTCCGTCGGCGGGATTCGAACCCGCGACCCCCGGCTTGAGCTGCCAACAGCCCATCCACTGAGCCACAGAGGTCGTCAAAGATTTGGTTGCCAATGACAAGGAGGGTTTTTGATATTTCAATTCCCGCTAGGATGCAGACAGGACAAGCCTGAAGCGCCGCGTGATGGACTCGTGTTTTCAAAAAGAGTCGAAGAGAATAATTTTACTCGGCGAAACATGTCAATCGCAGTTTATATAGAAAATGACAAGTTTTTGACAGGGAGCTAATTGACCGCTACCGCCATGTTTCGCCGAGTACAGTATTAGCTAGCTATTAGCTATACGTACCTAAAACTCTGACCTTCCTTGTCAATTATTTTTCCACGATCGAAGGAATAAGGTGACGCCTTGATAATTTGGCTGTAGCGATATCTATTTTTCTCAGCAATGACTAAAGCTAAGAAATTAAAATTTATTGTAAGTATTCATCATGTCTTTGTCTTTGAATTACCCATAGCATAACACGATTGGTCAACTTTTATAACTCAGAATTCAAATCAATCAAAAAGACCTCTGTAAAAAAAGGGATTCCTATTTTGCCAACAGAGCAGAGTGATTTAAGAGTCCGCGTATACGAAATTTTGCCGATGAATACGAAATTGCAAAGGTTCGCTACAGAAATATTATTATATAATAATTAATATTTTATATTAAATATTTTAACGCGGCGTCACCTTAAAAACTTGTTAGTTGGCATTTAAAAACGTAAACAAAGATAAAACAATATTATAATGCGCACATTGCTAACTTTTCCCTGTGGCTTTTCATGACATTGATTGGTCACTGCGCGGTGGAAAATTCATTTTCATACAGCTGTCGCCAAGCCATAACCCATTCGCATAAATATTGCGTTTTCTATTTTTATACGAGAGCGAGCAATCCACTATAGGATTTAATTAGCTGCTTCGTAGTAATTAAAATAACAAAAATATATATTTCAAGAGGAAATTATAATGTGACAAAGTTACATAAATTAATTAATAGTAAAAATATAATGACGATTTAAAAATGCAGTAACAACATACACTTTTTATACACTTTTTCCACTTTTATTAATTTATTTTATTACAATTGTCTGTCAAATAAATTAATAAAAGTGGAAAAAGTGTATAAAAAGTGTATGGTACTGAAAAACATGAATTTCCACCAAGAAGTTACGGTACATTCAATATCATATTTAAAAATGCAGGTTTTTAATATTTTTTATGAGTAGGTGCGAGACACAAAAGGGTGTCTCGCACCTACTCATAAAAATATTAAAAACTATATTAAAGTCTATCGTCAAGATTGTAAAAACAATCTTGACGATAGACTTAAGTTTTCTCAAAAAAAAAACTAGAATAGTAAGTATGCACTCTACATTCAACAAGAATTTTATTTCCAGATAACTAGGTGTGTCGTGGTTTTATAATGAAGAAACTTCAGTGAACACCATGGAGGGGGTTCGGGTGACGAACCAGGGGCTGAAGGCCCACACGCCGGAGGGGTCCGCGGGCCGCATCACGCAGGCCGGCCTGGCCGCCCGCAGCCCCGAGGGCACCGCGGCCAAAGCCATGGCCATCAAAGGCCACGAGGACCTGTGGGTCGAGATACAGGCCAACACGTTCCGGAACTGGGTCAATGAGACCCTAAAACCTATGAACATTAAGGTGATTATGTCATTTCTTAATGCAAGATAAAAATATTAATATGACGAATTTTTTTTATCACACGTGGGATATGAATTGACCTACCCGACGGTGAAATATGGTGATAACTCATCAAGCTACGCCATAGACAAATAATATATTAAAACCGTTGTTGACATTTTAAAGTGATGACTCATGACACCAACAACAGGCTGTTCTTATCCTTCTATTATAAGTTGATATACAATTTATTATGAAGCATACAAACTATTAAAGTAAACTACAATTCTTTAACATTCAAGACTTTTGCAGGTGGTCGACTTAGTGGAAGACCTCAGAGACGGGACAGTTCTGTGTTCGCTGGTGGAGGCGCTCCAGGGGCGGCGGCTGAAGGGCTGGAACTCCAAGCCCACGAACCAACACCACCGCCTGGAGAACGTTACTACGGCTCTCCAGGCGATAGAGGACGATGGCGTCAAACTTGTTAATATCGGTGAGAAAAAATAAATACTATCGGTCTTACCACATAAGATTTGAACACCCATTGAACAGTTGATTAGAGAAAAATTCAGTACAAAATGGTCACAAAACTGTTCTGTTCAACAGATGTTTAGTTTTTTGTGGTAAGACTGTTAATTTTTCTAGGGCTCCGTTAACAAAAGGTTTTCTTGTAAAGGCCTACAAGGCACACTACTCATAACTCACTCAGAAGTGGTTTTATTGTAATTGATTCGTAAAAATAGTCATTAAACCACGTTTTCAATTTCAATCTTTCGTTAATCGTCATTTTCACGCATCAACCGTCATTAGTATTTTTCTTAGTTACTTACTAACAAAAAAATGAATTGATAAAATATTTTGAGCTCGCTTCAAGCTTTATGGAATCTCTTTAGAAACCGTAAAGAATCTCTTATCTGGAACCATGGATTATCAAGATGAAATTCTGGAAATTGCGTAAATGCCCATGGGAAAGTTCTTATCTCTCGCTCCCTTTTATCCTTTTCTTGGCGCAATAAAACTTTTGTATTGCAGAATTTCTTTGTGTTCGACTGTCGAGCAATGTGCGTAGTCCCTTAATATTAGCATAACGCGTCAACTTTTCGTGAAACATATTAAATTTTTCATACTTTTGTCCTTCAATGACCCGAGTTTGTCAGAGTTGATGCGGAGTTTTATTTGTATATATGTCAAATATGTTACAAACAACTTTATTCTGCTACACTATTATTACGTTATTTTAGATTACTTCAAATGCCGGATCTACATGTAAAAAGGCGCTTTTCCTGTCATGCGTGTTGTGGGATAGGAAAAACATCTATGAAATGATAGAATACGGGCAACTTTTATGCGGGCCATCCGCACGCGGGCGATGACACGCATGACAGGGCAGGAGGGGGGGCCCTAACCCTACTATACAAATTATAATACATATGGGACAAATTACAAAGACTGCCAAACCCTCGTCTTCGCGTGCCTTCGCTATATTAATAGTTAAATTCGTAATTATTGTCTCTAAGATTCTATGATATTTTAAATTTTTACCATACTGTACTCGGCGAAACATGTCGGTAGCGGTCATTGACTCCCTGTCAAAAACTTGTCATTTTCTATACAAAGTCGCGATTGACAACATCTGACACTTCATTGTCAATCGCGGTTTATATAGAAAATGACAAGTGTTTGACAGGGAGTCAATGACCGCTACCGCCATGTTTCGCTGAGTACAGTATAGTGCTTTTCATTTTTGGGCTATTGCAACTCATGAAAAAACGTCAGGAACCGCGCATATAGGTATAATCATACCTATATCTTTTGATAAAAATATTCACGACGAGAGAATGATATAACGCATGCGAAACATAAGTAGCCGCTTTTCGTTTCGTTCACCTCAATATTCGCATATTTAAATCGTAGCCCATGAAATACAATTATAATGGCATATATGATTTTTACCCCAAAATGGAATTCATCCCATAATGGAAGCGAAGATAACGAAATGAGTTTATCCCATGTTTATCCTAAACGTGTTTGCTGTTTCAGGGAACGTGGATATCGTTAATGGGAATTTGAAGCTGATATTGGGGCTAATTTGGTCCCTGATCATGCGATACCAGATCGGCAGGAGCAAGTTCCCCCCAAGGTATGTTTTACCGACTGCAATATTTATTACGCGTTTACGATCACAATAGCGATAATTGCTTAATGATGCAGCATAAATTGTTAAGTTATAAATTATAATTATTGCCCGTTCTCTGTCGGTATTTTATGCAGGAATTCATAATTGTGTTTTTAAATAATCCTTCTAGAAGATATTTCATAACAAAGCAACGTTTACTTTTGAGGTATCTATATTTATTATATTCAATATTGTTATTTGTTTACGCGTTAATAGTGTCATAATATTATCATCACCTGTTATCCTTAAATGGATAGACGGACTGCTGAACGTATGCCTCAGTTAAAACCATGTTAAAACCTTCCCATTTTTACGCTGAAAAACAAATGAATAAGGCAAACAAACATGGCGCCTCCAACATGGCGTCTGTATTTAGGCTGCAAGTTACAGATACGAATAGTGTACGCGGAATGCGGTTTTCACGCATGAGCTCAAGTAAACGGGCTCTCGGATCTCGTACTAGATCACTGTGTGCAACTCGATACTGTACGGACATATCGGAAAAGGAGTTTTTCGTGTCGGTATTCCGCTGGTATCCATGCTATATGTTATAAATGCGAAAGTGTGTCTTTCTGTTCGTCTGTCTCTTAGCTACCTCTTCACGTTCAAACCGCTGAACAGATTTTACTGGGTATGGAGATATAGATACTTTCCGACAAAGGACATACAATACTTTTACGCGAGGAACTAATTTTGGCGCAACGGAGTTGCGGGCGGGCGTCATCTAAGTATGTTATGTATTCAAAGGTAAATAGGTACTACCTAAATCATTGATCTTATTAATAACTTCAGTATTATGAATTATGATACTGGTATTGCAAAAGTGCAAAAGTCTGCCTTGGAAATGAGGTGTTGATTGGAGATACCGCGCGTGTGCGAAGTTGCGGACAACATAACATTATTCTAGTAAGTCTCATTATAAATTAAAATGAATGCACTTATAAATAATATCAGTAAAATTCGTATGTTAACTACCTCACACGTTCGCCCAACTTGTGAAAAGGCCAGATCATATTGCTCTGCTGCGTCTGTTTTTGAAGTTCCATACGAATCGCTGGTCCGATAACCGAAAAGTTATCGTTGTAAAATGTTGAAATGCAGTCACAAAATGTTTACTGACTTGTTAAATAACAAATTTGTTGTTCAAAATTCAAAAAGACACTAGTTATCTAATAAGTATTATTATCAAGATTTATTGTTAGTTTGCAATGGCTTGGGCTCCGAAAATATTGGTATTTTCGGAGCCTAATCCTTGATTATCAGCTTATTAAGAAAGACTCAGTAATAAAGTAGACCACGAGATGTCGGCTACTTTTTAGCGCAACTATATCCAGAGACCTTAGGCTACGTTCAGATGTGCGCGTGTTCTGCGCGTGTTCTACTTATAGCGTGTGGGAAAACACGCGCGCGACACGCGCTGAATCCGCGCCGACCCCACGCTCAGGCCGCGCGCGTGTTTTCTCATACGCTATAGTAGAACACGTGCAGAGCACGCGCAGAACACGCGCACATCTGAACGTAGCCCCGATTTTGTAAATAAGTCGTATAGGCCGCGGCCTATGGGCGGCGGCGTCCTAGGGAGACGGCAGCGTCCGTAGGGGCCAGTAGATTTAGTACATGGGGCGGAGGAACTAAAGTAGCCTACACTCATAAAAAAATATAAATCGGCACTGCTGGGACTATACCAAACTGCAAAATCGGGGTAACAAAAAGACACACCGTCGCATTTATTGCTATTGATAAATGATAAATTCCGATGTAAAACTAATTAATCATACTTACTTCATTACGTAGCTTCATAACAGAAATATTTTTTTTATTATTTCTTAGTTATGTTGAGGTACTGTAATTAAATATTGGAGGATGCTTTTGATGTAAAATTTTACATAATTTTTACTTGCAGAGACTCGGCTGAATTTTTTATGTACTTATTTCAATGCGATGTTGATAGAATGGAACCCAACGATATTTCGATTTACAATTTCAAATTAACTACGTAACTTTTTAAAGTGAAAGAAATGATAAAGTATTCAAATAAAGAATTATATTAAACAGTAATTGGTTATCTGCTAATATTTTTAAATTTGGCAGCGACGAATATAGTAGGAGATCCGGCCATAGAATGACCTTCACCCATCGTATTACGGGATGAAAATGATTTTTTTATAAAATTAAACATGTTAAAAAAAATATTTACAGGAGGTTGTCTGAAAAATTTGGTGCAAAGTGTAATTAATTAATAATTAAAAAATGTTTTTTTTTTTAAACATTACATTCATTCCCTTACGCAAAAAAACTGTATACTAATCGAAAGTATGTAGCTCATAGAATATGCAAACGCTGGGTTGACTTTTTTTTTCCGGTGCAATTATCAGGTAGGCAGCTATATACAGGTAAATCGATACTAGTAATTTTCAACGATCCACTTACGCGATAAACCTTATATCAAAATAAAGATAATTTTATTATGAATATAATGACATAAGGTTGAATGAATGTAATGTTTAAAAAAAACATTTTTTAATTATTAATTAATTACACTTTGCACCAAATTTTTCAGACAACCTCCTGTAAATAATTTTTTTAACATATTTAATTTTATAAAAAAATCATTTTCATCCCGTAATACGATGGGTGAAGGTCATTCTATGGCCGGATCTTAGACTAATACGAATAATTCAAAATTTAAAAAAATGTACCATTCTAAAATCGCGTAATTTTGTCTGTAGCGGTTATTGATTCTATACGAACTGTGATTGACAATGAAGCGCCAGATGTTTCTAGTCAAGGGTGATATCGTATTTTGCAATACACGATGTGAACATAGTATATTTTAAATCATTTCAAATTCATAAATAGTTGGAGGTTACGAAGAGGTAACCAAGATGTTTTCCGATTAAAATTTAGTCTGTTTCTTTACAAGAATTCAATTTTGTTCTTAAGTTAACAGAATGCAGTACGAGTATTTTTCACATAGTTCCTTGGCTACTCGTAGAAAACGTATTTAGGTGTGAAATTGCATACTTGATTTTGTACCACATTCGAATTAATAATATCAGAGAAACTGAGTTTCACTACATTCTGTTTAGGCTTGTTTTAATTAATGTACAGGATGTTGGACGAATATGGCGTCTCAGACCATTTACGTGTTACGATGTGTCGGTGTTTACACATCGTTACAACTCTGTTACGTAAATAATGTTACTAGAGTCCGGTCACGGGATGGAAAAGGAATTTGTCTTTTGAAGTGTCGCTGCTTGTCTCTTTCACTCGCTTTTCAAAAAAATAGTGCATTAAGGTGACGCCGCGTTAAAGTAAAAAACCGAGTTGGTAATGTTTTAGATTGCTTGTTGTCTATGGAACAGTAAGAAATGGAAAGGGCGTAAGCGACAAAACGGTTTTTGTCGCGTAATTTAAAAACCATAAATAAATTTCATATAAGCTATGGGCAAATAAAGTGTATGCTTGAACCAATCTATTTACAAATTTTGAAAGCTTAAATCTCTCTCCTCTGTTGGCAAAATTAGAATCCCTTATTGTACAGAGGTCTTATTGATTGATTATTTTGTGTTATTTAAGTTGACCAATTGTGTTATGCTATGGGTAATTCAAAGACAAAGACATGATGAATACTGAAAATGAACTTTAATTTCTTAGCTTTAGCCATTGCTGATAAAAATCGATATCGCTACAGCCAAATTATCAAGGCGTCGCCTTAATAATAATTATATTGTGTCTGTCCGAGGCAGCATCCATGTATCAATTTCGATATATTTTTGATTTCATTTTATTTAAAAGCATTCGAATGTTTTTCAATAGTTCATCATGATCAACGCACGCTGCCTAATTTCTTTAATATTTTTCTCACCTTTTTTTGTTTGCGTATTTTGTGCTGTCGTACAATACTTTGATATCTCATGAAAATATATTATGAAAAATGAATATTGAATAGGTTGTAACAATATTTTTCAATTTTACTCTGATGATGCTTAGCTGAGTGGCTTGTAGATCTCAAGTGATAGGTTCTCAAGACGAGCGTTCTCGTGAATCGCCTTAATAGTTTGCTTTTCAAATGAATTTTTATATCGCTAACAATATTTCCAGGAAATGTGTGTCTTTTCTCCTTCTCCTGTTACATTTATTCCTCAAGAATTTAATAAAAAATTATCAAGATATATGTTTAGAAGAGAGGTTTCTTTATAATTAAACGTACACATTATGCATCGAAAGCCATTTTCAACAGGAAGAGAGTGGTATTGCAGAAACCACAGATAACTGCATAAAATGTTGTTCCACAGAGTAAAAAGCAATATTTGTATAGCTATTTCAACAAAAATTGTATTACTTTCTTTTAAACATCCAGGGAGATTTCTTTAAGTAAAGACCATCAAAACGTGCTAAATGGCAGCAGCCTCAGATTCCAATTTTACGACATTGGAATAACGACACGATAAGTTTAGTGCCTTTCAAATTAGTGGTTATTAAACGATAGTTATTGTTGTCTATAATGTGGGTACTTGTAACATTGTGGGTAATAATTGTAAAAAAATAATAAATCAGTCTGCTCGGGATCTCGGCGTTTCATTGACGCGGACGTAACAATTTCAACTACAAAAGTGCAGGTTTTATTTGGCCTGAGACTTCAGGAAAATATTTAGAGAATAACAAAGGAGCAAAAAATATATTATAAGTTTAATAAACAGATATATTCCTCTCTCATAAGGACTTACCTTCGATATTTTGTAAAATAAACATCTATATTTTATGGTTTTTTTTTATTTAACCTTTTATGGATAACTAGCTGTTGCCTGCGACTTCGTCCGCATTAATCTATACTATAATATTATAATTGGAAAAAGTTTGTTTGTTTGTTTGAACGCGCTAATGTCAGGAACTACTGGTCCGATTTGAAAAATTATTTCAGTGTTAGATAGTCCATTTATCGAGGAAGGCTATAGGCTATATTTTATCACGCTAATACTAATACAAGCGAAGAAATAGAGGAAACTGTGGAAAAAACGGGGGGAAATTATTTGAAAGGGCTTATTTGAACGCGCTAATCTCAGGAACTATTGGTCCGAATTGAAAAATTCTTTCAGTGTTAGATAGCTAAATTTTATCACGATAAGACTAATAAGAGTGAAGAAATAGAGGAAAGTGTGTTTTATAAGAAAAAAAAACGGGGGAAATTATTTGAAAGGGCTTATTTGAAGGTACTGGAGCAATTTTTATGTTATTTGGCACACATGAAGAATAGACCACGTGAAAGGACATATTATGTTTCTTTTTTTGCGGATAAATGTACGGTTTCCGTGACATTCTTCCGCGGGTGAAACCACGCGGAACAGTTTATAATAAAATCGTAGGAAAGTCAATTCTGTACATTGAATATTTTTGTACAATAAATACAGAATACTTGGGATGTGATCTACTATTAACTATGCTAACGCGGACGAAGTCGCGGGCAACAGCTAGTATAGTATAATAACAAAGATGGATAGTTTTCCCCTTTTTGTGGTTCCTTAAACAAAGGGTAAAAACGGGACCCTATTTAAGCAAACGTTAAACGCAAATGTTAAAATTATAAAACTCCATATTAATTGTAATATCTACTTTTATTATACATTATTATACAACTTGTACACTTTCGGGCAGAGGTTCCTCTTACAGTTGTTCCTCCGTCAAAATCCACACCATACTAAGCTCTTGGGGTATTTATACCCAATTTTTACCCGTCAACCCCACTCCAAATCACGTGATCGTAGAAGGGATTGCACGTTGTCAGTGTGGCCAGTATTAAATATTAAAACTATTATCAAATTTACTCAAAAATAGTTAAGTTATAATAATTTTTAGTATTCTAAAAACAATAAACTAGGTTCTAAATTACATTAATCATAACATTCGGCCATCCGACAACGTGCAGCGTCCCGATGCACTCTAAAAACATACTTAACTAATCATCAATGGTGCAATACAAAAAATATTTTAGTAATCTATACATTTTCACTATAAACTAGTAAGTACCTATTGTTAATAAATACACTGATCAAATTAAATTTCACATTTAAAAAAACAATTCATTTGTTGTATTGTGTTACAAACCGTGTAGAATGAAATAATATATCTACCTATACTTACAAACATTACTTAATTAAACTTAATATAAGATTTTTGTACAATCATTGCTTTGCAACAACCAACATTGACATTATTAAGATAAAAATCCTTGTGTATTACTCTCTTGAGTCTTAATGTTACAACATTAATTGAATTAAAAAATAAGTTCTCACACTAAAATGTGGTATAAGTAATCTATATAATATCTTTCAATGTAGAACAGAAATTACAGTATTTCTATACAACAATCTATCAATCAAATCATTAGGCTAAATAAATATATTTTTTGCGACTCATTTAATAGAGATACATAACTCCGAGTGTCAAAATAAAATAAAATATCACAAAAAACTTAATAAAAACAAACTGAAAAAATAAGCCTGAAAATAATAACTTCTCACACAATACCTTTAACGATTGCAGTGGTACAAAAAGTAACTTTTCTAACATAATACACAACAAAATAAAGTTAAGTAAATATTAGATACCTTATCAAATGTCGCTGGTGATAAAAATTAGAAATAATAAACAATACACATTACAGACCTCTGGAAGTTTTAACAATAATTATTGGTCTTCCAATTTTACTTTTAAAGGTACTAGTAAATATGGAACTTCCACTTCAGCCGATTCTAATTTTATTTTGTATCTAGCTATAGATCTGTGATCATCTGGTATTCCCAGAAAAACTAACAATATTATCTATATAACTTCAAATAGTAACTTCAAGTATAATATATATTTTAAATATCAAATAATTTAAATTTATGGATTATTCCATTAATTCAAATTTAAACACTTTTTTAACTTACAAGACTACCCAAAATTAACAAATTTGCTAAAACCAAACATCTACATGCATGTCTAAGTTAAGCTTTTCTGCAGCAAAGAGCATACTTATTTTCACATTTTACGAAACAATTGTTTACTGCTTCATAAACTACGCTTTCCTGAGCTTTCTAAAAGAAAATCTTATTTAAGGACCTACTGTCAAAACACTAGCCCCGTCTACACATACCGCTAACCTCCAATCGTGATCATATTATAATGATTCCATGAATCGTGCTTCCGGGCGATGTGCTTTACACTGCAGCTAATAGTGAACAATATCGCGTGACAACGATTTCTGCATTATAGCACGAAAGTAAAAGTCGTAAGTCCCAAAAATGCTTTTGATGATTACTTAAAAATTAAATACAATACTAATATTTCCTTTAGCTATTATTTTATAAAGTGATTGTAGTAGTGCAAGTTATTTAATGATATTAACTCAATAAGTGTAACAGGTATTTGTTGAAGAGCCCAGAAATGTTAATAATTTCGAAAAATATAGCTTACGAGTTAAACTAAGTTAATCGTATTTTCCGTTAGCCAAATATCAGATAAATATACAATGATTAAATAAATACCAATTTCATTTGAGTCAATCGTCTTCCGGGATCGTAATACTTATTAGAAAACAGCCAAATTTGGCAGCCCGCTCTTAACATAAACTTATGGTAATCAAAAGGCAAAGGTTCAAGGACAAATAGTAAGATTCATTACAAAAACATAACTTAACTATAAATAATCAAAAACAGAAGTAATGTGGGATCACTGGGATATATAAAAAAAATCTGTGACCTTAAATTACACAGAATGGCATCGATACATGTTTAAATAGTACCCAGAAATTACCGGAATATTCATTGTCATGAGTCATATTTTAATTATTATTAAGGATGACTTTCTTCTAATCATCGAAACCAGAGTGACGTGATACATACCTAGATTTTCTATCGGTTCTCAAATAATTCGGGACCAACTCACATGGGTTATATTTCTAATCATATTATCATAACACTGTTCAATGTAACATAAATCATAACAGGTATTTTATAAATCATAACATGTATTTTAAATCTAGATTCCACTAGCTCAAGATCAAGCATAAAACTTAAGTCATATTTCTACGTTTTTGCTTCGTCTCTAATTTAAACCCCACAGGACCCTAAATACCTCAGGCCAGTTTAGTAGGTAATATTAGTTTGAGCATATACAGATAAATATTATGTCAATTGTCAAACTGGCACTATTAATAATAATTTAATAAAGGAGTTTTGACCTAAGTGATTATCTATAATATACTTACATAAAATAATAATAATTTATTCTCTTATTTCATCACAATTTTGTTACTGTATAATAATATACACAAAGAGAGATGAGTAATATTTTGACACCTGTGTCAGATGAAGTATAATATTTTTTTATATAAGGGAGAAGACCTAATGGCAGACACTATAAGGAAACATGAAACATTCGAATGTTATAAAATATATAATTTATGAAAATAAAGGATTGATAACTTCTTCCATGTCTTCAGTAACTCTTACAAAATAAAACTATTATAATTATTCTCTGACAAATCAATAAAAAAATATATTATTGGTCTTTTTGTAAACTTAGTCATAAGTACTAATAGATGACATCACAATAAGCGAACAACACTAATAGTAGACACCAATATGAACTAATAGTTGACATAGAACATTAAATTACATTTTACATTTTTCATATTATTAGGCCTTTATTTGCCGTTTTTCAAAAGATTTCATTTACTTCATCATAGTAACTACATGCATCAGAAATATTATCCACGTTGTCTCCAGATTCTATTCATTCTTCTTCCATGCTGAAACTATCTTTCCTTTTATTTTTATTTTTCATATTCTTTTCCCTGCAAATTTATTTTTAGTCTTAATTCTCCATGCTTCTTTTGCCTCTTCTTTTTTCTTCTTTTTGTTCTCAGTTCTCCTTTTTCTTCTTTTTACTGCTACAAAACTAAAGCATCGATTTTTAGATCAGTGCAAGGTCTAATATTAGACACCATGTCCATTTTTAGGTACAGTAGTTCTAAGTTCTTAGTTTGTTAATAGAAATATATTTTTAGAGAATAGTGATGATATTTGCAGTAGAATAAAGTACAAAATAACTTTAGTATGTATTGAAAAACTAAAAGATGAGATCCATGTCATCTATTAGGTTTTTTACATTTTCAAGAACTAATAGTAGACACCCTTTATATTGTTAGGGAAAATGGATAAAAGATCATAAATAAACATTAATTAGTGTAAACAACACGACCATTAATCCAATGAAGTCAATAGAAATTAAAAAAATCTAATAAATGTATTCAAAACTTACGTGCAAAATTTCGCCTTCCTTAACCTATTTGCTAAGAAATTGCCGGGTGCGTGTTGACGCGGTCACATCATTTACGAAAACTGATCCCATTTTAAAATTTTGTTCCCGAAGGCATCCCTAATATATTTTTTCACATCAACAGATAGCATAAGAAGCTTATAAAATTTACAGTGTTGAGAAATAATTAGAATAATTCTTATTTTTATGGCATTTTTGTCGTAAGTGTCTTCTATTAGTTCAGTGTCTACCATTAGCGCCTCTCCCTTAATATGTAACATTTTTTATTTTTAGAATTGTGTTATCGCTATCGTTTTTATTGGGTCGTATTAGTAGAATATTAACCATTAAACATGAAAAATATAGTTACAAGTAAAACATGAGATTTCGAAAGTCAATATTCATAAAAATATAAATGAGTCTAGTTTTACATTTGGGATCATCGATTGTTGTCTACCAAATACTCAATATATCGACCACGTGGAACTTTAACTTGAATTAAAAGAAAACGTCCCATTGATAAATCATAATAAATTCTACTTCGATAGCAGCTATGTTAATTCTACTTTAACGAATAATAACCAAAATGCTAAAACCGACAATTATAAATGAAAAACAATATTATTTAAACTTTAAGATAAATAATTATATACTTAGTAGAATTTGACAATCGTATGGACCAAAAATATAATCCAACCCCTAAACTTCTTGATAAACTTAAGACTTATTTGTTCATATCAGTAGCAGTAGAATTGTCTTATCTCATTGTTACCGTATTGATCGTAATCGTAACATAATATTTTAAAGTTTTTAAAATAGCTATCCTAAACGATTTGCCTTACGAGTACCTACCTATACGATTTTTTATATACCATCGAATAGTAGCCAACAGTTTGTTTTATAAGAACAATAAAAGCAATACTACGAGTACATTGTACAGTGCTTTGATCTATCGATGATAGGAATCTTGTGGTAGGTAGCCATTTTTCTGGATATGACAAAAAATACATTTGACTTTGTAGATCGTAAAACTGATTGCTTTCAAGTTTAACAACTACCGTTTACGAGGTAAAGCAAAGAGTTCGCTTAAAAATTGTTCATCCAATAAATATCTAAAATTCAAAAACGTTATTTTATTTTATTTTATTTTATTTTATTTTATTTTAACATATTAGGGTGGCTTACAGCTAGCTACAACACAGTATATATACATGATAGTTTTCAAAAAGCCAATTACAAGCCTCCACAAGTAGCTCGTTAATGTAAATTAATAACAAAAAGGAGAAAGCAAGGTTAGTAAATACTTAAATACTAGTTCGTAACTAAACTATTGATAAAGGAGGTTAGTAGTAACAACATGCAAAATAATTTACAATAGGCACAAACTAACGCTGCATATTCTCAATGTCGATGATAACATTAATACGAAGATGCAACAACAACTGCAAGTACTGTCAACGATATGTAACTATAATAAACAATAATTAAAAATAAAAACAACAGCAACGCCCAGTTGCGACTACACATAACATATAGCCGCAAACGTCACTGTTGATTTTTCAGAAAAGCGGTATTAATAGATGCTAGGCTGCTAGTGAAGAGATCAATATTAGGATCTGATTTTATGAGCTGATTCAAGACCTTCGATGATCTGAGTAGGAACGAATTCTGTCGATATGAAGTGTGAGCATATGAAATGTGTAGAATATTTCTGATACGAGAGTGACGCGACGGAACATTTAATTTAAGATTGGATAAAAGTTCAGGACAGTGTATTTTAGATTGCGCTAATTTCATAAGAAACCGAATGTCGGCGATAATACGTCTGGTTGAGAGTGGTAAGAGGTGGAAGCGACTGCATCGTTCATCATAGCTGCTATAAGGAATCTTGAATTTATAGCTGAGGTACCTTGTAAACTTTTTTTGGACATTCTCGATTCTTTTTGAGTAGATATCAAAAAAAGGATTCCATACTTGACTACAGTACTCCAGATGACTTCGGACATAGGCACAGTACAAGATTTTGATGCTTTTCATGTTATTGAAGTAGCTGGTATTACGAATGATAAAGCCCAAAGCTCTGACCGACTTGTTGACTATATAGTCAATGTGTGATTCGAAAGTGAGCTTGCTATCAATCTGGATCCCTAGGTCATTAATAATAGAGGTACGAGGTAAAATTTGATTGGCAATGGAGTAATTAAAGGTGAGAGGTGTATTTTTACGACTAAAGGAGATAATATTACACTTGGATATGTTGAGATCAAGCTTGTTATGTAGGCAATAGTCCGCTAAGCGAATCAAATCGTCTTGTAGGAGTAGAGCATCAGACAAGTTCTTAATAAGTCGGAAGATTTTCATGTCATCAGCGAACATCAAAAATTTCGAGAATTTAAAGCAATTGCCAATGTCATAAATAAATAAGATGAAGAGTAGTGGCCCCAAAAGAGAACCTTGTGGGACCCCAGACGGAATCGGTATCCACGAAGACATGAAACCGTTCAATACAACAGATTGTGTTCTGTTGTGCACGTACGACGAGAACCACCTTAAGAGGTCACCCCTTATACCTAACTCGTAAAGCTTTTTAAGTTATAATTCTTAATCGAAACTACTAGCTGACCCGGCAAACGTTTTGCCGTATAAATTATTTCTAGTATTAATATAAAAGGTACTTAGATAAAAACCTATTCTCAGGTCCAACAAATGTACATACAAATTTTCATTAAAATCGGTTGAGCCGCTCTGGAGGAGCTCGTGCGCAAACACTGACACGAGAAAGTTTTACATAATATAATATTATATTAACTTATCTTCCTAGCGCTATCAATCACAAAGCAGTGTTATTTGTGGATGTCAAAACTTTGGCAGCAATAATCATAGTAGTACATAGTATATCCTACAACCTTTACATTTTGTGATGAATCATACACTTTACGGATATACGGATAAACTATCATGCCTATTGATTTGTGCTCTAACATAGTAATTTTTATTTACATATATGTAGATGTATTATAATCAGTCAGTCAAGGTGTGACGACACGAGCCCTCGCGAAGCTCGGCTTTGTAAAATATTTTTTTTCGAAAACTTAACAATATGGTTGAAGTTGATCTCGATTTACAATTTTATAATACAAATATTGACATGGACTGAATGATGACCTTTCAGGATTAATAATTTTGAATATTTATTTTTATATTTGCTATGAACAACCAACAATAGTTACAATTATACATACATAATATTAACAAGGATTAAATATTGACCATGATTATTGCACTTTTAATTGGAGGCTATTACATCTTGTTATTAAATCAGTTACAAAGTTTAACTGCAGTAAGTACTAATATTCACTGTAGCGTTTCTTGATTTCTATAACAACAGCATTCTGAATACTTTTTACTAAGAGCAAATGCACGAACCGCTCTTCCAGGAAATAAATTCAAATTATTTAAGTTCCGTAACATCTATAAACGAATTTAAGAACCTTTACATGGTCCAGTAACCAAGAAGTTTTCTTCATCGCTTCCCTATCTATTGCTAATTATTAAAAATACAATATTAAGAAACACGAGTCGAATTTCGATTAATCATTTACATTATATATTTTAGGATTTAGAATTATATGTACATAGTGAAAAATATTTTCATCTGAATCTCATTTAGAAATCATAACTCTTGTATTGACTTTTCGACAATAGATTAAACTAATGATAGCTACTACCTTTACTGATTTTGACTTCCAAACCATTTTTACTTTTGTACGCCTCTAGAAAGGCAGAATGTATCTAAGACAGTTTTTCCATTTCAGCCTAAAACTCCATTTCAGTCTAAAATCTCAATTCAATATTTCACTTACTTTCATATTTTTATTTACAAATCATTAGATTTAATATAATATTTCACTTAATTTAATTTAATCGATTTCATTAAATTTCATTTAATCGATTCCATTAAATTTCATTTAATCTAATTCGCTAAATTTCATTTAATCCATATTTCATTTAATCCAAGTTTCATTTAATCCAAGTTTCATTTAACCCAAGTTTCATTTAATCCAAATTTCATTTAATCCAAATTTCATTTAATCCAAATTTCATTTAATCCAAATTTTATTTAATACCTTTTCATCTCCACCTTTTATACAAAGGGTAAACTTTAAACGAGAAAACAGTTTCATGTACTTTTGCATCTATAGGGTCTTACTTTATATAGAAACTTTACAGTGGTCAATCCCACAGTTACTTTACTCAGGAGTTCACTTCACAGTCCTCAAAATCGATACTGTTGAAATTGAGTTTAAAATTTTCATTTCACATACCTTTAACTTTGATCAATGGTTCACTCCACAGCAACTTTGATCAATGGTTCCCTCCACAGCAAATTTGATCAATGGTTCCCTCCACAGCAACTTTGATCAGTGGTTCACTCCACAGCAACTTTGATCAGTGGTTCACTCCACAGCAACTTTGATCAGTGGTTCACTCCACAGCAACTTTGATCAATGGTTCACTCCACAGCAACTGATCAATGGTTCACTCCACAGCAACTGATCAATGGTTCACTCCACAGCAACTGATCAATGGTTCACTCCACAGCAGTTTCATGAAAACAAAAAATAAAAATGATATTGTTATTGAATCGACACTCTGAAATTAACTATAAAAAGTTAACTTATTAAATATTAACTATAAACTGCAATAAAATGAGATCTCATACTATCATTATATTAGAATAAACCATTTCGATTTATTTATATTACTGGTTTGGGTATTTTTCCAAGCATAGTTTATGTTTGATGAATGTTCAACAGGAGGTCAATATTAATTTTATTTCTTGTATTGAATAAATAATTATTTTAGTAAAGTAACTAAGTAATTCCATACCAAACATATAATACCAAAAATATAATACATTAGTTACCAAGTTTGAATAATTTACCGTTTGCACTTTGCACTAAAAATACTTATGTATAATACTTTGTAATAAAAATGATATTTTATCAACTTCCATGTAGGCTTTTTGCTATTCATAAAAATGAAAGTTGTATAATTGAAGTAGTGTAATAATGAATTGTGTATAACAGCTATAAGCTGTCCAAATGTGAACTACAATGTGGTGTGTGGTGTACACTGTCGAAGAGTAGCCTCGACCAAGTGAAATGTATAATGTTAAAATGTAATGTTGAATTCACTGTCGAAGAGTAGCCTCGACCAAGTGAAAGGTATTATGTGTGTGGAGCATGATTGTTACGTGTACTGGAGTTCTTTCTACTCCGCAACGTATTTTTTGAATACCTCTTGTTGCAAAGTTATATAAAATTCTTGTAAAAAGCCCAGAATATACTCTTAATACTCATTTTTCTTTTTAATATATTTTAAAATTAACCATATACGTACAATGTACATCTTCATTATCATTATAATTTATAAGTCTCGAATGTACAAAATAAATGTTCATATAAAAATGTCACATTATAGAAAGACTGCATATTCATCAAATCTAAAATTATAGAAAACAAAGTCTTTCATTACGGTAAAAATCGTTTCACAATTAATAATTATCGAATCTATTTCAATTATATTTCTTCTCTTCATTCTTCGATATAATACAACATTGGTTAGGACCAAAAGTAGTAACTTTGCTTATCTGCTAGGCAATCGCGTTTTTTTTTTTAAAGGCGTATGTGGGTATTTGAAAAGTTACCCGTCCGTTTCATAATCATTAATAATTATCGAATCAATTTCAATGAATACACTTTAGAAAGAAACATCAACTACACAAAAGAAAAATAGACAGGACATACCAATAATACTCGCCGCACGGCGCACACTAATAGTTATTAGTAATTACTATTGAAAAAGAAGTTTGTTGTACGAAGATGCTGCACTTCAAAACGATTTACCACAAACAATAAATAAGCAACATCTACATCAATTTTCAAAACACAGCTAATATTATTACACCTTAATTCGTGATACTTTCAACTATTAACACTTTTGAAAAATAATTTAAAATTACCCTACATTCTTTTCATATTTATTTTATGTGAATTATAAAATCGTTATTGTATGCTGATAACTCGTTTGTATCTTTTCTTAGAAATAAATATATTCATATCTCACTTAATAATAATTTAATAATAAGTAATTTAAAGTGAGCGTACCTGGATTTTTCTCCCTCTTCTGAGATGTTAAAATTATAAAACTCCATATTAATTGTAATATCTACTTTTATTATACATTATTATACAACTTGTACACTTTCGGGCAGAGGTTCCTCTTACAGTTGTTCCTCCGTCAAAATCCACACCATACTAAGCTCTTGGGGTATTTATACCCAATTTTTACCCGTCAACCCCACTCCAAATCACGTGATCGTAGAAGGGATTGCACGTTGTCAGTGTGGCCAGTATTAAATATTAAAACTATTATCAAATTTACTCAAAAATAGTTAAGTTATAATAATTTTTAGTATTCTAAAAACAATAAACTAGGTTCTAAATTACATTAATCATAACACAAACGTCAATAAACTTTCAGGTTTCTAACTCAAGAAATGACGGACTTTCGTTGTAACTTTTAACCCCTATTTCACCCCCTTGGGGGTAGAATTTCCAAAAACGCTTAAACACGTATCCAATCATTTTTAATCAGTAGCCCAAACATAAAATTTCATGTTTCTGACTCAAGAAATAACGGACTTTCATTGAAACTTTCAACCCCAATTTCACCCCCTTGGGGGTAGAATTTCCAAAATTCCTTCCTTAGTACCCACTAACTACTTAATAAAACAACCCTACTCATCAAATTTCGTGGCTGTAACTTTAACAGTTTTTGCTCAGCGATGATGAATCAGTCAGTCAGTCAGGACATTTGTAATTTTATATAATGGATAATTTCCGCCATTTTTTCAGGAAGCTGATGCTGTCGTGGCTGCAGGCGGCACTGCCGGAGTGCCGCGTGTCCAACTTGACCACGGACTGGAACAGCGGGGTCCTGCTGTCCGCGTTGCTGGACTACTGCAAGCCCGGGATATTCCCGCACTGGAGGGAGTTGAGTGAGTACAGTAAATATTTCATTCGTAATATAAATGCTTATTGCAATCTTCTTTTTTGTATGGAAATGGCTAATGATTTATGGAAGCGAACTAAGCTTTAAAAAGTATTATTTGTAAATATTATGTTAAAAATCCTTATAAATAATTATCCTTTTCTTTTCATTTTTTTTAATTTTTTTTGTTTATCATTTTGCATCAACAGTGTAATATTATTTACTAATGTTTCGCGTAGTAGTTCCGAGTCAGGAATATCCTGAATAGACTTTTGAAAAGTTTTTATTTTCATACGTTATTGAAAAAAAAATCATTATAATAAATGTGCTGGCATTATGCCTGGCAGTAAATGCTTATAAATAGATTCATTACCATGAATATTGATCATATCAAAACTTTGACGACAGTCAAGTTATAAGAAGACAGAAGTTTACCGCTTACCTGTTCCTACCTTTTCTTCTTCGCGCTAAAAATTACAATTAAAATATCATCATCAGCTGTTTGCACTCGTCATGTCATCTATACTATCCATACTAGTCCATACTTCCATACTAATATTATAAATGCGAAAGTGTGTCTGTCTGTCTGTTCCTGCGCGATAAACGAATTTTGGCGCAACGGAGTTGCGGGCGTCATCTACCTTTAGTACATCTATATCTATATATATATACAGGGTGTCAAAAGACCGCTTCCGATAACTTCGTGGGGTTATTATAGGGCATGAGATATATCCATTGGTGCAAGTAATTTTCTTTAAATCGCCAGTTTTTAAAATAGTCAAAATTTTCAACACGCAATGTATAACGCTTATGTAAATGGGCGATAGTATCGCGCGCCAGTGGAGCCCCGGCCCCCAGGCCGAGTCAGCCCCCACGCGCCGCTCGCGCCGAGTACCGCGCGCGCGGCCCTGCGCTAGACAAAACAGCTGATCGTGGTGTGCCACAGTGCCCTAGCCCGTGGGTAGTGAATAAACCACCAGTATTGTAATGATTATTAAATTACAATTGTTTTCACGATTTAACATAATGTTAGAATTTATTAATTACCGTTTCTTAGGTTATTAGTTTAAGTATTACTTATTACTCAAAAATACTCCGTTTTTACTTCCGGCCAAAAAGGAAAAGAAATCATAATAATTCACATTCGAATCAGTTGATCTCTTGAATCAGAAATTGTAAAAATACAACACTTACACAGTTACACCTATCTATGGAAAAAAATACTTGATAACATGTTCACTGACCTGTGATCAGCTGTCTGTTTTTATGAAATGCAGTTCGAACTGTGCTCACTGCTCCATGTAACTCAATGTAGATTGCAGAGTTATTCAACACGAAACAAAATTAAATAGGAGACATTCCAATTCTTTACACACTTTTTACTGCACTGTTTAAACCGCACTATCGAAAACGATGTTCACCCCCGTTCCATAAAAGTTTACGAGTACCACAGATTACCCTTATTACCTTAAAATTACAAAACTTTAACAAAAACTTCACAGTACACGTCCAGCGCGGCGCGTGTTTACAGCCGACTGAACAAATGAAGAAAAAACTTTGTAAAATAATAGGGATTTATCCCTGTGCATATTTTGAGTTATCGATAATTTTTTATCGATAAATCGTATTAATTGTTTTACATACGAGTACGTATTGATTACAGTCAAACTAAAAATAAGCAAATACCTACTCAATGTTAAGAATAGCGACAATAATTAAAATTTATTTAAATAATTAGGTATTATTAAAGTATTTTCATTGCGTATGTTATGATTAATGTAATTTAGAACCTAGTTTATTGTTTTTAGAATACTACAAATTATTATAACTTAACTATTTTTGAGTAAATTTGATAATAGTTTTAATATTTAATACTGGCCACACTGACAACGTGCAATCCCTTCTACGATCACGTGATTTGGAGTGGGGTTGACGGGTAAAAATTGGGTATAAATACCCCAAGAGCTTAGTATGGTGTGGATTTTGACGGAGGAACAACTGTAAGAGGAACCTCTGCCCGAAAGTGTACAAGTTGTATAATAATGTATTAGAAATCTATTTTTAAAATAACAAAAAAACTTAGAAGTTAAAATTAAAACACAAAATCATTATGCAAAACTGTACTTAATCAACACTTTACAATAAACTTTAAACAAATAGGAACAAACAACTTCAAAATCTAACTAATAGCTCTAAGCGTCCACCACGTTCGAAAGTCGCAAGAAAAGTGAAGGGCCTCGCCAGGCGTCGTCAGGACCCCCTCTCCTCAACGTTCACTTGAAAACAAGTCGCTCGGCGTGACGTCATCGGATGGAGGCGTGTCCAGCCCCTCGTCTGCATTTATTTGTAATAAATGTATAATAAAAGTAGATATTACAATTAATATGGAGTTTTATAATTTTAACACGTACGTAGACGCGTATACGCAATACGCGCATACCTAGACGCGCAAACGCGTACCATAGTATAACAACCACTTTATCACGGTAATGTCGGTAGGTATCGAAATTATCTTGCAACTTGACTATGTATCCCGATAAAATTTTCTGAATTCATAACCTCATAATAATTAATAGAGTTAATTTTAAAAATGAGATTAGATCAACTAAATAATAGTTATTAACTTTTATTATTTAATGGTAATTTAAATATCGACAACATCGTTTTGAATGTACAACACTTAGATTGTCCTTGAAATGGATTAACGACACGTGACGTGCACGTGCGTCGTGCACCTGCAGAGCGGCCGATGGCGGCCGCTGTTTGTCGGCTCGATCACAAAGGACGCCGCCGTGCTTCGGTTTCTTTTGACCTCTTCCGAAAGCCGATACATGACTATTAAACATTATTTTTAAAATTAAAATAGATTTTCTAATTTAGTAGCCATTTGTGCATTGAGGTATTAGGTTGTTGTTAGACATAAGTTTGATTTTTTTAACAATTAGGTACTTCAAGTATCAAAACGTGGTAGTAGTTATTGTGTTATGTGTTAATTGATTATTATTATTCAGTTGTGTTAAGTAATTTACTGTATGGTGTGATAGATTTCGTTTAAAAAGGGAAGTGTTTTTGACGTTTTTGGTGGTGACTGGTCTTATTGCTTGGTGTTAAGGACTATTTTCAAAATTCATAAAGAAGTAAGAACCCGTCTTGAACTCAACATTTTTCACGTAAGTTAATTATTGCCAGATTTTTGTGTATCATCTGTAATTTCGATTGATAAGACGTGACGATTGCGGATAGACAGTTCGTCCGCATTGGTTTCGTTACTTATGAACTTTTTAACGTCGAGTCTAAAAATCTTAGAAATTTGCCATACCTACTCTTGTAAGTTTTTACACATGCAGTTGATTACAGTTTTCTACATAAGTTACCATGAAACTTTTAACACTGCAAGTAGCCAAGATGAGGGGTTAGAGGTCAGTCATAGTGACCACCTTCATGGGTTTAAAGTTGGAAGGACACATCACACAACATACATTAGGGTTTAGAACAGTTCTGACGTAGTGTATCGTCGCATACGACCTTTCGAGTTTCGACAGCGTACGTAGGCCGTAGCGTGAAGACATTGAGCGCGCGTTTTTACATTGCGATTTTTAGTAATAATAATAAAATTTAAAAAAAAAATTAAAATTATTTTTCTATGTGGTTTATTATCATGTTTAAAGGGTATTAATTATAAAAAAAAATAAAATTAAAATAAAAAAAATTAATAAAAAAAACTAAAAAAAAAATACATTTTCGTAATCAGAAAATGTAGTATAATCATACCCCAAAGTTATCGGAAGCGGTCTTTTGACACCCTGTATATATATATATAAAACTCAAAGGTGACTGACTGACATGGTGATCTATCAACACACAAACCACTGGACGGATCAGGCTGAAATTTGGCATGCCGGTAGATGTTATGACGTAGGCATCCGCTAAGAATTTTGATAAATTCCAACCCCAAAGGGTTAAAATAGGGGATGAAAATTTTTGTATAATAATACTTCTTTAACGTGAGCGAAGCCACGGGCAAAAGCTCGTATTATCTAAAATTTAAGAAGTTATGAAAGCTTTGGCCAGAAAACGCAATCATTTTGTCTGCTCATTGGCCCATCCAAAACACAAAAGTGTTGTGTCTGTCAACTGTTTACGCTAAGCCGTTGAGCCAATGGTGAGGCAGTATAAATCCTTCCGAGTACAAGAATTGACATAATATTAAGATAATTCTCATCCCGGGCAAACGTACGACTCTTGGGCTACAAAGCTGCGGAAGACTGAGGCAAATTTTTTTTATTTTTTTTTTTATTCAATTTTGTTTCCAGACCGTCACGAGGCCATCGAGAACTGCCGGCGGGCGATGAAGCTGGCTCACCGCGAGTTCGACGTGCCCATGGTGCTGGAACCCGAGTACCTCGCGTCGCCCTGGCTGGACGAGCTGTCCGGCATGACCTACCTGTCCTACTTCATGAAGCCCGATTCGCCCGGAGTAAGGGCGACGCTGGAGTGGGTCAACTCGAGGCTGGAGCGCGCCATCACGAATTTCACGGTAAGTTTTGGTATTTTTAAGGTAGACCTCTGGCATGACCTGCTGTAGCTGAAGTCTCGATGCAAAACAAAGATACAAGCAAACTATTCATTTCTAAATGAATATTTTTATTAAAACGCTTAAATATATAAGCTTGATACTTAAAAGAAGACTTGGATAGGTTCAGCGATTATTGCATTAGGAATAAACTGAACCTCAATGTATCAAAATGTTATGCGGTAACATTCAGCCGTAAGTCAAATTTAATTAATTATACTTACAAACTTAAAAACAAGGAAATAAAAATCAAAAAATCTATGAAGGACCTCGGAATTATAGTGGATTCTAAATTAATATTTGATGATCATGTAAATTACATTGTAAATAAAGCCTCTAAAGCACTTGGTTTCGTTATCACTGATCTAGTTCTAATTTTAAATCTATTAAGGCCATCAAAATTTTATATTGTTCATATGTACGAAGCATACTGGCATATGGTTCCGAAGTTTGGAATCCTTCCTATGACATATACAAGAATAGAATTGAATCAATCCAGAAACGCTTTCTAAGGTTTTTTCAGTTTAAGTGCCACCTTAACCTCCCTAATTATGAGGAAAGGTGTAAAAGATTTCACTTCCTTCCTTTATGTTATCGCAGAGACATTTCAGATCTAGTTTACTTATGTAAGATTATCAACAATGCCATTGATTTATTATCAAAATTTAATTTCAATGTTCCCCGTAGATACTTTCGTAATTATTTACCGTTTCATGTCCCACCATATAAAACGTTTTACCGCCGTAATGCATTTGTGTGCAGAGCTACTGCACGTTTTAA
The DNA here is from genome assembly GCA_937595015.1 of Polyommatus icarus. NCBI lineage: Eukaryota > Metazoa > Arthropoda > Insecta > Lepidoptera > Lycaenidae > Polyommatus > Polyommatus icarus. The sequence goes on along the minus strand of OW569328.1, from coordinate 13,053,406 downwards.
TAGGTTTTACTCAGGTAGACATATTGAAGACATTTTTAAAATATAAACATCCGAGATTTGTAGGCTTTTATCAAATGAGTATTTTAAAACTGAAAAATGAAAATTGTTACATTTATGGTACTGAGTAGTTATAGTGAGTAATTAGTGCGTTTTGTGAGTGATCATTGTATTTAGATTTAGTTTAAATATTGTTTGTTGTTACTGACTGTTGAGTGTTATTGCTTTTTTCGCTTATTCTCATGTTCAAGTTACATCAGCTGTGCATGTTACATAATATTGATAATGCTTACTTTTCTTGTTACTTATATGTGAAAACTGGATCTAAGATAACAATAATTATAGAAAAATAATTGGCTTTATGTTTCTATAATTATTGTTATCTTAGAGAATTTTTAAAAAGCTGTGAGTTTTCTGAATAAAATAAAATAAATAAATAAATAAAACTATAGGCGATAGTAGCGTAAGGGCCGGGACACATAAACACGGCACGACGTCGTACGACGTCGTACGGGGCCTCGCGGCGCCGTGTCGTGGGAAGTCACGGCGCACGTCGTAAAAAACCACGGCACGGCCCGTACGGCGTCGTACGACGTCGTGCCGTAGAAACTCACGTAGAAATTCAAGATGAGTCTACGGCGCGACGTCGTACGACGCCGTACGGCGCCGTGCCGTGTTTTTGTACAACGCGCGCCGTGGTTTCTCACGACACGGTGCTGTATGACGTCGTACGACGCCGTACGGCGCCGTGCCGTGTTTTTTTACAACGCGCGCCGTGGTTTCTCACGACACGGCGCTGTACGACGTCGTACGACGCCGTACGGTGCCGTGCCGTGTTTTTTTACAACGCGCGCCGTGGTTTCTCACGACACGGCGCTGTACGACGTCGTACGACGCCGTACGGCGCCGTGCCGTGTTTTTTTACCACGCGCGCCGTGGTTTTTTACGACACGGCGCTGTACGACGTCGTACGACGCCGTACGGCGCCGTGCCGTGTTTTTGTGTCCCGGCCCTAAGCGCGATCCAAGATATTTTATATCAACTCATTATTTTACGCAGTCAGCAGTCGTAGTTTTAACATTAATATTTGTTCAAAATATCATCGATAAACAACATTTCTGCAGCGTAGGTATATAATATTTAGAAATGGATCCGAAATTCAATAGAACCGTCCAATTTGTATTTCGTTTGTCAATCTAACATTGTATAGTGGCTAGTGAGAGCCATTATTGCAACGCTGTTTCATTCCCCGATAACAAATTGCGCTTTTAAAGCCAATATAAAGATTAACTGTTCTGTCTCACATTTTCCACTTAATTAATAAACTTTCATTAGTTAATATACTGTTTTCATGACAATATATAAAAATACAATATGACTATAAAGGGCGAATGTACGTCCTTTATGTATTTACAGGCTGTGGCTAAGATTATGTATTATAAATATTCACAAAACATACGTCCAGATAATAGACCCATCTAGATAGCGCTAATGCCTAATTCCCATATCCAAACCTGTATTTGATAAATAAATGTTTAGGCAGTGCCTAAGTACACTAGCAATTGCCTAACAGGCACATAATCTAGATCATTATCTAGATTTTTTGTGTTGCTGTGGCCTCGCCCTAACCGGACCTGAAACATCATAATATTAAAGTTCTATTTACGTACTAACTAATAAGTAAAAATGTGTGGTAGTACAATGCGAGTAATTAAAGGCTAAATAAGATATTTAACTAAAACCATTATTAATTTATTACATCGAAAAAATATTATAATATTACGATTTATTATAATTATATGGATAAAAAGTGAATAAAAGATATTACATTATTAGGCATTAAGACAATTTTTTTCTTTTTGGTAATTGAAAGCGCCGCTTATTATAGCTATGAATTATTATTGTTGAAAGACCTCTCAAAAATAGAAACATCGGTGAAAGCATGACTCTGATAAATACACACACAAATGCTAAGTTTAATTGAAAAAAAAATCGATTTGAATATCCAACTTTGAAAGCGCATAAGAAAAAATTACAAAAGTTATCAAGCTGACATTTTGGAAACACTTATTTTTACCGTCATTTCTTTATTTTATTAACAAAATTCGCTAATCTTCTACCTTGTCATCATCCCTATTATTATGTTTGTAATAACGTTTTTTGCTCGTTAGCCAATGTTAAGGACTTTCGTATTGTTCCGATTTCTTTCTCAAGAGATTGTTTAATATTATTTTATTATTTGCAAATCGTTAGGGGGCTTCCACAAATTACGTGAGGTGTTTAAAGGGGAGGGGGTCGAGTCAAATCTCATCTAATCTCATGTTGGGGAGAGGCAAATCTTACGGATTTTTTTTCTCAACTAAATAATACTATTTTGGTCCATTTCATCCAGATTGTACGTATGCTTAAGATTTGTGGGGTATGAGGGAATAAAATCTCACGAAATCTCACCAGGGATGGAGAGGGGGACAAAAAATTCAAAAATACACCCCACGTAATTTGTGGACGCCCCCATCATTCGAGATCTAACTTATGCCCGGCTTCTGAGGTTTTTGGCAGTGGTTTATCTATTCAGTACAGTTCATAACAGTGTTGTTAATTGGTAAATGTGATGCAAGATAATCAAAAGCTCTAGTTCACTAGAGCTTTGACAAAGTCTTGTCAGAGAACCTTTAATTTTTATAGTAACGATAATTAGAATTTTAAAAATCCGTGTGACACTCGGAGACTGCCGCGATAAAGCTATTGCATAGCCATTTTAATCAATTATTATTCGCGTACGTCTATAGTCTAAGATCCGGCCATAGAATGACCTTCACCCATCGTATTACGGGATGAAAATGATTTTTTTATAAAATTAAATATGTTAAAAAAATTATTTACAGGAGGTTGTCTGAAAAATTTGGTGCAAAGTGTAATTAATTAATAATTAAAAAATGTTTTTTTTAAACATTACATTCATTCAACCTTATGTCATTATATTCATAATAAAATTATCTTTATTTTGATATAAGGTTTATCGCGTAAGTGGATCGTTGAAAATTACTAGTATCGATTTACCTGTATATAGCTGCCTACCTGATAATTGCACCGGAAAAAAAAAGTCAACCCAGCGTTTGCATATTCTATGAGCTACATACTTTCGATTAGTATACAGTTTTTTTGCGTAAGGGAATGAATGTAATGTTTAAAAAAAAAAACATTTTTTAATTATTAATTAATTACACTTTGCACCAAATTTTTCAGACAACCTCCTGTAAATATTTTTTTTAACATGTTTAATTTTATAAAAAAATCATTTTCATCCCGTAATACGATGGGTGAAGGTCATTCTATGGCCGGATCTCCTACTACTAGTTGCACCAACAAATGTCAATGAGTCGCACGAACACAAGCCCCATTGAGCACCGGTGATCGCGACAACAATATAATACAATAGCATTTCCAAGAATCCCCGATCTAAGGATTAAAATATGCATCCTTACAATATGACTATTTATGACCTTATTATATTTTGTACTTTTCATAGTCAGCTTTAGCTTGACTGATGTTTTTGATCATTATTCTGTCATTTGAAAAGCGATGTTTGCCGAATAGGCGCCGGCAGCTTATTCGGCAAACATCGCGTGACTTCGGCAAACTTCGGAGTTCGGAAAACAGCGCCGGCATCCATTTCAGCAACCGGCGCCGGCAGCCATTACTGCAACCGGCGCCGGCAGCGGAGGCACTCCCAATTATTAATTGTACTTGATAATATTATATCGCTTCAGTGATAACAGCGCTAGCAATGCTTTTTGTCAAATCCAAATATTTTTTTTTATTTCTTGCTTAAGTTTGTCATCAACTGCAATTTGACTAAAGGCTCTGCTCTGGTAACGAAAATTGCCCTTTTCTATTCGTGTTGCAGGGCCTGTACAGAAATCCAATAACTAGCGAAGGTAGAGGGCTAGAGCCCTTTCATATCGCTCCAATATTCAATATTGTCAAGGGACATATAGCTATGATCGTACTTTGTAGTACGAGTACAGGTGTCTTTTACGGTAACATACCTTGTATAGCAATCTGTGATGCTATCAGGCCTACGATAGTTGGAAATTAACCTATATTGTAGTCAAACTGCCCTAGGAGGGTTATGTTCTTTGAGTGTGGGTTATAAGTATATTTTTGGCGCACTTTTATCGCTTTTGTACTTCTGAACTCATCTGGGTCGTAAGATTGATTCTGGGTTAGAGATGGGCAATTCACTCAGAAATATTCAGCTGCCTGGCCCTATTCCCAACTAAATAGCTTTTATTAACTAATTAGCGCCCATAAACGCCTGAGATGCCTGCAGCGTTAACTAGCTATACTTTAAGTTCGTCAAAGCAAATTAATCATATAGTTCTTCAAATCAAATCAAAATATTTTTATTCGGAGTATTTTTTTTACAAAAACATTTTCGAACGTCGATACTACGGTACTAGAACTAGCCCGGCGAGAAGAGCCGGCGTAAGAAACTCGCACAGGGCCATCTTTTACTAAAAAGATGGAAAATTACAATTTAAAACATATACAGTACAACACGGTCACATTAACCTGACGCACCACTGGAATGCAACACATGCAAGCTTCAAAAGTATTAATTGTTTTCTAGACGGACTGGAACGACGGTCGTGTTGGCAACGAGCTGGTGCGGTCGCTGGGCGGACCCGCGCCACCACCGAGCCGCCTGCGCCGCGACCCCGCCAGGTGGGAGGAGAACAACCAGATGGCGATAGATGCTGGGAAGAAGTTGGGTGAGTATCTTGGACTATAATAGAGGAGGAACCAGATGGCCGTTTGAAGTTAGGTGTGTCTAAGTCTTGGACTATAAAAAATATAAAGGAGAAAAGGACGCCAGGATTAAGTTAGATGAGTCGCGATCTTGGACTACAAAAGAGGAGGATGCGTTTCCACTGACGCGTAGCGGAGCGGAGAGGAGCTAAGCTATGCCCGAATTGATCAATCGTGCTATTCCAGCGGAATGACAGCGAAGCGGAGCGAAGATTTCGAGCATGGTGATTGGTCAATTACGTATGCTTCTCCCCGCTCCGCGTCAGTGGAAACACGGCCTAAAACAAGAAGCAAGGGCAAATGAGGTTGTGTGTTTTAGAACCAGCAAATCTGAATGATGAACTTAAAATCCATTGTGTTATCTAGCATCTGACAGACACAGCTACGGGTACAATGCTTCGCCTGTTAGCAGGTGAAAAGTGTCATTAATTGCCGAATCACATGAGTCCACAGTGGACACTTCGTGTATTTCGGGCTGACACGATTGTGATCTTCACTTGATTTTTTTAAATTTATTTAACTCTATTGTATACAAGAAACACATAAAGATACAATTAACACGGGAAGACGACACAAAGGAACTGCTTATTTCTAAAAAGTCTCTTACAGCAGCCCTACGAAGAGATACAAAGATGATTAAAATTATCCAAATGCACATGACGCATTATTTACGTTTTAGTATCGTGTAAATCACGAAATTGAAATAATGATTTGTGTAATTCCTGTAAACGAGGCATTACATTAAAATTCACGAGTGACGTCACAATTACGTCATCAAATCTGCTTTTGTACTCATCAGTGTGTGATAGTAATTCCCTGATAATTCTGTATTCCGCGAGGCAACCGGATGTTTGCATATTAGATACTAATGCCTATTCAATTTGTTCCTGTATTACGGTATTTCATATCTTATTGTCAATTTATCAATTGTATATTACTTAGGGTGTATGTGGTTTCATGTGTCTATAAATTACCAACAATACTCGATACATAAAGCTATGTGCTATTAAAGGGAAGCTACACTTTTCAATACATAAAAACATACAAGATGATGATAACGAAAAGTCGCTAAATTTCCTGTTCGTCGTTCTGTAAAAACACCTCATCCAATGAAGTAAATATCCATGTGGCACAGCAGTAATTATGTATTGTATTATTATTATTTTTAACAAAAAATTAAAACCGACTTCCAAGGTAAAAACAATAATAACATTAATATGAACTAAAAAGTATTAAATAATTTTTACTATCTAATAGTGCCTTTTTCCGAATTCGGCTAAACCTCAACTATTTCTGTACTCAATCTTCATTATTTTGAAGTCGGCACCAGATAGCTGAATCTTCAGTCCTCTGACAGAATATTTGAAACTTTTGGAACTGGCACCGACTTCAAAATTATGAAGATTGAGTACAGAAATAGTTGAGGTTTAGCCGAATTCGGAAAAAGGCACTATAAGATAGTAAAAATTATTTAATACTTTTTAGTTCATATTAATGTTATTATTGTTTTTACCTTGGAAGTCGGTTTTAATTTTTTGTTAAAAATAATAATAATTTCACTCTTTTTAGTTACACTAGTACGTAAACCTTCGCGTATATTTTACGTATTTTATTACAATTTGTTAAGTGTTGAGATTTGTAAACTTTATATTTTCTAAGAAAATTTAGTTCCGCAATTCAACAACAGATGTCGTTGTTAAGCATCTGCATCGCGGTATCGCTTACTCGACAGCATTTGATATAACTAATTCGCTACAATAAATCTTTTCTTCTCGCTCACACTCACTGGTTGTCTTAAATGATATTACGCCAGAGGGATTAACGTCCCAGGGTAACCCTACAGAACCATAAGACCAGTTTTGGGCGTATGACGTCTTTTCTTTACATTAAGAGTCACAACTCACACTCACAAAATAATATATTATCAGTGAAGTGAACAGTAGTTAGTAAAGTATTCGATCTGTATAATATAAAGTAGTAAAATATTCGATCTGTCGTCTACCGCCACGCGCCGCCCGCGCTACACCGTCGCCTCTGTAGCGCCGACCGCCGTGTATTAAACAAACAGGTGTTGTTATGTAACAGTACATAATTATTATTACGAGTTAGTATATCCATACCTATGCCTTGTACTACTATCTATTCTGTGCCATGAGACATTGGTGACCTTAACACGACGTGGTAATGATGATGATGACGATGATGATGATTATGATTATGATGATGAATATTAATTGCATAGTAGCATATGCTTTCTGTTCTTAAAACAACGCCGAAACTCCCAAACGTGTATCTATAAGGAGTCAGGAGTTCTCTCAGCATCTTCGAAACCATGGTATACCTTGACCCAATATTTGACTTTTTGGTAGCATCTTCTTAGTACACTTCACATAAAACCAAAATCACCATATGTTTCCATATTAAATTCGAGGAGTCCCCTCGATTACTCATGGATCCCATCATCAGGTCACCACTTTTGTGAACATGGTACCAAATTGGAGTGAAACCTAATACAACAAAATAAAAATTTTGAAAATCGGTTCACAAACGGCGGAGTAATCGTTGAACATACAAAAAAAAATCCACAGCCGAACATATAACCTCCTCGTTTTGTGGAAGTCGGTTAAAAATGTCATATTTGCCCATAGACGGGACGTTAAGTATAAAATTATAATGGGATTATAACAAACCTAGTTTTAAATAAAACGATAAATTTCCATAAGTACGAAGCATGGGAGAGGCAAAATGATATTAATTAACCCAGGCCTAACTTTATCTCAGGTCAAAAATATTCTGACACGTATATAATCGCGTGAGCTAAACACTTCGCGGCAGCTACATGAAACAAAATATTAATACTAGGGAACGTGAAGTATCGCGTCGCTCCGCTGCTGTGTAGTTTCGCCTTAAAATATTATGTCCATGAAGTAGCCACGTCATGTCAACTTTCCAGTTCACAAATAACCCCATATATTATATTCCCAGGTGTCCAGCCAGTCCTCTCGGCCAAGGACATGTCACAGTCTGACGTGGAACACCTGGGTGTGATGGCGTGGGCTTCGCAGTTCCGCAACGTGCCGCCGCGCCCCCCTGTACACGACATGCTGAGGGTCGCGCTAGACTCCACCTCGGGAAGAGTTGGGGAACCGGTAAGAGAAAAAGGCTCGATAAACACCTTGGTAACTTGGAACTAAGGTGCCCAGCCGCTGTTCTCGAAGTAGGACATGTCGTCGCTACGCGTGCGATACGAGTACCGCGTATGAGCAGTTGGTAAATACCGCGTAACAGCAAAATGCGCAAATTTGAGATATTATGCCAGCCGATTCGAAACGCATATCGGCAAATATTAGGCTTCACAGAATGTAAATTATCCAATTAGAAACGTACATTTTTCCATCGAAACAATACCGCGGAACAGTAGGTGGCCGGAAGTTAGAAGCAATTCCGCGTATTTACTACAGCGGCAAGTAAAACATATCAAAAATAGTAACTCTTGCTCCTAGAAATAACTATTTTTTTGAGATAAACCACTACGTGGGTATATAATTTTAATTATTGTTTAATATTGTTCTGAATATGTATAGTATTCAAGCTAGAATGTTTCATTTAATTTACCAAAATTGCCATTGCTTTGAAGATCAAGGAATATTACGTCATGTGATCATTATATTATCTTCACCTTAACAATACAGGCGGCAAGTGGCAACTAATCGCCACGACAAAAAATGATCACCAGGTTGGGGAAGTAGCTCAGTTAAGCTAAAGCACCCCGGGGATATGGGCGACTAGTAGTGCTAAACCTACCCACTAAAACCACCTGCGATTTGCCTTCAGCCGTATACGGAGTGACGTTCTGGACTTGTCAAACACAGGGCTCCCTCCACAAACGGACGGTCTTCTCCAAAAGGGAGCAGACTACCACCAAAGTAAGAGAATGCTTCGATAAATTGTAGAGTTCTCTTCGGTGTCAGGACTAGTTAAGCCGGGTAGGCTTCCAGCCTCACTGATTTACCTTCAGCCGTATACGGAGAGATGTTCTGGATTTGTCAAACACAGGGCTCCCTCCACGACCAGACGGTCTTCTCTGAAAGGGAGCAGAGTAACACCAAAGTAAAGGAACGCTTCGGTAAATTGTAGAGTTCCCTTTGGCGTCGGGACTAGCTAAGCGGGGTAAGTTCCCAGCCTCACCCGGAGCCCCAATTGCATAGAAATTTGGAGATTCGCATAATGACGCCTCCAAACTCCCGATCTGGAACAGAGAATAGCTCACTATCTTCGTTACTCTATGGCTCAACGATTGTATGCCTCGAGGCTGTTTTCCTTGCCTTTAAACCCTCCGGAACTCCCACTGCAGGCTGTGACGTCCTCTCTGGAATGAGGATGAGCAACTTGGCGATGACCTTCGTAACCAGCTCCCACTTTGGATCTCTCGCTAGGGCAGTAGCTGCCACCTAGGAGACCGTACGGCACCTCCTGGTAACCCTCACCGCTATATTGCGATGAGTAGCTGCCGCCCGGCTAATGCCCGCCTTATTACTTCGAAATGAGTGAAGGAATCTGCCCTTATTGAACCACCGTACAGAGTTAAGCTCCGACAGACTGGATTCTGATACTCTGGAGAGTATAGCTGCAGCTACTGTGGTCCCTACATTTAAGCGTCAGACTCATTTTGACCTTCGACCCTCTGATAAGAAGTGCTCCAGGTGGACCTTTTCTTCAGGTCCATGGAAGAGCAGAGTTTTAGTATGTACTTATGTAATAAATCATTTTTTTTTTCTTTTTTTTTTTAAATGATTATTATGACCTCTGTCAGATAAAGTCAAAAATCTATGAAAAATTGGAATATCAATTAAAAATTAAGAATAGATAATATTGTAAAATGAATTTGGTAATTAACACATCATATTTTTGCTAGGTTACTGAGTAAAAAATATAAAATATTTGATTTTTCTAATTAAAAATGCAACATTTTACTGATTTCAAAACTGCGTATCTTTAATATAAAGCCTACTTATGTTGTATTGCAGAATATGAAACTCAATACAAAAACGCGTAAGTGACTTTACACAAAACTTAATCCGATTGCGAACAAAATTACGTTACTAACCACTAAAGGAAAGTACAAAGAACTAGTTGTTAAGTTCAGTCGGTAATAGGAGTCAAAATAGCTGAGATATTCAGTTTTTTCTTCCTCCTGTAAAATCATCAAAAAGCAGATATGCGGTATTTACCAACTGCTCATACGCGGTATCGCACGCGCAGCGACGATGTCACAGTCTGACATATTATTATGTTCTTTCCTTTCCTTCTTTTCAATCATAATAATAATATGCTATTTCCTGGGACTCAAATTAGGTTCTATTATAGTTCTTGTAATCTACGAGTGCGCGTCGCCCTTAGTTGTGTGAGTGACCATATCTATGCACGCGTACATGGCTCGCTCGCTACTGAGTGCTCCGTCATCTGACGGATCCTAATTTGAGTGCCACGCGCACTAACGAAAATGTCTACTCACATTTCCAACTACAAATAAAGGCTACGCGCGCTCGTAGATTGCAAGAACTACACTCTTATAAAATATTTTTCAGTGAATTAAGTGCAATATTATAGGTAAGTAACATACAGATTACAGACATACTTCCTCTTCTTTTTAGTATTCAAATTCAAATTTGGAATCGATCATAGATTACTCATTTAAGGGAAAGACGCTAATGGTAGACACTGAACTAATAGAAGACACTTACGACAAAAATGCCATAAAAATAAGAATTATTCTAATTATTTCTCAACACTGTAAATTTTATAAGCTTCTTATGCTATCTGTTGATGTGAAAAAATATATTAGGGATGCTTTCGGGAACAAAATTTTAAAATGGGATCAGTTTTCGTAAATGATGTGACCGCGTCAACACGCACCCGGCAATTTCTTAGCAAATAGGTTAAGGAAGGCGAAATTTTGCACGTAAGTTTTGAATACATTTATTAGATTTTTTGTAATTTCTATTGACTTCATTGGATTATTGGTCATGTTGTTTACACTAATTAATGTTTATTTATGATATTTTATCCATTTTCCCTAACAATATAAAGGGTGTCTACTATTAGTTCTTGAAAATGTAAAAAAACCTAATAGATGACATGGATCTCATCTTTGAGTTTTGCAATACATACTCAAATTATTTTGTACTTCTACTGCAAAAATCATCACTATTCTCTGAAAATATAATTCTATTAACAATCTAAGAACTTAGAACTACTGCACCTAAAAATGGACGTGTCTAATATTAGACCTTGTACTGATCTAAAAATCGATTGCTTTAGTTTTTTAGCAGTAAAAAAAAAGAAAAAGGAGAGCTGAGAAAAGAAAGAAGAAAAAGGAGCATGGAGACTAAAGACTGAAAATAAATTTGCTAGGAAAAAAGACGGATTGCACTCCGGGAGTGCCGGCAGAAGTGAAAACTTAATTATTAACTTTGTGCATTTTAAACCCATTTTTTATGAAAATCGATTAATAAAAAATCGATTTTTTTAATAAATCGAAACCCTTACAATCGATTAAAATTTTAACCCATTTTTTATGAAAATCGATTTTTAAAACATCGATTTCCATAAAATCGATTTTCAAAAGATCGATTTTTAAAAAATCGTTTTTTCTTAATTATTCGAAACCCTTACAATCGCTTAAATTTTTAACCCAATTTTAATGAAAATCGATTTTTAAAAAATCGATATTTTTATTAATCGGAACCCTTACAATCGATTAAATTTTTAACTTTTTTTTGTGAAAAACGATTACTAAAAATCGTTTTTTTTAATTAATCAAAACCCTTACAATGGATTAAATTTTTAACCCATTTATTATGAAAAACGATTTTTAAAAAATCGTTTTTAGGGTTCCGTAGTCAATAAGGAACCCTTATAGTTTCGGTCTGTCCGTCCGTCTGTCCGTCTGTCCGTCTGTCCGTCTGTCTGTCTGTCTGTCTGTCCGCGGTTTTGCTCAGAGACCTACAAAGCTGTCATTTGGTATGAATACACATATTAATGATAGCAACAAAATATTTTTTATGGTACCTCCCCTACACATCAAGCGGGGATGATAATTTTTTTCGCGCCCACTCCATTGTGTGGGGTGTCTTTGAATAGGTTTTTTAAAAATATTGCGAGTATTTATAGATCATTTTCCGATTTAGGGATCCGTTTGTGAAATATTAAGTTTTAAAGTGGAAAAAATCGTTAGAGTCCAGTGTCCCCCCCCCCCCCCCCCCTTCTACCAGCTAAACGGTGGGTTCTGGAAATGTGAAAAAATTCACGGGAGTAGGAAATATGCTGAATTTAAAAGGAAAACTATCACGGCTAAGAAGACTTCATAAGTAATTGAGTAAAAGTCGATCAACTAAAAAAAATGTATTCGGCGAAGTAAAAATGGGACTTTTCGTTTAAATTCCTTTGAAAGTAACTGAGATGATGTTGTTAGTAGTATAAAACACGCTATATAATATACGTTCATTGACCATATAAAAATTGACAAAAACTAGCGGTACTACGGAACCCTATACTGCGCGTGGCCCGACACGCACTTGGCCGGTTTTTTTTAATTACTTAATCGAAACCCTTACAATCAATTCGAGTTCGAATTCGAGTTCGAGTTCGAAAACACTACTCTTCAACCGTCTTACGGTTTTTCCAAGGTTTTTCGATCAGCACGAGAATCTGACGCGAGTTTCACAGTTTTTACCCATCCCACAAAAGTGCTCAACGCCGCTAAAGAAGTTTTCACTTCAAAAATATGAAAAATAAAAATAAAAGGAAAGATAGTTTCAGCATGGAAGAAGAATGATTAGAATCTGAAGACAACGTGGATAATATTTCTGATGCATGTAGTGACTATGATGAAGTAAATTAAATCTTTTGAAAAATGGCAAATAAAGACCTAATTTAATAGAAAAAAATATGTAAAATGTAATGTATTGTTATATGTCAACTATTAGTTCATATTGGTGTCTACTATTAGTGATGTTCGTTTTTTGTGATGTCATCTATTAGTGCTTATGACTAAGTTTACAAAAAGACCAATAATATATTTTTTAATAGATTTGTCAGAGAACAATTATAATAATTTTATTTTGTAAGAGTTACTGAATACATGGAAGAAGTTATCAATCCTTTATTTTCATAAATTACATATTTTATAACATTCAAATGTTGCATGTTTCCTTATAGTGTCTGCCATTAGGTCTTCTCCCTTATAATGTACTTAAAAAATGTGCTCTTAATCAACTAGATACTTAAATTTATTAATTTATTTCATATAGGAGAAGTTGGTAATGTGGCCCCCCACTTTGTTTATCAAGCTTTATTAAAAAAATACAGGACTTAAAAACCTAAAAAATACATTATGGGACTTTTTATTCATTTGTTTAAACATGTCTTTTTAGGGAATAAATAAAACTCGTACAGGATAATCGAAAATATTATTTATTCTCAACTAATCACATTTGGTATCTTTCGATCAAGTGGTGGTAATGTGACCCCCGGGGGGTCACATTAAATGTATTGCAGAATATGAAACTTAACGGCAAAAATCATAAATGTAATAGCCACCTTTAGAGCCTATATAGGTTACATGAGCCCATAGTCACAACTTTGATACTGATGTCATTGGAACAAATTGTGTCGCAGAACATACATGGCTCGTCCGCGTTTTCAGAAATCATTTTTGTATAAGAGTCGTCATAATCGGTATTTACGGCGTCTTCGTCACTTTCAGAGCTACTGCTGGATATTGTAGTGTCTCTCTGGCGTCAAACAGCATTCCTACCAAAGCCTTCTCCACAGTGGTTATGTCTTCCACGTTATGAAACTCTCTTACATGTAATGTGACCCCCGGGGCCACATTACGACCAATGTGAGGGGGCCAAATTACAATAATTGCTAATATTTAAGCAAACGTTCCAAAAATATTTATTAAATGTCTAATTTTATATTTACCTTTTAAATTCCGTAGGAGAATAGTTTGATGTATTCGTTGTTCGAACCCAAAAGCCAAATCTTTATATTTTTTTAACAACTATCGAAATAAAATCATTCACACTTAAAAGTTTCGCGGATCGCAATTTTGAACTTGATCAAATGACAATCGAACGAGACAGCCTCTGTTAGATTTGTACTGCACTAAATTAGCAGCATGCCGCGAGCATCCCGTTGCACCGAAATTATATTAGATAGCGTTGTTTGAACATAAAAATATTGAAGGGGTCCAATATATAAGCAGGGGCCACATTACCACCTTTTCCCAATAGTATCGTTATATTTTCATAGTTCTAACTGAGTATAGTTCTTGCAATCTACGAGTGCGCGTCGCCCTTAGTTGTGTGAGTGACCATATCTATACACGCGTACATGGCTCGCTAGCTACTGACTGCTCCGTCGGGTACGCACACTATCGAAAATGTCTATTCACATTTCCAACTACAAATAAAGGCGACGCGCACTCTTAGATTGCAAGAACTATATCCCTAATGTGGAAATTTCCTAATGTACATATTTTGCAGTCGTAAATTCGGCGATAGAAATATAAATTTACTACACCAAATTCTACAATCCCACAACGTAATCGTATACAAATTACGCACCTAAAAGCTTACCCGTATTTAATAAACGTAATAAGCGTAAATCATAATAAGTTAGTATTAACAATTCAAAGTGTAATGTTGTTTCGGAGCACCACATAGGGGCTCGATTCTAATTCCTCCATGCCGCCTTGACTTCGGGCTATTGGGAATGCGATAATAATTTTTAAATGAATGAGCCATGCAAAATTAGAACAGAGTATAGTTTTCACGCCAGTCTTATTAGCAGCCAGTTTCAGTACTGGCTGCTAATAAGACTGGCAGCCAGTATTGGCTTGGTATATGCCGCGTGTGAACAGATTTTCAAGCCAGGCCAAACTGTTCACACGCGGCATATACCAAGCCAATACTGGCTGCCAGTCTTATTGGCAGCCAGTACTGGCTCTGTGAAAACTACTTAGGTAACGCCGCAAGCGGCAAGTCTGTCAATTCAAGGGGTAGAAAAATAAATTGAGTTTTGAATGTTTATTTTGAAACTGCGCATCGCATTGCATTGATGCGTCACGTATTAATAGGAACTGCCCCAAAATTAGCACTTAATTGCTCTAAATTACGCTAGATAGCCTGCGGGCTTTTGCTCGCAATCGAGGTATGAGAATCGGGACCCTGTTCCCTACATATGCGGTGTATTAATTAACTGTATTTACGACGTATTTTTCCGCAATCGCAAACGAGCTTCACTTTTTTATCTTGAGAAAAATGTTTATGATCAAAGATTTATCTCTTTGTAAATCCTCGAACACTCATGTAGATAAATAATGTAAAATCTTTTATTAAAAATATGAGTTAGGGAACATAGCGTTTGGTTAAATGGTTAAGTTTCATGTCTTTATGTACCATTTGAAAAAAAACGGCATAATTTATTGTACAACTGTATTAGGTATTAAGATCAACAGATGTGCAAAATGCTATGCTATGAAATAGACTGTAAAGGCACTTTCCTCATTAAGCTGATCACACATTGTCAGCACCATACGCGCGCTACTCGTCGAACGCACACAAAATGCGGCGCGTATGGTGCGGACGAATGTGCGAGGTTTCACATCATTTCATACAATTAATTCTAAAATACGGCGCGTGCGTGCTGATAAAATGTGCTATTACCTTAAGTATGTTTTATTACAAATTCTTATCACCATATTATCTATTTTTCAGACCTACATCAAGATAGAGAGTATATCGAACGAGATATCTATCTCGGACATCAAGGTGTCCATAGTCAACCCGTTGGAGCAGGAGTCCCGGCTGCGGTGCGACGCTAAGGGCGCCGGCGAATTCGTGCCGGAGCACGCCGGTATGCACGAGATCGTCCTCACTGTGGATGATATCAGGTATGACACTATTGTTGGCAGCATTGACACCTTAAAGCCGTCATTCCACCGCGGCGCACGCTGTGTACGCAGCACGGCCAAGCGGCGCACGTTTTTATTATTTTGACTACGTCAATTCGTACGTAGCGTGTCCGTGGGTTGCAGTAGACACAGTCACATATTATATTTTCTTACAAAGCGAAGCTTGACGTACGTGCGTAGTCTCTCCGTGCGCTGCGGTGGACTGGCGGCTTTAAGTGACTTTCAGATATTTGACGCGGCTAGCCGCGACCGACAAAAATTCCAATAAAATGCCATTTCATGAGAGGTGGTATAGTTTTGTATAAATAGTACATACATAGGTACGGTAACTATCGGCATTTTCTACTGACATGTGGGTGGCGCCGCTTGTGGCGTAAAAGCTAGTAGCGTAGAGTAAAATGAAAAACCGGCCAAGTGCGAGTCGGACTCGCGCACCGAGGGTTCCGTACAAACCTGCAAGGTTTACAAAGTTCGTTCATTACGACAATCGAGTATGAGGAAATGGGTAGTAAGTTTAAAATTATTAAAAAAAAAAATATTATGTGATGTAACTAAAAATTTATGGTTTTCGTAATTTTTCCTTTATCTATGCTATAAGACGTTGCTTCGTACCAAATTTCAAGATTCTGAGTTCACGGGAAGCACCCTGTAGGTTTTGATTCCCTTGCAAGTGTCGAAAATTTGCGGCATAAACGGCTGTATCTTTTGATTGCGTTGGCTTAGAAGTTTGATTTTTTCACAGCTTCAAGGGACAGTAGACCTGAGTAATTGATATAAATTTCAGCTTCATACCTCCACGCGTTCCTGAGAAAAAGGGTCTTGACAGACGGACAGACGGACAACAAAGTGATCCTATAAGGGTTCCGTTTTTTTCCTTTTGAGGTACGGAACCCTAAAAAAGTAGCTAATGTCATAAAGTGGCATTTTATTTGAATCTTTGTCAGTCGCGGTTACCCGCAGGAAAGATCGGAACTGTACCTTTAGACTTTTGTTTAAAATAAGGCTGGCGTTCATTTGACTTACGACAGTCAAAGATTATTGCCATACATAACACGTGAAGGTGCACATACAAAATATATTTAGATTAGTACAAATATAACAGGTGGGTTATTATGACCTCTTATTTCCAGCCAGTTGGAAATAAGAGGTCATAATAACCCACCTGGACTTTAGAATAAAAAGTTAGTGTGACAATCCATAATAAGATGAGTTTTCGTTATCTGTAGCGCTCCGTAGCACGGCGTAGCACCTCGTGTAGAGCGTCTACGGCGAATGTAATGAGCAAATGTAACGAAAACGCATTTTATCCATACTTATTACTTATATTATAAATGCAAATTCTGTCTGTTTGTTACCTTTTCACGCCCAAACCACTGAACCCATTTTGCTGAAATTTGATATGGATATTGGATACCTCCATACATAGCAAAACTCTGAGTCCCGGGAAAGGATATTTTTATCACGGAAAATGTATTCCACGCGATAAACGAATTCTCGTGCAATGTAGTTGCGGGCGTTATCTAATTGAAGCATTGGGTGCAACAAGGGCGTTCGGTACCCAAAGCCCGTTTTGATGTTATTACATAAAAACATGCACACAGCCATCTAGTTTCGTGTCCCAAAAACACGCTTCGATCAGTCGCTTCCAGGCGGCGTGATATTCATTAATCTCAAAGGTGGCACTGCGCCCTTGTTGCATAGAAAACAAAAGTATGTTTAAATTCGACATCTAACGACGTGTCTGTAGTTTGTTCAATGTATCGATGGCTAGCTTATTGAAGATTGGAATAAAGGTTAACAGGCCTTTTTGTCTAAGATACCCACAGCCACGGGAAAAAACAAAACTCGGTTTGCTATACAGCAATATGTTAAACTAGAATTTAGTCGTGAAGGAGTGATAACGACTTCAAAATTTTACGCGTGTCGGGATCTAAATTTACATTTAAGAAGAACGTTTTGCCAGTAAGCAAACATGATTTGAATTTGCAGCAAGTAGAAAAATCTGGTGTAAAAGAGGTGATCTGGTTTAATAAATACACATATCTTACTTTCATTTTAGTTAAAAGTTATTAAATAAGTAGGTATTCAAATTGTTATTTATTTACCTAAAATATCAATAGGAAAATTAACGTCACTATCTGTTTTACTGGTTGGATGCAACAAGGGCGGATAACACAAGTAACAGAAACTTGATTTTACGATGTTTCTGATCGCTTTAAAATAGTTATAATATCTTTATATTATTGCTAAAATATGGGACTAATAAATACTAAAGTAAATGAAAGTCAAATTATAAGCACTACAATAATATAAGGCATTAAAACTTTTGTTATCAATTTTCTCGAAACTCTATTTCACAACATACGCCCTTGTTGCACCCAATGCTTCAATTTCAAATAATGCTAAAAGTTCTGCGTATTATTACCGTGAATAAAGAAAATCTATCAAGAAACTAAACAGTAAAATCAGTAACATAATAATATATTTTAACAGTGTAGTAATTTCAATGAATATTTGATGACATATTTGACTTCCAATCAACGTCACAATTGAATGAATTTGGATTCAATTCCGCTTAAGTTTAAACTCCAGGTGTCTAAATTTAGAATAGAGGTAAAGGTATGTCATATATTCTATAATCGATTGCATTTATACCCCCAATACCTTTTATGGAATATAATATATATTAAAAATATATATTAAAAGGGACGTGTTTGATGACTATACGCCCATAGGAAACTCACCCATTAAAAGGTATTTTCTCTTATGATGTAAATTATATAATAACAACACTTCAGCTACTTTTTTACGTAAATGTGAACGATACTTCCAGTTAAGGTCTCGTTTTCAAACTATGTGCAGTTTATAGTTTATTTTACCGCACCTTATATAATATAAGATACCTTTACATAACTAAGGGGATGATAAACAACAAGCTATAAAGTTTTAATCCGGATAGGAGGAATTAGGTTTGCTAGAGAGCATTATTGCAATTAGTCGCTTCCGATGAATAGCTGATATCCGTAACAAGCTGGCCTTTGAAATACTGATGACGTATACTATACCAGCAAATTAAGGGTTAGTTCACATTGCAGCGTAACGAATCGTTGCGACCATATAACCCTTAAAACAGGGTGTTGTTATAATAATTGAGACGTGTGTGGATATATCAAATAACTGACCTGTATAACATTAGGACAATTACTTATTTTTCCCTAAGAGCCCCCGCAGACTGCAGACTTTTAGTTGGCCGATAGTTTCCGCAGACTGCAGATTTTAGTCGGTCTATAGTTTGGTCGAAAGCTTAATAAGTACGGAGATGTATGAAGGTGCGCACCCTAAACGATTTGTATCGGTCGATAATAATGTACTGAAACCCCAACTTGGCCAAACTATCGGCTGACTAAAAGTCTATAGGCTGCGGGGGCTCTAAAGGTGCTCCCTCACCGCATTCGCGTCTAATGTAACATTACAGTTGACGAACGATGAACGAACGACGAAATATTTCACAGCTAGGATGCTGTCAGGTAATTGGAAATATAGGTGACGAAACGACTGAGGCGTCGAAGCCACAATTACGAGGCCAATGATCGATCCTGTGACCTAATTAGGGCCCTGGATTCCGCAGGGCTTAGGGCTCTCAGATGTAAATAAGCTTAATGGAACACGGAAATATTTCGCACGTTTCTCGAATGCTGCAAACTCGATCCGATTTGAAAATGTAATCATTACTGTAGTACTTGTATTTGTGAACAGTACTTTAGTACTTTTAGCCATTTCCACAGAAGATGCGTTGCGAGGAATGTGTTTATAAGATTTAAAAGAATGCTGCGCTCAGCGCGTTCGGGCAAAGAAGGCGATTTTATATTGATTATTATCAAAAAGTAAAAAATATTTTCCCATTTTCTGTACGTGCCGGAAAACCGTCCAAGTGCGTGTCGGGCCACGCGCGATATAGGGTTCCGTAATACCGCTAGTTTTTTATTTTTATTTTTGTATGGTCAATAAATGTACATTTATAACGTGTTTTACACGACTAACCACATCATCTCAGTTATTTTCAAAGAAATTTGAACGAAAAGTTCCTTTATACTTCACCGAATACATTTTTTTTTAGTTTATCGACTATTACTCAATAATTTATGAAGTCTTCTTAGCCCTAATAGTTTTCCTTTTAAATTCAGCATATTTCCTACTCCCGTGAATTTTTTCACATTTCCAGAAGCAACCGTTTAGCTGGTAGAAGGGGGGGGGGGGACGCCGACACTGGACTCGAACGATTTTTTCCACTTTAAAACTTAATATTTCACAAACGGATCCCTAAATCGGAAAATGATCTATTAATACTCATAATATTTTTAAAAAACCTACCCAACGACACCCCACACGATGGGGTGGACGCGAAAAAAATTTTCATCTTCGCTTGATGTGTATGGAAGGTAACTACCATAAAAAAAATATTTTTTTTAAGTTTTCATGTACCATTTTGTCGCCATCGTTAATATGTGCATTCATGCCAAATTACAGCTTTGTAGGTCCTATAGTCTCTGAGCAAAAGTCCGTCCGTCTGTCTGTCTGCGGACAGACAGACAGACGGACGGACAGACCGAAACTATAAGGGTTCCTTGTTGACTACGGAACCCTAAAAATAGGTACAGTTTAATTTAATTTTATCTTCATTAAACATAATTTTGGTATGATCTATCTGATTAAAATTAATTTGTCACACATAACAATATAGTTTAATTTAGTAGTGATAAGTGATAACATTTACTACGAGTATTATCTATGTCCCATTATAAGACGCAGTGTGATAAATGAAGCCGCACTGCGTCTCTTCCTATAGTACTGTTAATTCCACATGACTTCTCTTCTACTCGTATGCTGTGGTATAATTATTACATCAATCATTCTAATAATTTGTATATATTATATGTCCCGCTTCCTAAGATTTTTGGCAAGAGTTTATCTACTGCAACTGGTCTGCTATTTTGCTAAAGTCAAAACCTTAATCACCCTTAAGGGCGTTCCCTCTGGAGATTCCGTAATTGACCGTATTTAAAGCCTTATAAACTCATAATCTGAAAGCTACAAAGTTATAATAAAAATACAGCAATAATCTTAAGTATATCAACATTCCTTTCCCCGTTTTAAATTTTCTATTTTTGTTTATTATACTCATGATATCAGCTTCCAAAGTAATACCAATTTATTAAAATTCAAGCATACATCTGAATGTATGCTTGAATTTTAATAAATTGGTATTATATAGTGAACTGATTAAGGCCGTCCCCCGAGCATACGACCTTGGCCATACATTTGCCGCATTGCCGAGATAGCGCCAAAAAAAGTAATTTGTAAATACTAAGGAGATGCTGACATCTCTTTAGAATTTACAAATTACTTTTTTTTTAAACTCACGTCAATATATCGACAATATCATAAATTACATATATCCCGTTTTAAATTTTTTTGGACAATTTTGAAAAATAATAGGGTTTTGGCGCAATCTCGGCTACGTGGCAAATGTATGGTCAAGGTCGTATGCTCGGGGGACGGCCTTAATCAGTTCACTATTGAAAAGATAAACTTAAGTCAAAATACCTTAGAATCCGAGAATTATTGATTTGAAACTATTAAAGAACTTGGTAAGTAGGGAAACACCATCTTTCTCACCATAAGAAATTATGGTTCAATCTTCATTTCTCACAACAACAAAATATATTAATTTACACAATTCTACACAACATTACATAAATTTAACTAGGAGTACTGTAAATTATACTCGCGCCAGCAATGTAGATGCATTAGGATATCAAATATTTGGCGCGTCTGTTTATTGAATTTATATTCGACATGCACCGAGACACACCGCATTCTAGTAAATCTATTTCTCGATACAATTAAGGTCCACAAATAATAGATTCGAATACTGATTTAATTACTAATAAATTTTATTTCGCATATTAAATTTAAATTGTGCATTAATATTACCTAATAATAATGCACAATTTAAATTTAATACTGCGTTATTGTGGTTTATTACTAGCCAGCTAGGAATACTTTGTTAAATAATATAATTTGGATTTAATAAAAAATACGTAATTTAGTAAAAAATCGGTGTTCGCCGCGGTAAAGCTAGGTACCTATTGCATAGCATTTTTTAACAACTTATGCAACTTCGCACACACACAAACACTGTGACGAAGTCTGTTGTGCCAGAATGGAGTGGGGAAGTTGGAGTGAGGGGTGTTGGGTTTTTTCGTTACGGAATTTCTTGACTCGGTCTGGGAAAGCCTGTGATAAAAGCTATGCAATAGCTTAAAAAACAGATCAAAAAGTACTTTACAGGACTACCCTCATACATAACAATAATGCACAAGGGAGTTAATCTCTAGCGAACAGGGGCGATTTCTTTAAACGAAACTATCATCCCCTGTGCGGGACCCTTATCAAGCGCTGACAAGGAGTATTCACATTACTTATAATTTAACGACGGTGGTCAACTACATGTGTTATGTCTGATAGAACAGACGAGAAGCTGGAATTAATGGGTTTGGTGGTGGTTGAATTTATGATGTGAAGCATTATTATTACCTACATTACGTTATAATCATCCACATCAATTATTTTAGTACAAACATACAAGACCAGGGACTGGTGTTACGCCAGTATTATGCATATTATGTTAGGCGAGGTTTCCGTGAGATCTTATGCTAAGTACTCACATACGGTTTTGCTCGATCGAGCAATCACGTCGAGCAAAACCTGCGGCTCGGGCTTTCTTCCACACATTCAGCATTGCTCGATAGTTTTACTCAATCGATATATTTCATTCCATCAAGCCGGCTCGATGCGAGACTTCGAGCTGGCGCGATGCGAGCCTTCGAGCTGTGAGTTTTGCGGTCCACACAGTAATTATTATTCGATTTGGAGTAAAACTATCGAGCATGCAAAAGTGTGTACGTACTTAGTATTAACGCGTATGAAGTTGATAGAAATATCTTACGTTTGATTTTATTTTCTCATAAATATGGAAGATAACGGGGAAAGGTAAAAAGAGTTCCTTATAAAGAAAAAAAAAGAAAATAATAATATTTTCCTGACATTTTCATGTTCTGCGACATTGAAAACATCTATTAATTATTTATTATAGTTATGTAAAGATTCATCAAACGTATGAATAGTGTAATGACTCTGTATGAAAGAGATAACGTCACAATGTCGATAGATGGGGTCAGTAGTCTCCGGAGACGGGGGACCTACCACTGGGGAAAGTAAAGTGATGCCAGAGTATACAACATACAGTAGTGTGATACTGTAAAATGAAAACGACGATTTTCTACGATCCAAGCTTAGAAGTTAGAAGCATATGAGTCATAAAAAATCTAAATTAATACATTTTCCTAGTCAGTGTTAAGAAAATATATTGCGTTAATATAACTGCCCTTTGAGAGTTCTCAAGGGCCCTCAGAGAGGTGTAATGATAAATCTAATTTAATGGCTATTTGAAATATACACTTAAGTTGAGCTAGTTTAAGAAACGGACGATTTTCAAGAGTTAAACGGGACAGGAGGCATAAAAATATTATAGTAATATAGAAGAGATTTTTTTCTATCAAGTGAAGTTCATGATATTATGTAATGGAATATGAATTATAATATGTTAGATCCTTAACTAACACTTTTTTTCAGAATTTAAATAACTATATTATTTTTATGTCTCCGGTCCCGTTTAAATCTCGAAAATCGTCCGTTTCTTGAACTAGCTCCCCTTAACACCTTCTGCCAAACTCTTCACTAAATTACAATAAAGGAGTGTCCGCACTGCGAATTTTAACTGCGCGGATTTCATTCGCGCGATTTTTTTTCGTATAAACTTATCGCGACTTTTATCGCAAGTGCGGATACTCTAGCTGATTCAATGTGTTACAGAATTACGAGAAAAATCCGCGCGGTTAAAATTCGCATTGCGGACAGTCCCTTCAGTAATCCTATCCTACTTAATAATTAACTAGCTATATGACCGAGCTTCGCTCGGTATTCAAAAAATTCAAAAAACACACATAAAATGACATTTTATGAAAATGATTCCTAGCTAGATCGATTTATCGCCCCCGTACCATATACTAAATTTCATGAAAATCGTTGGAGCTGATTCCGAGATTCCAATTATATTTATATATACAAGAATTGCTCGTTTAAAGATATAAGATTAATACTCCTTTTTGATGTTTCAGGGTAGACGGCAGGTACTTCTTCCGAGTGCTGCCTCGTCTCGTGTCGGTGCCGCCGCCGGGCATGGCGCCCTGCGCTGCGGGAAGCCTAGTCGAAGTGCTAGTCAGTGCTACAGGTATAAAATTAT
This sequence comes from Polyommatus icarus, assembly GCA_937595015.1. NCBI lineage: Eukaryota > Metazoa > Arthropoda > Insecta > Lepidoptera > Lycaenidae > Polyommatus > Polyommatus icarus. The sequence goes on along the minus strand of OW569328.1, from coordinate 13,029,251 downwards.
ACTTAGTGTGTTGGTGTGTCAGTATGTTAACTCTTTACGCTCAAACTGCTAAACCGATTTTGAGCGTCCATACCCTATACTCATTCAATCAGTTCGTTTTCCCGGGACTATATATCTTATCTTCTTATATATAAAATTCTCGTGTCACAATGTTTGTCCACGAACTCCTCAGAAACGGCTTTACTGATTTTTACCAAATTTTATATGCATATTCAGTAGGTCTGAGAATCGGCTACTGGGTACTTTATATATTGATAAGCGCATTTGTTGAACAAATAATAGTAAATTATTACAATCTGAGACTGACGGCGACCATTGTTTATACGACGAGATAGCGATCGACGTTACCATGGCGAGTTGTCGACATACTTATTTAGTCACTTCAATCAAATAATATGGGCGAAATACTTTATATTATGGCAAAGCAACGTTTGCCGGGACAGCTAGTCTTATATATAAAATTCTCGTGTCACAATGTTAGTCCACGAACTCCTCCGAAACGGCTTTACTGATTCTTACCAAACTTTATATGCATATTCAGTAGGTCTGAGAATCGGCTACTGGGTACCTTATATATTGATAAGTGCATTTGTTGAATAAATAATAATAAATTATTACAACCTGAGACTGACGGCGACCATTGTTTGTGCGACAAGATAGCGATCGACGTTGCCATGGCGACATACTTATTTAGTCACTGCAATAAAATAATATAGGCAAAATACTTTATAATATTATGGCAAAGCAACGTTTGCTGGGACAGCTAGTTTCTTTATAGATATTACATTCGAGTCTCTGGTTAACATTATTTGAATAATTTTTATCATGGAAAAATTTGCGGTTTAAAAAAAAAATTCTGGGCAACTAACGTGCAGTTAATATCTTATCATGTCATAAAATATATAACAAATCACTATTTTACACAATATTGTCTTATGCAAAACAGCGACTACCTAGGCTGACCAAAATATATTTTCCGCTTTATTATTCCGCTTGGCTTCCTCTTAGCTTAGCCGTTTAAATAATTTCAATAGTTGACATCATTTGAATGTCTCCAGGAGCACCACGAAGACAGGACATCGACGTCACCGCTCACTCGCCGAGCGGGCGCGCTGTGCCGCTGCAGCCGAGACACCCGCCCCCCTCCGCGCCCGGCACCACCGCCTCCAGTGCCACCTTCCAGCCTGATGAGCCTGGAGTATGGACCATCGCGATCACGTACAAGGGCGAGCACATACAGGTTAGTGTAGAAGGGACTTACTGGTGGTGGTCGTGACTGTACCTAGGTACCGGCGCGTTCTGAAGTTTTCATAGCAAACACGTACAACTAGTGAGTGCAGTTGTTAAGTACAGTTGCGAACTGAAACGATCCCGGTGAGTGCACCATCGCGACCAGAAACGAATAAAGCCGTGACACCCGCCCTCCGCCGCGCCTGCCACCGCCGCGCTGCACTGCCTGCAGCGTCACCTTCACCTTATGTGCAAGGGCGAGCACATGCAGGTTAGTGTAGAAGGGACTTATGGCTCATTTTCACTGGTCGAGACTGGCGGGGTGCGGGAGATTTCTGAAACGCACGCCACGACCAATGGCAATGCGCCATTAGTTGTCAATTAGTTGTCATAGACTCCCCGGACCCCGCATGCTGTATACCGTACGAGTTAACGACTAATGAAAATACGCCCTTACTGGTGGTGATCGTGACTGTAGCTAGGCACTCACAGGCGCGTTCTGAAGTTTTGATTGCGAACACGTACATTGAGTGCAGTAATTACTAGGTAGGTACAGTCGCGAACTGAGCGTTACAGTACCTTCTCTAGCGACACTTTTTAACTCGACGATCCCGGTGAGTGTACCGTCGCGACTACAAGTGAGTAAAAGCCCAGCCAGACGAGCCAGGCGTATGTACCATCGCGTCGAGAACACATACAAATGAGTGCAGTTAGGTACTGGGTACAGTCACTAGCTGAGCGTTACAGTACCTTCTCTAGATACTTTTTACCTCGACGATCCCGGTGAGTATACCATCGCGATCACAAGTGAGAAAAGTCGAGCCATCCGCTGCCCTCCGCACCCGGCACCACCTTTTGTTTGGACCTTTGCGACCACGTACAAGAGCGAGCATACACAGGTCAATGCAGCTGCTAGGTACAGTCGCGAGATGAGCGTCACAGTTTACCTTTTCTACTGCCACTTTATACATGTCACCATGCTGATGGTACTGTGTCGTTCAGCTTGTGATTACTCAACAAGGTACAGGCGTAATCTGAAGTTTCAATCGATCCTGGTGAAAGGACCTGCAGTGCCTAGGTAATACTAGGTACAGTCGCGTGCGGAGCGTCACTTTAGCTGGGTACCTACAATAATAAATTATTATGTAGAAGAATCATACTACATGTAGGTACAATCACAAGCACACGTTCCCAATTATATGCCCCTATAATTGGGCAAATGGAGATGCTCAATTAACTATGCTAATTAATATTAGCTATAGTTGTAACTTCTATAGAACTTAAGAGGGCGAATAAAGCAAAAATAAAAACATTTTCGGCTTTCATTAAAGAACGACGCGGAATCAGCGCCAAGTTATATTTTTTCTTAATAACTCGATAAATATAAAACATATTAAAAATCCGTTAATACAGTCCGTCGGTAATAGGATTTCATATTATTTATTAAAATATGGACTTAGTTGGATGCACCGCTTTGAAAAAAATTAAATATTCGTGAAATTTAGATGCATCTTAGCAAATTTTTTTCTATAGAGAAAATTTTAAGATATCGTGTAACGTGTTTTTGCTAGTAAGGACCCTCGCAAATATAATGTAGTACGTTTAGAAAATTAAACAAATCGTAGCTTATTATTAAGTATAAAAATGAATTATAAGATCATCTATTTTGCTTTAGCCGCCCCCTTAATATATACAGCCACCAACAATTCGTCAGCGTATAATGGGCGAAGATGTTAAGATTATGCTGATTGATAGAGATTTCGCTTCAATATCTACACAAATCTGAGATGCCGTGTTGATTGTTAATTACATATTACAACAGATAACATAATATCAATTTACTGATTGTCATCAAGACTATTGTAAGTGATATATCAATCTGCTCGTACACTACCGTACCCTTATTATGTTAATGAACTGGTCGTATTATCTGTTTAAGGGTCGATTTTTCAATCATCATATAATTATCAAAGAATAAAATGACACTTGGATATTTTTTATACAAAATCTGTCAAAACGACAAAATTCTAGTGGTAAAATTTATATGATTTAAAAATCAGCACTTGGTGGATTTAACAAATCTTCAGCAACTCCTAAAACAGACAGGAATAAGCAAAGGAAGGAAAAAATAAATCCAATAAATACTATAAGCTTGTACTCAAATCCATTTACAATAACACCCTAAATCTTTTGCCACATACAGAATGATCCGAAAACTAAAACAACGCTTGCACAGACCGAAATATCTCTTACGTTTCAATAACACCCTTAAACCAATTTCAATTACAGGGTGGTCCTTTTACGTGCGAGGTGTTCGACCCGGCCGGCGTGCGGCTGAGCCCCGGGGCCCTGGAGGGGGCGGAACCCCTCAAGCCTCATTCTTTTGAACTAGACACGAGTGGATGCGGCGTCAAAGGGGATTTGCAGCTAGACATCGTTCACGACAAGAGGAGTGTTATGTGTGCGCTGGAGAAGTTATCTGCCACCAAATATCGCGCCACATTCATGCCGAAAGCGGCGGGGAAACACAGGGTGAGTGCGGCTGCCCTTACTCATAAGATTAAGTTTAAGATCCTACTTGGGATACTGATTTCAGTAGATCGTACTTGAGAAACGGAACTACGGAAACGTGTTAATAAACGAAATCTCAACTTTCAAACTTTTACTAATAAAAGCTTAAAACACGCTCTTAATGTCAAACTAATATTTAAAATCTTAAAACGCAGATAACCAACGCAGTTATCAGCCAAGAATATACCTAAGTATGAGTATTAGAGAGAAAGCTGATTATAAGACCCTTATGCCCGTTTTCACCAACTACACCTAAAATTTAGGTGATTCCAAGTTTTGTTCTTGATGAACTGACAACCCCGTAACTCTTAGGTAACGTTTATTTGAAATAAAACAAGCTATTATGCGATTCATCCATCAAACCATTAGGTGACGTTTATAATTTACGGGATGGATTGACGGCCCCGTACACTTAGGTGACGTATGTGGCGACGACGACGGTTGCCTTGACAATGAATCTGTTATAGACTGGCCGTCTGATATTTTACTTGTAAAATAGCGAACTCCCATAATTATATTTATCACAAACCTTCTTCTTTAATTACCCTATAATCTATATATTAAAGAATTAAAGGGAAGGGATATGAGGACAGAAAAAGCGACTTTGTTTTATACTATGTAGAGATATACGTCACCTAAGAGTTACGGGGTTGTGAATTCATCAAGAACAAAACTGGGAATATTGGCTTAGGGGACACCTAAATTTTTGGTGTAGTTGGTGAAAACGGGCATTAATCTCCTTCTGTAGAGTTAGAAATTATGGTCCGACACTTGAAATATTTTATTTTAATGCCAAAATTTCTAATATGTTTAGAATTATAAAACCAAATTAAGCAAGTTCGTGATTTGTTTCGTTTAATTTACAATTCTCGTTGTCGACGAAAGGAAATACTATAATAGGTAAACATTACAATGAAATAATATATGTAATAGAAAATCGATTTCGATGTTGTACGGAATGAAATAGTTCTGTCGAATAGCGAACTATCTTCCAGGCTTCTTGGCGCTTTAAAAACATTACGAGTACCTCTATCATGACACTATTACAGTACTGACGATTCCATTGTATTACATTGTATTAGTATAGTATTTGCAGATCTTAATGAAAGATAAGTTTAGTATTTTTAGCTACATTTATATGCGCAAGTTTGTCGATTCTAGTGTAGTTATTAAAGTTCATTTTTAATCTGTTATTAAAAAAATCGTACTTATATGGAATTATCACATCAAAATATTATGACAATGCAAACTGATCGTAATGAAATAATAATAACGTTTAAAATATATTGCCTATCAGAAATAATATACTATAACAACTAAGAATAATAACGTTAAATTAGCCAATACCTTTTTAATTATAAGCATTAGGTACAAACAGTGCGTAAATATGAATTTAATTTTAAACATGGAACGGGTTAAATAGCCTATAAATTGTACCCAACCGGCCAATTACTTGTCAATTAAGTACGGAATACCCCAAGCTATTTTAGGGTTATAAAATTGATACGTTCAAACACATGCGATTGGATAATTCGATTTTCGAACAGATATGAGAATACAGTGTTCTCAGAACGTTTTGATTTTCTGTTTATTACGCATTTAATGTATCTGAAAGGGTCGGATACATAATAATGTATTCATAACGTTATACGCTTAATTTGGATATTGTTAATTTTGTATAAATATTACGGTTCCTTTACACAAGAGACATTAACTTTACTTCCTTATTAATAAAAATGTATACCTGATCAAAGACAAGCATACTCTGTACCCTTATGTTTGTCTGATAATTAATATGTATTGTTTTTATGAAAATTTTCTTATTAAACAAAGCGGAATGAATTATCTCCTTTTTTGCTTTTACGTACACTTATAGAAGCGTTTTTTTTTTTCGTTTTTTATGTTACACATTTGTTTTTAATTTTATAAAAACATTTCAGCTGTATATCTACTTCAACGGCTACGACGTCCAGGGTTCGCCGCACATCTTCAAAGTGGGTTCCCGCTCCAGGAGGCCTCGGGACAGCACCAGTCCCTCTTCCCCGGCGTACGCCAGGATATCAAGTCCAGGTGAGCCTTATATTGTATAATAACTAGCGACCCGCCCCGGCGTCGCACGGGTATAAAATATATAGCCACTGAAAAAATGATTAAAATCGATTGCCTATGATCCTTCAAGTGGTCTACTTCTTTTATCTATGCCAAATACCATAAAAATTGCTCCAGTAGTTCGCGAGATAAGCCCTTTCAAATAATTTTCCCCCATTTATCCCACATTCTCCTATTAGTCTTAGTCTCCTTCCTCAATAAATAGGCTATCTAACATTGAAATAATTTTCAATCAGACCAGTAGTTCCTGAGATTAGCGCGTTCAAGTTAGCCCTTTCAAATAATTTTCCCCGTTTTTTCCACATTTTCTTCTGTTTCTTCGCTCCTATTAGTCTTAGCGTGATAAAATATAGCCTTTAGCCTTCGTCGATAAATAGGCTATCTAACACTGAAAAAATCATCAAAATCCGTTGCGTAGCTTTAAAGATTAAAGGGACATGAGGGAAAAGGGTGACTTTGTTTTATAATATTTATAGATAATAAATATTTTTGAAGTAGCAACTACGTGGATCAAATTACTGGGGGATATTCGTGATTTCGTCCGTAAAATTAAGGGTCAATTTAGACCGCAACGCGACACGTAGATACATTTCTTGTATGGATTTGACAGATTTGCAAGACGTCTCGTGCTTGCAATTGAAATCTGTCAATTCAGTACTTTAGAAATGCATCTACGCGTCGCGTTGCGGTCTGAATTGACCCTAATGCATAAAATAATGCATTTTTGCAATGTCTCGAGGCCCAATATACTCGTAAACCATTCAAAATTAATCTTTATTAATTGCAAAGAAGATACATATTGAATTGACAGATTTTCCGCCCTCTGTGTTGGTCTACCTATTCCAATTTTGAAAATCTCTTTTAAAAATCGTTGCGTCGTCTTTGTCACGTTGCAATGTGACCCGGCTTTTATCAATCATGACGTTACAGTGGTAGATAGTACGAGTATATTGTGGACCAATGCCCGTAAAAAACAGTTTAAAAAAAACACTATACTGTTTTTTTCTTATTATGGCACTTCGGCTATAAAACCATGGCCAGTATCGATAAAATGGCAGGAAACAATGTTGCAGCATAGTATAATTTTTAGCATCGTATTCATAATAAGTCGTCTGGTCTAAAGCCTAGTCAACGTCAAAGTAAAAGTCGACACAGTCATGAGTCAAGTCGGTCGATTCAGTAAAGTGGTAGATGCTTTACTGAAACTTTCGATGAAGTTTTGGAGGGAACACAAAATAGCACGTTTCTGGTTATAACAGCACTTTCCTACACTTGTGCATGAAAACGAATATCTAATGGTTATTATCCTACCAATATTGCACATTAAAATCCCAGTTAACACAATTTTAGGAAAATAATACAAAAACACAACATCACTGTGGCCTATGTGCTGCAACTAAACTGAATGTAAGACCTATTCCTACACATATATGCAAAATAAATAAATGATTTGATTCACACATTCACATTCCCGGCAAAACTCCACTACTTATACTGTTGTTATCTTTTAAAAATAACGTTAAGCAATTCGATGAAATTTATGGTGGTTTATCCTTTAAGTTATGTCTTAAGGTGATTCGTTACTAATGGCATAGAGTAGGTATAGACTAATATTTAACAGTTAACACCACAATTATTACTGACTTGAAATAAACGAAACTATAATGAGAACTTACTATAAAATTACAAAACTGGAAACAGATATGACTACTTACAGGCCTTTACTACATAAAGAAATAATAGCGAAATGTCCTTCAATCGCCCACCTCTCAGTCCAAAGGATTGCAGATCAACGGAGAGTTATAATCAATAACCAACTCCTAACAAACGACCACCTCAATCGAATCCGCGAGGAAGTAAAACAGGAATTAGATGCACACTCAGCTCAAATTGCAGAAAACAGTACACCGCAGATAAATGAAAACCGACCGTTACAGCATACTGACGAGGACAACCCACAGACAGAAATAAATCCCACTGACCCAAACCCTTGCGCTAATGTCAATTATGAAAAATTTCCTATAGATATTCAAAATCAAATAAATGATACGTTTAATGACACTTTTGTTACATTTAAAGATTCAGACCCAAGTACTCGACCATCACTGCCTAAATTAAAAATATCCAAAAATATTGCTATGATCATAAATTACCTTAATACATCTTTACTTCCTAACCTCCTTAATAATGATACAGATTTTAATACTCTTCAAACTTATATATATACAGCTGCCTACACAACAGTTACTTTGAGTGGTATAAAAATAAAACAAAATAAACAAAACACTACACAAAATACTAAACCTAATTGGCAACAGAGACTCGAAAGTAAAGTAACTAATCTCAGAAAAAGTATTGGCAGACTAACAGAATATGCTAGGGGAATTAGATCAACACGCTTAGAAAAACACGTGAGCAAAATAAAAGAACAATACAAAACACATACACAGCACGAAACAGAAAACACTGATATTATACACTTCCTAGACACATTAAAACAGAAACTCAACGCACTTTCAAACCGCTTAAAAAGATACAAACAATGTACAATAAGAAAAACACAAAATAAACAGTTCAGTAACAATGAAAAATTATTTTACAGAAAACTAGCACAACAAAATAATTCAGCAGAAAATACACACACAGACAAAGCAACACCCACACCAGAATCCATGCATTCGTTTTGGTCACAAATCTGGTCTAATCCAACTGAGCATGAAGAAAATAAGTGGATAGATGATGACAGGAACAGATTGGTAGATTTACCAGAAATGGCCTTTGAAGAAGTAAATATAGTCCAGCTGAAAGCTGTTATTTCGAAAACACATAATTGGAAAGCGACAGGCACTGACAACATTCACAACTTCTGGTACAAGAAACTTTCATGCACACATACGCTATTACAAAAACACATTAATACATTTATCCACTCACCTGACACAATGCCCCCATTCATTACACAAGGGATAACGTATATGATTCCAAAAGATAAAACAGACACAACGAACCCAGCAAAGTACCGACCAATAACTTGCCTGCAAAATATATATAAAATCATCACAGCATGTATCAGCGAACTTATATATACGCATATACACAGAAATAATATACTAGCTGAGGAACAAAAAGGTTGTCGAAAAAATAGTCAAGGGTGTAAGGAACAACTTATAATAGACTCCGTTGCATCACAGCAGGCTCTGAAACAAAAACGCAGCATCTATACAATGTATATAGATTATAAGAAGGCCTATGATTCCGTCCCGCATTCCTGGCTTATCTACATACTCTGGCACTACAAAATCAGTCCAACCTTAATAAAATATCTTGAACATATTATGCCACAATGGAATACAAGACTAAAAATCATTAACTCTGATAAAACTATTGAAACAGATTTTATACCGATACGTAGAGGAATATTTCAAGGGGACTCTTTGAGCCCCTTATGGTTCTGCTTGGCACTTAATCCACTATCACATATTCTCAATAAAAAAAACATAGGATTCAGTATTAAATACAACCAACAGTTTACATTACTTTCACACCTCATGTACATGGATGACATCAAACTATTCGCAAACACACTGAAAGATATACGTACACTGGCTGGCTGGCGGGCACTCATTTGGAATCATACGTTGGACTCAAACAGAATTAAAATCATTACAAAGAATAGTAAACACGACTATGACTAAACACAGAAAACATCATCCTAGAGCCTGTATACAAAGATTAATCCTCCCTAAAAGTGAAGGTGGTCGAGGGATTATAGATATAGTAAATTTACACAACAAACAAATCACACACCTCAGAGAATTCTTTCAAAATCGCGCTCACACATCAACACTCCACAACGCCGTTTCCCAAGCAGACACTTTCACACCACTACACCTCGCAGACAATAACAAGCAAATACATATCTACACAAATCAGCAGAAAATCGATACATGGACCCAAAAGACATTACATGGACGACATCAACTAGACTTAAACAATGCTAGCGTCGATAAGACTGCATCGAATGCGTGGCTGAAACAAGGAGAGCTTTTTCCTGAAACGGAAGGGTTCATGTTAGCGATACAGGACCAAGTGATTGACACAAAAAACTATAGAAAAAACATTATTAGAGACGCTAATGTTGTAAGCGATCACTGTCGTCATTGCCACAAACAACCAGAAACCATACAACACATAACGGGTGCATGCTCATCCATCACCCAAACAGACTATAAACACCGACATGATCAGGTTGCAGCAATCATACATCAGATACTCGCACACAAATACAACCTCATTAGAGAAAAATTACCATACTACAAATACACACCACAAATAATACTAGAATCATCCGACTATAAACTTTACTGGGACAGGACCATACTGACAGACAAGACCGTACATCACAATAGACCTGACATCACTCTCCACGACAAACAGAACAGAACCGTCTACTTCATAGATGTAGCAATACCAAACTCCCACAACCTCACTAGTACACACACAACCAAACTCACAAAATACATAGACCTGACTATAGAACTAAAAGCGCAATGGAGAGTAAGCACAGTTAAAACCATACCAATCATCATCTCAACCACAGGCATCATACCTAAAACATTACACACATCACTCAAAACACTTAATATACATCCACTTACATACATAACCTTACAGAAAGTAGTCATCTTAAATACATGCCGAATTGTCCGAAAATTCTTATCCATCACTTAATTTCATATTTACTTGTAGTTGTTTGGCCACAAGCTCGCAACTGCAGTAGCTACCCCGCAAGGGAGGAAAGGAAATTTAAAAAAACAAATAATAATAAAAAATAATAATAACAAAAAAACCAAATCTTCTAGCGAAACTAAAAGATATCCGCGGTAACGGTAGGTTTAATATTCTTTTTTTGCGCAATGTTTCGTAATTGTTATGCAGTAAGAAACTACCGACTGGCAAATTGATGTGTAAACCATTTTCAGTAAGTTCAAAGAAGCAGAGGTACGTAAGTTTTTAAAAAAGTAAATAAGTTTCCGGATTCTTTTGGCAGTATTAACAATATGTTCCTGAAAATCTAGTAGAAATACTTTATATGGCAAAACAACGTTTGCCGGGACAGCTAGTTGAAAATAAAGAGGAACGCTGCAAATAATTAAAAATTCCGTTTTATTGCTCCCGTTTACGTTGTGGGTTGCCTTATTTTATTAGGTAATAAAAGAGACGTAATTCTTGATCCCTAATTATTATGATATTTTGCCACGGCAAAAAAACAACATAACCTCTCACTCTTTGAGTTAGTATAAAAATATAATTTCCCTAACAAAAAGAAAGCTTACTTTTAATTAAAAGTGGAGAGGTGGAGGAATGTATATTTTATTATATTATCTTAACGGGATCTTCTTTCCATTTTATAAAATTTATGTACACAGGAGGTAGCAAGGGATGTCTTGAAAATTATGTCATTGAAAAAATGTGTAATTGAAATAAAGACGCTGCTTAAACGAGTAAAAAAAAGTTTTCAATGTGTGTTTTATTGTAATAAAATTAAAATATGTAAAGGCCGCCTAAACGTTGGGCTGATGATGGATTACCATGATTGCGAGGCTGTATTTTGCTCAATCAATCCGTCTAATCTTCAGAGGCAATCAGATACGTCTAATGTTCCTTACTGGGTACACGTTTAAAGATAAAAGTTTGGAAATTGCAGCATCGCTTAGATAATTGCAAGCATTTGCCACAATATTGCTTACAGTAACATAATGTACTGAATAGTTAACATTCGTATTGGTTATTTACGCATAAAGCCTTATTATATTTTGTCTACAAAAGACAAGACTAAAAAGAGTGAAATTATTTATTTTAACAAAAAAATTAAAACCGACTTCCAATGTAAAAACAATCGTAATATGAACTAAAAAGTATTAAATAACTGCTCTTTAATAGTGCTTTTTTCAGAATTTGTCTAAATCTCAACTATTTCTGTACATATTACAGTCTTCATTAGGTACTTTGAAGTCGGTACCAGTCCCAAAACTTTCAGGTATTCTGACATTACTTGAACTCACGATTAAATTAGCTGGTACCGACTTCAAAATTAGGCGGCCTTTACATATTTTAATTTTATTTCAATAAAACACACATTGAAAACTTTTTTTCAATGTGTGTTTTATTGAAATAAAACACACATATTATGAATGTTTTTACTTTAGAAGTCGGTTTTCATTTTTTTGATAATATAAATGATTTTCGATAGAACATGAAACATTACATAATTTATTCTATTCAAAGTTCAAACACAAAGCTTACCTTATCTATTACCTTAGGTAGGTAAATAAGAGTCTTTATAGTCCATACATCAATACGTAGTCATATATCTTCGTGCTGGTACTAGCAGTAGATTTATTACCTCGCTGCTTATTATATTGGATCGAGTTACGCTCGTTGCAGAATCGATACGTCACTTACCTTCGGTAAACAGACACATACCAGATACGGTGAGCTGCACCATCAGAGTAACCGTGTCATAACACACATACATATTATTATATAATATGTGTAATGTAATGAATATACAGTACATAATGTAGACAGGTCAGAAGTAATATAAATTGAAATAATTAGGTAATTTTATGAGAAAATAATGACGTTGTGACTACCTCTCAATGATACCCTTCGTTCCCTCTTCCGTTCCGTTTCCCTTCGTTGCGTGGAAATTCTAAACACATTGCGTGGAAATGCCAAAACCCTAGATGTCCTTTCACTGATGGGACTTCAGGTTCACACCAAATTTCATCACAACGATTCAGTGATTTAAGCTTGAAGTAGATAACCTAGAGAGGTGCATCGAATCGTTTTTCAATGAATAACCACACTCCAATAACCTATAGAATATAGATGTAGCTAATAATAATCTTATTACCTTACAGCGACAAGGCTAAGATCGGAGAGCCCTCACAACTATAACTTGTACGAGAGCAACAAACACAGCTCGATAGACCGCCGAGAAGACCGAAGCACGAACTACTACAAGTCCTACATAGACAAAGACAAGTCCTACATAGACAAAGACAAGTCCTACATAGACAAAGACAAGTCCTACGACGTCACGGACTCCTACACGAAAGTACACAAGGAGTACAACTACGACACGGATAGAACTCGAACGGCGAGTCCGATCACATCGAAGCATCTAGGGAACGGATCGCGCCTGGAGTTCCAGACCAGTCCGTATAGAGCCAGTAGTCCGTACCGCGCCACGAGTCCGATCGACCGGACCAGTCCGCTAACGAGACGGGACAGCCCTTTGAACAGAACATCCAGTCCAATCAATCGGTACGTAGAACACTATTTGAATTTCGAATCATTATGTTCTAAATTCTAAGGACGTTGTGTTTTTTTAGTTCTAATAAGAAAAAAGGCGGTAGGTTTGTGGGAAATCCTACTAATATTATAAAGGCGAAAGTTTGTGAGGATGTATGGATGTATGTATATTATATGGATGTATATATGTATGGATGCATGGATATGTGTATGGATGTTTGGTACTCTTTCTCGCATAAACTACTGAACGGATTTTAATGAAGCTTTATAATAATATAGCTTATACATCAGAATCACACATAGGCTACAATTTTAACCGACCTTCAAAATGGAGGTGTTATATTCGTTTTTAAGTTGTTTAAGAATTACTCCGCTGTTTGTAAACCGATTTTCAAAATTTTTCTTTTGGTGTATAGGGTATCATCCCAATTTACCACGTTCACAAAAGTGGTGACCTGATGAATCATGGAAACATGTGGTGACTTCGGTTTCGTGCGAAGTATTCGAAGCATAATAATGTGGAAAATCCGGGAAAATTATTAGAAAGGGTTTATCTCACAAAGTACTGGAGCATTTTTGATATTATTTGGCACAGATACTCGTATAGAGTAGACCACGTGAAGGGACATAAGCTTTTCTTTTTGCGGGAAAATAAACGGTTTTCGTAAAATTCCTTATTTACGCGGGCGAAGTCGCGCGGGACATCGTGTGAAATATATTTATAACTAGATGACGTCCTCGAAATTCAATAATCGCACAGGAACTGTACATTTTTCCGAGATAAAAAGTATCCCGGGATTCAAAGAATTTCTGTACCGAATTATAGCAAAATCGGATTAGCAGTTTTGGTGTGAAGAGGTAACAGACAGACAGATAAACATACGAACATAATTTCGAATTCATAATATTAACTAGCGACCCACCCCGGCGATGCACAGGTATAAAATATAATATAGCCACTGAAAAATGATTAAAATCGATAGCCTATGATCCTTCACGTGGTCTACTTCTCTGTGCCAAATAACATAAAAATTGCTCCTGTAGTTCGCGAGATAAGGCCTTTCAAACAATTTCGCCCGTTTTTTCCACATTCTCCTATTAGTCTTAGCGTGATAAAATATAGCCTATAGCCTTTCTCAATAAATGGGCTATCTAACACTAAAATAATTTTTCAAATCGGACCAGTAGTTCCTGAGATTAGCGCGTTCAAGTTAGCCCTTTCAAATAATTTTCCCCGTTTTTTCCACATTTTCCTCTATCCTTCACGTAACCGTTCGTAACCTTGTCAAATAACAGAAAAATTGCTCCAGTAGTTTGTTCGTTCCCTTTCAAATAATTTCCCCCCGTTTTTTCCACATTTTCCTCTATTTCTTCGCTCCTGTTAGTCTTAGCGTGATAGAATATAGCCTATAAGCCTTTGTCGATAAATAGGCTATCTAACAATGAAAAATTTTTTCAAATCGGACCAGTAGTTTCTGAGATTAGCGCGTTCAAACAAACAAACAAACAAACTGACTAACAAACTCTTCCGCTTTATAATATTAAAAAGTATAGATAATATGGAAAAAAATAACAATAAATAAATTAACTGTACTAGCTATTATCCAACATAATGTACCGGACACCGAGTATAGACATTTAATTAAGGTCAGTCCCGTGGTATGTATCCTGAATTCGACAAATTTAACTGCAAATTGACTACTAAAATAAACGACTTGAACTTAATTTGCCAGTCCATGAGTTGTGTTTCTAATATGTCATGGAACTAGCTATGCCCCGCGGTGTTACTCGCGGTTTATTAGGGAAAATAAATTGTGATTTTTTCCGCAGTGAAAAGTAGCCTATGTGTGTAATCCAGGGTCATCTACTAACTCAATACCAAATTTTATTATTAACAAAAAATTAAAACCGACTTCCAATGTAAAAACAATAATAACATTAATATGAACTAAAAAGTATTAAATAATTTTTACTATCTAATAGTGCCTTTTTCCGAATTCGGCTAAGCCTCAACTAATTCTGTACTCAATCTTCATTATTTTGAAGTCGGTACCAGATAGCTGAATCTTCAGTCCTCTGACAGAATATTTGAAACTTTTGGAACTGGCTCCGACTTCAAAATTTTGAAGAATGAGTACAGAAATAGTTGAGGTTTAGCCGAATTCGGAAAAAGGCACTATTAGATAGTAAAAATTATTTAATACTTTTTAGTTCATATAAATGTTATTATTGTTTTTACCTTGGAAGTCGGTTTTAATGTTTTGTTAAAAATAATAATAATTTTACTCTTTTTAGTTACACTAGGAGGTAAACCTTCGCGTATATTTAACGTATCTTATTACAATTTGTTAAAAGTCACAATTCACACTCACAAAATAATATATTATCAGTGAAGTGAACATATTGTGCTAAGTAATTTAACAATTTTAATGCTTCAAGCCCCAAGCGGTCACCGGCGATTGCAATAACAATAGAAAGGCTATTGTGTCTCGTTTTTCCACGATCGAAGGATCTATCAGATAAAAAATTGTATAAACTTGCATAGGATGTAGCGTAGCTACTCATAATATATAATATTACTAGCTGTCCCGGCAAACGTTTCTTTGCCATATTAAGTAAGTATATAAAGTATTTTTTTTTTTAATTTGATCGCAGCGCTAACTGTCGGGACAGACTAAAATTAAAATTCGAATATTATTTAAAATTTGACACTGCGATGGTAGCGCCGTCTTTCGGATCCAATGTAAAACATTCCAAAATCAACAACTACTAATAAATTAAAAATTAATTAAAAAAACATTGTCCAGTGAACAAAATTGTGAATCTAAACCATTCCCAGATCCCCTTGAACACACACAAAAAATTTCATTGAAATCGGTCCAGTCGTTTGAGAGAAGTTCAGTGACATACACACTCACAGAAGAATTATATATATAAAGATCATAATTATTGACAGCTGTTCTTGTAAATTGTAATCAAGAATTCAATTTCAAATCGATACTTAGTGCGCCATCTATCAATTAATAAGTATAACTAATTAAAAAGATACTTAATGACTTTGTTTTGTTTAAATACTCTTTTTAATTCTATTTGTCTATTAAAATTTTATAAAGTAGTTAGTAAAGTATTCGATCTGTATATATAAAGTAGTAAAGTATATTCGATCTGTCGTCTGCCGCCACGCGCCGCGCGGCGGCGTGGCGATGCCGTCGCCTCCGCGACTGGCCTCCGTGGCTGACCGCCGTGTATTAAACAAACAGGTGTTATACAGTACCTTATTATTATTATTATTATTAGTATATCCATACCTACGCCTTGTACTATTATCTATTCTGTGCCATGAGACATTGGTGACATTAATACGACGTGGTAATGATGATGACGATGATGATGATGGTGATGATTTTTATGATGAATATGAATTGCATAGTAGCATATGCTTTCTGTTCTTAAAACAACGCCGAAACTCCCAAACGTGTATCTATAAGGAGTCAGGAGTTCTCTCAGCATCTTCGAAACCATGGTATATCTTGACCACATCTTGAACCAATATTTGACTTTTTGGTAGCATATTTTTAGTACACTTCACATAAAACCAAAATCACTATATGTTTCCATATAAATTTCGAAGAGTTCCCTCGATTACTTCTGGATTCCATCATCAGGTCACCACTTTTGTGAACATGGTACCAAATTGGAGTGAAACCAAATACAACAAAACAAAAATTTCGAAAATCAGTTCACAAACGTCGGAGTAATCGTTGAACATACAAAAAAAAATCCAGAGCCGAACATATAACCTTCTCGTTTTTTGGAAGTCGGTTAAAAATGATTCCAGCCGTTTATACGTGAAGTAGTACAGAACAAACATACAAACTCACAAATTTTATACTACTTTCGCCTTTATAATATTAGTGTGATAAAGCTTTTTATGATGCTTTACTAAAATTCTGAATGATTTCGTTTTGGAGTATCATTGATTTTAAACTCTAGTTTCTTCCTCATAGAATTTAGATGTTGATAAGACGAACTTTACTATTTTAAAGCGGGCAACGCACCTGCTTCTCTTCTGATGTTGCGAGTATCCATGGGCGACGGTAGTTGCTATTCATCAGGTTACCCGTTTGCTCGTTTGCCCTCTTATTTTATAAAAAATGATAACTTCAGCTCAATCAGCTTAATAGTTTGACACATCAGTTGATATATAAGCTCCTTTAAATATTGTATTTTATTTCAAGTTAATTTCATGTAAAGATTTTACATGATATTAAACAAAGACACATTTTATCAACTAGTTACATTCAAAATTGGTCGAGTTCAAAGTAACCATCGATTTTTATCAACATAATTGGCTATCCTACTATATAACCCACTTTTGGCGACTACATCAGTAATATGAGCCTAATGTTATAAATGCGAATGTATTTAGGTATGTCTCTCTATCTGTCTTTCTATTACCTCTGTCCTCTTCACATCCAAACCTGGCCTTGTACCATGAAACAGTTTTGAGACTCAAACAATCGGACGAGAATGCCGCGTCCTACTCTAACAAACGTGAAATGACGTTGTTAGAGCAGGACGCGGCATTCTCGTCTGATTATTTGAGTCTCAAAACAATTTCGTGGTAGGCCTACAACCACTTTTGCTGAAAGGTACTTTGAGTTCCAGAAAAGCGAATTTTGGCGCAACTGAATTGGTGGCGTCATGTAGCAATATTATAAAACTTATTTTCACAGGGTGAGCAGTCCAACGGACAGGCAGAGTCCGGCGACGACCACGAAGCGTGTCGTCGAGAAGCGGTCCAACTACAAGGTGTACAGTTACAGTGGCTCGCAGGACGACCTCGACCAGAGCCCGCTGTCCTCGCTGGAGACCGACCGGGTGAAGAGATATGGCAGCCCCAGTAAGTATATCTCTTAAATAAAATATATAGAGATAGATACTTTATCGCGCACATTAAATAAGGTACAATCAACCAGCAAACCTTCAAGAAGTGAGCGTATTCCCTCTTACGCCGGCAACTCACCTGCAGCTCTTTGCTCGCTTATTTTATAAAAAAAGGTTACTAAAACTAAACTTAAAAAACCTAAACGTGGGCAAGGCTGGTCTCAGGCTCAATAAGCGATCTCTTCCAGGCAACACTGCAGG
The DNA here is from genome assembly GCA_937595015.1 of Polyommatus icarus. Taxonomy (NCBI): domain Eukaryota; kingdom Metazoa; phylum Arthropoda; class Insecta; order Lepidoptera; family Lycaenidae; genus Polyommatus; species Polyommatus icarus. Next base: position 13,010,873 of record OW569328.1, on the reverse strand, counting down.
CATTCAGGAGGCCCTTTTCATCAGGAGAATTAAGAGAAGGAAAAGAGATTACATAATATTATCATTTTAAGAGGTGTAATGACAGATGCAGTAGGTAGGTGGTAGGCTTCGAAGATTTTGTCTATCAGTTTGAGTAGGTTAACTAACGCAGCGGTGCTCAAACTTTTTTTGGTGGCGGAACATTTTTAACGGAACCCCCAAAAAAAATAATGTCTTTGAATACATAAAACGCATTTTAGATTTAAAATATTGTATTTGACGTTTTAGGTAAATAGTAACTAAGACTAAACAGCACACCGATCCATCGAATTCTAATTTATGTAAACGTAAAAGTATACTGTATTTTAATCTCATAAATTGAATAATTACAGCAAAAATAGGTTATTATACCTAACAGTCTACAATAATAAAAACAGTTCATAAATATTAAAACATTATTATTCCCGATGGAATTTGAATGCCTTATTAAAATTTAATTTTAATTATGTACTACAATATTCAAAGGCACTCGTTAATACAAGGAAATAGCTCAGCTTAATTATCTGTCAATCAGTTGCGAAATATTCTGAGTATACAATTATTATACATTAATTAATTTTAGCAGAAAGATGATATTATAGTCTTAATTACATACATGATATAAAAACAAGAGGGGGGGTGGATTAAACTTAAATTTTTTCATACCATGGGGGTCGCATCATGAAAGAAGTTGAGAAACCACTGAACCACGAACAGAATTTTTCATATTTTTAACCGACTTCCAAAAAACGAGGAGGTTATATGTTCGGCTGTGGATATTTTTTTTTTTTTTTTTTTTATTTTTGTATGTTCAACGATTACTCCGCCGTTTGTGAACCGATTTTCGAAATTTTTGTTTTGTTGTATTAGGTTTTACTCCAATTTGGTCCCATTTTCACAAAGGTGGTGACCTGATGATGGGATCCATGAGTAATCGAGGGAACTTCTCGAAATTTATATGGAAACATATGGTGATTTTGGTTTTAGGTGAAGTGTACTAAGAATACGCTACCAAAAAGTCAAATATTGGGTCAAGGTATACCATGGTTTCGACGATGCTGAGAGAACTCCTGATTCCTTATAGATACACGTTTGGGAGTTTCGGCGTTGTTTTAAGAACAGAAAGCATAAACTACTATGCAATTCATATTCATCATCATAATCATCATCATCATCATCGTCATCATCATCATTACCACGTCGTGTTAAGGCCACCAATGTCTCATGGCACAGAATAGATAATAGTACAAGGCATAGGTATGGATATACTAATAATAATAATTATGTACTGTATAACAATTAACAACACCTGTTTGTTTTTAATACACGGCGGTCGGCGTCGCCGCCCAGCGCCGCTGCGCGAAGACAGAATATCGAATACTTTACTAACTACTTTATATACAGATCGAATACTTTACTACTTTATAAAATTTTAATAGACAAATAGAATTAAAATAAAGTTATTTTAAAAAGAGCATTTAAACAAAACAAAGTCATTAAGTGTCTTTTTAATTAGTTATACTTATTAATCGATAGATGGTGCACTAAGTACCTATCGATTTGAATTCTTGATAACAAGAACAGCTGTCAATAATTATGATAATATTAAATATTATGCTACGCTACATCCTATGCAAGTTTGTACAATTTTTTATCTGATAGATCCTTCGATCGTGGAAAAACGAGACACAATAGCCTTTCTATTGTTATCGCAATCGCCGGTGACCGCTTCGGGCTTGAAGTATTAAAATTGTTAAATTACTTAGCACAATATGTTCACTTCACTGATAATATTATATTATTTTGTGAGTGTGAGTTGTGACTCTTAACAAATTGTAATAAGATACGTAAAATATACGCGAAGATTTATCTACTAGTGTAACTAAAAAGAGTGAAATTATTATTATTTTTAACAAAAAATTAAAACCGACTTCCAAGGTAAAAACAATAATAACATTAATATGAACTAAAAAGTATTAAATAATTTTTACTATCTAATAGTGCCTTTTTCCGAATTCGGCTAAACCTCAACTATTTCTGTACTCAATCTTCATAATTTTGAAGTCGGTGCCAGTTCCAAAAATTTTAAATATGCTGTCAGAGGACTGAAGATTCAGCTATCTGGTACCGACTTCAAAATAATGAAGATTGAGTACAGAAATAGTTGAGGTTTAGCCGAATTCGGAAAAAGGCACTATTAGATAGTAAAAATTATTTAATACTTTTTAGTTCATATTAATGTTATTATTGTTTTTACCTTGGAAGTCGGTTTTAATTTTTTGTTAAAAATAATAATAATATATTTAATAATCCCCGCTCCGGCCTCCATGCGGAAACACTTAATGAAAATAATTCCATGTCTATTTTAAGCGCGGCTTTATAAGTCTAGCAATTATAATATCACGCCACTTTTCACATTGACCTTAATATAGCGAGTATGAGATACTTTCATTTGAAACTGTGAATTACTTCCAGTCCGGAATAATGTAAGTATGTCCTAAAAATAAAATCGCTTCTAAAAATTTTAAGGGACACAGTTCTGTAATCCTACTAATATTATAAAGGCGAAAGTTTGGATGTATGGATGTTTGTTACTCTTTCACGCAAAAACTACTGAACGGATTTTAATGAAACTTTACAATAATACAGCTTATACATCAGAATAACACATAGGTTATAATTTTAATCGCTTTCAAAATAGAGGTGTTATGTTCTCTTTAGATATAAGTTTGGGAGTTTCAAAGTTGTTTTAAGAACGGAAAGCATATGCTACTATGCAAATTACATTCATCATCATCATCATCATCATCACTACCACAAACCATGAAAGTACCATTATTGGTACTTTTCATAGTGTTTTATTATATATATCACTTGAATCGCGGGTAACACACCGCGGGGCATAGCTAGTTCTGTATAAGCCCAAAAAAACGTCTCACTTTTTCAAATTAAAAATACTATAAATAAGGCTTTATACTATGTATTTATTTCATTGCTAATATGACGCCCGCAACTCCGTTACGCCAAAATTCGTTTATCACGCAATAACCGTACATTTTTCCACGAAATATCCTTTGTCCTTTCCTGGCACTCAAAGTATCTCTCCATTTCATCATACCAATTTAGCGGTTTAGGCGTGAAGAGGTAACTGACAGACACACATTCGCATTTATAATATTAGTATAGATAGGTATTGGAGATATTGAACTGAAAATAACATTACAACATACATTAAAACTTTTTAATTCTTGTGTGACTCCTATGCCTTTTTTTCACCTAGCTCATTTTTTTTCTTACGGAAAAATTTTTTTAGTCTCATCGCAAAAAACAATGAAAAATAACAACGCAAATGCAATTAAATTTTCTTCATCTATGGTTGACACGGGTTTTATCTTTTATAAATCGTTTTCATGTTAAATATTTTTTCATTACAGCCCTAGCGGACACCGGCGATCCGGGTGGGAAATATCGGACCAAAACCGGCTGGGACACTGTCGAGAAAACGCGGGAAAAATTCAGTAATAACAGGTAAGAAACTCCAATTTATACAACTGTTCTTGTACTTTTTCTGATACCTTGGAAAACTCCGTTGTGCAGAAATTACTTTCGCGGGATCCGTGCATTTTTTGCGATAAAAAGTTATTGTCCTTTCCCAGGACTGAAGCTGTCTCCATTCAAAATTTTATCAAAATCAACTCAGCGTTTTAAGCGTAAAGAGGGACAAGACAGACAGACATTTTTTGCATTTATTATATTAGTATGGATTATGGATATAATTTTTCAGAATTAATAATTCAAAATTTCAGACTTACCTTATTTTTCCAAAAAACACTAAAGTGCGATAAATACTTTATGAAGCCTGGTTACTGGAAAATTCTAGAATCCTTTATAAAGATATATTTTATTTGCGTACTGAAATATTATTTTCAAACAAAAGTCCGACTCGATTTAATAATCCTTACTCTATCGGACGTTGATTGCATTCACCGAAGGTGATACTCGCTCGCATAGAAACTAAAAATTACCGACATTTTCCACAAAGGAAAATATTCTCAAAAGAGTTTTATTATTTACGATATGATTTTAGAGCGTATTTTCTATTTCCGTCAATATTAAAACGAATGCAGCTTTGACGCACCGGATTATGTATTTTCGGTGTTATAAACTATTATATTCCTTATATTATTCCTGTAAAATTGGAATTTATTAATAATATCTATATCTTTATTGCTGCAAGCAATTTTGTAGAAGCGGCAAGCAAGATCTAGTTTATTTTATAAGTGCATCAGCGCTAAAACTACATAATACAACAAACTTAATGCAGAAAACTCCATTTACAATATGCGATAAGACATTAAATATTAACGGCAATAAAACATTATAGCCTTGACTCGAGCTTCGGGCAGAGCACGTTGGACCGCGAGACGCAGCGCAACACGCAGCTGAACAAGTTTAGCGACTTCTCCAGAGACTCCTTCAACCGACACCTCGACCGGTTGGTCGACGAGCGGGACTCGGACTCCTATACTAGTCGGGTAAGTGAACAATTTAGGATGTACGACCACGATACGATTAATATCGAATGATAGTCGGGTTAGCGCACTCCTAAATGGAGTACTACAAAGGCAGATATTGAATGGCAAGTGGAACTTGGACTAGTCGACTGTCGAGTTAGCTAGTATTAGGGCCGCGCCCCACCGGAAAGGTAGCGGCGCGGCGAGCACTTTCGGTGTCATATGATTTTAAACTTTATCTTCATTACTGTAATACATAGTGTAGCTTGAGAAATCGCGGCCGCCGGCCATTCTGGTGTGGCGCGGCCTTTAGGACATCCGACCGCGACACGATAACCGGCACATTTATAATTGGGCTAAAGGACGACGAGAGGGGTAATTATAGGACTCTAGTGCTAGTTGAGTGCAATTAGGAGACCACGGCAACGTCACCACTCACCACATAATATGTAATATTAAATAAAGTAAGCAAAATAAAACAAAGCGCAATATGTTGAGAATGATTCCTTTAATGTCATGAAAATAATCGTATCCTTACACTAATCGTACGCTGTAAAGGCAGCAAAATTTCATCATAGTTGTATTTGTCCACTGATGTCTATTAAGAGAGAATTGTGTTTGTATGTTGTGGCAAATGCAACCATCAACAAATATAATATTATTATGTACCTCTGCATTCATTTCGAAACAGTAATGGACTTCATAAAATTATATTACTTTGTATTTATATCATTTTGAATTGCCTAACAGTAATAGCAGGGAATAATAAAATTATTATATTACATTCGAAAACACTTATTAGTTGCTAGTTGATATTGTAATTTGTGGTAAATACCTACCTCGTAATATGAAGATGTATCTAATGAGGTGTTATCAATTACAAATGAAAACTGCTAATAATAGAACTTATACAATGTTTCATACTAATCTGTCAAGCAATGGGCATTGTCAAAAAAAATCACATGTACTTTTTATATTTTTTTTCGTTAAAATAGGGTATTTGAAGAATATAAATTAAATAATTTTGAAATTCATTGGCTAGTTTTTTCTCAATAAATTTTTAAAGTTTCGCTCTGACGTCATCATCGGCGGCCAATTGACCTCTACAGTATGTTTTTTTTTCCTTTAAATCTTATTTATAATGGCTGGTTCGTTAAATGCAAGTTATTATTATGTGAAAGCTGATACGAGAAGCTTACCAAAGGTTCGAAACGTAATGCAGGTCGAATTTATTGCTAATTTAACGCCATTGAAGGTCAAACTAAGGTTAAACATATTTTTTCAAAAATATGAGTAACTAATGGGTATTTTTTTCGATTATACACAGAAAAGCGATCATTAACCTTATTCCTCGAAATGTTTTTGTAATGAGCAAAATTAAAAAAAAATTGGACAATCCCCATTGTTCTCGCATATTTTATCGTTTATACCAGCCCCCTTAGACAAAGTATCTTTCGTTAAAAACGATGACGAAATTCGTTATCAAAATGTATGCTGTTTGACATAAGTCATCGCTAAATGACATTCGCTTGCGAAGACTAATGTCAAATCCCATACATTTTGATAACGAATTTCGTCATCGTTTTTAAAGAAAGGGCTTTTGTCTACGGCCTCAGTAGCCGATTACGATTTGCAACATTATACTATATGACGCCCGCAACTCCGTTGCGCCAAAATTCGTTGATCGCGCGGAACCGCACATTTTTTCGCGATGAAAAGTATCCTGTACGTCCTTTCCCGGGATTCAAAGTTCATCATATCTCCATACTAAATTACATAAAAATCGTTTCAGCTAGGTCTTCCACTGTGCCTTTTTTTCGTAACTTTCTGTAAAACTCTGGAATTAACTGTCATCAGCAGTATTTCCGGACGATTACGACCTGCAAACCTTCAAGAAGAGAGCGTATTCCCTCTTAAGAGGCCGGTAACGCTGCTGCTGCAGCTCTTCTAATGTTGCGAGTGTTTGCTCGTTTGCCTCTTCATTTTACAAAAAAAAATAGGTTTGGGCGTGAAGAGGTAACAGACAGACTAATGCTAATAGAATAATATTATTCCTTCGATCGCGGATTCTTGGAAATCTATTGTTATTCTATTGTTGTCGCGATCACCGGTGCCCTTATGGGGCTTCAAGTATTAAGTAGGTTATATGTATGAGAGTGACATAGATTGTAAATGCGTATAGATATTGCAGTTCCGCCAATTGCGGTTTAACAGGTCATCGGGTAAGACAGTGATTAAACTGCCTGTCACTCTCGCAGAACCGTAGCTTAGTTAAGTGCTGTTCTGACACCGAGGGGTCGATTGCTCCATAGCTATAAAGAACAATGGCGAAAAAGCCAACTATCATGGTACATGGTTTATACAATTATAATATACGAGTACTATATAATTGAATAACCTTATTCATGCTTCGTTACTCACTTTTGGTTGAAAATTTACCCAAGTTAAATTTCAGCATGAATAAAATATTTATTGATTTAGAACAAAAGAAGTATCTTTTCACTTTATAGTTTGAGATATTATGTTGTCAGGGTAAAAAATATTTGAGACAAAATATCATTATAAAATAAACGGAATTAATGTGGAATTTATCTTAAATTCCTTGGCCTAATCTAAACTTTGTACTTTAGTGATTTAAAAACCTTCTTTAGATGTAATTAAAACTCCATGTGACCACGTGACTAACTTAGATGAAAGCTTCCTATCCTGTTTCTTATCTAATTACTAATAATCGATTGTTCTCACCGGGGTAGAAATCGGTATTAAACAGTATATTTAAAAGCCTTGATTTTGTCGCTGAACAAAATTATTTTACTTAAATAATTTTATCAACTCGCTTTTATTAGCTTGGGCTGTATGTAACGGATTCTTTGAGCTAGAGCAGTCTAATTTATTCGAAACTTTGCATACGAGCCAATGACAATGCAATAATTTGTAAAAAAAAAAACAAAAATTAATCCTTCAAGAGATCTGAAATGCTTAGTAATATTATAAATGTGTGTCTGTCTGTCTTTTACCTCTTCACGTTTAATCCTACAAGCCCCATAAGGACACCGGTGACCGCGACAACAATAGAATACAATAGCATTTCCAAGGTTTCCCGATCGAAGGATTAATAAAAAAGCGTGTTTTTAAACTATTAAGGTCTTACTACAAAAGATTTAAACACCCGTTGAACAGTTGATTAGAGAAAAATTCCATACAAAATTGACTCAAAACAACTGTTCAACAGATGTTTCATTCTTTTGTGGTAAGACCGTTATTATTTTATATTGCAGCAGGAGATCACTAAGCGTGAGGTGCGCGAGAGCTCGTACGTGGTACGCGACTCGTCGTACAGCAGTGTGGAGGAGAAACAGCAACAGCAGTCTTTTTTATCCAATAGGCCCCCCCGCGACCCGACCGGGGGGGCCCGCACTGAACCGGATGCCACACACGCCCGATTCAGGTAGCTGACGAATAAACATCAGACACTGCCACACATCTCCTTGATGAGTGGCAGTCTTCTACAGTGCGTTTGTCGCGAAACTTTCTGCCGCGCACTGTAAAACTCTGAAACGAACTGTCACCAGCAGTATTTCCGGACCTATACGATCTGCAAACCTTCAAGAAAAGAGCGTATTCCCTCTTAAAAGGCCGGCAACGCACCTGCAGCTCTTCTGATGTTGCGAGTGTCCATGGGCGACGGTAGTTGCTTACCATCAGGTGACCCGTTTGCTCGTTTGCCCCTTTATTTAATTTTTAAAAAAACACTATGTATAGCATATATATAGCATCAATCTAGATAGGCATTTAGAAAGTGCGAATCTGTCTGTCTACGAAATCAATAAAAGCCGTAGCTTTAATTAAAGCATTAAATTACATGTGTTTATGGAAATAAATGTGATATTACTCCGTAAAATAAGGACATGAATGGCTCTATTTTAATTAAATATCGTCTCAAATGTAAATGAACGTGTTCGGATTTCCGCTCCTTTGACTGCCTCAAAACTTTAACCATTTAGTGCTCTTTTGAAACTTCGCAGTCCGTCTTTATTGATATCAATTCTTACTACGTAGGTACTATTCATTTTGTTCACATTTTCCCTTTAAAGATTTATTTACGAGAAATCAAAAAAAGGTTACGCGCGGCTCCGCTTCCTGCGTAAATAAGATATTCCACAAGAACCGTACATTTTCCCACAGAAAAAGTAACGTCCTTCCCCGCGGTCTACTCTATATTTATGTCAAAGAACATAAAAACCGGTCCAGTATTTCGTGAAGCTGACGCGTTCAAACAAACAAACAATACATCTTTATCAATTATTAGCTGTCCCAGTGAACTTCGTGTCACTTTAAAACCTTCCCTGGACTTCTACGAATATTTTAAGACTAAAATCAGCCCAATCCGTTCAGCTGTTTTCGAGTTTTAGCGCGTCTAACACGTTTATAGAAATCCATTTATATATAAAGATAATAAAGAAGATAATAATTATAAATAGTAACTATTATTATTAACAAAACCCCTAGATTAAAAGAAATAAAAATTATAGTAGGTAATGAGAGTAAGTAATAATAATAGTTACTTAATGAGATAATAGTATACGTAAGAATAATAGTTAATGGCTAATTTTAATCTCTCAGTTTTTACCAGTGTTTTTTTCTTTCTTTTTCAGACCAATTCAAAGGGATATCATTAGAGGTATCAAAGGTATAATCATTAAGCCTACATACAAAGGAATTTTAGGACAACCTGTTGAGTTTATAGGTAAAGTATTATTTTGGTATTTTTTGCGTTGACCACATAAATTCCCGTTACTGATGTGTTTTTTTTTTTCTTAAATTTAAAAAATTTTTGCACGTTTACAATTAAATCAAAATATAAATAAAAGTACCTAATACGTGGTATTTAAGCATTGACTTTATTTTTTGGTTCGGAAAACGTACACGATAATCTACTCGTATTCTGGAAATTGCACTGTTACGTAACTGCTATTTTCGCATGTACGCTTTTACTTTATTTCCGGGAATATTTTTTTATATTTTATGTTTGACAAGTACTCAATCAAAATAAATTCACGGAAAAGTTTTGAATACACTCCTTTGGTAAATATTATTTTCATGTTTTTTTTTCGATTATATTTCGCGGCATCTACACGTTGGAACATAATATTGTGGAACTTATTTTACATGCGAATAAGGACATGAAGAGAGTCTATCATGGTTCGACTCTGGATACTGTGGAGAGATGTCATAATATCAATCATCGCGCATACGGCATACAGTGTTAGTCTTTCGTATTATATACCTATCCAGCGTGTAAGACCAGCCTTTATATTTAATACCCAAGTCAAACATTGGCAAAACCTTCTGTCTGTGCTTGCTTACGAAACTACAAGCCAAGCTATCTACCTTTTTCTTGGCGGTAGTGAATTGGGGATATAGGCCGGGGTATGTGTGACTCTCTTGCGTAGTCTACCCACTAAAACCCCATGGTGCTCCACTCCTCGCTTAAGGCAGAGTTGCGGGTACGATGTAACTTACCACAACTAACCTAACCTAACCAGCGATCGTCCACATTGTGCAGACGCGTCACCACCCAGCTACACGGAGAGCCAAGCTATCTACCTAGCGTATTGACCATTTTAATCCCCCAGTGGACGCGAGCTCTGCTGGTCCAGGGCAGCTGGCGTTGGACCAAATAACTTACTCAGCTTTTTACCCTGCCATTTTATCTACCAGTGGACGCGAGTTCTGCCGGTCCAGGTCAGCTGGAGCTAGAAGTGTCTGGCGGTAACGGGACACTGGTGGCCAGCTCGGTGCGTCCGCTCGGCGGTCACAAGTATGTCGCCAGCTTCACGCCGAGAGTGCTGCGCCCGCACTCCGTCAGGGTCACCTTCAACGACGAGCATGTGCCAGGTTAGTGGATATTGTGTGCATGTGAGGTACCATGGCGTTAGGGGACAAATCTTAAGCGCAACGTGCCCCACACAGTCGGGGGACCTACGTAGTTTGGTCGATCGCGTTCCGAGCCGACAGATCACAATGAAAATTTACATGATTCGACCAAATCACGTTGGTCTGTCAACTGCTTAGGAATCAATTTCCTCGATGGGGCCTTCTATCGATATTCTCAGAATCTTCTATGAATAAAGAAAGAATAAGAATGTTATAATGTATGTGGTAAAAAGCTAAAATCACAGTCGTGACTCGTGTCTTAGGCTGATTTTAGAGTCACGCTGACCGCTCGCTGACCATCGGCGCCGACACCGAAATGTATGAAATATCAGCGCTGACCGCTACGCGTTATACAAAAACGCTTCCTACAATTTCATACATCTCGGGCCATCAGCGCCGACGGTGCGCGCGCAGTCAGCGTGACTCTAAAATCAGCCTTAGAACAAAATCATACTTAACTACCGACATATCAGTGGTCATTATTTGTTTCCTTAAGATCTCACTAAGTCCAGTAGTCATGTTCACTCTAACAATAAGTAAATGTAAATCTTCATAACACGTAATTATATTTGTGTACAAAAACACAAGTCTCGAGTTAGAGGTATGATACATATTACTAGACTATACTTATCTTAATTTCATGAAATTTATAACTCGTTACAAACTATCAATTCCTCGTACGAGGAACGTAAAAGAGCATCATGCGAGGATTACGGCGCGCGCTCGAAACTTTAAAAAGCCCCGCTTTTTATATTTCCGGGAATTTACGACCTCTAATTCCTTTATAACAAAATCCTCTTAGGAGGTTTTAGAGGCTGTTACGACTCGTTTGAACTTATTCAATACTGCATTGTATGCGTTTACTCGTAAAATGCAGCGCCTTTTTGCTTCTGATACTTTTAAAGTTTGACTTTGTACTTAACTAAGGGTTTGTTTTAGCAGCGACTGTAGGGACTGACAACAAAGGAATATGTACTCTTAACAAGTTTAGCTTATTGCTTACTTCTTTTAATACAAATAATATAATATTATTGTAGGTGCTTTTGGCAGAGTTAGTGCTCGACAGTGAATTACTTGTGTCTTAGTACGTTGTTCAGCTACGCCTGCAGTCGTTGCGGTCACTTTTAGAATAGTTAGCAAACGTAAACTTATGGCCCAAGTTCCTACAACGTATAGTCGAGAGCGAAGTTTTTTGATATTGAACTGTCAGAGGAATTATCTATAACAAGCCTGCTTACGTATGTTGGTTGAATTACAACTAACATTGAATTGACCTAATGCGACTTATAATTATTTTTGCATATAAATCAATTTCACAAACTGATTTTAAGGTGCCGAATTTGGTAGGTACTGAAAAGTGTGTAATTTTATAACTTGAAGAGTTATTTATTATCAAACAACATTGATAATGATGCTGAAAATTCAATTTACGTAAATAATTTCCTAATAATTTAATTCAAACATTGTAGGTTTCCAATCCGACTTGTTAATAAATGGATTGATTCAATTGCCGATAGACTTCTAAGCCGCAAACACAGCCCAACCGCATACCGATTGAGTACCCAATAATATATTATTATATCAACTTATTATAATTATTCGCTAAATAATTTGTGTAATATCTGAATACATCGTTTCCAGTTGATTATGCAAATTTTGACAGCAATAATTATTATGATTATTATGTTATTCTATTAATAACTAGCTGTTGCCCGCGATTCACGTGGTCTATTCTTCATGTTTACCAAATAACATAAAAATTGCTGCAGTAATTCTTAGATAATAAACAATTTCATATAATTTCCCCCGTTTTTTCCACATTTTTCTCTATTTCTTTGCTCCAATTAGTTTTAGCGTAATAAAATATAGCCTATAGCCTTCCTCAATAAATAGGCTATCTAACACTGAAAGAATTTTTCAAATCGGACCAGCAGTTCCTGAGATTAGCCCGTTCAAATAAGCCCTTTCAAATAATTTTCCCCCGTTTTTCCACATTTTCCTCTATTTCTTCGCTCCTATTAGTCTTAGTGTGATAAAATATAGCTTATAACCTTCCTCGATAAATGGGCTATCCAACAGTGAAAGAATTTTTCAAATCGGACCAGTAGTTCCTGAGATTAGCGCGTTCAAACAAACAAACAAACTCTTCCCAATTATAATATTAGTATAGATAAAATGAAAAGCATACCTATTGTTCGGTTATGTTACTCCGACTTTTTATATACTTAACTAGACGTTCCGCGCGGCTTCGCCCGTATAAATTAGATATTTCACAGACAAATTAATCCACAAAAAATCGCCTATGATCCTGTACGTGGTCTACTTCTTATCTCTGTCAAAGAACAGAAAAATTGCTTCAGTAGTTCGTGAGATATTTAAATAATTTCCCCCGTTTTTTCCACACTTTCCTCTATTTCTTCGCTACTATTAGTCTCAGCGTGATAAAATATAACCTATAGTCTTGCTTAATAAATGGGCTATCTAACTCTGAAAGGATTTTTTAAATTAAACCAGTAGTTCCTGAGATTAGCGCGTTCAAATAACATATAATTTCGCCGTTTCCACAGTTTCCTCTATTTCTACGCTCCTATTAGTTTTAGCGTGATAAAATATAGCCTTTCTCGATAAATGGGCTATCTAACACTGAAATATTTTTTTTATCGGAGCAGTAGTTCCTGATATTAGCGTATTCAAACAAACAAACAAACTCTTCCGCTTTATAAAATTAGTACTTATAGATAATATTACCTATATTTTCGAATAAGCCAAATTCATGCGTTTGTTTGGGCGGACCCAGGGCTACTGGCGCCTGTGTGCAAAAAAAGGATTTTGGCGCTCCTTTTGGCAAATTTTTTCGGTCCTTGGTTTTGGCGCCCCTAAAGATGGCAATTTGGCGCCCCTAGAGGATGACGCCCGTGTGCATTGCGGACATTGCACATATAGCGGGGGCCCTGGGCGGACCGATGTACCATCGAAGAAATTGATTCATGGACAGTTGACGGACCTACGTCATTTGGTTGGATTATGCTAATTCAATATCAGTCATGAATCATGACTGACCTACGTAGTTTGGTAAAGTTATGTCAAACCCAGCCGACAGATCATGACTCACGATCTGTCGGCTGGGTTTGACATAACTCTGCCTACGTATCAACTTCTCTGAAAGTATAAGGTCTACCAGAATCTGATGGCAAATTTTGACAGCAGATTTTCCAAAAATATCCTTGATCATTGGATAAATTTTTATATTTGCATGTTTCACACACAGAATCAGCCGCTATAAGGAAAAAAAGGATCAAAATGTTTTATTCCAACTACCCCGGTATTGCTAGAGTCAATTTATTTTCTTACTTTTCGCCATCAGATTCTGGTAGACCTGCAGAAGATGTTGTCATCACCTTGTATTGTGATTTGTATTACTACACGTATCATAGCCACGCACGGTTTTGAATTTAAATAATATCTCAAAAAGCTAAAATCGCAATTCATACTCCTTTGGCGCAAATCATGTTTTAAGCAATTAAGATAAAATCTCATTTTTCTTCAAAGTATAATATTATACAAGGAAACATGTCGACAATATGAATATTCTTATTTCTCCCGGAGGGGATGTTATCTAACCGCAAAATTTGTATATTTCGCTGGTAAATTTTGCTTTCGAGTACACCACGTAACGCAATTAACATCTTGCTGGGTCGCTGGAAATATCAACTTTAGTGGAAAATACTTTACCTCCTGGATAATTGCTGAAAATGTTTGCTCAAAAAGTAAAAACACTTATTCAAAGGATAGGAAAATACGTCCGATTTTAAATTAAATTACAGTTTTCATAAATGAAACGCAAAATACAAATTCAATTAGGTAAAATCGTATAATATGTATGTCGCAGTCCACTGGTTAAAAAAGCCGTTCAATCAAACAGCTAGTCCTTTGACTGAATAACGCCATTCAATCTCACGGCTAGCTTTTTAATTGAATATTTCAGTCGCTTAAAACGTTCAACACTACAGCTGATTCAAGCCGCCGCCGTTTGATTGAATTAGTTCAGCGCTCACCACCGCGGCGCTAGGTGCGTTTTGTTTACAATATGGCGTCAACTAGCCAGTGTTTTGTGATTGTATTAAGATATTTTTCGTAAATATACGTTTCAAGTGTTATTAAAGTGACAGAAATTATGAGGGCACATACGAGTGAATCAAAATTTAAACAAATATTCTAATTTCGACGAAAAATTACGGGATTTTGAAATTCATCACGAAGGTATTAATTTTGCAATTAACGTGTTCAAAATGAGTTAGAATAGAATTTATTCTGCTTATTATCATTGCGCTTGTGTAATAATAAAACTAAACTAATAGTCAGCTTAGTTAGTTACTTTTATTATTACACAAGCGCAATGATAATAAGCAGAATAAATTGTATTCTAACTCATTTTGAACACAATTGCAATTTATACCTTCGTGATGCATTTCATAATCCCGTAATTTCTCCTCGAAATTCGAATATTTGTTTAAATTTTGATTCACGGATCGTATGTTCCCCCATAATTTCTGTCACTTTAATAACACTTGTAACGTATATTTACGAAAAATATCTTAATACAATCACAAAACACCGGCTAGTTGACGCCATATTGTAAACAAAACGCAACTAGCGCCGCGGTGGTGAGCGCTGAACTAATTCAATCAAACGGCGGCGGCTTGAATCAGCTGTAGTGTTGAACGTTTCGAGCGACTGGAATATTCAATTAAAAAGCTAGCCGTGAGATTGAATAGCGTTGTTCAGTCAAAGGGCTAGCTGTTTGATTGAACGGCTATTTTAACCAGTCGGCTACGACATATATGTATAATATGTACGAAAAAGTCAAAATATAAAATATATCAAACTTATAATAATTAATGATTGTACATACATAATATTATATCATATTATTATTTTATATTGTACCGACTACCGTGTACGTATGTATGACATAATGTTGTTGTTATAATGTCTGGTTATAAGTAATTCTGATATGATTTTAGTCCAAGAAACATTACTAGTGAATCGCATTTCAGCAGATATACAGATTTATATAACAATTTAAAAGTAAACCGAGCAACAATGGCTCAATACCTCGATGAGCCGGCTACAGGAAATACGAGTCTCATAACGTTATAACGTTATAACGTTAGGGAACAATAAGGATCGACTCGTCCCACGAGGGCGGGCAAGCGACGGGCGAGCATAAATATTTGCGACTATCTTCTGTAAATAGTTATGACGACGGTGGAATATTGAACGTTTATGCGGTTAAAAGTATAAAGTATTATTGTATATTTAGGGATGAATAAGTTATTTAGTGTTTAGTGTGCCAGTAGGTACAGGCTAGGGCCTGTACTTATATTTCGTCAATGTATAGTTCTTGCAATCTACGAGTGCGCGTCGCCCTTAGTTGTGTGATATTTATACACGCGTACATGGCTCGCTCGCTACTGACTGCTCCGTCGGGTACGCACACTAACGAAAATGTCTATTCACATTTCCAACTACAAATAAAGGCGACGCGCACTCGTAGATTGCAAGAACTATAATAATATTATGTTGATTTAAATATACAGTATACTTGTTAAAATTAAAATTTTTGAACATTTTTTTAAACTTTCATAGTCAGTTGGCGGATCTGCGTAATTGGATCGCGTTATGTCAAACTCAGCGGCCAGCCGATAGAGCACAATTCAAAGATAACATTGAATTGACATTATCCGACCAAATTACGTAGGTCCATCAACTGCCTATGAATCAATTTCTTCGATGGTACATTATGACTCAGTTCGACCGAAACGGGTCGATGGACAATAAACGTGACACACGAGAGCCGAATCCGGATTCCGAAGTAAAGCTCAGAATATTACGAATGTTATCGTAGTTAAATTTTACGTGTGGATTAATAAGGGTTTTCGGTATTTCATTTGCCACTAGATGTAGGCCGTAGTTCAAAATATAGACAGTAGACGACGCCCGCAACTCCGTTGCGCCAAAATTCGTTTATCGTGCGGGAACCGTACATTTTTCCGGGATAATAAGTATCCTATATTCTTTCTCGGGACCAAAGTGTTTCCAAACCAAATTTCAGCAAAATCGGTTCAGCGGTTTGAGCGTGAAGAGGTATCAGACAGACAGACACACTTTCGCATTTATAATATTGGTATGGATTATGACAGCTATATGACATATGACAGCGGTTTGACACGATAGTACCCTTAAGGTGCCGGTCGCAGCGACACTACTGGTTTGTAATTATTTTTATAAAATGCCCTCACCACTCTGCAGCAAGCGACACGCAGCTCTAGCGACACTTAGTCATAGAAATACATAGAAACCAGTAATGTCGCGACAGCTTCATGTAGGTAGCCGGCTTTCAACTTGCACCTACTACATAGCGGCAACTGGTGGCAAATGGACTATCAAGAAACCAAATGAGGATCCAACAACAGCAGCTAACCCTGAGCAAATCAAAAACTAAAATGTAATTGTCAAAGCATTGACAGCAGCACATAAGAAAAACACTGCGATTCAAATGTAAAAAAATATTATTGGAGTGAAGTTCCTGCCCCGTGTATTATATTTCTCTATGGAAGTTCCTTATTTTCCACAGTATAGATCGTAACAGCGACCACATAATATTATAGATTACTAGCTGTCTCGGTGAACTTCGTGTCACTTAAAAACCTTCCCTGGACTTCTACGAATATTTTAAGACTAAAATCAGCCCAATCCGTTCTGCCGTTTTCGAGTTTTAGCGGGACTAACACATTTGAAAATCCATTTTTATATATTGAAGAGTATAATAACACTCACTCACTCACTGCGGCGCAGCGACCCAAATTGAGTCTTGGCCTCTGACACAAGCACACTAAACCAGAGTATAACAACAGCCAAACCAAATCCAAAAGGCTTTAATAAGTAAAATAGTCGGACTGCTGAACAAATTAAATCAGCATAAACAGGCGACAGCAACACTTCCAAAATTTGATTTTTGCTCATAATATATCATCTATTCTTTCTCCTATTACGTAAATTCTAAAAGTGTTTGTTATTTTCCAATATTTCTGTTCAATTGTTTGTTATTTTCTCTAATTGAAAGACAATGTTTTGAATTTATTTTTTAACTAATTAGCAGAATTGTTTATTTACAACTAATTTGTCTTTCGATAGCATTCCAAGAAAACATTTTAATTAAAAGTGTATCGGCAGTATTCTAAGAAAACAATAATTAATTACTTAAAAAGCTCTGAAGAGTAAAAACATCTGTGTTGTTAGAGTTAGAAATTCGTATTTTATTTATATATTTTTTGGAAGCTTTTGCCCGCGGCATCGCCCTCGTTAAGACTTAAGAAGCATTATTATTAATTAGGTATCAAATTCTTAGCCCGATCGGTTAAATTCATCGAGCCCCATACGCTCACCGGTGAACGAGACACAATAGAATATCTATTGTGTCTCGTTTTCCCACGATCGACGGGTTAAAATTGGCAAAGTTTCATATAAATTTTCATCCCTTATTTTATCCCCTTAGGGGTGGAATTGATAAAAATCTTTTCTTGGATGCTTACACCATAACATCTACCTGCAGCCCAATCCGTCCAGTGGTCTGGGCAGTGCGTTGATAGAGTGTACCGCGGTATCACAATACTAGGCGGTGACAGTGTTGCGGCTTCGGCCTCATTCAACTCCTGCTTCATCTTCTGCCTCCATGCCATTATTTCTTTAAAACTTTGCGTTTAAACTCCAGCGTGGTAACGCTGGAGTTCAAACGCAAATCACTGTATACTGGGTTGCGAGTGGTAACTCGCAACCCAGTATACAGTGATTAATAAACATAATCAACGCAACGCAACGGATCAATGTGGTTTAGCTAGGGTTTAGCTCTTACCCACCTCTCTGCCGCTCCGCCGGCGTAGGACGGGAGTGCGGAGGCGTCGCTACGCGAACCTCCTAACTCTTGTCTAACGGGGCTCCGGGTCAGGATGGGAACCTGCCCGGCTTTGTCAGTCCCGGCGCCGAGGAAGTCCGGTCCGAGGCAGACCGGCCAGTCGTGGAGGGAGTCCCGTGTTTGTTAGATCCGGGATAACCCTCCGTTATACGCCTGAAGGCGAGCCGCAGCTGGTGGTTTTAGTGAGTAGGAGTCTCACATACCCCCGGGGTACCCAACCCGGGGCACCCATGATGGGTTTCCCCTGCGTTAAAGGGTTTAGCTCTTAGGGCGCATTAGTCGTTAACTCGTACCGCGTACGGTATACTGCATACGGGGAGTCTATTGGTCGTGGCATCCGTTTCAGAAATCGGGTGAAGCCAAACGAGTGTAATTTGTGAGTTGTGACTTGTGAGTGGCAGAATTTCTGCCGGCAGAAATTCTGCTGCATTCGGTTTTCATACAAAGGTCCTGTTTGATTCACACGAGCGTAATTCTGTGAGTCATGATTTGTGTGAAAAGATATTTACGTGACCGAAATTCTGCGACTCACAACTCATAAATTACGCTCGATAAATTACCCTTAGCTACAAGTGCAGCAGCATTTTAAGTTGGAGATAATGGGCCTTAAAATACCCACACTAATATCCGTAAAAGTAGTTTTCTCGGAAACAATAAAATCTGTATCAATGATTAGCACCATTTCGAATCTATAACAACTCGTGAATGCTTTCTCCAGCTTAATATGGGATTTCCGTCGCGTTACGACAACGTTATGTGAGTTTTGTTAAAATGTTTAAAATAGAAAGTCCATTGTATGGAACATGTAATAAAGTATAATTGCCCGCTCTAAACGCGAGCACTGAGTCAGATTAGCCAGCACCATCGCGCAGACTTTTTGTCAAGTCCGGTTTTTTTTAATGAAAAAGCGGAATTATTTGAAATGCGGGCTACAGTAAGAAATATTTTTAAGGTTTTATTATTGGTTTTGAATTCAAATTGAAATATCAACAAAATAGCCAAAATAGATACTTACTTAACTTTGTTACAAAAATAAATACCTACGCCTTCGACAAATTTCCATCAAAATGTGTTTTGAGGTGTTAACTATTACTACACTATTTAAAGGTTTACATTTTGTGCTTTTATTTAATACATTATGTAGATATGTAATATAAAACTGAGCTTATAATTTAGAAGTTTGTTATAGCAATAATTATTATTATCTCTATGAAAGTATTTTTATACCAGGATCCATTAGTACCTACTTCCTCGAGCTAAGTCGCGCGTGTGAACTAATGGACATTAAGTAATACAGTGAAGTTGGCCTTCCTATCCTTGCGAGTAGCGACCCATGCCGCCCGAGCTTTGTACTTGGTGTAGAGTAAAATGAAACATATAGCCTATGTCAGGGGTTCCCAAGTGGCAAGAGGGGCGCCGTGAGTCGATCCTCCATCCCTATTCGAAACCGCAAGTATTATAAAATAAAATAATAATATTATTTATTTAAAGAAGATAGATGATTAAATATTTGTACTTTTTTATTTACCTCATTTACCTGATTCACCTAACTATAATCATTAAAAATGTTTTACTTTACTGAGTGACAAAAATTGTGACGTATGCCGTAGGCTGAAAAAGATTGGGAACCCCTGGCCTAAAGTGGCATTTAATTTGAATTTTTGTCGGTCGCGGTCACTTGCCGCGTTGATCGGAACGGTACCTTTAGACGTACTATAGTAAGACTGCGTAATATAAAAACAAACGGCGCGTGAAAACGTACCCGAAGCTTAGATTATAAGGGAAACATTACTCCAATGTACCATTAAGGTCGTCCCCCCAGCAAACGACCTTGGCCATACATTTGCCGCGTTGCCGAGATCGCGCCAAAACCCTATTATTTTTACTTAACTTAGTTCAAAATTGTCCTAAAAAAAAATTCAAACGGCGAATATGTAGTTTATGATATTGTCGATCTATTGGCGTGAGTTTCAAATAAAAGTAATTTGTAAATCCTAAGGAGATGCTGAATGTATGCTTGAATTTTAACAAATTGGTATTACTTTGGAAGCTGATATCATGAGTATAAGAAACAAAAATAGAAAATTTAAAACGATAAAAGGAATGTTGATATACTGAAGATTATTGCTGTATTTTTATTATAATTTTGTAGCTTTCAGATTATGAGTTTATAAGGTTTTAAATACGGTCAATTACGGAATCTCCGGACGGAACGCCCTTAAAGGTTACGAGAGTAGTTTTATGTATTACGCATAATATAAGAACGAAATCACTAAGGTATTCCTACTCATATTTGAAGCGTTTTGGGTGGAAACCCTAGGTGCATGCAGGGGGCCAGGGGCACATAAGCTTTTTAAACAAATATCTGAGAAGCTTATATTGAAGCCACCCGAGACCCCAGAGCCGGAAGCTACCTGGCACAGCGGATAGCAATTGCCATCCAACGTGGCAATGCTGTCAGCTTGCTAGGCACTCTGCCAGATGGGGATGACCTGGAGAAGTTTTTCTATTTATAGTTTTATGCTTAAAGTTTGTATTTTTTAGTGTTTAGATTATTATCTGTTAACTTATCACTATTTCATTTATTAATAAGTGTTCAAATAAGCTCCTTTTAGTAGACGTTTCGATGCTCCCTAAGGTACTTGCTGTTGTTACTTGTACGAAAATCGTAATATTAACAATTTTGCTCAGCTGCCGACTATCGTCGAAAAGTATTATGTAACTAGATGAAGTCCGCAATTCCGTTGAGACGTAATTCCTATACAATATTATATAGCGCGGATAACGTAAATTTTTCCGCAATGAAAAGTATCATTTGTCCTTCACCAGGAATCAAAGTATATCCATACTTATCAAAATCGGGATTAAGCGTGAAGAGGTGACATACAGACAGACACACTGTCGCATTTATAATATTAGTAGGGATGTCAGATAAATGGATTCATAGACAGATGGCAGACCTATATAATTTGGACGGGTTATATGAAGCCTTGGTGACAGATCACGACGTGATTTAGGCCATCTACGCGTGAATGTCTTTTCATACAAATCATGACTCACAAAATTACGCTCGTGTGAATCAAACAGGACTTTTGTATGAAACTGAATGAATGCAGCAGAATTTCTGCCAGTCGAAATTCTGCGACTCACAATTACTCACAAATTACGCTCGTTTGGCTTCGCCCTTAAGAGCTCTCCTGACTCAAAAAATCAAACATCGTCCTTCTCTCTTCACACTCACGCCCGTCTTTCATATGCCAGGTGAAAAAGGACGGCGCGGAATCATCGCCAAATTAGTTTTACTTTTAATAAAAGACGAACTATGATGATTATGAAAAAAGTGTATTGAGCAAATTTAGGTTTTATCAATGCCTTTTTAGATATTAAAAAATATTAAAGAAAAGACAGCAAACTTCGAAGATCCAAGCAAACATGTGTCTAAAACAAGGTATTTTGTAAAAAAGAAACTATCGAGCATTTTTTCAGTAATCGTGTTTTCGTCTTGAGCATTTAATCTTCATGAACTGAAGTTACTTGTGTCACAGAATATAATATATTAGTTGTACCAACTTGTGTCAAAAAATCAGCTTTCTAGACCTTACAGATTTTGAGATCTTGGTTTAAGTATGTAGTCAAGTTAGGGTCAGGTGCGCTCTTAATGGTGATTTCGACTCATGTGTGCGTATTTATTTCTCTGATGGTACCTACTGGCTTACTATACTTACTTACTTTGATATGGCCAAAATGGAACACATGTACCCTACTGGGTACATGTGTTCCATTATATCAAAGATTATATCAAAGATGAACCACGTCATGAAACTACGAAAGGCCGGTCCTAAAAATCATCCTAAACCATTGAGTTATAATAATTTTATTAATTATAATAAGTGCAGAGTACTTCTAAACGTTATATATTTGTGATAAAAATTTACTACAGGTACGTGTAATAAAAGTTTTTATGTGACATAATATGATAATATTGTATTGTTATTTGTTTGAAAAAAAATTGTCAAGGCTTGTAATAATAATTATTGCAAAAGAAGCTTCGCACAAAAAATGAGAAGAGGAGTAATTGGTACCGGTTATAAAAAGTACTCACTGGTAAATTATACCTGGCCCATCTCGGGTTTGGGACAGTTAGTCCCATCATCTGTATTCCATTCATTGACTCGCCTCATTCGTGCCGGTGAAAGGAGCTTTTTACTCACTTGTTGATATCACACCTGTTACGATGTTTAAATGTTTTTTATAGCGTTGTTTTGTTTTATGCCAAAATCTATAAGTATACCTATAATAATTATCATAATTAACAATTAAAAACGTTATAAAAGTATTATTTTTAAATTGTTTGTGCTTATTTTAATTTTGAAAGTTGGCCTTATTGTTAGTAATAAGTACCTACAGAATGACTGGATTTGCATTTCTAAATACCTGCTGTTCACCAGTTGTTTGGTAAAAAAATCAATTAACAGGTTTTGCTACCGAAAGTGTAGACGTACTAACTTTCGATTTCAAAGTCAAAACCAAACAGAATCTGTCAGTTGACAGAAACATTAACTTTAACATTTATTGCAACAATAATTTGTCATTCAAAAGTTCATCTCATCCGTACAGTCGGCTACATAACGCTAAACTTTCGCAATAAATCAACTGTCGGCGAGTGTACTAAGCTCTCGAATTCCTCGGCGCCATTTTGAATACCTGCGTGACGTCACGGCTGGGCGCGACGCCCGCGCACCGCCATACCTCACTTCTCAGTCCTCACTCGCGCAGAGGCGATGCCTCACACAAAATGCAGTTTCACCGTGTGTTCTGTTTACGTGTTCTGTGCTCGTAGTCTCTCTGCTCTTTGTGCCTAAGAACAGTTGAGTACGTGTGTGTGCTAGTGCTGTGCCCAAAGGAGTTTAATACTCGACCCCATTAAGTGAGTATTTGCATGTATCGAGTTCGCATCCGTCTGGGGAAGTGTGGGCGAGACACGTCATATAGCCTTAAAGCCTCCAGATAGTTATCATCTAGAACGAGTTGTGCAAGGCCAACATCAACTTAAACATTTCTTTGCGGCACCCTCGAAATGACAGCTGCATTGAAACAAATGAACGGTCACGTTCTAAAGCGAATACGGAATATCTGTAACACAACAATCAAAGAGTAAAGACGAAGGGACTACGTGAGATTTTAGAACTTAACAGTACTCTTACCTATTGTAATTTTGTAGGCTTGAACGCTTTAAACTTTAAATATCTTGTAAAAGTGCAAATATACTGAGCTGTAGTTGCAAGGTTCTAAGCTGGTTTAAAGTTTAACAAGTTACAAGACCATCTTTCTGACGAACCATACCATGCTTTCTTCTTACAAATAATAAAACTACAATACTTGTAAGTATAGGTACTTGTATAATTACAATAATAATAGAATTGCAACTTAATGCCTCAATAGGTAGGTAAAATATATTACTATACTGCATTTCATTAATGCAAATTGCTAACATGTTATTAATCGATTCAATATTGCAACCTGTCATAATTACATTAACAATGATAAATTAACTTATATGTACAATTAGTTAGCCGGAAAGATATTTTCATGTAATGAACAAAATTAGATACTATGGTCTATGAAATTACATATTTAACTGCTTGATAGTTTTCCATACTATTCTTTATCATACTAATATTATAAATGCGAAAGTGTATCTATCTCTTAACTCTTCACGCCCAAACAGCAGAATCGATTTTGCTGAAATTTGTCATGGAGATACTGTGAGTTCTAGGAAAGGAAAAAGGATACATTTCATCCCGGAAAAATGTAAGGTTCCCGCGAGATAAACTAATTTTGGCGCAGTGTAGTTGTGGGTGTTAACTAGTTTAGTAATAAATTATGTAATTTTACAACAAAATATAGTGTTGTTACAATATTACTAAATAGCTCGTGATCATGACTTTTTATTACATAAAGTATTTGAGTTGAGGTCGTCGTTACGGTCATGGATAATTCTAGAAAATTTAATGTTAATTAGAGTTTAATTAAACTATCTACTTAAAAATTTTAAAACAGTTGCTTTAGATCACGATTTGTCAGGCTCAGAATGTTGCACAAAAAAGATTTGTTGGACATAGAACTTAGTAATATATTGATAGAACTATACGTTTGAATATATTGAAAAGTAAATAGCTAAAACCAAAATATTATTTTCAAAGTAACTGTATTTTTTAATTATTTTTCTATGCCAATTGCCTATACTTATAGTATGCTAGCCAAATTAACTGCCCTTTCATCTAGTAAATCAAGATTCAAGGCATTATTGATTTTATCAATTATTGAAAATTGTTAAAAATGCTCTAAAATTCATCCAGTAGCATATCCTCGCGAATTGTTAATACTTGGGCCACACAGCGACACAATTATTCGCGGGATGGACGAATAAATTTTACACAACAATAAACATTGGCACGTTTTTTGCATTGCATTCGTGACGGTCGTCACAGCGAGGTCACAGTTATATTAAGTATGTGTTTACTATTTAGTATATAATGATGTACATAATGTTAATTGCACATAAACTAGTGTTCAAAGAAAACATTGCTATTAGTAATCTGGATAATTAGTCTTCAATTTTTTCTGTTACCAATTGATTTGTATACATCATATTGTACCCAATTCTGACATACTGAAAGGTCATGACAATAAGAATTATAGTCGTGATGATGATGATAGCTAAGATTCCCTTTCAACCTGCGAGGAAGCCACCCGGAGTCACGGGCAAGCGGTCGTGAACAAAGAGCGACGAGCGTTGAACTCTTTTGTAGGGATCGTTTAGCACCCTCACAGTTTTTTTCTTGACGCTCCAAAATGCGCCTTATTTTTAGAAACTTAGGAATAATTTTGCTTTGCACGCGTTGCCTGATTGATGGGATACGGCGTGACTGTAAATTGATTTGAAATTATGTCCGTAATGAGGTTTTAATAATGTGAGATCTTTTTGCGAGCCTTCGTGACCTTTTGTGCTTTAAAATTTTGCGATGTCAGTTAACAGTTTTTTTTTTTAAATAACTTAATGGTATAATAAATTTTAAATACCTAGGTCAACGCCCTCGTCTTTAAAAGTTGAAAAATTAGCATGCGAATTTGGCTTTTGTAAGTGGGTTTTAATACTTCGATCGGAGGTTCTAGGAATTCCCACGAGCACCGGTGCTCGCGCGGGGCCTGCAATTAAGATACTTTTAAAATAATTCTAATCCGCGTTGATCTGTAGATAGCCTTCTAGTCCATATCGATTGTTATTAAGTATTTTTTATTCATATTATATTTTATTAGTGTAACAGTTTATTTAAACAACAAATTTCATTGAGGTTGTTAGCATAACAATATGTACATAATATTTTACTTTACACAGGTGGAATTTATAATATTACTAGATGTTTTCCGCAACGACAAAGCACCAAACATTTTTCGGGGATACAAATTATCCTATTTTTACTGATACTGCAAGTTGATTGTAAACTATATCGTCAATTTTAAAAGTGGTTCACATACAGAATAACAACTCTATCCAAAAACTGCATTAAAATCTACTTTCAAGATTTAAGCAAACACGCGGCGGAAGCGATTTTAATAAATTACAAAAAATAATACTTTCACAAAAACAAATATAGTATTAGCTCACTTAACTCAACATTATGTAGCTATTTGGCTTGGGTGATGTAATAAAAATACATTACATATGCCTATTTACTTTCATAATGTTTATTTTGCTTATCGACCTAAACTTTTGAACACGTAAAAGTGATAGATGGAAGCTTATCGTGATAAGTTTTTTAAAATAACATAACATAAAACATGAATACATCATATATTATTATATAACTATAGGTTGAGATAATATTGTTTTGTAGTAACCTACAAAACATCACCGTGCATACGAAAGAAGACGGTTAACTCTTCACAAAAATTATAACATCTTGCTTTAATCAACAACCAAAATTATTGTAACGAGAGCTCAAAAAAATCCAAAATGCTTATTAGTATGTAAATGAGACTGCACTAGTTTATGGAAGTAATAAAAACCTACTTTTCTTAATTATTTCTGTAATAACAACGTAGAATTGTGTAAATAGTTCATTACGCTCACGATCTCAATTTTATGTAACGTGACGTAATTCCGATTTTATTACAAACTCAATTAAAAGTTTCATAAGTATATTACATCGAATTTTCTAAAACGAGATCCAACAGATCGGGTTAGAAACCAGATAGAAAGTTACGTTGGTTTACGTAAACGTACAGTCGTATATCACACGGGAAACGAAGTAAAAATTAATGCGATGCTATTAATGATTCTCATTGACAAATTAGCTAGTCAGCATCGCATATTAAACGTCATAATGCATAAAATTAAGCGACTTTTACTGATGCTAAAGATAGTTAATCTGCACTAGAACTGTAACATTGCATTGCAAACAAACTACAAAGAAAAATATAAGTAATAATCAGTGGTTGCGAGTCTATAAATCTCTGTGTAAAGTAGCAAAAACAAAAAAATAACGGGTTGTGGCAGCAGAATAAAAAAACGAAACATGTGGTGTAAGTATACATTTTTAGTAAAAAGACAAGGTTATTAAATACTTCCTTTACTACGCTGGGCTGCGTTGTAGTAGTCGTTTTGTAGAGTCGTGTATACCTGTAGGAGAGTATTCAGAATCGCCTTTTTGTGAGTAATTTACCTGGATTCTGTTATTAGTACTTATTAGCTAATTGCGATTTTGATAAAGTCTAATAATCTTTAAAAGTCGTCTAATATTTAAAAAGATAAAGTCCTGTCACAGAATTCAGAAACTATATTATGCTCTTTACTAACTCATAGTTTAAAAACATGTAATTAGTTGAAGATCTAGTCCAGACGGTGAATATATTATTATTATTAGCTCTTATTGACTACATAAAGGAAGTCAATAAAGCCTCTTCTATAACTTTAACGCTTTTCGTAGAAATCTTAACATTTTAAGTAATTTGCAGAACAAAGCGGCAAAATGTTCTACATAGTTACGGCATTTGACTTTGTTGTAAATTGTTGGTGATTACTGCCGGTACTTTGTTTCTGTTGTAAGTCGTTATCGAGAAAATTTCCAGGTGTTTTGACGTACTTTACGTAACAAAACAACATCGCATTTTACTAAAGTGTTTTAACGACCTAATTGTTTCTAGTCTTGTATATGTAAAAAGGTTGAACCTATTGGACTTTAAAGTACTTGAGGCATATGAGATAATTAGAAGCTAGCAGTCTAAGACCAATCATTAATCTATGTTGGCAGTCTTAAGATGACCACACTGTAGAAATGCAAAAGAATAGAAGCATTGCAAGTGATGGATTTAAGAGATAATCTGACAGGTTTCACATTTTGTCGGTTACTTTACCTATCGCAGATAGAATAAGCTTTGTCTATAGGAACTGTGCAAAGTAGGCAGTTCCCAAATTCTAGCACCAAATCGAATCTTAGTTTCTTGTTTATCACAAAAGTTTATTGTCCGTGTTAGACACATTTAATGGTTTTAATTATTAAGAGCTTGACAAATAAAGTATGGAGTTTACGTCGAAAACTTCATTAAGGGCTCCCACACTAAACTGCAAATTTGCATCGCATCGCAATATATATATTGAGTTTTGTTGCAGACTTTTGCGATACGATGCGAATTCGTAGTTTTATGTGGGAGCCCTAAATGAAAGTTAAGTTATCAATAAATCTCTGATTGCGGCCGACAATCTTCTTAATCTTAATGCTTACAGTTTACATCAAAACAGGTTACACGCTGATCAAGGCCACTGGTCAGTGTGTAACCTGTAACGTGACACTGTAACCCGACAACCGCCGGAACGATCAGGCCGCAACCAGCGTATTCAATATCCACTATCCGCTATACTATAGGGCAGGGGTCACCAAATGGCGGACCTCGGTCCGTATCCGGACCGCCAACCCATTGTATGCGGACCAAGCATTTTTGGTTTCGACTTACTGATGAACATCTGATCATTAACTTTTCTCAATTATAATAAATGTAAGTACTTACTAAATAAATATTTTTTATAGAATGTGTGGACCGCGAATGTAATTTCATTTCTTAAATGGACCCGAGCAAAACTAATTGGTGACCCCTTCTATAGGGGCTATCCGCCCAAGTGTCGAAAAGGTTGGCAAGGGTGGCCAACCTTTTCGACACTTGGGCCAAAATTCGGAAGTAGATTTTTTCCTACCTCCTAGAAATGCCGCAGTTGAAAAACAATTCGTTACCCCAGGAGGGTACCAACTGCGTTGGAGAATCCCTCTCTGGACGTCCATGCTCAGGAACCCCTGGAACTGAACGTGGACGTCCAGGCTGCCCCTCGTATCGAGGGCAAAACTGCGCTCCAATATGCCCGGGGCAAGAGCAAACACACTAAGGCACCCCCCTCGATTTTAAGGGGATTAAACTCAAACCTTAATGCCTTCCATTACCACCTGGAGACGGCAAAGCCGGCTTTGCTCTTTTTAACCGAGACGCAGATATCATCTCCGAGTGACACATCATACCTTTCCCACCCAGGGTATTAACTCGAACACTCCTTTCTACATATCAGAGATGATATCAGCTCTCGCCGCCTCAGCAATCTTGAGGTCATGGAATGGTCGATCTTATGGCTTCGCATAGATTGCGACGACCACCCTCGCGTCTATGCGTGCCTATACAGGTCCCATAGTGGTGACCCCGAGACGGACCGACTCTTCGAGCACCTGCAAGCTGCTTCAGATTTTGTGCAGCAGCAGATCACATCCGCAGAGATCATAATACTTGGCGACTTTAATGCCCACTGGCCGACTGGCTCAATTCCAGTAAAACTGATCATGCGGGGAGATCTGTCAGCAACTTTGCCCTTGCGAACGACTTGACACAACTGGTTACTACGCCTACGCGAATCCCAGATGTGGATAGTCAGAATCCTTCCTTGTTGGACCTCCTGCTGACTTAAAATCCTGACGGCTACCAAATATCCGTAACCGCACCACTTGGTTCATCGGATCATTGCCTTATCAGGAGTTCTGTGCCACTTACGACGGTGTTAAGACAGCGTGCTGTTAAATACCGTCGTGTGTGGCACTACAAGTCAGCAGACTGGGATGGGATGCGGTCGTTTTGCATCCTATCCTTGGGGGCAAGTGTGCTTCTCGCCGGATGATCCTGACAACACTGCTAACTCTGTTGCCGATGTGGTGATGCAGGGGATGGAACTTTTAATTCCGTCCACTGTAGTGCCAACTGGTGGCAGATTTCGTCCCTGGTTTGGTTCATCCCCCAAAAAAGCTTCTCGTCAGAAGCAGGAGGCTTACCAATCCTGGGCCAACGCAGTGTCTGCTCGGGATTTAAATACCAGCACATATAAGAAGGAGTACAACCTCTAGGTCCCTCAAGAAAGAGATTACTCGGGCAAATCGGGCGTTCCCTTGATATCCAAAAGTCGAGTGGGCCTGACGGAATCTCGCCTATTGTGCTCCGGTCTTGACGCGTCTTTTCCGGCTCTCCTATTCTGCTGGCATCGTCCCGGCTTCCTTGAAGACAGCCTTGGTGCACCCCCGATCCCCAAAAAAGGTGATCGCTCAAATCCTTCCAACTACAGACCAATCGCTATAACCTCTCTCTTCTCGAAGATAATGGAATCCATTATCAATAGCCAGCTTCTTCGATACTTGGACGGCCAGGGATTGTTAAGCGACAAACAATACGGGTTCCGTAAGGGTCGCTCGGCTGGTGATCTCTTGGCGTAGCTGACTCATCGTTGGGCTCAGGCAATTGAGTCGAAGGGAGAGGCATTGGCTGTTAGTTTGGACATTGCGAACGCCTTTGATCGGGTTTGGCATAAAGCGCTGCTATCAAAGCTTCCATCATACGGGCTGCCCGAGAAATTATGTAAGTGGGTCACTGGTTTCTTAGCAGACAGAAGCATAAAGGTCGTAGTTGACGGCGAATGCTCGGAAACTCACTCTGTTAATGCTGGTGTCCCTCAGGGCTGTGTGCTATCGCCTACTCTACTCTTACTGCATATCAATGACATGCTGCAGACCAGCGGCATTCATTGCTATGCGGATGACAGTACAGGTGATGCTGTATATACCGGCTCCCACAATATTTCTCGGCAAAATGTCACTGAGAGTCGAAACGAACTTGTGTCTAAAGTGGAGAATTCATTGGAGAAGGTCTCTGAATGGGGTAGACGTAACTTGGTCCTATTCAACCCCGCCAAGACACAAGTCTGCGCGTTCAGCACTAAAAAGTCACCAATGGTCGTATATCCTCGTTTCGAGGGCACATCTTTAACCATCTCCCCTAGCATTGAAATACTTGGCGTCAACATATCGAGCGAAGTGCAGTTCCGATATCATCTAGAGGGTAAGGCCAAATCAGCCTCGAACAAGCTTGGTGTTCTTAACAGAGCGAGACAGTACTTCAGTCCGGACCAACGCCTACAACTCTACAAGGCGCAGGTTTGGCCTCATATGGAATATTGTTCTCATCTCTGGGCAGGGGCGCCAAAATACCAACTGCTCCCTCTGGATCGTATCCAACGAAGGGCCGCTCGAATTGTTGACTGCCATAGTGTTTCAAACAGCTTGGACCCCTTGGAATTACGCCGAGATGTAGCTTCACTCTGCATCCTCTATCGGTTGTATCACGGGGAGTGCTCGGAGGAACTGTTCGGAATCATACCACCTGCAACTTTTCGCCATCGACCCACGCGAAAAACATACCATCCTCATCACCTTGATGAGTGGCAGTCTTCCACAGTGCGTTTTTCGCGTAACTTTCTGCCGCGCACTAAAAAGCTCTGGAACGAACTGTCACCAGCAGTTTTTCCGGACCTATACGACCTGCAAACCTTCAAGAAAAGAGCGTATTCCCTCTTAAAAGGCCGGCAACGCATCTGCAGCTCTTCTGATGTTGCGAGTGTCCATGGGCGACGGTAGTTGCTTACCATCAGGTGACCCGTTTGCTCGTTTGCCCTCTTATTCAATTAAAAAAAGTACACCGTACTTCATATAAGGCTGCGTATCTACCAGAGCTGGGCGGAGCCGTGTTGCGAGGAATGTGTTTTTGAGAACCATTAGCATCGCCGCGCTGAGCGATGTCATGGAAAGTCATGTCAATAAAGCGATTATATTGTTTTCAAAAACACATTCCTCGTAACACGGCTACGCTCAGCTCTGGTGGAACGACAGCCTAAGCCACGGGTCACCTGGCACGAACGCACAAAATACAAGCGTGAAAATGATCAAATTTTCACGCTTGTATTTTTTATATATACCTCAATGCACACACAAACTTCATAAATGGCGTGGCTCAGAAAGGCAATGATTTTAAAAATAACAATAAAGTCTTGCTCGTCCACGGTTCTTTTTAAATAATTTATAATTACCAATTAGAATTTACTCTTTATTTATATCCGTTATATGACATTGATAGAACGAGTTCTTTTAAGGTCACGACCCGCGTATAGGTTAAGACGTGGTGTAATTGCTTATTATAGTTTGTTTAGAAAATACTTAGTGACTCACATCCTAATCAACTTAAAATTAATTAAATAGGCCAATATTTATTTAATCATTTTTTTATTAATTTTTGAAGAACTAGATCACGCCTGTAACACCGTTGCGCCAACTTTTCTGGGATGAAAAATATTCCTTGTTTTCCCCGGTCCTCAAGGTATCTGCAAACCTCAGCAAAATCGGTTCAGCGGTTTAATCGTGAAGAGGTTATATCAGTATGGATTAGGGATGGAATAAATGGATGGATGGATTGATTGTAAGTACACAAAAATACTTTTTTAATATGAATCTTCTTCTTCTTCTTATATATAAAAATGGATTTTCAAATTTGTTAGTCGCGCTAAAACTTGAAAATGGCTGAACAGATGGGGCTGATTTTAGTCTTTACATATTCGTAGTCCAGGGAAGGTTTTAAAGTGACACAAAGTTCACCGGAACAGCTAGTATTGAATATAACTATTTCATTTATCTGATTTCTGTCTGTTAGCTCCTCGCGCTTAAACCACTTCCGGCTTATTTTTTATAAGCACCATTCGTATTATAAAAAATCCTCAGGAAACCATAAAAATCTTCTCAATTTCCTGGAAATAGCGTACACCACTTCAACCTGGTATTTCGATCGTATTACAATGCAATACGGCTCAAAGTGCAATGACCGTATCACATTGCATGTTGCAATTTCCACAGACGTAGTCATGTGTAGTTTAAATCTCAGAGTGAATTACTGGACGTCGGCTTTCGAAACCAGATACAAAAACAAGTTCTGAGATTGTAAAATCAGGTTATACGATAAACAATTAATTTTATAAAGGTCATGGGTATGTAAGAAATTAATTAAAAAATACGAACTGGATAAACTCTAACGGTCTTACAACAAATATTTAAACACCCGTTGAACACTCGATTAGAGAAAAATTCAATACAAAATGGTCTCAAATCAAAACAACTGTTCAACAGTCGCGGTCTTACTACAAAAGATTTAAACATCTGTTGAACAGTTGTTTTGAGACAATTTTGTATGGAATTTTTCTCTAATCAACTGTTCAACGGGTGTTTAAATCTTTTGTAGTAAGACCGTCGATGTTTAATCTTTTGTGGTAAGACCGTAAAACAGCTGCAGCGCACTCGCTGATAATGAAATATTGCTAAATATATTCTCGATCATGTCTGCTTTTAAACAAAAGAAACTTGGTCGAAATCTGTCTAATCGTTTAGATGCTGGAAAGTCACGGCTAGATACATACACAATCAATCAAATCAAATCAATGTATGACATACAGAACTTAAATGAACTGCCGCCAGCAGTATCTTCAGACTATAATGACCTACAAACCTTCAAGGAGTAACCTCTCAAAAGGCCGGCAACACACTTGCAACTCTTCATGTTGCAAGTGTCCATGGGCGACCGTAGCTTTGATTTCCATCAGGTGACCCGTTTGCTCGTTTGCTCCCTAAAAATGCTGATAAAGGAACGCGTAATAATACTGTTAGCACCGTATCAAACGCTTTAACCAAAAAAAAAAAACAATAGCTTACGCTATAGAAATATAGAGTGAAAACACAATATCAGAAGCCGGAATACATTTTCCTCGCCCGGAGAAAGATAGAAGGCTATATTATAATATTTTGTTCTTCTACGTTACCCTGGCGGTCTTCTCTCCCTAGGTCTCAGGAATATTCGATCAGGTCACATGTCATGTTTCATCAATACATTTCGCAACTCATCCCAAAAAGTGCAAACTAATGAAGTTTTCACTTCTAAAAAAACAGCAATACATAATGTAACATTCTACAAGTGTAAAGAGTTACGTATCTGATGAGTTCTTGATTTAGGAAATAGGAGCACAATGTATGACCTTATGTTTACTTGCATAACAGTACAGGCACAGTTTAAGTTTAACACAGTAGAGTATAATTAAGCTAACTCAATCTTGTTTATCATAGAGATGAGTTTAGGCGCGCGCTAAAATATAAATACTATGTATATTGTTTGATATATTTTCAAGGTCCCTGAAAACACATAATATTAGGATTTAGGGTGCGTGCTTTTGATTTAAACTAATATTAATAATAGTATAAGATGTAGTCTACTGCATGTTATAGTATAAGATGTAGTCTACTGCATGTTTTCGTTTCAAAACCAAAATAAATATTTTATGTAACATTCATGCTAGCGTAAGTGTAACTCTTCCGCCTCTGTTGTGATCTTTGCGAGGTTTCTTCTTCAATAATAATTAGTGCAGGCGCCAGAGGTTTTAACCTCCGAAAATTGTAATAGTAAATGGATTTTTGTTTTTGTGGTGTCATTTTCTTTTTTACACTATAACTTGCAAAGTTTACCAAAAATTTTTTGTGCTTTTAATTTTTTAGTTACATAATTAAAAATTACTATTTCACCATATGAAACTGGTCCAAAAAAAATTTTTTTTCTTGTTCCTGTTATCCTCTTACTCGTATCCGATTATTTACGTTGAAAATTAACCAAATAGGTACACAATTTAAAAAAAAGAAAGCTTGCTTTGCTAAGCTAAATACAACTACATATAAAAGTTTTTTACAAAGATTTTAGAGATTAACGCTCGTCGTAACAAAGATAAAAGGGTTTGGGTGGATTTAAGGGTTGTAACGAAAAGTATGTTAAACTTACTTGTTGTGCGTATTTAATTTTTAGAGAAATGATAACTTTTGAGTACTTAAAAACGTTTAAATATCTCCAAAAATGTGTAAAATAGACCGAAAATATTTTTATACATTTGTTGAAAATTTATTTAAGTGAGAGCTAAAACATTAAATGCATCGACAAATGAAAGACTTTTCCTATTCTTTGAAATATATTTAAACTTCCTACTTAAAGCCAGAAAAAAAATTGGGTGCTACAAATCTCACGTACATACTAAAGACGCATGCTGCGACCTATGTTTGGAAAATGCTTACCTGAATACAAAAAATATCAGTTTTTAACCTAATTTGTATTTTTTTCCTTTAAGTATATTTTAGCAAATATAATTAATAAAAAAAAATACACAAAATCAATTTTATTCTGTAAAAACCTAACCAAAAGAAATAAAATACAGATTTTCTTTGAAATATCCGTGAAAAGTTTGTGCTACATTTTCAGAAAAGTTAATAAAGTAAGAGCAAAAAAGTTATACTCATTAAGAAATACAAGGCTTTGATAAGCCTACAAAATAATTTTAAACTTCCTATTTAAAATCAAAGAAAAATAGGAACGCCATTTACCTGGCGAGGCACACAACAAGCACATTTGGAGGTATGCTCATCTACATACAGAAATAATAATTTTAAATCTATATATTTTTTCAACTTATTTTCTTTCTTTGGAATATAAGCAACGATACAAATCAAAAAAATAATAATATATTTTATTATTTTGCTATGTATTTAAAAGAAAGAAATATGCAAATTTTCTTCAAAATTTTACAGCTTATGAGTTTACTTGAAGTGGAAGAGAATAATTTAAAAATCAAAAGCACAACTTTTCAATAGGTTAACTTTATTATTTATATTATCAGCTACACATTCCTTTTTTTCTTTTAAATTTTCATCCACTATTGCAAAAATCGGAGGTTTGCACGATTTTTACGCTCTGGGAACTCCACTAAATGCATAATATTTTAATTAGCTACTTACCTTTATATTATCTAATATTTTACACATTTTTTTGAAAATGAAAATTAAAAATAGTTTTATATATTACTAGCGACCCGCCCCGGCATCGCACGGGTACAAAATATATAGCCACGGAAAAACTGATCAAAATCGATAGCTTATGATCCTTCACGTGGTCTACTTCTTATCAATGCCAAATAACATAAAAATTGCTCCAGTAGTTCGCGAGATAAGCCCGGTGTGTACGACGGTAACAAGTAACAACCAATTGTAAAGGCTCAGAATCCAGAAATTTAAAATACTAAGGTTCTGTTTCACCACTTCCTGATAAGTGCCGGACAGTCTATCCACAACTTAACTTGACAGATAAAGTATAGCGAATCTGTCAAATAAGTTGTGGAATGTGCATAGCCTATCCGGCACTTTATCAGAAAGTGATCAAACAGAATTAAGAGCTGGCCTTAAAAGCACTTATGACTTTGATTGTATAGAAATGGATGATCCATTAACCACAGTACAATATCGGTTTGTTTGTTAAGCCGATATTAGTCTAACCAACATCAAAGAGCGATCAGCAGCCAGGATAACAACGCAGTCACGTTCTGTTGACTTTAGATATAACAGCTAAATATTTAAGCTATTCAAATTCAACTTTTAATTGTATGTACATGCTATAATAATTGATTTAAAGACTGCGCAAAAGTTTTAGATCGCTCGGTCGAAGTTAGTATAAAGCAAAAACCTATAATAACTGCCAATACTCGATAGCGTCTGAACTCAGACGTGGGAGAGCCATGCTTCGGCACGAATGGGCCGGCTCGACCGGAGAAATACCACGTCCTCACAGAAAACCGGCGTGAAACAGCGCTTGCGCTGTGTTTCGCCGAGTGAGTGAGTTTACCGGAGGCCCAATTCCCTACCCTTTTCCCTTCCCTACTCTTCAGGTAATTTCCTTCCCCACCCTCTCCTATTACCCCTTAAAAGGCTGGCAACGCACCTGCAGCTCTTCTGATGCTGCGAGTGTCCATGGGCGACGGAAGTTGCTTTCCATCAGGTGACCCGTTTGCTCGTTTGCCCCCTTATTGCATAAAAAAAAACTGACCATCCCGCAATCACTCCTCGCCCCACCAAAGAGACTTGAAAATCGAAAAGCAAATAAAACAATTATTATTGTAGAAACGGTATGAGATAATAACCAACTGAATAAAATACATTTAAGAGCTTAATTTACCCAGACGACTATTTGATTTTTTCTCGATGCAGATCTATTGAAGCAGAAAGTATAATAATGTAAATAAAAGAACTATCTTGGTAATCCATGTATTGTAAACATTATTTTAGATTCGATAACGGGAAGCGGGATAGCGAGCGAAGTGGCGCGGGACCGCTAGTTTTAATATTCATAAGGACATAACAGTGCTCGCACGTTCCTTGTTACAATAACGATTTTCCCGTAACAAATAATGATGAATAGTGCCCGATTTCGGAGGTTTTTTGACTGGAATTTATCTTTATAACAGCGTTGTTGATACTTGTTTAGGTAGCTAACGTTTTGATGTCAGAGAAACAAAATCAGTTCTAAATAAATAGAGGAAAAATTACTTACCATACTGTGATCTTCTATCTCCAAAATTATTATGATTGCATCTGATTTTTATTAGTACCTAGGCCAGACGCATTAGACAGGTCTGCACGATGTGGACGATTATTGTCAAAGTTTCGGTAGATTATATCGTACCCGCAACTCTGACTTCAGCGGCAAATGGATCATGGGGTTTTAGTGGGTAGCCTGTAGACCGCAGGGTAGACCCACAAACCTCGACCGATGTCTCCAATCCACCGGGGATGCCTATTTCCCCATGTAAAAAGGCCAGTAATCTACATGTATTATTATCAAGGTAATCCTAGTTACAAACCCTAGTTACTTTCTAGTTTTGAGAGGCCAGCCAAAAGAGGTTTTTACCTTTTCCTTAAGTTTTCTGAGAGAAAATCAAGTATTAAAATAGAGAACACGTAACTCTCACAGAAAGTATGAGTCATAGGCGGTGCGCGGTTGTAGGCTGTGCTTTGCCGCCATTGTTGTGACTTATTAATTTACTTTACGACTTTCTATTGTTTATGGTAATTGACGTCAGTTAGCGTATGCCGGTTAACGTTACGGTCTACGTTATAACGTATACCCTACTATAAACAGCTAGCAGTTATTTCACTTCTTCTTTTTATTACTTCCAAACTAATATCATAAATGCGAAAGTGTATATCTGTCTATCACCTGACTTCGCGCCCAAACTGCTCAACCGATTTTACTGAAAAGTGAAAATGGTATGTAGAATACTTACTTCGAGTCCAGGAAAAGCTCATTGGATACTTGTTATACTAGTATTAAAATAAAATATTGTAAATCTCCTAGCCTAGCACAGAAAATCTCAAATATTGAGAGCATACATAAAAACAAATCCGCAAAGGTACATCTTCTATGCATACATCGTTTGTATGTAATGCATAGTTATATTATGTAAATGATCTAAGTCATATTATGGCGTATATTATACAACGATTGTTTGCCTTGACCGCAGCGGCTAAACGCAAACTGCTCCTCGGTAATGGATTCGAGAGTTATTTACTGTACCTTAGCGATTCTGTGTTGGACTAACCTAAAACCTGTAAAACTATGAATAAAAATCCAGTCCATTTGCTCATATTTCTCGTATTATGTCCATTACAATCATTTTATAGTCTATGCACTGTTCAATGTTCATAATATTATGAAATAGTAAATGTATTATTTCAGAAACAGAATATTCCGGGTACTAATAAATAGTACCCGAAAGTCTAGCGGTTCTTAAAATACAGCATGGAGACAGAATATGGATCCCCTTTGGATACGGAACCCTAAAAACTATCCTTTCCTGGGACTCAAAAAAAACCTACCCAACAAAAATTCATAATAATATACTTACCAATTTTCATCTGAATCGGTTGAACCGCTTAAGAGGCCGGGTACCATTAGAATTTCTCATACATACGTAATACCAAAATCATTTTCTCATACAAAAATATTTGACATGTTTGAGTTGTTTTTCAGTTATAATAGTAATTACCTAGGTTCCTGCACAAAAATTTACTTCAAAATATTTAAACACAAAAAATTTTTTTTTGTTTAAATTTTTTTTTTTTAGTAAATTTACTACTAAATATTTAAACACTATAAAATAGAGTAAAACACTAAAAATATAGAAATAAATAGTAAATTTACTACAAAATATTTAAATACTAAGGAATATTTTTTAGAGTTTAGTAGTTATTTAGTAGTAAATTTACTAAAAAAAAATTTTAAAGAAAAAAAAATTTTTAGTGTTTAAATATTTTGAAGTGAATTTTTGTGCAGGAACCTAGATAATTACTATTTTAAGCTGAAAAATAACTCAAACATTCTACAAATTTTCGTATTAGAAAATGATATTGGTATTACGTATGTATGAGAATTTCGAGAGTACCCGGCCCCTTAATGAGCATGAAGAAGTAGGTGCAGACATTACCTTCACATATTATTTTGCAATATTAGTGAACTTTTTTTAAGTAACGCCACAAGGTGCAGTTGAACCTGTACAACCTACATAGGGTTTGGACGTAGGTATTTCTTCTAGCGGACCTGTCATGGTTCAGTAATGTCAGCCTTACCTTTAATTCCGAGTTATTTTACCTCTAGTACGATCTTATTTTTCACGGCATAAGGCTCACTTTCGTCTAATTAGGAGCCGTGTTTATAGTCGCAAGTGCTAAGTGACCATGTCACATGCCTACATAGTAATTTCTAACGGTTCCTAAACTAGACCTAGCCTGCATCTTAACTTTCAAATGGTCACCTAGAACGAATAAGGTGTTTTATTTTAGTAGTTCAATCCAACATAAGTAATATTATTCAACAGATCCACATCTGGTCAAATTTTTCTATAATAATTATTGTAATAATTTACTTTTGAACTAAATTCTATATCTATATAATGTATAAAACTCAAAGGTGACTGATTGACATGGTGATCTATCAACGCACAGCCCAAACCACTGGACGGATCGGGTTGAAATTTGGCATGCAGATAGATGTTATGACGTAGACATCCGCTAAGAAAGAATTTTGATCAATTATACCTCCAAAGGTTAAAATAGGGGATGAAAGTTTGTATATATTTTACTTCTTAACGCGAGTGAAGCCCGCGGGCAAAAGCTCGTATATTATATAGTTTTAAGTTATTTTGCGAAAAAATCCGATATTAATTTCAAAATTTTCTATTTTTCCACCTATCAACTTAATATCTTTGCGAATTCTACATTTAATTCCTATTTCCTTCATACGTAAGCACAATAATTATTATTGACGCAACAATAACATAATGATTAATGTAAAATAATCATTTTGATTTTTGGCTATGACATTTTGTATGGTAAAGATTAGAGTTAAATATTGAAAAACTCCTTCAACCATAGGCTCAAAAGCCAAAATTTAGTGCATTTAAAAAGCCGAATAATAAAACAACTTGTTCATGATAACTCCGAACGGGTCATTTAACTCAAACAACATAGAGTAAGACCGACTTAAGGCGCATAGAGTCGTCGATGACCTTGGACGTTTGGGCGTGGCTTAGGTCCCCCTGCTCTGCACTCCCCGCACGAAAACATCGTACATAGATTAAGCGCGCGTATGACGAACAGAGGCACTCCTGACTTATCACTGCCTATTTTACTCGAATCCACTACCTACCTACTACTTGCTTTAAAATGTGCAATTTATATGAAAATGAATTACTATTGTGAATAAATAGATGTTTGACGAATGACTTTAATACGTTTAATGCTACACGAATTACGATTTACGCTTAGTATCAAGTATGATATTTATGTCTAATTTATTAAGAGGCACTGAAAAAAAATGAAAAATTAATCAGTAGGTATCTAGATAATTTTTCAAGTCTTGGCTGTCTTAGTTAGGTCCGTGCTTGTCTTGCCTAAGCTAGGGCATCGCAACCCGGGCCCAATTTTTAAAACCCGGGTTTTTGGGTTTTTGTTGATTGAAAACTGGGTACCCGATTTTTTTTCTTTTTTAACATTAATTATATTTCTTCGCTTCATTCTTCGATATATTAATTAAACAGGTAGTCCTTTGTTTATTTGCTAGGCAATCGCGTTTTTTTAAAGACGTATGTAACGACGTATTTCTATCGACGGTCCCTATGTATAAAAGGTCATGTCCATAATAGCAATTTTTTTATTGCATCATGCACTTCCATAATATTATAATGAGACATTCCTACATTTTTTTTTCTATCACAAGTAATTCTGAAGATAAAAAGACGTAAACGACGACAAGTTGGGAGTTTTATTAGATTTTACTGTGGTAGATGCGGACATCTATACTTACCGTCTTGTACCGCGTTGGAAATTACGCGCCGTTCCGCGTCATGTCGTACTTGTCCGTTTCTACCTCTAAGGTAGAGAATTATTTATAGACTTGTTATCATTTACGTTCAGTTATTATAAGATTTTTGTTCGTTTTTAGTGGGACTAGTGCCACACATTCAATCAAATTTGGACTAATATGAATATTTAAGTGTTATAAATAATCTGCGACGTGATATAATAGCTGCGACGGAGGCTGAGGCCTGAGGCTTCTTTGCATGATGAATTAATAATTATTCTAAACTTTGCATACGTATTATGATTTATGAGCCAATGGAAATACAAAATAAATACATCAGGATTCATCAGCTAAAACTTTATACTTCTATTTTTTATAACGACATAGGCATGTAATACTGGGAACTACAAAAAAAGGGTGCGCCTTTTATTATTCTGGCAACTCTGTCTTTACGTCAATGACACATGATGCGGCATGTGTCAGTTTACAGCAAGATGGTGCGTGAAGTTTGTTTGTCAGTGCCATTAGAATTTAACGAAATACTCCATAATACGAATTTTGCGGATATAAGTTGTCGACTCGAAATCAATATTTTCTATTATTCACATAAGGTTTCGATCGAGTCTATCGTACCCCTGCACGAAATCAACAAAAATTTCGAAAATCGGTTCACAAACGGCGGAGTAATCGTTGAACATACAAAAATAAAAAATAAAAAAAATATCCACAGCCAAACATAATATAACCTCCTCGTTTTTTGGAAGTCGGTTAAAATTATGACCTTCATAAATTCTTAAAAGTCAGTAAAAATTTACCTTGCTCAAGACGTATACGAAAAGACCAATAAGAAGAAAAAGGCAACTTCAACATTATGATGTTTAGTTTTACCCTTTAGTGAAAACAGAATAATTAGTGAATACATATTTTATACTAAAATTTGTTTATTATTATTATTATTATTTATTATTAACTTATCAAACAATCACATTTTATTAGAATTTTTCACTATGGATCTATAGTTATTGATGACGTGTCTTTTTATTCGTTCATTATAACATAGAAAAAATTTCTTAAATTAGCAGCGTATAGAAAGATATGTCTGTGTTTTTAGTTTTCCTTACTGAAGAGCCAAAATTTCTATTACATAAATATTATAAATTAATATGACAATAAAAAAAAATTAATATGACAATAAGATTAATTTTATAAAGTGTTGAATGAATTTAGGACCTAATATAATATTTTTATTCTTACAACGTAAAAACGGACACGTACAACTTACCCGTTTTTACGCTGACAATTCAAGACTCGTCTTGAATTGACAGAGTCTTGAATTGACAGAGCGTAAAAACGGTCATCTTGTAATTTTGGCGAAAATATTGAAAATATTTAAAATTGTGTTATATCATCCAAACGGTAGGCCGTTTGGAGGATATAACACAATTCTAAATTTACATTAGGCTTTACAAATCAACCAATAACTGTGTTCATGTTTAATGATAATCTACAGTAACAGTTTGAATCTTAAAAACGCGAATTGCAAAAATCATGAAGTAAATAACAATTTAGGTACTGTTCATAAGAGCGTCCATACACCTATACACTTGTTTTATTTAAATACTTAAAATATTAATACTATAACGTCTATACGCGTGGAACAATCAACTTATAACTTTGATGACCTCCGTGGCTCAATGGTTAGAGTGTGTGGCAACTCAAGCCGGGGGTCGCGGGTTCGAATCCCGCCGACGGAACAAAAAGTTTTCCAATGTTCCTGGGTCATGGATGTGTATTAAATATGTGTATGATATAATAAAAATCTTAAATATATTATGTATAGTATAAAAGTATTAAATATATTTCCGTTGTCTGGTACCCGTAACACAAGTCCTTCAGGTACTTAGCACGGGGCCAGACTGACGTGATGTGAGCGTACATAGATATTATATTAGATATTATATTATTTAACTAAAAATAATCATGAAGTAAATAACAATTTAGGTACTCTTCATAAGAGCGTCCATGCGCGAACCACATTACAACCTTTTTACGTTGATTGTACTCTAAGTCTAACTACTCTACATAAACACTCATGCAAATATTGTAGTGATCTAATGCACACAAACAGACGCTCGATAGCACACACACAGGCGCAAGATTTAGCAACGAGTGACACAGCCTCCCCGTCTGAATGCTAGCGGACGACTGCCGCCCGCGCCCGCGCAGACCACCTTTGAACCAAATCGTTCGGAAATACTGTTTTTCGATATCTTTTCAAAGAAAATATTGTTTGATTTTTATAAAAAATGCTGATATTCAAGAAAAACAGATTCTAAATATATCTACCCAAAAAAAAACACTGTATATCACAGCCGTTTAGGAGGAGTCCCGATTTCAAATCGAAAATCGATGTCACGTATTATTTTTTTATTGAAGCAAGGGTAAGATATAAAGCAGAAAAAAAAATGTTGATATATTAGTTGTTGAACTGATCTTTCACATATATTTTTTTCAACTTTTTCCTGCCAGAAATGAATGAGTAGTTACAAAAACAAAATGACCATTTCACGACTCTATACGCCTTAAGGGCACTCAACTGTACTAAATAATATTCTTACTAATTACCTCTTAGGGCCTTGTCATACTAGTTAGCGAGCGGCGCGGCGGCGGGACGGACACGCAGCGAATACGTCGCGAACGTGCAACGAACCCGCCAC
Source organism: Polyommatus icarus (assembly GCA_937595015.1). NCBI lineage: Eukaryota > Metazoa > Arthropoda > Insecta > Lepidoptera > Lycaenidae > Polyommatus > Polyommatus icarus. Next base: position 12,967,095 of record OW569328.1, on the reverse strand, counting down.
TAATGCGCTGTGAATGCGTCGCGAACGTGCAACGAGCCCAGAGAGAGAGCAGATTGGCAGCGTTCCGTGCTTTGCTGCGAGTTTTCGTGTGTTTTGCAGCGAGTTTACAAAAACTCGCTACAAAACAAGAAAACGAAGACTTCACGAAAACGTTGCGTACCTGCCACGTGTTCGTGAAGTCTTCGGTACGCTACCGCAGCGTGTTCGCGGTGTATTCGCTGCGCCGCGCCACTCCGCCCTAAATCCGCTCGCCAACCGCCAGTATGATTACGGCCTTAGCGTTGAAATCCGGTACGAAATAAAGAGCTATAATAGTGTCAATAGTCGTTCTTTGTGTCTCCTAATTAGTCCCGGTGTTGCAAACGTTACGGACTATTGAAACTAGAAGCCTTTCCTGTTTGTAAATTGAGTGGGAAAAAGTGCGAGAGAGAAGGAAGAACGCGAATTGATGTTTTTTTGTTTCTGAAATAAATCTGGCTATACGAGTCTCTCATTATTTCATAGCTCAATACCATTATTACTGTAAATATATAGGTATGCTATACCTATATATTTACAGTAATAATAATATGTATATAGGTACTATTATAATATAGTGCAGTTCTTGAATCTTGATGAACGTGGCAAAAAAACGGCACTAACGACAATTTCATACAAAATGTCAAGTCAAATATCAAATGTAGTGGTGGCAACGCGGAAGAATACATGAAGAAGTATACTGTAGAAGTAATATTAAAATAGATAGAACCACTACCTACTAGCAAGTACCAAGTCAACATTCCCGCCTATAATTAAGTTTCACTCAACATTGACACAAAAGTGGAAGAGACATCGTCTTTGCATCCTCTACTCATTTTCAATGGTTTTCCAGTTTTTTTTTTTTTAAGTCTGAACTTAAGTTAAAAACCTCCTAACTTATATAGACTTGGTCTTAAAACGTGTTACATTGCCTAATTCGCAAATTCTAAACATTCGTCTGAGGCAACACCGGATAAACTCTTAATCACTGGAAAGGAATTGCTAAATACAGGATTCATTAAATTAAAATTCAGATTTGCTAAGAGCATGTGACCTACTTTGGAAAATATTTCATTAATAATGTACTTACATTTTACTCTTTACATCAGGGGATCCCAATCTTTTTGAGCCTACGGCGCAGTTACACGTAGGATATATTTTGTCACGGCGCCCTTCTCTACCTTTTTTTTTTTTTTTTTTTTTTGTTGAGGGGGGGAAATACGTTACGTATCCCCCGCCGCGCACGGGGGTGGACGACGGGGGTATGTCGGACTCCCTCCGGCTCGGTCGCCGGAGTTTTACCGACTAAAACCCCCCCATGCCCTCCTTCCAGCCGTGGGACACGGGACCTCTGTTAGCGAACACCGCGTCGCCCTTCTCTACCTAGCTATTAGAAAAAGATACATAAATATGAAAAAGAAACTATAATGATTATTATAGTTAGGTTAAGCAGGTAAATAGTGAGAAACAAATATTTAATCGTCTACCTGCTTTAAATAATAAATAACATAATTTAATTTTATAATGTTTGTGGTTTCGGATAATGATGGAGGCTCGACTCACGGCGCCCTTCTTGCCTTTCCACGGCGCACAGTGGGAACACCCTGCTCTACATACTTATGCCTTCCATCAAAAATCTATCTTGAATTTCGAATAATATGTTTCTTTATTCAAAGTCCCTCTTCTTGTGAAAAGCCACTTTGAACGCTTATGGATAGCCATACAACCAACGTCGAACATGATTCATGGGCCATAGACAAATATAATATGTCTATAATGTCCCTCTACACGTTACTAATCACATAATATATTTTTCCAAACCAACGTGTATAGCCTGTATAATTAACTAAGTAATTGTAATAAATATATAATAATTGTTGTCAGTGATAGTAAGTAGTGGACCAAGAGCCCGCGAGGGCCAGACCTTTATAATACTTAATTAAAAAAATAAAAAACCCGACTGCATTTTGATATTATTTACAGTTAGTTCGAATCTAACAATATCTCCTAAGCTAAAATCTACCAAGCCGCAGGCTGCAGAACGTGCTAAGCAATTATACATACACTAAACGTAACGTTTCACGCGGCTTCGCCCGTGTAAATTAGGAATTTAACGGAAACCCTACATTTTTCAGCAAATAATAGTCTGTCTCTTCACGTGGTCCTTTCGATATCAGTGCCAAATAACATAAAAAGTGTACCAATATTTCGGGAGATAAGTCTTTTCAAATAATTTTCCCCGTTTTTTTCACACTTTCCTCTGTTTCTTCGCTCTTATTAGTCTTAGAGAGATAATATATAGCCTATAGCCTTCCTCGATAAATGAACCCTCTAACACTGAAAGAATTTTTCAAATCGGACCAGTAGTTTCTGAGATTAGCGCGTTCAAACAAACAAACAAACTCTTCCGCTTTATAATAATAATAAGTATAGATATTATACATACTTACTCTCTAAAAGCGTGTAGCGTTAAAAAACGATATTCTTAGTTTACCTTTACACACGCTTTATCCTATAGTACACTTTAAGTTTTAAGTCTAGTTACAAAGGCACACAAAGCGATAGAAGTTGGCTGCAAACTGCCAAGTGTATTAAGATGATTGATCGCGCCCGTCTACTTAGCGATGGATTCTTTCCCAGCTGTTGAGCAGAAAGTGCTTTGTCATTATTCATTAACAATTATAAGTATACGAAGTACATGGGTTATAATATTATATTGGCTCATTTTAATGAGATATAATGTAAAATGAAATGTAGATTTTAGTTTTTTCATCCTTACCTATATTTGACAGAAAATATCGGCAAGTGACCCAATGTTTTTTGGCTACACTCGGCTTTGAAACACTTTTGAGTTTATGTTATGAATGGCTGATACATTTAGCTGGTTGTTGTACAACAAAGGGCCTGCTAAAGCTGATTCAGATTTCAGATTCACAAAAGGCATAGGCGTGACTCGAAACCGAATAGCATAATATCTAGGCTCATTGCGGCAACTTATTTAGGCTCTAAACTCTAAAGTACCTATGTCCTTTGATAATAATATCATGTGTGTGTGTGTGTAGAATATTTATTTGTTTAAAAATTAACAATCTTTTGGCACAGTCGGATAAAAATCCATTTTATTTCTCGCAATGCAGGCATTTTCACTAATCCCAACATTACATTAAAACGTTGGCAACTAATTTAAACTGCACGTACCTAAACGCAGCTCCGAATACTTCACCTCATTGCATAATCCAGATGAGCCTAACTTAAATTATACTAATTCTCTAAAAAGTAACAGTACTCTAATAGCTGAGTATTTCAGTTAGCATGATGTAGGAAAACATTCGTTTTAATTTTTTTTCCTACAATATGTACAAATATGTAAACAAAGCGATTTATCTTTATTGGTATATTTTAACTAAAACGAAGCTGATGGGTGCCTCCGGAATCATGATTGAAACATTTTGGCGTAAAAATATTTATTCCTGTACTTGTTTTCGCTGAATTCTAGAAGAAATAAAATTTTGAAAGGATTATTTTTAATGCACATTTTTTTAGTGGTAAATGGATTTAAATCAAAATTTTAAGCTGACCCTAACCTTGGTAAGGAACGTAACTAACTTACAAAAAGTGTTTGAATGCTTATAATCACTTGTGGTCAAAGTTCTAGTGAAAATAAAAACACGAAGTTTCACTAATCCTCATATATAGACAAACATAATAAGTTATAACATTCCTCGAGCTCAAAGAATACAATACACTCAAACATTACTAAGCAGTTTTTTGCCGTTTTCTGTCACATGCGGTCTTTATGTTTTCTTTTGACCTTGAGACTAATGTTCTGTTTCTTCCTCTCCAGGGTCTCCGTGGAAGGTGGACGTGATGGCGGGGCCAGCGGGCAACGGCGGCGGGGAGCCCACGCGGCTCATCCCCGCGCGAGTGCCGGCCGTCTTTGAGATCTCTACATCACCCAATGCACCAGCTTTTAACAAAAATGAGGTAATTTTACTAAGAGAAAGTGATCGCTATGCTGTTATAGGTCTACCAGAATCTGATGGCAAAAAGTGAGAAAAGAAATTGACTCTAGCAATACCGGGGTAATTGGAATAAAACATTTTGATCCTTTTTTCCTTATAGCGGCTGATTCTGTGTGTTAACATGCAATTAATATAAAAAATTATCCAATGACCAAATGATGACCAAGGATATTTTTTGAAAATCTGCCGTCAAAATTTGCCATCACATCCTGGTAGACCTATAGTTCCCAATAATTCTAAACGTTTTTTGTTTGAAATTTCCATAACCAAAATAATTATTCATGGCAGTCGACCTTGAAACATCTTCAAGCTAAGCATCAAGCTTCGAGGTGCGATTGAGTAATTCTTTCACAAGATTTTACAGATCTTTTAATACTAATAAAGTAATGCCATTATCCACATATATTTATTATAAGTATAACGGGGCACAATTGGTAGAAAAAAGAAAATTTACCTACTTTTCCCGTCTTAATCTGGGGGCACGGCAGTGCCCCAGCCAAGCCTTTTAGCAAAGGCACGGACGTACCATACTTTTCTCGAAGCGGTTCGCGGCTATTTGACACCATCCTTATCTTCGATGTTAACAAAGCTAGAGATTTATAATTTCGAGGACTAAGAGCAAGTATTAAAACTAGCTTAACCTCCAAATTACGTTATATTCTGATTAATAGTTTACTAGTTACAGATGGTCAAATTTACTACGTTTTGTCACTGACTGACAGATCATCAAAATTATAAGGTACTTCTAGCAGACTCATAACCTTGAAATTTGGTACCCGGATAGGTCTTTATTCACAATGAAAGGAAAAATTATGAAACCGGCCAAGTTCGAGTCGGACTGGCGTAGATAGGGTTCTGTGCCGTAAATTTGTATGGGAGCCCCCCTTAAATAAAAGGTTAATTTAATTTTTATCATTTATTATTAAAGTTGAAATAAAATTGAGTATTTTCTGAAATTTCCAAAAACCTTACTGTTACCATTATGAAGATAGAGCAAAAAAAAGCAAAAAAATCGTGTTTGTTGTACGAGACCCGCCATTCCTAAATTATTTAATTTTAATAGGACTATTTTATTTTATAGCGACAGCAAAAATACATAATTTGTGAAAATTCAACTATCTAGCTATTGTGGTTCTCGAGATCCAGCCTGGTGACAGACAGGCAGCGAAGTCTTAAGACTTTGTTAATATGGTAGAATAGTTTTAACGTGACCTGAAAACCTTAAAAAAAGAAATGAAATCCCACCAAAACATTAAATTTAAAAGGAGCCAAGCAAAATATTGCATAGCTATGCAATACTTCTGTCGTAAAATGTTTTCAGATCACATTCAAGCCAAGCCTTCAACTTATTTTGTAATTGAAATCAACATTCAGTGAATGTATCAATAGTTTTCTTTATTTTTAAATTATTATAGTGGCTTGGCAATGAGCACTAGAGAAATAATCAGCGACTAATTGGATTTATATGGGTACTTGCATCGATCAGATGCGTCGTTACGATAAACTAAAAAAACACTTTACGCTTGCCGTCTGTGTAAGTATGAACTTCTCCAAATACGCAGTTTTATATTTGTTTCTTAATAATTATGTGCTCATTGCCGAACCACTATAATAATTTTAAATAAAGAAAACTATTGATACATTCACTGAATGTTGATTTCAATTACATCTTGCTTGAATGTGATCTGAAAACTTTTTACGACAGAAATATTGCATAGCTATGCAATATTTTGCTTGGCTCCTTTTACATTAAATTTTTTGGTGGGATACATAATTCTTGTAATGGCGTCCTCCGTCAATATTTGCCGTAACTACGCTACGCGAAATTAAAATTACCTCATACAATCTAAAAAGATGTAAACACGAGGGGGAAATATGAGAATATTTTCCCGCGTTGTACCAAAACGTTGCCTACAGAATGTGAAATATGAAACGGCGCTTTTGACGGTCGAAATACAGAGCAACACCGAACACTTGCATACAAACAACCACTTACCGAAATACGCAAACTCGGCGCACACGAGCGACTTTACTTTTTTATAATATTTTTTATTTATTTCAAGTAACATTAAGAACATTTGAACCTCGCCAAACCAAGGTTTATCGGCGAGTACTGTAGTAGCATATTTTCACGGCGTCAAAAAAAAAGGCGTGCGCTACAACTTCTTTTTCTGAAATGGAAACGAGCAGAAAGATTGCCTGATGGTAAACGATTGCCGACGTCCTTCGTCAGTCACAATATCAGAGTAATACGTATGTAATTATGTATCTCGTTTGTTTATTGACATTAGGAAAAAATGTAGTAAAAAGTAGAAACTTGTGCTCTCCACTATAATTTTTGTTATTGACCGGTTCCCGATGTTTATGGAGCTTATTTATTTACTACCTGGCGCCTTTGATCGGTCATGCATGGTAAAATGTCAAAAACAATCAACAACGCGGTTGAACAGATAAACTACTGTAAGAAAAACTCGGAAGCTGCAAACAGTCCTATTAAAATATAGTTTGTAACGCATATTCAGTAACATAGTACATACTAACATACCATAAATTCTTTTAGTACCTACTAGACTAGCACATCCACTAGAATGCACTATTTCTATGCTTGTTTTGGAATAGCTTTTCTCAGAAACCACTCCAGTTTTAGCCAATTCCCAAACATAGAGCTAATGTTGTATCGGTTCTACGGCGTGCCCAACAAGGTATTGGCTGGATTTAACTACCTTAGTTTCCTCTAACAAAGATGCATTCTATCCACATTCAATGGTTGGATAACAAAGTTTCGGAATTCGCCAAGGAAGTTGGAACAATAGTCAGGTGCCTTGAGGTGCGTCCGGAAACATTTCATCAGCGCGTCAGTATTGAGTAACAAGTAACATTGTTAATTTGTTACGACAAGATGACTAGATAAAGGTGAACGCAGATCTATCACGCGCCGCAAATCGCAATCTACACATTTCTTTATGTCGCTTGGGTTTGGTGGCCTTCGCATTCGTTAGATTTTGCGCACTGGATTTGTTGTAGTCTCAGGTGCACGATTCTTATAAATCCTAGGTGTCCCTTCTCTCATACGCGCACCCACATCTGCCTAATGCGAGATAGGCTGAAATCGAAACGACATTTCAGTTATGGGAATCGCTCTCCTAGGCCCTAGCTAGGCAGTAAGCAGTGATCATCTGCCATAGCGTCGCGACAAGAGGTTAGAGAGAAGTGAAATAGAACTTCATAATAATAATACAGAATTCAAGTTAAAACGCACCTGCAGCTATTCTGATGTTGCGAGTGTCCATGGGTGACGGTAGTTGCTTTCCATCAGGTGACCCCTTTGCTCATTTACCCCTTATTTAAAAAAAAATGTGACGTAATTGCGAAGCAACATTATAGTCTGCGATCATCATTATAGGTGTCACCTAATAGTGCTAATTCATGTGCAGTATAAAAAGAGTGACAGGCTCTGTATAGCTAATTGGAAACATCAAACACATTCATGCACTTGTCTTCTCACACTCTTATAATTAGGTAGACACTAGACTTGATTACCAACCAAGAGTCGGCAAACCTTAACAATTAGGTGTTATATTTTCCTTTTTCTATGGAACTATTTTTTACGCCTATTTCTCTTTTATGAATATAATATGCATAATCTGCCAATTTGTCTATTTATACCAAATATGCAATTTAGGTTTTTTAAAAGACAAATTGTTCACAAGAATTTCAATAATGTTATTCTGCTGGTTATGCAATGAAATTCCGATGAAACCTGACATGTCTGTCTGTTTAAAAGTAAACAATTCAAAATCGTGCATTAATATTTAATTAAAATTTTTTATTTCAGATATCTTAGATATACTTACATAAAACTCATTACTGTATATGAAACTCAATAGGTATTTTTTTTTTATTATTAAATAAGGGGGCAAACGAGCAGACGGGTCACCTGATGGTAAGCAACTACCGTCGCCCATGGACACTTGCAACATCAGAAGAGCTGCAGAAGCGTTGCCGGCCTTTTAAGAGGGAATACGCTCTTTTCTTGAAGGTTTGCAGGTCGTATAGGTCCGGAAATACTGCTGGTGACAGTTCGTTCCAGAGTTTTACAGTGCGCGGTAGAAAGTTACGCGAGAATCGCACTGTGGAAGACTGCCACTCATCAAGGTGATGAGGATGGTATGTTTTTCGCGTGGGACGATGGCGAAAAGTTGCAGGTGGTATGATTCCGAACAATTTCTCAGAGCACTCCCCGCGATACAACCGATAGAGGATGCAGAGCGAAGCTACATCTCGGCGTAATTCCAAGGGGTCCAAGCTGTTTGAAACACTATGGCAATCAACAATTCGAGCGGCCCTTCGTTGGATACGATCCAGAGGGAGCAGTTGGTATTTTGGCGCCCCTGCCCAGAGATGAGAACAGTATTCCATATGAGGCCGAACTTGCGCCTTGTAGAGTTGTAGGCGTTGATCCGGACTGAAGTACTGTCTCGCTCTGTTAAGAACACCAAGCTTCTTCAAACCAAAAATTTAGACCTTTGTCGCCCCCCCCCCCCCCTCCATCCCGCCGGCTCACCTCCTAGACGTAAGGACTTTTAGTATGTTTTGTCCTTAACCACCCTGAATAATTTCCAGCAGAAATCGCTTAGGTTCCCGCTCACGCACTCTACAAATACTTTGTTGACCGAGCTAATACCAGGCAATATTTAATAAATTTTAAATTTTGGTCCACATTTCTAATCGTCTCCCCCAAAAAGAGGTCACTAACTTCATGTGTTTTCAGGTGGGTGTGACGGTGACGGCGCCGTCGCGTCGGTCGGTGGTCTCGCGAGTGCTGGACGTGGCGGAACGCCCTGGAGTATACCGCATTGAGTTCACGCCAGAGGAGGTCGGCACGCACTTGATTGATGTGAGTATACTGTATAGATTTTTTTTTATTACGCAGGAGAAACGCTCTATCCTAACCCAGGGTACGCCCTGGGTTAGGATAGGTTAGGCCTCAGTTAAGCTTAAGTACCCCGGGGGCCGGAGGTATGTAAGGCTGACGAGAAGCGCCAGTCGACCCACTAAAACCACCTGCGATTTTCCATCAGGCATATAACTGAGGGGTGTCCTGGATCTCTCAGGGCTCCCACACATAACAGCGAATTCGCATCGCATCGCAAATATCTGCGACAAAACTTATAATAATGTGAGATATAATATATGCGTGGCCGCCACAAAGGAAGATCTTCCGACCTAGCGAGGTGCAGGTATGCCCGGTCAGGCCGAAGCCCACGTGATACATTTCAGCTGTCGTATATATGTATGCTGACGCACTCAGAAAACTTCGATAGCGCAATGCAGGAAGTTAGGCGAATTGTGGGTACCGCTACAATAATTATTATTTTTAACAAAAAATTAAAACCGACTTCCGAGGTAAAAACAATAATAACATCCTTATAATATGAACTAAAAAGTATTAAATAATTATTCCTATCTAATAGTGCCTTTTTCCGAATTCGGCTAAAACTCAACTATTTCTGTACTCAATCTTCATCATTTTGTAGTCGGTACCAGATGAATCTTCAGTTCTCTGACAGAATATTAATTGAAACTTTTGGAACTGGCACCGACTTCAAAATTATGAAAATTGAGTACAGAAATAGTTGAGTTTTAGCCGAATTCGGAAAAAGGCACTATTAGATAGGAATAATTATTTAATACTTTTTAGTTCATATTATAAGGATGTTATTATTGTTTTTACCTCGGAAGTCGGTTTTAATTTTTTGCTAAAAATAATAATTTCACTCTTTTTAGTTTTTAGTTACCTAGTACTAAACTATCGCGTACTATGTACGTAAATAATACACCTGTATAATATTATTCTACGTATCTTGTTACAAGCTTACCGGTGAGCAAGACACAATAGAATAACAATAGATTTCCAAGAATCCACGATCGAAGGATACAAACTAGGTATTAGCAACAAATTATAAGTATCGTGCTGAAACCGGTCTCGAACGCTTCAACTCCCAAGCGGCTCTTTTTAGTTACCTAGTAAGCCAACGCCTATAGTACTATAGGTACGTAGAATAATACACCTGTATATTATTATTCTACGTATCTTATTACAGTCACACTTACAAAATATAATATCAGCTGCAGCCTGCAGATAATTTTAAACAATACATTTAAAAAAATCGAAGTGAACACGTGTGACGTGCTAAGTAACCGGTCACCGGACTAGTTTCTATATTCTCGCGCTCGCTTGACAGCCCAGGCAATTATAATATTGTACTATGAACGCTAAACGCAATGCAAAAGGTTGAAATTAGGTTGTTTTCCAGAGTATCTCATCGAAGTTTCTGGCCCCACAGGACAGGCTATGCCTAGTGTGGGGATTTGTCTTAATCTTAAGTTGTATTAATATTGTATTTTTCTGGAAATAAATAATTTGTAATTTGTAAGTGAGACAGAATGTTACGTTTAATCGAAGCAACTTTAACTTCTCAGAAGTAATGTCAAATGTGTGCCTTATGCTCTGGAGATAAGGTTGAATTTGGTGACATTGGTGACCCTGACGTGGTAATGAATTAATGATGATGATGAATGTAATTTGCATAGTAGCATAATATGCTTTCAGTTCTTAAAACAGCGCCTAAACTATACCTCGGTGAAAAATCTTGCGTTTTGGTAGCATATGCTTAGGATGCTTCTCATAAAACCAAAATCACCATATATTTTCATATAAATTTCGAGGAGTTCCCTCGATTACTCATGGATCCCATCATCAGGTCACCACTTTTGTGAACATGGTACCAAATTGGAGTGAAACCTAATACAACAAAACAAAAATTTAGAAAATCGGTTTACAAACGGCGGAGTAATCGTTGTACATACAAAAAAAAAAAAAAAAAAAAAAAAAAAAAAAAAAAAAAAAAAAAAAAAACCCACAGCCGAACATATAACCTCCTCGTTTTTTGGAAGTCGGTTAAAAATGACATTGCGATGCAAATTCGCACGGTTCGTGCGATGTGTGGGAGCCCTCAAACACAGGACCCCCTCTACGACTGGTCAACTCACAAAAGACCGGACTTTCATAGTGTATACAATACTGTATCTATAAGTCTTAGATAATATCTATTAGTATGTTGTATGTGTAGTCCAACTCCACTGCATGATTAATTCGTGGAAAAAAGTTAGGTCCGTTAATACGGCTTAATAGCCGTTCTTCGCGCTAAGATTATTCATAATACCTCGATCGTGGAAACCGCAGACACAATAGATTTTCAATTGTTATGCGACAGCCGGATGCCGCTTGGGGATTGATTAATGGGTTAGAGATCATTCTTGAGATTTAGCATACAGCTACGTGGCAAAATAATAATTTCCACACAAATAACTTCCAAAGACATAACCGACCAACAAAATATTCTTCATAAAACTATCAGAATTACAAACAACGCTTTATGCGAATAAATTTATCAAACGACAAATGTACAGTACAGTTTCCAAAGGGGAACCATAAACGGGCTGAAATGTAGAGGAATTTCCATAGATAAGCGGAGATGTTAATCATACCTCTATTTTGCGTATTTACATAATATTCATACGAGGTAGGGGAATTGTGCTTAAGATGACATACTTTTTGTTTGAAGGTAAATATTTAAAATAAAATAAGTCACATGAGATCAGTAACTTACTTTTATAAATAAAGGATTCATAAACAACGAAATTAAACAGTTTTAGAAAAAGCAGCTTAATATTATAACAGTGAAAAAATACATAAATTGCACGCCAGGTCGACGAGTGAAAGATGACATATCGATATAATAAGACGACATGCTATGATTCCTTCGACTTTGATGGTATGTCGTCTTATACAATACGTAAATGCAAGCTGCATTATCATCCCTCTAGTTGTCAGTGGTGTAAGGATTCTTAAGTTTTTCATCATCGTCAAAAAATATACAATGCTTCTGTTACCGATTTAGCGGAAACATAAGTCACTATAGTATGTCATCTTAAGCCGACGTCTAGTATGTCATCTTACCAAATGAGTAATAGTGGATACATTTAAATTTTGTAAAAAAATACTTAACGTTAGAACACGCTTTTATTAATATTTGTGGCCTATAAGAATCCATGTCCATAATAGCAATTTGTTATAAGAAAATATTTTGACCTTATACGTCTTTTCACCACAAAACAAAAGTGTAAGAAATTTTTCTCTTATCAAAATTAGGAAAACCTTTATTACTTTATAAAGTATGGTCCCTGTCCGGCATACTAAGTTGGGCTACTAGGAGCACACTGAGGTGCTCCATAAAACGTCACAAGTTCACAGAAAGCACAATTATTTCTACGAATTTTGCCGATGTGTCTTATGAGTATCTGACTATGTCATCTTAAGCACAATTCCCCTATTCTGCTTGCGACCTTTAACTAAGTGCCTAGAACTTTCACTCATAAAGTGTAGGTAGGCTATAAAGATACCTAGAGATAAAATACCAATCATAGCTTCATTTGTTTAGCATATTATTAAAAAATATATGTATATAACAATATTATGTATAGTCTTTTTTATATACTAGTAAACTACTTCTAGATTATTTACAAATCCAAATACGTTCAAATTAATATAAATGATGCTCTTTAGATAACTAGATGAAAGAGCGCTCTAAAAGAAATTGCCAACCCAAACGACGATAAAAGGCACAAAACTTAACTACCTTATAATCAATTTTTGTTTCCTATTTCGTCGTTTCGACTTACTACGAATAATAAAAACTAACTAGAGGCCTACGAATAAGCCTATGGTAATAATGTCAACCAAAAAAGGCGATCACGTCGCAGCGATTCGTGACGTCACCGCACACCGCACATAGATTGGATTGAACAGCCCCTAATGAAGTAATCAAAACATTAATTGCCTTTCGATCCTTTTGACGACACTGTTCCCGAATTCCGTACGCTCTTTGTGACGTTAACACACGTACGGGCACAATCGAACTGTTATGTGCCAATTAAAAATGTGTTTCGAACGTTGAGGATCTAATGCGAATACTTGTACGTAGTTATTCTGTGTCTATGTTTTGTATATTAGATGCTACAGTACCCATAGTCTCATTTCTATAGGATATTATCTTAATGCGGACTAAAGGGACAAGATAATATTTCTGTTAGTAAGTGATCTGTCCAACTATACAAAAAGATTTGGAAACCAGGGCTACTAGGACATCAGTCATAGGGGAGCGGAAAGGAGAACTTTTGATTCTTAAACCTATCCTATTAACAGGCTAAAACCATAGGCGCCGGCAGAAATAATTTCCAAAATAATTTTCTTTCTTTTCTTTCACTTTTTACGAACAACAGTGACTCTATTTACGTCAACATAATATATTTAGGGCCTGTTTCACCTCTTTCTGATAAGTGCCGAATAGGCTATCCACTACTTAACTTGTCAGATGAAGTATGGAGAATCTGTCAAAAAAGTTGTGAATAGCCTATTCGGCACTTTATCAGAAAGTGGTGAAACAGGCCCTTAGTGCCGAAACATAACGAACTATCTTTGTACGGCATGGTACCTAATAGGGTTACAAAATGTTCCACTGGCGTGCGGTTGACGGCATTTTATTTCAATAATTCCTGTTGATCCCGATATTCCCAAGAGGTGCAAGTGCACCACCTGGCACCCCCTGCCGGCGGCGCCCATGGCTAAAACATGTTGGCACTTATCTTGCTACAATAATCTACAGCAGCCATAAGCCAACGCGATATCAATAAAATAAATCCTCTATCAATGTTTTAATCTACGTAGCAGATATCAATCGTATTTTCTTTTCAGGTAACCATCGGTGAAGACAAGCTGTCAGCCGGTCCGTTAGTCGCCAAGGTGTATGATGCCAGCCTCATCAAAGTGACGGACGTAGGCAATGCCCTAGTAGGACAACAATGCCAGTTCAGAGGTAAGAAGTAACACGTCTTATCATGATTAGCTTAATCGTATTATTGTCTATTAAAAAATCGGCCAAGTGCGTGTCAGGCCACACACACTATAGGGTTCCGTAGTACCGCTAGTTTTTGATAATTTTTGTATGGTCAATGAATGTACCATCGAGGAAATTGATTCCTATGCAGTTGATAGACCAGCGTTATTTGGTCGACTAAGTCAATTCAATGTTAATTGTGATCTGTCGGCTGGGTTTGACGTAACGCAACCAAACTACGTAGGTCCCCGATCTGCATAGGAATTATAACGTGTTTTACACTACTAACAAAGGAATTTGAACGCAAAGTTCCTTTATACTTACTACAGGTTATATTAACTTATACATATCTACATTCCTCAGCATAAATAAAAAACCGGCCAAGTGCGTGTCGGGCCACGCGCAATATAGGGTTCCGTAATACCGCTAGTTTTTTTTTAATTTTTGTATGATCAATGCTGCCGTGCAATCACTAAAGTGCAGTAAGGTGCATTTTTGTGATTTTCCGGTTTTGATATATTCTAAATCTACATTTTTTTCTCTTTATTTCTGGCTTACTCACATTATCCTACGTTAAATGGAAGTATTTTATATTTAACCATAAAGTTTTTTGAAAATGCAGTAACTATCCCATTTCACCGCCAAAAAGACATAATTGCAATATAAATTATAAACCGCAGAAAAATCCCTTGCTGCAAGGATTAAAACGCAGTAAATACAAATAAAATACTGTTTTTTAAATAGTTCCGTATACACACACAGTCACGTGAAAACCTATTTAAAACGCAGTACATGTTAACTCCATACAAACAGTTCTTACTGCATTTAATCAGTACTAGTGATTACTAATTAAAATGCAGTAAATGCAGGTATAATACTGCATTTTAAAAAGTTAATTGCTATATTGATATAATCTATACTACTTACTAAAATGCAGTATTTGTATAGTATTCTTTGAAAGAGATTGTATTTATGCAATTCGAACATCTATCTTTTATAAAAAGATATAAATACTTGCAAGTTGCAGGCTATTGTAAATTGTATTTTGATATTCAATTATAATGATCGTTAATTAATATGGCGTCATTTTAACCATTGTTGATATAGTGAAATCTTAATGCAATAATGCAATAATAATCATTATTTGCATGGTGAGGTCAATATTAGATTTCACTATATCAACAATGGTTAAAATGACGCCATATTAATTAATGATAAGTGTATTTTGCTTAATGGCCGGTTCTAATTTTTAATAATGACAATTGATAAGTTACAAAAATTATTTATTGCTTGACATGTTATAGAAAATATGTAGTTGTATTGAGCAGGAGTTCTTGGATAGATTTTATCCACTAATATATCACTTATTTCTCAGTTCCACCATTTTATAGATTTTTGTATTTCTTTCAGTGCCAATTATGGACTGATTAATTGTATAATGTAAGAGCTTAGTATTCCTAATTCACTTAAAAATGGTATTTTTTTAAATATAGTACTAGGTATTTACAGTTTTAAGCATTATTTTAAAATAACGATGTTAACGTACTCAGATAAGATAATAATTGTTAGTTTTTTTATGCAAAAATGCAGATTTTTTTATAAATTGTTAGCTTAGGAACGAAGTTCAAATTAAAAACGCATCCTATTTGATTATTAAAAATAAAATTTTCATAATTAAATTATTATGTTGTTTCATTTGTATGCACTACTGCTTTTATGTCCCAGAACACAAAACTAACTAAAGTGCAGTAATGCACCTTTTTTACTGCGTTTCAATATGTAATTCTCTCTTTTTTTTGTGCAGTAAAGGGGCCTCAAAAATATTAATGCCTGTAAAAAGTATTCATGGGGTTTTCAGGGCATTCATTACGTCTTGGATTAAGTTTACGTTATTCCCTTTGAGATAGAGAACAAAACAAATACATTTTAATAATATATTTTTTTACATTTTTAAACTTTAAAATTTAAATGCGTTTTTCTTCAAACCATGATTTTGCACTTACTGCACTTTAGTGATTGCACGGCAGAATGAATGTACCATCGAGGAAATTGATTCCTATGCAGTTGATAGATCAACGTTATTTGGTCGAATATGTCAATTCAATGTTAATTGTGATCTGTCGGCTGGGTTTGACGTAAGGCAACCAAACTACGTAGGTCCCCGATCTGCATAGGAATCAACTTCTCTGATAGTACATTTATAACGTGTTTTACACTACTAACAACATCATCTCAGTTACTTTCAAAGGAATTGAACGAAAAGTTTTTTTAGTTGTTCGACTATTACTCAATAACTTATGAAGTCTTCTTAGCCGTGATAGTTTTCCTTTTAAATTCAGCATATTTCCTACTCCCGTGAATTTTTTCACATTTCCAGAAGCAACCGTTTAGCTGGTAGAAGGGGGGGACACTGGACTCTAACGATTTTTTCCACTTTAAAACTTAATATTTCACAAACGGATCCCTAAATCGGAAAATGATCTATGAATACTCATAATAGTTTTAAAAACCTACCCAACGATACTCCACACGATGGGGTGGACGCGAAAAAAAAATTTCATCCCCGCTTGATGTGTATGGAAGGTACCATAAAAAAATATATTTTTTTAATTTTATGTACCAATTTGTTGCCATTATTAATATGTGCATTCATGCCAAATTACAGCTTTGTAGGTCCTATAGTCGCTGAGCAAAACCGCGGACAGACAGACAGACGGACAGACGGACAGACAGACGGACGGACAGACCGACCGAAACTATAAGGGTTCCTTGTTGACTACGGAACCCTAAAAAGGCGCAAAGTAAATAAAGGCAGGGCTACGCCGTCGTCGAGTGGTCTTACAGTTGTGCCCAGTTTGAGGCTGCGTTTCCACTGAAGCGGAGCGGAGCTTAGCGGTGCCGAATTGCGCAATCGCCATGCTCGAAATCTTCGCTGTCATTCCGCTGGAATAGCACGATTGGTCAATTCGGGCACCGCTAAGCTCCGCTCTGCAGCCTAAAGGTACCATCGAGGAAATTGATTCCTAGGCAGTTGACAGACCAACGTCATTTGTTCGGATCATGTCAATTCGATGTTAATTGTGATCTATTTGCTGGGTTTGACGTAACGCGACCAAACTACGTAGGCGGTAGGTCCCCCATCTGCCTAGAAATCAACTTCTCTGATAGTACTATCAGACAAGTAGTTATTAATAGACAGATGGCGGACCTATTTAACTTGGTCGTGTTATGGCAAACGTACCCAAAAAATCATGGCTAACACTAAATTGCCGTGACCCGACCAAATGACGTTGGTCCGCCATCTGGCTATGGATAAATTTCTGCGATGGTACTTGATTCAGCCCCGGATTTATAAATAGGCCGTTGTAGGCAACGGCCTAGGCATGGGCGTAGCCACACTGGTTGCCCTTGCTCTGACCCTTGCTCTGACCTATAAGGTGCCAAAGTAAACAAAAATTACGTTGTTTAGTTGTTAGGCAGCATAAAGGTCAGAGCCAGGGTGTTTCCGTTTTTTTTTCTACTACTAACAACATCAACAATCATATCCGTTAGAATTCATAAATAGAACTTGGGTAGGTTGACTCTACCCCACCCTGAGCGCAAGGCTGGCTGTGGGCCGGGCAGCGTCCACAGTAGCCCTACAGATTTCGTACATGGGGCAGCGGAAATAAAGTGGCCTACTCTCAGAAAAAATATAAATTCGGCACTGAGTTGAATAGTTGTTAAGTACGTCTATATTTAGATATTATTTCATTATTTAGACAGCTGCTTTAGCTGTAGGTTATTTCATACCTAAATTCAGCTCACCTATTTGGAATACCTTTTATGAAATGTCGTATGTCGTATGCTTTTAAGGTAAAATTATTCCTTGCAAACACAAAGAACTATGAAATAGCAATTTCATTGTTAAACAACATCGCGTCTTAACCGTTGTTTGAATGAACCGGCCAAGTGCGAATTCGATGCGAGCACAAAGAGTTCCGTAGTAAAGTTCTATCAATTATCACGTTTGTTAAAACTATGTTGTATGGCATCCTTTGTTGTATCAATTAATAATTATTGTTCTATTTTATGCTATATCCCTGGCCAAGAGTTGTTTAAAGTGGTATGTGTACGTAAAATGACAGACATAAGTACACACTTTCGCATTTAGTTACACTTAATATTAGTCATAGACGTAGCCACACTGGGGGAGCTTGCCCCACCCTTGCTCTGAATTGCCTGATGTGCCTAATTAAACAAAAAAATATTTTTTTCTTATACTAACAACAATCAACGATAGTAGGGATATTCAATATTGCTATACTGTGACGATAGGTTGACTGCTGCACACCCCGAGCCTAAGGCTGGCTCTACGCCCATGATGTTAGTATGGATTAAATTTTGTAGTTGTACCGGCAATTAAAGCAGACAGACACTTAATATAGGCTAGACAGTGTAGTTAGAGATAAGAGATTTCATTTTACTGTTTTGTTACGGAACCCTAACTCCGAACACAATTTACACCGAAGATTGAAAATAATTTATGTTTACAGTGGATGCCAGCGCTGCCGGTGAAGGCCAATTAGAAATTTCAATCAATGAAGGAGAGGTTCCCAATCATGTACAAGTAAGTGCTTGTAACTTGCACACAAATAAGTGCTTTATTGAAGTTTATTAATTAACAAATTAAGACTGAGTTTTGGTGAATTAATGCTTACGAATATCAATTTGCCATAACAATGTTCTTCGAACAAAAGTTTTATTTACCATCACGTCTCTATTTACGCACAAGAAAATATTATAAAATCTGTAGTACCTACCTATTCAACATAATTCAGATTTTTATATCAACTAAACGCTTAATTTAATATTTTTATAAAGGTCGTTGGAGGTGGTCGCTGCCTCGTTTCATGGAGACCAGAGACTCCAACTCCTCATCGAGTGGATATAAAATTTAACGGAGAGCCAGTGCCTTCATCACCGTTTGTTTTCCATGTGGCACCTGCGCAAAGAGTCACTATAGACACCTCACAAATAGGTTAGTTATTGTGATTTTTAGATATTTCAATCTATAAGTAGGTACTATACTAATTGAAGGGTCGAGTTCTAGAAGTACCTGAGTCCACTTTTAATGTTTTGCGTAATCACAAAATTTAATACTTTTTTTGATATTAAAACGAATACCGGTAAAACATGCCAACTTTGCCACGTAGGATAACTTTGCCCTAAGATCCATTCATAAGCAAATCTTTGATGTACGGAGGTATTTTAATATTATGGCAATATTTGTTTAATAATTTGGCGGAAAATAGGTTATATGACTGATAACATTGACAATAGTCAATAGCCCGTAGTGCTAACTTTATTCAGTAACTTGTTGGAACTTCTGAAAAACGGTACGTATTTTTGCGGGCAAATTGTGGTGCAGATTTGTGAGTAAATTGTGCGTGATAGTATAACCACAGGTTAGTTTGCTTTTGATATATTATACAATAATATCTGTAGAGTATTATAGTGATAAGTAATGTAATTAATCAGGAAATTATATAATAAAACTTATGATGGTGGGCAAACTAACCCAGCAGTGTTCCGATCATCAATTGACAACATTGCCCGGTACCAAAAAATCAAATCGTTGTCAAATCGGACATTTTTAAATACTTTACTAAAAATCGATGTCATTTTTTATTACTGTGTGCCTTGCTCAGCTCGCCAAATAATATAATGATGATAATGGGTTTATAAATAAACAGAAGCAATTTGATATTTATAATATATTCCTGATAATAATGTAAAAGATGATTAAGTAATTTTATAGATATGTGGCAGCCCTAGTACTCTTACAGACCAAAATGCAAATTGTATGGAAAAGGAAAAAAATGTAAGGGTAACATTGCCCAGTCAATTTAGTAGGATATTATTCGCGATATCGTTTAAATGTCTAGGTATAGTAAACGCCATCTTTTCCAAAATTATTTCACTGGATTTTAATGCCACCGGCGCAAAGTTCATATTTACGTCAAAAATCAAGGTGGGCAATGTTGGCTACAAGTCCAGGTAACTTTACCCGGCATGAAAATCAATCATAAATAGAATTAAATGAACAGAAGTAATGTTTTTGACATTCCTACACCTGCACATGAAGCCTTGTAGTTGCAGAGGACAAAAAAAACTTACACTTCCATACATTTTTTTTACAAGAATTAAAATTATTCGAAAAAAGCGGGCAAAGTTGGCATGTTTCGCATAATAATTCGCGGTGGTAAACCAGTTTGAACTATTGATGGTGCTTATAAAGCAAATTATAGGGGGTTCTTTTAAGTAAATATCTGATTTTGAAATTCTAATAAAGTTTATAAAAGAAAAGTATCGAAAATTTGATTGGACTTATACGTAAATCTTTTGGACTTGGGGATTTCTTTATGGGACTTAGGGTCTTTTGGTTGGACTTAGGGATTTTACTCTAAAAATTTTAGGACTTAGAGAAATACACCCTGGTAACATGACTGTAAAAAACACTGGTTTCCTTAGAACTTATGTTATGGGTATGGAGAAAGGACAAAACAATCATGTAAGTAAGCAAAGTATATTTTTTAATCATTGAAACAGTAAAATTTTTATTAAACGACTAAAAAAAAAAAAAAAACTTAAATCTACCTTCTCTTAGTTAACTACTACTCTAAATTATTCTTCTGCTTCATCTTTTGCTGCAGTATATTTTACCTTTTCACTACAATCACAGAAAATTTCGGTTAGCAGAAAGAATCATTTTTTAAATATTTTAGTTTTCTGTTGACATAGGGATTTAAAAAAAAAAAGAATGGACTTAGGCATATTAAAGAAAAAAAACTTGGACTTAGGGTTTTTGAACTCAAGTCTTGGGCACAAACAAAGAATCCAAAAAACACACTTAGGAACATCATAGAAATTATTTAAATACAGAAAATTATAGACAATGAGGAATTTTCTTAGCTTTTTAATTTGATTGTCAAACAGCTTCCATTTTAGTAACTAGATGGCGTATGGGTAGACAACTATCGGTAATACCAGGGAATACCATCAATACTTGCTACAAAACTGGGCAAAAGAATGTAAAACTTGATACATTTCAATTTAAAAAAGACGCAATAATATTCCAATGAATAGGATAATAGAGCTATTATAACGATGTTTTAGTTAAAACTCACGGAAGAAATAGCCCTGTTTACCGATATTCACACCAAATGTCACAGGAAATATACATTTTGGTTTTGACAACATCTTACCTGCACTTGTGCAAGATAACGGATATTTAATGGCTAATATTTTACCAATAATGAACATCAAAAACACAAATAACACAATTTGGGAAAAAATAATAAAAACCACACCAACAATAAAAAGTAGAAGAAGTTTTGAAAGTGACATGCCCGCCAAAACTCTCTGTCAGTTGTCAGTTTTCAGTTTGACAATTTGCGTGTTCCTAAACTGTTAACAGTATACTGGCCTAATCGCTTAGGCCAATGGTGGCTTAGATTTAAGATATTTTGATTTACGCCACACTTGACAGTACACTGATATTTTTTTGAAACACTACCAATATGTTGTCAGTGGTGCCAACCTGCAAATAATTTCAGATGGGTGGGGAACCAATAGAAAATCTAGAAGTGTCTACCGTCGCGCCGTCTGGTGGAGATGATAAAAAGAAAATTTCCCATGACGCGCACAACCTAGCAGTGTTGCTAGTGCAGAAAGTCCCTAAGTGGACTTAGGTACTTCAAGAACTCGACCCTTCAATTTAGAGATGTGCCGACTAGTCGCCGACTATCCGACCACTTTTGTAGTCGGTGACTAGTCGGCGAATAGTCGGCAAAAAGCGCCGACTAATCGGCTTTTAACTTTTTTGCTATTATTGAAATTACATTAAAGAAAAACCTTGATCACTATATTTTATAAAGTGTTCATATCACACTCAATCAGTATAAGACATTTTAAAATTAAATGAAGTGTTTCTGAAATTACTTGCTAGTAGAGATAGAAATTATTTTTTGTAAATATAATTTTAGCAACAAATTAAGTATGTACAAGGTGTAACAAAACTAAGTGATAAAAGTTTAGGGCGTGTATGTGTTCCTGGTAGAGAGTTCACTGTGAAAGTAGCAGCGCTAAAAGACCATAATTTTTTTACTTTTGCATGGAGAAACTCGTGACGCTGGGGCGCTTGCCCATACAAAAGTGAAAAAATTATTGGTCTTTCAGTGCTGCTATTTTCACATTGAACTCTTTACAAGGAACACGTACACACCCTAAAGTGTTATCACTTAGTTTTGTTATAAATCGAGACTTCATGTACTTATATGAAATATTTAATGAAAACCATCAACTGTATCATAGAAACAAATTAAAGTAACGTAGTTACCTACTTGAATTAAACCCGTTTGCAGACGGCGTGTGCGACTTACCCTCGAAACAGCAGTAAAAAAGCGTTACGGAAATCTTTGAAACCATGATCGGCTTGCCGACTATTCGGCCGATTAGTCGGCTTTGCAGCCGACTAGTCGGCTAGTAGGCCAAAGTCATGATCGGCACATCTCTATAATATTATAATAATTGGGAAGAGTTTATTTCTTTGAACGCGCTAATCTCAGGAACTTCTGGTCCGATATTTTGAAAAATTCTTTCGTTGTTAGAATGCCCATTTATCGAGGAAGACTAGGCTATATTTTATCCATAAAGTTAATACATGTATGTACCTGTATATCACCTTTATGATTTTGTCACGCTAATAGTTAATACTAATAAAAGCGAAGAAGGAAAGTGTGGAAAAGACAGGGAAAATTATTTGAAAGGGCTTATTTGAGCGGGCTAATCTCATATTACTTAATATAATGTTGTAATTTGATAAGAACTGAATCAAATAGTACCTAACATTATAATAATATTATGATTTTTACTGATGTATCTATTGCTGTTTATTAAAAAAAATATCTGTCAACTTCACATTGACAGAAAATAGTTTGACATTGACAGTATGGCTTTTGTTTATTTACATTTTCCATTGCTATTTTTAATTGAAAATAACATAAACCTTTGCAGAATTGATACCTGTTGGTGAGGTAGCATCATGCTCGGTGCGAGTGGAAGGCTCTGGTGGTGGAGAGTTGACTGTGACAGTAAGAGGACCTCGGGGGGAGGTCCCCGTGAGACTCACTGGGGAGGCGGTGACTGGTTTAGTCGCCAGTTTCACGCCCAAGAATGTTGGCCCACACATACTCACCGCGCATTACAACAACCAACCTGTCCTTGTAAGTATTTGCATTTAAGATCATTTAAGACATACCCTTCTAGTATTAAAAATTAGTTACTGTTTAAATGGCATGTTTAAAGTTGCTTTCTTTGTCTGATACATTGAAAGGATACTTAATAGGTAAGGTACAATAAGGTATCCATAATATTTTAATAGTAATATTTTAAATATTAAAAATTTACTCACTGAACTTCTTCAACTTGAACCAATTAAACCTGTGAATTCTTCCAGGGCACACCATTCACATGTAAAGCATATGACAGTAAACTAGTCAGTGTCACCGGAGGGTCAACAGCTCGGGTGGGCGTGCCAGTACAGTTAGCGGTAGATGCAGCACAGGCTGGTGAGGGCAACTTGGAGATTACAGTAGCGGCCCGAGGACTGAACATACCCACACAAGTTCATCCACAGGTAAACAATATCAAATAACTATGTCACACCCAAGCCACAAGATAAGTCATAATATGCATTCAATATTAATTTTTGTGACTTGTTTTGTGGTTTTTATTATAATGAATAAAATTTCATAAATCGTAATATGATATGTTATATTATGTTCTTTATTTCAGGGAAATGCCAGATTCACAGTTTCATTCACTCCAACAGAAGCTTGTGAACATATTGTTACAGTATCATTCAATAAGGTAAAAATATTAAAATCCTCCATGAACCTATCTTATCAAAATTATTAATTTACTTGAAGGCTCTAATCCTTAATCAATGATTCTATTAAAATAGACTCTATACCCTTTTAACCAACTGCAACTTTATATAATTAAGTGTCTCCTAGCTATGAAACAATAGTTTTTGGTAGGGGACACTTTATGCTGTACCAGCTGTATACTAATTTAATATAAGTTTTATGCTAATAAAAATTTTTACAATTTTTCTATGTCTGCAGATGAAAGTGCCTGGTTGTCCTCTAGTCATTAATGTATCAGAGGGTGGCGTCAGTGGTGCCCGGGTGACACTGCCCGGCCCAGTGCCGCTGCACCAACCAGCCTCTCTCACTCTACACCACCCCTCCGCCACACTTGAACAAATTGAAGTTAATGTTGAGGGTAAGTTGTGTTTTTGTTGTTTCCTTCCAAAAAAAAAACAATAAGAATTATGAAAGTTTAAAGGTCATATCTTACTTAATAAACTATTACTTATTGTCTGGTTATCTATTCTTATTGTTTTAAATATCTACTTAATACTAACACTCTAACTATTTCAACATCACTTAACCTTCTAACTTTATGTATACGCTTTTTGGCGATATATTTGTAAATATAAAACTTTGGTTCTTTTACAGGATGGTATAAATGACGATAAAGTCACAAATATGGGAAATATAGTCATATGGGGTTAATACTAATGTAGATACCCCGCAGGCAGAAACATGACTGACTTAAGGAGATAGTTTTAAAAGCTTTGCACTACTAAACATCTTCACATAACTTTACAATATGTATTTCAGTATCCACTAACTCAATAACTAATATTTAGTATTTAATTTTAAGTAAAGTTCATGATAACATGATTTCTTCAGAGCTCATCCGCTTCGCCCTAACTCCTAACTTTTGAACAGATTTGGAGGTTATAGTTTAATCTTACTGTTTATATTTATTTTAATCCTGAAAATGGGAAAAGTAGGTTACTAAGGTTAGGGGAAGATAGGATATTATAGGGAAACAATCTTCTTGGGATTGGGATAGCTAGGAATATTTCGGGGTTAGTGTTAGTAGGGGTCGATAAGATCTTAGAGGTTTTATGGGGAAAATCGTAGGCGTAGTTTTTAGGGTTGGTAGGGGTTATGGGCGGAGCGGGTGAGCTGACGTCTGTGGGACGTAGGTCCGAACGGCGCGTCGGTGCCGGCCGCCGTGTCGTCGGGCGGCGCGGGCGTGTACCGGGCGGAGTTCGTGCCGCGCGCCGTCGGCGAGCACCGCCTGAACGTGCTCGTTGATTCCATACCAATACCCGCTAGCCCGTTCCATTTGAAGGTATGTAATATTTTTAAGAAATTATATATAGAGTATAGAGCAATATTGAAACTATTTTGGAAGCATAAGTGTCTAAACATACTAGGCTGAATTACGCTGGCGTAATTTCCGCCGCAAATATCAAACGCATACAAAATACGACGTAATAGTGTGTCACCCCTCGCGTTCGGCCCGTATTTTGTATGCAATTTAAACGCGGCGGAATTTACGCCGGCGTAATTCAGCCTAGTGTGTTTAGACCCTATGGCTTCGTAATTTTTTTATATACAAAAAATATATTTACAATTACAATAATAAAATACATAGTAAATGCTAATAATTTTAATAGCTAAATTTAAATTAATATTGTGATGTTACAGGTGTATGATGTGACCGCTATAAGAGTCAAAGATGCGGCACACGGAACGGTCGGAAAGCCGGTCACTTTTTTAGGTTAGTATTGCTTGTTGCCTTGACACACGTTGTTCTGTATATGAATAAACAAGTAACTACATCTATTCTACACCTGACTACTTATTCCCTCTTACTAATTAAAATGTTTTACAATTTATTATGTCCAATTACATATTTGTAACTTCTGAGACAAGGAAAATGCATAAAATATTTTTATAAGTAAATGGTCATCAACGATATGCCAGCTATAAGACAACAACAAACTTATTGACATTTTTTTCTTGTCAGTTGAGACAATGGCGGCGGGCCCTGGTAACCTGGAGGTGACGGTGAACGGCGGGCGCGTGCCGACGGCGGCGGCGGCGCAGGGCGCGCACACGTACGCCATCAGCTTCACACCACGTGACCCGCGCCCGCACACCGTCGAGCTGCGCTTCAATGGAGACCACGTGCCAGGTATACTGTGATATCAAAGACGTATCTGTGGTTCTAGTTAGATAGCTGTCCAGTCTTCACACACACAGATGTAGTCACACATACAGATATAATGGAAACAACTAAAAAAGTTACCAAGTTTAGTCAAGAAGTCGGTACTGCGCTTGGTCTTTAGTCAGTCCGTCCGTCTCAGTAGGTTATAAAAATAAACAAAATATAGAGTGTCCTTACGTGTAGTGCTGACACTACAATATGAAATCAATGTTGCTAATTGTTGGATTATCTAATATTGTTAAGTATATAATAATAGGGTTGCTTAAAAATATTCAATTAACCAAACCCATAACTATCGTGTTGAGAGCCACCCTCTAAAGTAAACCATGGCTTTATTATAAAAAACTGTCAGACTGTGCTAAGAGACACCCGGATGGAATTAAGTTACTGGTTTGCTTTCTATGAGAGAGAGAGAGAGAGAGTCAGAGAAACACGCGCTCGTCGCATGGCTTACAACTATAGCAAAAAGTGTCATTACAACTTTTGGTCTTAATTTTTTCTGTCTAGCCCCCTTTCGCAACGCGCGATAAGGAACTTCGTTCCATAAATTATTAATCATCACGAACTGTTTGCAGGCAGCCCATTCGTATGTCACGTGTCGGCGCCGGCGCGCGTGATCGGCGCGGGCGGGGAGGCGCCGGACAAGGTGTCCGTGGGTGACGCGTATACCTTCAGCGTCGACTCGCCGAGCCCGCCCCACGTTGAGGTGTTGGGGCCCGCGCGGAGACCCGTGCCTGTGCAGGTTAGTGATGATAATGGATATCCATTGTCTATACCTCCTAATGATTTAACACTTTTTTTTACGTAATTTACTAATTACACAATAATGTTACCAGTAAAAAAAATCCAATCTATTAGGTTCTCCCTTCCTTTAGTTTTTCATAGTCGGGTAAATTGTGACTTGATATTTTTGTTTTCAGGTATCGCCTGAGGAGACAGTTGGTGAAAATGAAGCGAGCAAACGGTACACAATCTCGTTTGTACCCGTCGACGTGGGAGATCACAGTATCGAGGTACGTAAATCACAAACAATATTTTGCGACTTGTATGATTATATTTCTACCCCTTTAAACTGTTTTAATAACCAAATTATAAACTGCAATATTTTTTCGAGGCTCGTTTTTCGAATTGTCCAAAAGGATTGCTTTTTATCGTTTTTCGCACTTGTGAAAGAAAATGGCATATTATGTCACAAGTGTATGCCACTGGACACTATCCATTTGCATTAAAAAAGTGTGACATTATTTTCGAATTATCAAAGTTGTCCCATAACGCCTCATAATTATAATTTATAAATATAAACACGGCCTAGGCATCATTAGTTTCCGACGATTCTCTTACATCTTAACCCAAAATCCAAATACACCATAATATTATATTAGTAATACAATTTTAATTACCAGGTACGCGCGGGCACGATGGGCGGTCATGTAGAAGGCAGTCCGTTCTTAGTGAAGGCGTACAGCGCGTCGCGCGTCTCCGTCACCGACATATCGCCCGGCGTCGTTGGACGACCACTGTCGTTCACGATCAACGCGTCGCACGCAGGTAATGTGACGTTTATTGTCTATCCCTTTCTATCTTTATGAAGAGCGGCTTCATAAAGATAGAAAGGGACATCTAGTCTAGTACCTGCTATAGTAAAACATTTTTGTTTATTTGTTGCAAGCGACACTGTTAGCTTTATATGGATCTTACTTTTATTGTTTTACAGGTGCCGGCAACTTGGAAATTATTGTAGCTGTAAACGGTCGTAATGTACCAAACTACGTTCAGAGCGAAGGAAATGCAAGGTTTAAGGTAATTAAAAGGGAGAAGCTGATATACATATCTAATATATTCAATTTGTGTTCATTATCATATTTAACTTTACACTTCAAGGGTTGTTTTAAAAGTATAAAAACCAAATATGAAGCAAGACATTAATTTAAAGTATAGCGTTTGTCTCTTGTGCTTTAGCGAGGCTAAAAGACGAAATTCCAAAATATATAGTTCTTCTCATAAACCACTATACTATACTATAGTACCTATATAAAGTGTGACTCATCCTCATCAGGTAAACTTCAAGCCCACCGAGGCGGCCGCTCACACTTTATCTGTCCGTTTCAACGGCCACGCCGTGCCCGGTTCGCCGTTCACGTGCATGGTGTCGGCGCCGGCGGCGGCGGCGGACGCGCGCGCCACCGGCCCCGGACTGACGAGCGCGCCGCGCGGCGAGCCCGCTGAGATACATCTGACGGGGTTTCACTGTGAGTATACTTTATTTATTTATTTATTTGGTCTGCCAAACAGGTCTAAATCGTATAAAAACTTATTTCACTAATGTTACAACACGAAACTTATTACGGTGCAGAACCAATTACAGGCAGACTCAGCATGCAAATCATATATTTACTTAATATAGCGAAATTATTGTTTTTCTGAGGTCGATGATGACCATATCGCACATTACGTTGGATAGGGGATTTGCGCTAGCACTCGCTTTAAGCGCATCACACACGGTGAAGATAATATAATATTTTATCTTAAGATGCCCAAATATAAAATATTATAGTATCTTAAGCTATCACACACGGCTAAGATACGATAATATTAAAAATATGTTCAATTCCTTACGAGTCTGCGTTGGAACCACACGTATTCCTTGTTAGAGTTCTATATACAGGGTGATTGACTATGAGTGATAACTAATAACTGATACTGTCTTACTTCTTCATTTGTTAGACAGCTTCTCAGACGATGATTCTGATATAGAATGTGAAATGCAGATTGCAGTAGCACATTCCAAAAGGAGAAACATTTGGATAGAGCCTCACATAAGAAAGAGAAAAACCTGCGGCGAATTTAACCTTTAGGGTCTACACAGACGGACTGCATTTCAACTGCAATCCAACTGCAAATTGCAGTTTGAATGCAGTTGACACGACTGCAATGCGACTGCAATAGAACTGCAAACCAAACACGTAGTCGGATTGCAGTTCAGTTGCTGTCGGCGTGCAGTCGTGTGAACTGTTTGGTTTGCAGTTCTATTGTAGTCGCATTGCAGTCGTGTCAACTGCATTCAAACTGCAATTTACAGTTGGATTGCAGTTGAAATGCAGTCCGTCTGTGTAGACCCTTTTCAATATCTGTCAACGAAGAAGTTTCAGGAGTATTTTAGAAATTCAAGAGAAACATTTATTTCGATTCATGAGCTTTTTAAGCAATAATAATAATAAAGCAATAAATTATAAGTCAATTTTATTTAAAATTATCCGAAATGTTACTTTTTCCATCAAAATGTTACTTTTAGAATGAGAGTAGGTATGTAACTTTCTAACATACAGCACTGGCAACACTGCATCCACTAGTGCGTCCGATCACCGATGAGCCCGCTGCTCGACACAAAAACACCCTGTACATATTCATAAAGATATATTTCGCATCTTAAGATAACATATTAAGATACGAAATATATATTTCGTATCTTAAGATAAAATATTAAGGTACGAAATATATATTTCCATATCTTAAGATACAAAATATAAAATATAAATTAACTTCGTCGTGTGTGATGGTTCATAGGATTTGTATGGTGAGCGATATTCTAAAATATGCTCTAAGATAATATATATTTTATATTATCTTCACCGTCTGTGATGCGCTTAAATGGAGCAAGTTTGTGAGCGGTAATGTCAACAGTGGCGGGGCAAGACCTAAATTTGATGTGGGTAAGATGTTTCTTGCGAGGCGCCGTAAAATTAATTTTTTGAGGCCCCCTGATGGATGACGCAAGAGAACGCATTTGTTAAAATAAAGAATTTATTGATACTCAAACTTTTATTTATAAAACTTTTTATTCATGAATATTTGAGTATCATAACCCGTAAATCCATCGTCAACATCGAACTCCTTGTACAGCTTGTTATGGTCTCGACATATTCTCGGTAGCATGCTATATGATGGCCTAAATGGTTCTGTAACCCTTTACAGAAAACACCTCTCGCTTTCTAGAGTTAGGTCTTGGAACAGAAAACATTATTCGTGACAGGAAGTCTACCATCTACTACTATACTATATACTTCTTGTCTATTATCTAGGAGTTTTGGCGGGCATGTGAAAGAGTGCTGTTGTGTTTTTATATTATTTTCCTAAAATTGTGTTAGCTGGGTTTTTAATGTGTAATATTGGTAGAATATTAACCATTAGATATTCGTGTTCATGCACAAGTGTAGGAAAGTGATGTAATATCCAGAAACGTGCTATTTTGTGTTCCCTCCAAAACTCCATCGAAAGTTTCAGTAAAGCGTCTACCACTTTACTGAATCGACCGACTTGACTCCTTGACTGTATTGACTTTTACTTAGACTTTAGACCTGACGATACATGAAAACGTACTACAAAAGACATGGCTGTATGGGCTTTGTTCCCTTTGCCTGTCCTGAATGGGCGAAAATGTGACGAATCAAACCAAAAGAAAAATGTCTATTATCTATTCTTATTTATGTTATGAATGTGAAAATGTGTATGTATGTTTGTCTAGACCAGTGTTCTAGACAAAAGGTGTGCCGCAGTACATTGGTGCACCGTGGCCAGTAGTAGATGTCCCACAATATATAACATTTTACTGTTTACTCCATGATTTTACCTACATATTGCTCCAAAAAAGGCAACAAGGCAACATCTCAGGGCGACGAAAGGAATAAGAATCGGGGACAGAGCACCCGCCTACACGCTGATTAAACAAAAGTTGAAAAATCACTCTTTTATAATACCTGATTCGTAAAAACGATACACGCACTCACTTTAAAGTATTATTTGCGATATTTTTATTAATTTGTGGTGTACCTACCGCCAAAATTTTCATTTTTCTAGCTGTACCACAACACACAAAGAGTTTTGCGGAACACTGGTCTAGACAGTAATTTAGATTTAAAAAATACATTTTTATAATATTTTTACTATACAAGCAGTTTTCCCTTATGTTATAGTTTGCAATTTACAAAGTTGTAAAATGTCAGTACATTTTGTAAGTTTGTTTGAACGAGATGATTGTAATTTACGTGTTTATCAATTCCAAATGAATGTTTGTTGTTTGTTATTACAATGAGAACACACATCTTACATTGTTGTTTGACAAAACACTATGTCACAACAACATAACATTCGTTCTATCTGCATACTCTGAATTTCCAGTTGAAAGTTAAAAATGATTCCTTTCTTCTCGTCTTTTTTTCGTCTTTCTTTTAACAATTTACTAAAAGTACTGCGTTTTAAATGTTAGTAATCTGTTACATAAAAATTTCGAATAATAAAAAAAATAATTACTAAGTGACTATTACTTAAATAGAAAAACGATATATCTTAACGATATATGTTTGTACAAAAGACTCATAAAATATGATAGCAACATAATATTATATTGAAAATTTGTATAGCCAAAACATGAGACATAGAATTCCATAGTTTTTTTTTCAAACTGAGTTTGTGGCTAATGGTGTTCACATAATAATTTAAACACTTAAGTATAATATTAAATTGATGGTTTTACAGCCGGCGAGCCGACGATCTACGTCATCGGTCCGGGCGGGAGCGCGGTGCGCACGCGCGTGACGGGCACGGGTGACGGGCGCTACACGGGCACGTACACGCCCGACGCCGTCGGCCGACACAGCGTCACGGTGCAGTGCGCCGGCCGGCACGTCCCCGGATCGCCGTTCGTGTGCAACGTGTATGACGTCCGACGCGTCAGAGTCGCGGGATTGGGACCTGGTGGTATGTTGTGATTGTATAGTAAAGCACGGCTAAGGCTGCGTTTCCACCGGAGATAACCTAAGTTGCGTGGCGTGGAATGTGCTTTACAATAACCAATAGAATCATTGCGCTTAACGTGGTATGGCAAATGAAGGGTTTCTATTGGTCCTTAAAAACACATTCCTCGCAACGCAGCTTAGCTCAGCTTCAGTGAAAACGAATCCAAAGTAGCATGTAGAACTTGCTTTAGAATAGAATATAATAGAAAACCTTATTTCCAAAATATGGTTAAGTAAGTTGCTGCAGTTGACGCATCGTTACGTGTTGTCTAATAGCCCGAATGCAACGGCAGAAATTAGTGATACCTTAGTATTAGAAACAAATATGGATTCTACGAATAAAATATGCTCCGTGACAGGACTGCGTAGTTCAGGGGTTCCCAATCCTTTTCAGTCAACGCGACGGCGCAATAACAAATTTTGTATTATGTCACGGCGGTCGGCGCCCTACCTTAGAGCTAGCTCAGCTAGCTATTGAATTGATTATTAAATGATACGGTCAAAATACATAGGCACCTTTAATGATAATATCTGTGGTTACGGATAATCATGGAGAATCTACTCACGAGTCACCGTCCACGGCGCACCAGGGCGCACATATTTTGGGGAACCCCGGACGTATTCAATAAGTGATAGCTAATGAACATTTTTAGTTAATATGAGTTATCTTAATCATAAAACACATTTATGGAATCACAAACACAGTATACTATACGTAACTACTATTTCTAGAACTGGAAGGCACACTAGATGGCTTGAATCTAGACGAGACAGGCGAGGAGCGCGGCGTGGAGGTGGGCAAGCCGGTGACGTTCAGCGTGGACGCGGCCGGCGCGGGGGAGGGGACGCTCGAGCTCGTCGTGTCCACGCCCTCTACTACTGTTAAGGCTGAGGTAAGTTGACGTTACACGTAAGGGTTAAACTTCGTCTATAGCAGGCTACGAATAATAAAAACTAACATGGAACTTGCTGCAAGCAACCTATACAGCTTGATGCTTGTTTTCCCCACGGTATTGTAGCAAGTTGTTTTTTTAGCCAACATAGTTACAACTAAAATTACAGTAGACATACCGCTCTGATGACTTTAATCAGTCTAAAAACATAAACAATCAATAAAGGTAATATATAAACATTTACTAATTTAATCGCAAAACAAGTTACATACAATAAGAATCTTTTGCTAATGGTTTCAACAATATTCGTTTTCGACAACAAGTGAAAAGTTATAACTAATAAACAGTCCAAATTATAAAACAAAATACTTACACAGGTGGTAGCTGTGGCCCGTGGTTTGTATGACGTGACGTTCGTGCCGGTGTCGCGCGAGCCGCACCGCGTGTCGGTGACATTCAACGAGCAGCCCGTGCCCGGCAGCCCGTTCGTGTGCCGCGTCAGCGAGCCGCACACATACGTGCAGATCGGTGAGTACTTTGTTTGTGTGTGTATGTGTGTGTTTGTGTGTGTGTGAGTGTGGGTGTGTAATCCAGGCGAAACGCTTTATGCAAAATATATTTTGACGCTTTATACAAAATAATTGTAAAGATCTGATAGAAAGAGATAGAAAGCAGTCAAAACAATTTCTGCCAAATTAGAACCTTGGCATTACCAAGGTTCTACTTTGGCAGAATTTGGCATACTAGCTACAATAATAACCAAATATGTCTTTATTTAATTGCCTCTAACGGCCATAATCAATTTAAATCTTTCAGGTGGAATCGCAACCGTGGAGCTCGATGAAAGTATAACCGACGTCGAAGTTGTATCACCATCTGGCAGTCGAATTTCCGAGACCAACTTCGAAGACTCCGGGCTACTCACGTTCCCTGCCAACAAAGTCGGTAGATACATAGTGCGTAGCAGCAAAGGACCAATCGCTGAAGTCGAAGCCATCGACGCATCTGCGGTCAAAATTCTATCCATCGGTGACGCTGTTGCGCATCGACCAGCCGTTCTCACAGGTCAGTTGAGTAGGGAGAAAGATATTGTTGTAGAATAAGAAAGTACGTGACACGTCAACATAGTCTAGGAAAATTGAAAATTTTAAAAAACATCAAAAAATTGTCAGGAATTGTCTGAGACAGCAAAAAGGAGAATGAAAGTTTATTTTATGGCGTTTAGTAAAAATTTAAAACATTTCCGGGTTTTCTTGTGGGACAACAATCCCTAAACCTAAATCCCTAGATTATGTCGATGCGTATTTACATCTTTTGTGAGTGACTAGCTTTTGCCCGCGGCTTCGCTCGCGCTAAGAAGTATTATTATATAAAAACTTTCATCCCCTATTTTAACCCATTGGAGGTAGAATTGATCAAAATCCTTTCTTAGTGTATGCCTACGTCATATCATCTACCTGCATGCCAAATTTCAGCTCGATCCGTCCAGTGGTTTGGGCTGTGCGTTGATAGATCACCATGTCAGTCAGTCACCTTTGAGTCTTATATATTTAGATTCTTTTAGCTGCAAAATATTTTACTTAATATTTCAATGATTACGTTCTTAACATAGCTAATTAATTTGTACGCACAGTGAGCACGCAAGGTGCGGGCGCGGGTCGATTATCCGCGCGCGTGCGTTGCGGCGGCACAACCGCTACACACTCCGTGCGGCGTCGCGGCGGGGCGAGGTCCGACTTAGTGTGGCACCCCGCACGCGCCGCGCCGCACAGACTGACGCTGCTGTGGTCCGGCGTCCCTGTGTCCGCTGACCCGCTCATGGTGGACGTGCTGCCGCCACATCATGGCCAAGAGGTAACAACTATACTCGTATTTGATTAAGAAGATGATATTCGTATTTCTCTTAGGTGGAGTAATTTGTAAATTACTTATATTGTAATATATAGTTGCTGTATCAGTCAGTGGCGGCACTGCATAAGTTACGATTTTTTTTTAACTTTTAAAGTAGAAAATGATAAATTTACACGTCACAAAATAACTAACTTTATATTCATATCCGACAAATGCCGAACAACGAAGCAGCAAATAAACATTTGCCGCTTTCTTTTGCGTGTGCTTCAACCATAATATTCAACTTTAATACAATCCTTAGGTATCAGCGTGCGGTCTCGGCCTTTACCAAGCTCAAGTTGGTCGCGTGGCCTCGTTCAGTATTGACACGCTTGGCCGACCCGCCAGAGAGTTTGATGTTGTCGTGTCCGGCCCCGGCTCGAGGGCGCTGCCCGTGCGTTGCTACCAGACTAAATCCGGCATGCTGCAAGCTGAATATACTATCACGGAAGTCGGACAGAGTACTATAGGTAAGACAAAGGCTGTTTTTTTGTTTTTTGTTTTAGACGGTCTGTATCTACTATCTACCAAATGTGTTTACAAATATTGAACGATCCGACGTCCTATATCTTAAAAATATTAAATGAAGCTGAAAATGTAGATAATTGCTGAGCTTTCATTAAATTTTAAACATGATAATGGGACCAAAATAATACGCTGTAACCACGCCTAACTTCAGTGGAACTCAACCAGAATGACTATTGAAAAAAAAATCTTTATTACAGAGGTACTACATCTATCCAAGCCGGTCACTGGTAGCCCGTTCACGTGTGAATCATTCGATCCAAACAAAGTCATCCTGTCTGGACTACCTACTGGAAACATCGTTGCGCCAACGCCGATCAATTTCACAGGTACGAATTAATACTCTATAAAGCTAATAAATAATTATATAAACAGTATCCTTACTGTGAAGAATTTTGCATTATATTTCCTATACCTACTTGCGTGAAGAATATGTCATTAATGAAACTTTGAATTTGACTAGTATATGTCTGTAATGCTTACTCTAGTTCATTATAAACACGGCCTATGTTTTTTGACGTGGCAACGTCTTATAATTCGATGGGGCCGGCTGGGCGCACGAAAAAACATGACGCAATATGCGGCGTTACCTCGCTCTGAGGCGTTCCATTTAAGGCTATGACGTTGTCACGTTCAACTATCGTCAGTAAACCGACTTTACAGACAACCGAGTTCGAGTCGAGTTCTAGTCGAGTTCGAGTCGAGTTCGAGTCGAGTTTAGGACAATTTTTTTTGGCCGTTGCACTGATGCACAGTCTTATGGCAAAAAAAATAGTGCAAATTGTTTAAACTAACCTTAGCGTAATTTTAATTTTCTACTACCAACAATCTTAAATCTTACCATGAATGTAACAATTTTCCAGTGGACACAACGGATGCGGGTGTTGGTGAGCTCGAAGTAGTGTGCGAGTCGCTGGGCGAGCGGCGCGTACGTTTACCGGTGGATATCCGCGAGGACGGGCGTGCGTACCGAGTGCGTTTACGTCCCGCCGTGCCCGCACACTACCGCATATATATCACGTATGGCGGTAAGTAAATGGTTGCAAATATGTGTATTTTCATTAAATATAAAATGAATTTAGCTATTCAGAATAAAAAATAATTCATTGAATCTATACTAATATTATAAATGCGAAAGTGTCTCTGTCTGTCTGTCTCGCTTTCACGCCAAAACTACTGAACCGATTGTAATGAAATTTTGTACACAGATAGTCTAAAGCCTGAGAAAGGACATAGGCTACTTTTTAACCGGAAAAGGGGGTTGTGAGGGGTGAAAATACGTAAATTTGTTCAAATTAAGTTAGTTCCAAAAAATCTTAATAAATGGCGCCGTGCGTCTCCTACATCGCGATATCGCTTGCTCATGCATCTTTCTATAAGAGGTGGTACCAACTACCAAGTTGAGTAGAGTTTTACAATTCTTGCGATTGTTATGCACGTCGATAATGAATAACTCACTACTCAGTAGTCAGCACTCAGTACTTTATCTACGCAGTGATGAGTGACGAAACCTAACCTAACCTACCAATGCTAAATAGTTTATGTTATGGGTTAAACTAAAGTTGTGTAATGGGGGGCCAAATAAGCTTTAGGTTTAATATTAAAAAAAAATACTATGTGCGCACTGCACAGCTGTTTTTGGGTATTTTGATTTAAGGGGTACCAGGGTTTTAAAAGCTTTTTTTGACACCAATTTTGTTGACACCGCACGCTATAAACTGAAGTCCACGCGGACGAAGTCGCGGGCAACAGGTAGTATAAAATAAATATCACAATTTAAAAATTTATATAAAATTTTAAAGCATGTCTTAACACAGATTGCTTAAAAGTTAAAACCTGGTCACAGGATGGTAAAATTCGCCAATTGGCTGATTGTATTTATTCAAAATACAGATGTCTCGAATCGAGACTTGTGTATTTTGAATGCATGTGCGTGAGCAAGATTTATTGCGCGTGTGTAAGTTACGATAGCGACTATAAATCAGCAGCCAAACTTATAATTCTTCTTCAACCACAATTAAGCACATATTCATTTTTTTTATTTATCATATTTTTATTCTGTATTAATATATAGAAGTATTAACCAATTAATATCAATTTCCAGGTGCCCCAATAGCCGGTAGCCCGGTATCTCTAGGTGTGTTGAGCGGGCGCGCTAGCAACTTGGCGCGGTGTCTCGGTACGGGGCTTGCGCACGCGCACGTCGGCAAAGAGGCGGCATTCACTATACACT
This sequence comes from Polyommatus icarus, assembly GCA_937595015.1. Lineage (NCBI taxonomy): Eukaryota > Metazoa > Arthropoda > Insecta > Lepidoptera > Lycaenidae > Polyommatus > Polyommatus icarus. The sequence continues at coordinate 12,929,628 of OW569328.1, read as the reverse complement.
GTCCCGATGACGCGCAACCGACTGTGCAGGTGAGATGGAAATGCAAAGAGAAATGTTATTTTAATATGTAACTTAAGTTAGTACCCATCAAACCCCAAGCGGCAGCCGGCTGCCGCAAAACAATTGAAAATCTATTGTGTCTGCGATACCCACGATGCCTAAAATGATGCTCACAATATAACCTACAGGCAAACTGCGCCAACAGTTTCTTAGGCCAGTAAATTAGCAAAATTTTAAGTGCTACTTAAATAAATGAATAAACAAGAATGATGATAAGTTGATAATAATATTATTATTAAAGTCACCTAGCTCGTTTGATTACATTTTATACTCTTTTACGTAACGTAATCATCATAATCAATACTTCACGAATATAAACTTGACGAAGTCGTAAATGCAGTCTTTAAATTATACGTTAACGCTGTCACTTGGTAGACGAGGGGAGCAAACTGTAACTTACATATTCGCTGTGTAAGTGTTAGTAGTTATAATATAAAATATAATTTCCAGGTGGAAAGGCTAACAAACAACAAAGACGACAGCGACACAGGGTTACTAGAGTGTCGCGTGATGGGCGGGGCGCCGCGCGAGTGGCTGTGTGCGTACATACCGCTCGCCGTCGGCCTGTACGAGGTGCGGATATTCACCGCCGCCGGCCCGCTGCCTGGCAGCCCATTCTCTGTCAAAGTGAGTACAAAACATAAGGATGCCTTCACATTACGTCGCGCGGCAGCCGCGCGACTGCCATTTGTATAGAAGTCGCGCGGCTGCAGCGCGGCTGCTGCACTGCTTGCGACGTAATGTGAAGGCGCTCTAACTTCTAGGACTCTTTTGATGGATTATAGTAATGAATATTTAGTTTTCATCTCCTCGAATCCTTCCGTGTATACCACAGTAGAATAGTAAAACTTAAAAAGGACAATAATAAGGGCCTGTTTCACCACTTCTTTAAGGTACCGGATAGGCTATCCACAACTTATTCGACAGATGCTCCATACTCTATCTGTCAAGATAAGTTGTGGTTAGCCTATCCAGCACTTATCAGGAAATGGTGAAATAGGCTCTATTTATAAATATAGACATTACCTGTATGTCAGTGATCCAGCAATTGTTCATATATTTCACGTTGTGTTACAAATTACACTAATATAATTTTAAATGTTTTCAGGTGATAGACACATCAGCCATAGTGCCAGTAGGTGGTTGGGGGGCAGACAACGCGGGGCGTGTGCGGGCGCCGTCGAAACTGGTGCTCGACACAAGTAACGCGGGGCCCGGCACGTTGGAATGCTTGCTAGCTGGCAGACATCAACGTAAGTCTATAGAATATATTTCACTTATTTATTCTTGCAATATACTTACATAAAAGAAGCTCTTTATTTTTAAAAGGACTTTGAAAAAAGACATGTTTGGACGTATGTTTGTCTGCAATTTCACTTAACTATAATCCTACCTCTTACCTCAGGGTCTGAGTCCCCAAAACTACTAATAAATAAATAATTATAATTATTTCCAACTTAACAATTACAATAACTGAGTAGAATTACTAGTTTAAGTAATTAATGCTGAAAAGCCTAAAGCCGATGTTAAAATATTTCGAAACTCTTATATATCACTAATACCGCCCACTCGTAATACAAAATTTTATGACTCTTCGTTCACAGCTCGTGCTGTCAGTCTGTGGAACAAATTACCCACATCTTTGAGACGTGCTCAGTCCTCGTATGTTTTTAAAAGTGGGGTTAAGGAACATTTTTTGTCACAATTATTAATCCATAATAACTGATAATAATCGATATATTGTATTATCTCCATTTATTTATGTTTGTATGTATTTATAATGATTTGTATATATTCTTTAGTATGTATGTATAATTATATATTGTATATGTATATGTTATATGTATGTATATTTTATGTATTTGTAATATACTTATATATTAGGAAAAATCACTCTTAGCTGTTTATGTAGTCACCTACCATCTATTACCACTGTTACTATAATATTATAATAGGTTGTCTGGAAGAAATCGCTTGTAGCGATAAGACCGCCTTTTGTACTTTTACTCAATAGTTCATAAGTTCTGTAATATGTCATGGTTGTTTTGGTGCAATAAAGGATTTTCATTCATTCATTCATTCAAGCCTAGTTAAACCAAGTCAACTTTTACAATAAAGGCGTATTTAATCACCAGGTGTGGAGACAGTGTCTGGACGCGCAGTAGTGACTCTAGCCGCGCCCGAAGGCGGTGACAATACGGGCGAGGCGGAGGTGGAGTTGACATACAACGGCGCGCTTGTTGCGGGCGCGCCGCGGCGAGCGTTGCTTGCACCCGCCGGCGCCGCGGATAGAGTGACGCTGGCGGGACGCGGGCTAGCGCACGCCGCGCCGCACACGCCCGCCAACTTCACCATCGGTACGTACACGTGCGCAAGCAAAATGCAGTACGTAAAAGTATAAAAGATCGCCCCAACAGCACGTCTATGGTGTAGACGTGCTGTTGGGGCTATTTCAGATAACTTATAATAGCAAATGCAATATCTTAATGCACGCGCATAATTATTGGCAAATTGTCTTTGGCTTGTGCGAGTTTCATGTCATGACTTTACTGCGTTACTGTACTGCATGTTGTATATATTTTATACTATTTCTGCAAAGTAGTAAAAAAAGTTAAGTTGTAAGGGGTTGCAGTTAATATTGTTAATTATTTACAGATGGTAGCGGTGCCGGACCCGGTGCGCCTGAGGCGACAATCCGAGCGCCGGGCGGTGAAATCCTGGGTGTGGCGTTAACAGCCGCCGCGAGCGGATTATGGCGTGCGACGTACACGCCGCGCCGCCCCGGCGATCATCTCCTTAGTGTGCTGTGGGCGGGACGCCTTGTTAAAGGTGGTGATTTTTTTTAAACCTGAAGAACCCGGATTTAACAGCTGGAACAATTTATTGAAAGCTATATGACGCCCGCTACTATCCTCTGTCCTTTCCCGGGACTCGCAAAATCTCTACATCAAAATTCAGCAAAATTGGTTCAGCGGTTTGGGCGTGAAGAGGTAACAGACAGACAGAGTGACAGACGAACTTTCGCATTCATAATATTAGTATAGACTTTAATATGTCAATTTTTAACAGTAGACTGTAAAGTAAGTGGTAGCGCTATTTTATTACATTACAATAGTATTAGTTCTCCACTTTTCGTTACGTGAACGTTACGAGACGTGAAGAACAAGTAACCTGCTCCCAACAAACAAACAGATGAACTGATGAAGCGATTACCGTTGTCCAGAGTCATTTGTGAATTTGGAATTGCCGGCTTTTTATATTCACAATTTTACATCCATACCGCAATGTTACTCAACTGCAACATGTTAATCAAGCTATTTTCTAATCCCCAGGCTGTCCGCTTACGGTGAAAGTGGCGGCGGGTTCTGAGAGCGGTGACGCATCGCGCGTGGTCTGCTCCGGCTCGGGACTGACGGGGGGCGTGGTCGGCCGCGATATACGGTCATGGATCGACACGCGCCGCGCTGGCCCTGGCGAACTGACTGCTCACTGCACGGGGCCTAATAAGGTAAATTATTTCATTTTGACTACTGTACAGTCTCAATATTATATTTAGGTCCTATTATGTAAGGTATTCTAATGGTCGAATGGCGGGACTCAGTATTTATTAAAGAGTCTTCCTTGGTCGAGACCTGAATCTGAAACAGATCTGTATCTTGGTAGTGTCGAGCATGAGTTTTCGTGCTTATACATAATCGTGATACTACTAAAATTATTTGTTGGAACTTAGATAAAGATAATTTTAACCAAAGTCGCGGATGACTTTATATTCGGTGGGCATGGCTGTCGGTATTTTCAGAGTATGGCCAATTTTTTATGAGTAGGGCTGCGTCCATAGATTTGTAGTGGTATTCCCCGATTGACCGCGAAATGCGGAATAGAGTCGAGTTAAACAAGATTGATTTAGAAGATGACTGAGCTTCTCTACTTTATGATATTTTACTATGCTTATTATCTAGTAAAACTAATATTATGTAACGTCGTAGGTGGCGTACTGCGAGCTGTACGAGCACGGCGACGGCACGTTCACGTTGGGCGTGAAGCCGGCGGAGGCGGGGCGGCACGTCCTGAGTGTACAGTTCGCCGGCGAACATGTGCCCGGCTCGCCCTTCGTGCTCAAGGTCGCCGGTGCGCCTGACCCTTCCAAGGTAACGATAGTTTTTGGCGTATAACCTATTCGTATTAAGAGGAGGGAAAACGTGTTTAAGCATATCTTTACCTATTTTACTTGTACCAAATTTCGTTTCAAATTTGAAATAACATCACAGTATCTAAAGTTTTTTAACACATAATTTTAGATTTATCTAAGATACTTGGTGCGTCCAAACTCGAAATTACGGTCGTACTCAGAGAGATTTAGTGTACTTAGCTGTAATTAAATAAAAATCTTGATATAAACTTCAAACATTATTCCCAAATTCTCCATTAGATTATCTTTACCTAAAGGGGTTTTATATCTAACTAAACAATACACAGGTCCGCGTATACGGTCCTGGCGTGGAGGCGGGCGTGCTAGCCACGTTCCAGTCGCGTTTCACGTGCGACACGCGCGGCGCCGGCGCCGGCCAGCTCACGGTGCGCGTGCGCGGACCGAAAGGCGCCTTCCGAGTTGAGATGCAACGCGAGAGCCAGAAGGATCGCACTATTGTTTGCAAGGTATTTGTGATTTTGTCTTGATAAAAGTGAAAATAAATTGGAATCTTCTGGTGTGGCCTGTCCGGAAAATATTGGTCCATTGTTGGGTATAAAGTAACTAATGATAATACATACGTATAAGATAGCTAGCATTTAATATAATAGTGTGTATAATATTCTGCAAACAATATAACATACTTGCTTTATATTGTTGGTTTTAAATTTTAATTATTATAAGCAAAATATTCAAAACTTAAACCAGTGTTGTGTTATGTTACTCGAGCAAAATTCATGTCAATGCATTCGTAAGTTTTCCCGTTTATACTGTGGTTTTATCGCACACAGATTAATGCTTAGCACAAACCTACGCGACTACGCGACTGCGTCAATACAAAACCACATTTAACAACTTGTCAAATGTATGTTTTGTATTGACGCTGCCGCTTCGCAGTCGCGTGGTCGCGTAGGTTTGTGCAAAGCATTAAAATTTTCGTTTTTTTAGTTTTCACCCACCGAACCTGGCGACTACCGTGTTGAAGTGAGATGGGCCGGCCGCCACGTGCCCGGCTCGCCATTCCCCGTCATGATCTTCGACACGCAGGAGGAGCTGCGCCGGTACCTGCAGGCCACAGCCACATAGACGTATTCGTGCGTGCTTGTACGCAAAATGCGTGCATGTACGCTCAAACGCAAAGTTTGCACGCAAACAAGTGCGTATACGTGCGTGTTTACGTTTTAAACATTTTAATGTTGATTGAATATCAGTTACACTTAGGCCTTACGCTAGACTGGGTTATTGCTTCCAAGCGTAAACGACGCGTTTGCGACAGTGGAGAGAAAACAAGATACTTGATTCAGGGTTAATTTTAACACAGTGTAGTGTAAGTACACCTCAGCCTTTATTAATAACAATATAATTAAAGACTGAAGACCATTTATAATATGTAGGAACAATGTTGTTTGTTAATTCGTTAGATAAAATTATTACGTTTTGAAGTATGTATTGCTACCTAAATTTAAAGATAAGATTACAATATTATAATGGTTTTCGTTAGTTTATCATGAGTGTATCTTATGTTTAATCACCATCAAAATATCGGGAAATACAAAAGTAATGAAGTATAATAATAAAAGTTAGAAAATAAATGTAAATTTTTGCTAGAAAATAAAACAAATTGTAACCAAATTCTTAATTAGAGACCGAAAAATTTCATACTTCCAATATTTCCCAGTTCAAAAACTTAGCAAGAAATAAATCTAGTACTTATACCACATTATAATTTTGCACTAAACTCGGATTTGTTTCTTGATATGTGATTGAAATGCAGTAAATACCTAGGTATCTAATATTTTTTTCAAGCTCTACTTGTGAACCAAAATTTTCGAAGCCTAACTTTTTTATTCATACTAGTCTTTTAGCCCCAAACTCAAAAGCAGAATGCCATAAGATATTAAACATGAAACGCTTATTACGTTTATGTTATGGTTTTGTTTCATGTCGTAAGTATTTTTATAATGTTATAAAACGTATTATGTAGTCGTATTAACATTTTTTATATAATCAAATATGCCCATTTCAAGGCAGAAAAATAAATAATTATTATCGGATTTGTACTTATAGTGTTAAATAATATTTTTTAATTATGAAATAAAAAGAACACATTCCAATTCTGTCGTGAAGTCGCAGTTACTCTGTTAATAGTCCACTTAAAACTTCACAACAGTATGTAATTAACAACTCCGTCCAAATTGTCTGATATTACATGTGTTACTAACTTAGTGAAATAATTTAACAATCTGATAAGGCAAGTTGAATGTAAAATTATATTGAATGCATAATAATTAATATTTATTAATAATAGTAATGTCTATCTTTTGTAACTAACTCTTTCTTGTTATCGCTACCTCTTCGTGTTGATATTATTTGTAATATTGAATTGATATTTTATCGAAGTACTTAAACAAAATTTTGATGATTTTTTTTTTTAATATGAAATAGGTGATGCGATGTACTAATTGTTAATAAATTAAATTTATTACCTAATTATGTTTTTGTTTTTCAAGTAGTATCAATAGTATAAGAAAACATGCTGCAACGGAAATTACGCGCGCTGCGTACTTAAGCGGTCCCCTAGATGGTAATGCAGCATGACATGCGTTAAGTGCTATCATGCACGCATGATCGTTTAGTTGAAAATAGTTTAGTTAAACTTACACAATTTAAAAATAGAAGTAAAAAAACATATTATACGTTGTGTAATAAATAATAATTTATGTGCTTCTGGTAACCCTGTGTACCCTGGTAATTTGTTTCGTTAATTAATTTGTTTCGTTTCACAAAAATGAAACAAATAAATGAGGGTAGTCACTAAAAATTTTCAGTGGGTGGGTCAAAAAAAAATCATGCAAAGACCTCTTTATATGTTATCCTTGTACTTCATAGTTTAAAACAAATGGGCTACTTCTATTAATTATAGTCAATTCACAAGAATGAAAACAAAATATTGGGGGTAGTCACAAGAAAAATCTTAGGATTAGTGAGTAGGTCGAAAGAATATAACGCAAACACCTCTTCATTCGTTATGCGCTCCTGGTACTTTATAGTTTAAAACAGATGGGCTACCCCTATTTATTTGTCAATTCACAAGAATCGAAACAAAATATTGGGTGTAGTCACAAGAAAACTCTTAGAAATAGTGGGTAGGTCGAAAAAATTGAATGCAGACACCTCTTTGGTACATCATGGTTTTTAACAAATGGGCTACCCCTACTAATTATAGTGAATTCACAAGAATTGAAACAAAATATTGGGGGTAGTTATAAGAAAAATCTTAGAATTAGTGGGTAGATTGAAAAAAATTAACGCCTTTTCATAGCGCTCCTGGTACTTCATAGTTTAAAATATTTAGGGTACTCAAAAAAAAACCTTAGAATTAGTGGGTAGGTGAAAAAATTGAACGCAAACACAAGAGTGATTCTTCAAAAATGGTTCTCCGCGTCACTTTCCTGGGATTTTTTTTATTTTAGAGTTATCTTTAAATAAATGCAAATACCTTTAAGGTGCTCTAAAGATAATAAATACGATCTTTAAGGCACGTAAATCGGTCCATAAACTACTGAGATAATCAAATTTGAAATTTCGGTCCCCACGAAAGTTGCGACAAACTCCACGAAAGTTACGATTGCATTTGCTAGGAACAAATTATGGATTAAAATCTTTTTTTTCTTAAATAATAAAATAAATTATTATTTAATCAATCAGTTTTTATTATGATCAACAATACTAAAGAGCATGGAACTTTAATTTGTTGCTTAATCTGTCAAGTAACCGGTTCTGAAATGCTGTGACTTTTTCGAAGTTCTTGAAGATTAAGTGATTTAGGAGGTTATTATAAGGAGGTTTTTAACTAAATATGGAGATTCAGGACACAAGATCATAATATTTTTAGTTTGTGACATATATATGAGGGCTCGCTTCGCTCGCCCTGATATTAAGTCTGAGTATCGTATCGCTTTGCATTTGGATTGAGGATGTAATATCAGTTGTTCATGTAAAATACTGATATTCAGGTAAATCCACTAGAATAGAAGCAGACCCAATATAATATTTGGGGAAAAGATCAGAAGATAGATTGATGTATAAAGTCACATATGTTTTCATTTTCAAAAAAAGCTTGTAGAGTAAAAAATGAGTTAAGGGTACCAAAACCATAGCTGGAAATACTATACTATAGCAAATCCACATAGGAAAACGGTGTAACAAACAGCCTACGTAGCTTTCGTAGGTCGCTAGGTAACTTTCATGGGTAAAAATCCACGAAAATAGTGCCACGAAAGTTACGAAAATTTTACATTTTTTAGAATTGCGATGGAAGTAATAGGTAAATAAACAAAATACTAGGAAATAATCTCGACCTTAGCCCTTTATTTGATGTAAGTGTCATAATTATAAATTATTATCATTCAAAACATGCTCGCAAAAGTTACGTGACTACAGCCACTCCATAATTTTTAAGGAATATCTTCCCATATATTTTCTTTGTTTTGAAGCGACGAACGTTTGTGTCCCCTGTACTGATGCTGGAAAGACACAGAGCGTTGGTGCAGCTTAAACTTGTAACCACAAGTCGTCGCGTTTGGAAGATAGGTGCAGTTTTATTACCCGCTCGTGAAACTAGCAAAATCGTGTGACACAGACGTTACGCCTATTAACTTCTTTAACTTAAGATATAACATGATTTTATTTCAGTTATTAGGTAGCCCAGTTAATCTAGATTAATTTTATGTATCACACTCCATGCTAATGAATAGAATACAAAAGTTATTAAAGCTTTCCGTAAGCGCGAACAGAGTGTGACACGCGGGGAACACCGATTTTGCCCCCGATTTCGACATTAAATTATCAATTGAACAAAAACTATAAATAATTATAGATGTTTTTTATTGAAATCATGAAGAATAGCGTGTTTTGGCCCTAACACTGTATGTTTAATAGGGAAGTAGTAAAGAGCGTGTGACCACATTTTTAAGGGCCTCGGAGAATTACTCACAATAATATTGGTAAAAATCTTTAATGGTCATAAATTTTCACTTATTGGGCACATATCGGAAGGACACGCTGCGGCGGTCGGGGTATGACGCGCGCGACGCACGTTGCGTGCTCATTTGCGTGCGCAGTGCGTCTAGACTCTGCCATAGTTGTTGCATCTGCCCGTAGATTACAACCTCCAGCCTTTGAATCGCGTTGTGGAGTTCCCCTGTAATAGATTTTTTAACTAGTTAAAATAAAAATATACATAATATATTTGCGTTCGTATATAAACGTAAAAATTCGGCCGTAGTGCTACTTGTCTCTTTTATTTGCTCGTGAAAATATCGCTATCACGTCATGTGGAAACGAGAAAACTAAAATATATTTTTGAGACACGTAACTAGAAGGTTAATTATTATTAGTAGTACCTCGATCGTGGAAAAACCAGACACAATAGATTTATTGTTAGCGCGGCCGCATGTGACCTCTTGGGAGTTGAAGCATTATCCATGACCTAATTTCTTATACTTAGTTTGATTACAAGGCCGTTTTATTTATAAATAAAATAGATACCGACCGGCTGTGATCAAATTACAGAGGTGATATTCCCTCTAACATCTTTTGATATTCTAGTGTATTATAAGAAGTGATTAGAATTTAGATTGTCGCAGAGGTAGGATCATTCTAAGTAGATATGTCCTCTATTTAATAGTGGAATTTACTTACTGTCGCGTTGGTCGGTACCAATAATTATATTTACATAGGTAGGTACCCGTTCTTCCACCTCTATACTCCTATAATGACTCACTGACCACTACATTTAGATGATGCAAATCCAAGTTAATTGATTACACAACAATGGGTAACCTATGAATACCGTTCATTTAGCTGCTCGATAATTAATTTCTTAACCGATTTCCTACGATTGGTTTTCAAACATCTGGCGTTTATTATTGGCATGCCTTGACACACCGAACGCTTGACTAAAAGGCACAAATAGTTTATTGATGTGTAAGCTGGGTATTGCGAAAGATGTCCCGTCTAACGACATAATACTATGCTCTATTTCTTCTTACAGAAATCAAGAAAACGGAAGTTTTAAAAAGTCGAGTCTCTGAGTTACAAATACTGGATGTAACAAGACTAAGTGATAACTGATAATACTTTAGGGTGTGCGATGTGCATGTGTATCTTATGTAGAGTTCAATGTAGAAGTAGCAGCGCTGAAGGAGCATATTTTTAGAGTTCCGTACGCAAAGGGTAAAAACGGGACCCTATTACCAAGACTTCGTTGTCTGTCCGTCTGTCTGTCCGTCTGTCCGTCTCTCTATCTCCAGGCTGTATCTCAAAAACCGCTATAGCTAGACTTCTGAAATTTTCACAGATTGTGTATATCTGTTGCCGCTATAACAACAAATACTGAAAACAAAATAAAATTAATATTTAAGGGGGGCTCCCCTACAACAAACGAGCCTTTTTCGCTCTATATCAATAATGGCAAGAGGTAGGTACTTAAATTTTTCACACATTCTTTTGTTATATATAATTTGCAACCCATCAGTCGTGGCAAAACGAGACAATAGCTTTTTTTTGTTATCGCGGCCGAATGTAGCCGCTTGGGGCTTGATGAATTAATATTTAATAATAATATTGAAATAAAATAAAAAATTAAGGGTCCCATACAGAAAACACATTTTTTAGCCTATTTTAGCTCTGTATCGGTACGGAACCCTTCGTGTGCGAGTCCGACTCGCACTTGGCCGATTATTTTGTGATTTGTATGGACACAGGACAAGCACCCCAACGTCCTACATATTCCCATACAAAAGTGAAAAAAAAAATACTTTTTCAGAGCTGCTATTGTACAGTGAGCTCTATATAGGGGACTCATACACACCGCAAATATATTCTAGTCCTTTTTGGTATAGTAGGTTCAAAACCGCCGAATGCATACTAATATTATAAATGCGAAAGTATGTCTGTCTGTCTGTCTGTTACTTCTTCACGCCCAAACCACTGAACCGATTTTGCTGAAATTTGGAATGGAGATACTTTGAGTCCCGGGAAAGGACATAGGATATTTTTTGTTCCGAAAAAATTTACGGTCCCCGCGCGACAAACGCGTTTTGGCGCAACGGAGTTGCGGGCATCATCCAGTTAGGCATACCGCATATAATACAAGTAACACCAAATGGCAATGAACCTAGTTTGCCGCGAAATAATTAAATTGGCCAAATATTCAACGCAATGACGGCCGCCCAGCTAGACTAGCGACGTAGCACCTAAATTGAGTTTTTACTTCTACATAAAGCTGACATTAGTCTCCAGCTTGCTCACGACGGGCGCATGCTATATCCTCGACCCATGGCCCTTGAAAAGCCGTACCTCTACCTCTGATCAGTAGAGTACTTACTACCGGCTTACTTATACAGGATGTAACAAATATAGTAATGATTCTTTAGGGCGTGTATGGGTCCCCTGTATAGAGTTCGCTGTGAAAGTAGCAGCGCTCAAAGAATAACTTTTTAAAATTTTCATAATAGGGAAATTCATGACGCCGCGCTGGGGCGTTTCAGTTGCCGCTATAACTAAAAACAAAATAAAATTCATATTTAAGGGTACCTTAGCCTTCGATCACTAATATACACCTTAGCCCATACAACAAAAGTGATTTTTTGGCCTTTTTTGCTCTATATCAATAATGGCAAGAGGTGTAGGTACCTGAATTTTTCACAAAATCCTTAGTTTTATGTGTACTTTAATATTTAATAATAAATATTAAAACAAAATAAAAAAATTAAGGGTGGCTCCCATACAAAAAACACAAATTTTGGCCTAATTTTGCTCTATATACTACTGTACGGAACCCTTCGTGCGCGAGTCCGACTCGCACTTGGCCGATTATTTTACAGCGAACTCTACACAGGGAACCCACAAACACCCGAAAATATAATATCAGTAAGGACTACGGGCTTACTTATAGAGCTGCTGGTACTCACTGGAAGTGACGACTCCATGCAGGCGGCGCGTGATGGTGGCGTTGGCGGTGGCGTTGACCTCCTGCGTCCTCACGGAGCACATGGCGCGCGCCTCCTCCCGTGGCCCGGCGCCGTGGTACGTGGAATTCTTGACCTCGATGTAAGGGTGCTTAGGTGCGTTCACTATGTACTGCGGCCCGCGTGCTGGAATTAAAATATAAGCGTTAGGTGATTTGAATGAATCCAAACCGGTCACTTTAATGCATACTAAAGCCTCTAAGACTGGGTATAGTTAAGTTGTTGGAAGCTTAATCCATATCACATATCACAGTCTTATATTATAATAATTTTGAAAGTGTGTATGTCTATCTGTCTGTCTGTTTTCTTCTTTTCTATCCTCTTCACGCCTAAACCACTGAACCGATTTTTCTGAAATTTTGTATGGAGATACTTTAAGTAACGGTAAAGGACTTAGTACTTTTTATTCCGGAAAAATGTACGGTTCCCACGCGGAAAATTAAGTTCCCACGCGATAAGAAAAAATCGTTCACTGTTTGATAGCCCATTTATCGATGAATTATATTATTATCACAATAAGGCCAAAATGTGAAAAAAACGGGAAAAAAATATTTGAAAGTGCTTATCTCGCGAACTACTGGAGCATTTTTTATGTTATTTGGCACACATTTAGAGTAGCCCTCACCGCCGCAGCCGCTCACGTGGTAAGTAAATAGCTTTATTTACCGGAAATGTAGGTATGATTTCCGTAAAATTCCTAATTTACGCGGGCGAAGCCGCTAGTCGGAACACGTAATACTAAATATTGTGAACCTCTCGAAGCAGTATACTTACTTGACAAACCTTTTGCCCTATTTACTTTAAATCTAATAAACGATAAAATATAACTACCTAAATGATCGTTTTTCCTAGATACGTGACTCTAGTTAGAGCGTTTAAATTTAAAACCAAACTTGTTTTATTACACGATTCCATGCCATTCAATCTCAATAATAGGTAAAACTTATTACACAATACACAATCCCATTAATCCCATTAATCCGATGTAATTTTTCAAATTTCATCAAAACCGGTTCAGCCGTTTAAGGATGAGACACTGTTTGTCTCTTACCTTGTCATGCTTTAACATCTATAATAAACATAATACCGTTGATTAGTTGATAAGAGAAAAATTCAGTACAAAATGGTCTCAAAACAATAATAATTATTACTTACTGTTCAACAGATGTTTAATCTTTTGTGGTAAGACCGAATACCCATAGGTATATCTAGTGATCATTGTTATGTTAAGAAAAAAATATTCAAAGGTTAACAAAATTAAAGGATAATTACTTACAATATGAATTTGCGGGTGCTGTTAAAACTAATACAAAAAAATAATAAACCGCACAAGAATATAAAACATTTCTCCACATTCTTAAAACTTTCTTCTAACGCGTTTATTTTCTCCACATTTAGCACATCCTTATATAACTGGCCGAATATTTGAAAATATTTGTTTTTAATTAATTCAAAATTCAAAAAGGTTCGTTCGTTAAAAGAGCAATTTAAAAATCTCGTTCAATTTCGGCGTACAATGTGTGGGAGATCACTGCTTGTACTGAACTAGATCAAATCTGTTAGTTATTAAATACCTACGGAGTTCTAAAGAGGTGAGCGCTGTATTGACATGTCCAATATGTTCAACAGAAATTAATGGTCCGTGCAGCATTTTACAAGTTCAGTTGCATCCTTTCAGATCAATGAGTAATGATTCTGTGGACAATGGACATATCCATAATTTTCCATGAAGATGTCTTGACTCTTGAGTTTTGGCAGAAAAGCGTCCGCCTGGGGACCTACTGTCGATGGTTTTTAAGTTAGCCACATCCAAAGTTAAACAAACAAGCAATAATCTTTAAAAGTAGTTATTTAACCCGTAAAAAATTGTTTCCTTAAATCATTGTAACAAGATTAAAAGAAAACACTCGACTACCTACCTATATATCTACATGTAAAAAATTGAGGAGTACTTTACTAGTATTATCTACTAGAAGTTTTAGTTTTTTTTTTGTGGTTAGTATTCCCGTGTCGTCACGCCTAGGATATTATCCTACATAATATTGTTTGTTATATTAACGCATATTCCTAATATTTTCACGTAGCTGTAGGGTTTAGTCACGAATCCGATAAAAATAGAAATGGCTAGGGCGCCAGAGAACAGACATGGTGCGAAAGATGTTATCACATTCCTGTTGCTATCTACGCTATAATTTTCAAATAAAATTAACTTGAAAAGATACATTATCATCATCATTTCATCATTATTATCAACATCGTCATACATCGCATCGGTTTCATTATGTTGCTATTACTTTGTGCCTATCATTAGGTAGACCGTACCTTTTACCGCATTAGCTTTTAGAGGTCCGCAAGTCTGCGTTGCTTTTTAGGGTTCCGTACCCAAAGGGTTCCATACGCAATTGGCCGATTTTTAAGAAGACATTAGACACCTATATCGAAGACATTAAGACTTTATCAATAAGGTAGAGTTCAAATTTCGGTCTGCACAGATTACTGCATTTTGCCTTGTGATTTGTTAAGGCTCAGAAGCGCGGGTGTTAGAAACATTGCAGCGGCTATAGAAGTCTACAGAGATCTTGGAATTTTTTTCTTTAGTTTTTAAACATATTTCGGTAATAATTTTCATAGAAAAACGAATGTTACTGATTGCCATTAGTGACATGGTTTTAGTGAATGCTTTTAAAGTACTTAATCCTTTTGGTAGTTACGCATGCGACAGGCATGTGTCTGTCATGTCTTTCTTGTAAAATTGATAGCTCCTCGTTCCCGCAGCTTCCTTTTCGTCATGCTCTATTTAAACGATGCCCATTTAAAACGATAAAAATCAATCTATATTCCGCCTATCCGAACAAGCTTTTGATTGTTCATTGTGTAAAAACTAATACTCGCGTTTAAAACATGCCTAAAATAACTATAAATCTCAAAGATTTACTGGCGTCAGTAGCTAGAGTGTGTACAGATTTCGTGAGTCACAAAACATTGCCGGGAGCCCGATTTTCATACCTCGAATTTCGCTTCGAATGCAGGTTGTTTAACTAGCGAGTAAAGATGCTGTATCAATTTTGTGCGTACGAGAGCGATTTACCTTACTTAAAGAAATCAATCTAGTGTCCTTTCTTGGGAATATAATAATATAGTCTTTAATTGCTTGATGCTTCCAAACCAAACACCAAGATCCGTTCCGTATTTTAATGTGAAGACTGAAGATAAAACGAAAGGCAAGAAATACACATTCACATCAACAGTATTAAGTATGGATAAATATAAATAGCTCCATTGAACATCTCAGAACAATTATTCATTTTACTTGTTCATGCATTACCTAACTATATATATTATGGATCTTTTATTTTGGGTTAACTCCTCGGATATTTAACTTCCTGCTGCTGCAGCTATGGTCCTTGAAAAGTTTAAGGGACCATAAAATTCAAATGTACCATAACATATGGCGGTGATTCACGGGCCACGACGCCTTTCCACACAATGCCTTACTCAATATGGAACTGAGATAAGACCATACTGATTAATTTGGTAATCCGCTAAAATGTGTCAAGGATCAATCCATGGAGCTCAGACTATTGTTGTTCTTTTGATGGTTTATTTCAATTAAACTGCACTAAAACGCTTTCAATAAAACTTTTAATAATGGCTTTATTCTGTCGTAAGAATGAAAAATCAATGATGCGTTTGCATTGACTGGTATGAATGATGAATCGTCTGCGAATTCGGTGTGAAACGGATGAGAGTATACTGTGAATTGCTGTGGCTAATGGCTGTGTAGCAACTAACAAGACTGCCACTAAAAACGGGATCCTATTACTAAGACTTTGATGTCTGTCTATCCGTCTTTCTGTCCGTCTCTCTGTCTGTCCGTCTGTCTGTATCCAGTAGACTTTTAATCTCAAAGAACCGCTATAGCTAGACTTCTGAAATTTTCACAGATTGTGTATTTCTGTTGCCGCTACAACAGCAAATACTAAAAACAAAATAAAATGAATATTTAAGGGATACAACAAACGTAATTTTTTTGGCTTTTTTTGCTCGATATCAAATATCAATAATGACAACAGGTAGGGACTATTGAAATTTTCATAAAGTCCTTAATTATATAAGTATATATATATATATATATATATATATATATATATATATATATATATATATATATATATATATATATATATATATATATATATATATATATATATATATATATATATGTATTGTAATAATTCATAATAATAGTAAAATAAAATAAAATTTAAGGGGGCTCCCATACAAAAAACACAATTTTTGGCCTATTTTTGCTCTATAGTGGTACGGAACCCTTCGTGGGCGAGTCCGACTCGCACTTGGCCGATTATTTCATTATAATAATAATGGTAAATGATTGGTGTTTAAAGTCCAGCGACACCTCTCCTGCCTCAAGGTGCTCTGTCAATACTGCCGCCTCGGTGCAACACCGTACATGCGAGTCATCGTCTGGCGTCTGCTAACTTTATGATACAATGTTACCACGTTGTATCGGCAGACGCCATAGTATTGTAGGCTGTAAACTAGGCCTTTGCATCCAATATGGATGATATATTAATATTTAATTAGTATTTTCAGAGCGAATTAACCACTCTTCAAATCACTGTAGTGCCTAGGACAAGATTTTTAATAATTATTGTAGGCTGTAATAGTCCCAGTTACCCAGGCCCCAGCTAGTGTCAACTCACAACTATCTACCTGGTGTAATGGGGCCACTGCGTGTTGGCTTCGGCCCTACGCAAGCCTTCCAAAGGTCTGGGATTTAATTTTCCGTGAGCAAGGAGTGCTTAAAATATAATGCTTTACACAAACATTATAATATTATATCAATTATATTATCTAATGTCTGCTTCAATAGCAACTTTGCTAGTATGAGTAGTAAGCGTATCCTTGTTAGGCAAATTCATTGTAAAACTCGTATTAAATATCTAATTTACGTATGTTTTCGTTTGTAATTCAAACATCGTTGCCAGGTGTCTCATTAGTAAATTATTAATTAATTATTTTTATCTCTAATATACCTATCATTATCATATTATTATTAAAGATTTCACTACAGATAGATTATTAATATATTGTGTGGCAATCTTTTAATTTTATCGCAATTAAAGATTTGTTATTTTACTGATTTGATAGGTCGGATTATAACTACTTGTAATCAACACAGAAATAAAAAAATATAATAAGTATTGTAAACTAACTGTTTTCCGTGGATTTGCCTGAGCATTCGATGTAAAATAATGAATACCTAGGTACATAGGTATTCACATACCTATGTACCTAGGTAAACCGAAAGAAAGTTTTTGGCGGGGTACCCAATTAAACCTATCGTTATTAACCTAACCTAAATCTACAGTATCCAGGAAATTTTCCTGTTGTACAAAAAATATTCTAAGATTAAGTCATAAGATTGATTGTAGAGTCAGACTGTAATGTAGAGTTGTTCTGCAATTTGAGACGTTCCTGTTTTGTAAAATTAAAGATTTTAGGTCTTAAACGTGGACCATGAATGTCTGTTTCTTTATTATTATATCAACAAAACTTGGCAACTGGTCCACAGAGTTTCCATTAGCATGATCTGCGAACTAAGGCAGTAAGTTAACTTCTGCAATTTTACATAATATACTTATTTCATTTCCATTTACCTCAAAACAGCTATGAAGCCATTTTATTATAAAATATCTGCTAGTGTTATCAAAGAGGAATCATACTAACTATAGGTATTAATCACGATATTTTAATTGATCGCTTATCTGTAGATAATGACGAAAAACAAAATCGCTTAATTACTCTTGCTCAATACAGTTGGAAACTCGAAAGAAAACGGATAACTGTAAGGTAAGTATTTTTTTTACTAATAGAGTTAAGGGCGAGGCTCTCCTTTGTTGGCTTTACATTTTGGATGTTAAAGGAAGAAAACAACAAATTAGAAAATGCCCTATTACATTAAGTCCGCCATAGTAGATACATTGTTCAAAAATTATTTAAAAATAATAATAAAATAAATTAAACACTTGCACAGATCTAGAATAAAATTAACCCATCAATCCCCAAGCGGCAGCCGGCTGCCGCATAACAATTGAAAATCGATTGTGTCTGCGATACCCATGATGGAGTTGCTACCCTACGTTAAATAATATCTGTTATACCATTCATACATGTAGGTGAAGAAGAGACGCAACTCCTAACCGAAGTTTTCTTCGAATGAGACTAATAAACTTAATTTAATTTTTTTCCAGCATGAAGTTCTTGTTAGTTTTGTCGTTGTGCGCTTTCGCGGCTGCAGCACCACAACTAGACGGCCAGAGTGTCGTCGTTGTAGGTACGTATAAATCGTATAATTAATTTTAATAATAAGTAGTAATAAAAGTATTAATAATAATGTAAAATGTAATAATTTATTATTAAAACCTTTTTTTTTTTGATGCGCAGGGGAAACCCTTTATGGGTGCCCCGGGTTGGGGATATGCTCAGATAAGGCCTCTATATCCGCCAACGACCTTAATCATTGTCTGTCAGTGCGAATATCGACGTAAATGACATTAAAATAACATTCATAACAGCGCGCCTTGTACGGTGGCGGTTACGACGCTCGCCGCGTCCATGATAGGGCGAAATAGGAGAAAAAACCTTTTTAAGGCTTAATATAATACATAATATCGACACCGGAAATATCACTTAATGTAAGGGACAAAACACGACTTTTCAGGAGAGCGAAAAAACATTTTTTTTTTACAAATTCGTCTGTAACTTTTTATCATTTATTCCGATCTTAAAGGTGTTTATGGCAAAGTTTCTTAGAATTTTGTCGGCTATATAACTATAAAAAAAATATTTTCGTAAATTTACGCGTTTAGAAAATAGCATGTCCCTTACATTAAAAATTTTTGCTTATTTGTCCCTTACAGCACTGAATTTTTCAATGTCAACTATGCCATATTAAAGTAAGCACCAAGTTTAATATGAAACTGCAACACAAATCTACTGTAAAGGACATAAAAAACTATGCTTTGGTCATGCTTTGGTTGGAGGAAGTTTGATGTAATATATTAAAATCTAACACAATAAGCCCACCACGACTTTATGGGTGCCCCGGGTTGGGGATATGTCTCAGTTAAGGCCTCTATATCCGCCAACGACCTTAATCATTGTCTGTCAGTGCGAATATCGACGTAAATGACATTAAAATAACATTCATAACAGCGCGAGTTAAGAGTGGCAGCCCTGCCCAGATCAGCTTTGTCAGCTCTTCCTAAGTGGAACAGCTGACAAACACCTCATCAGCACTTTAGTTATATAAAAACGTAGACTTAAGTTAGTTAAGGGATTCTTTCGATTGTTAAATTAGTAGTAAGAACTCTGTTGGTCTGAAATAAAATTATTTTTTTAAGTCAAAACCTCGACCGAGTATTTAATTGGCGCAGCCGGTACGGAATCTCCGAGTTGATATCCTTATCAAAATCTGAGGCATCAACGTGCGTCTCAACGTTTTACGGAGATTATATCGAACAAATAAATTTATTAAATACACATCGGAGGGGTCCAGCCGAGCAGAGTTCCAGCCAATCGACGGATCCAGAGCATGGTGAAGACGACGGGACTGTGAGTGATCAAATTCTTATTCACTTTCCTACTTTTCTTTGCTCTGTATTTTACTGTGTGTGTATGTGTTTCTACTCCACAGGGATTTTAGGTATTTTTTTTAGTTAGGTTTTTTTTCGGGGGATAATTATTAATAATAAATAATAAATTAAAAATAATAAATTTAAAGATTAAAGAGATTTGACATAAATATTTTTGAGCATTGACGTATAGATAGTTTATTCTTTCCCTTTATTTTTACTTTTTGGGTGTGTTATTTACAAAATGGAAGGTGTAGTCCGTGTTCCCAATGAAATATTAAAAATCATTCCAGTATTTGAAGGGGACTCTAGGGTCTTACCTTTGTTTATAAAGAAATGCGAATATGTATTACAAACTTTTCAGGGCGATCATTTACAAAATGAATATTTGTTCCATGTCATTACTAGTAGATTAGCTGGAGAGGCTGCAAGTTTAGTAGGGGAGCGAGATCAAATTAATAATTGGGATGAATTAAAAACTCTCTTGAGGCAGCATTTCGGCGATCCTAGAACCGAAGAATGTTTAGCCTTAGAACTTCAGGGCTTAAAAATAAATAGAGGCGAAAATTATTTCGACTTTTGTCATAGAATCCAGAATATACGGAGTATTCTTTTCTCAAAAATTAATGAAACAACGGCAGACGCCAGTATTCGTCTGGCGAAGCAACAAATCTATACGAATACGTCGTTCAATGTTTTTCTTTATAATTTGCCACCGTATTTGGTTAGAATTGTTAGATTACGGGATACCTCTACTTTAGAAGACGCATTGAAAGTTGTTTTGGAGGAACAAAATTTTAATACGGTGTATACGCAAAAACATTCTAGCAATAATAGCAACAACAGAAATCAAAATAATATTCCACAGAATTTGAGACCATCGACATCAACATCACCGCAAAATAATTTTAATAAATTTTCATTTCGAAATTTCGACAATAACAACTCATTTAATCGTCAGAACACGCAGAGAAATTTTAACTCTTTTCAAGGTAATAATAATAATAGTCCGCAACAAAATAATAATTTTAGAAATAACCAGTTCAGAAGTCATTCATTTCAATTTAGAAATAATAGGAATTTTAATAACTCGTCTCATCAGGCGACAACAATGCATCCGCAGTTTCAGCAAATTCCTAACTCGGGGTCAAACACCGATGTAACAATGCGAACTGCTAATTCGAGGCGTATTAACTGTACAAATAATAATTACCACAATAACTACGAACTTGGACAAAATACGTTTAATAATAATAATCATCAATCTCAGTCGATGGATAGTGTTGAGAATTTTCACATACGAGCCTCAAGGGACGAGAAAAGATAAATGTGAATTCTAATAGTATCCGTTCGCTACCGTACATAGAAATTCCAGAGTTAAATTCAATTTTTATGATAGACACCGGTAGTTCTCGTTCTTTTATTAGCCCAGAAGTTGCCTATAAATATTTTAAGGAATTTTTAAAAACAGAACCGTTCGAGGTAGTTAGTACTCACGCTGCGAGTAAACACGATCAAGTCATTTTTATTCAATTGCCAGAAATTTTCCAAAGTCCACAGTGTCATAAGTTTTACATTTACAGTGTTGATAGTCGTTACGATGGACTGTTAGGTAGCGATTTGTTAAATCAGATTGAAGCGAATATTGACATGAAAAATAAATTACTAAAAATGCCCAATACTTGTATACCAATAGTGTATTCACCGCCATTTAGATTTACGTATGAGTTGCCGTCGCGTTCAGAATTAAGAGTCAAATTACCGACTAGTATTAAAAATGGAGAAGCTATTTTAGAATATAAAGAATTTTGTGAAGGAGTTAGGATGCCCACAGCATTAGTTAATTGTGTAGATGGTTTCGCATATACTGTTATACAGAACTGCACGTCACAAAAAATGATTTTAACTGTTACTAGCCCCTTTATTGTGCAGCCCTATGATAGAAATATACATGTAAATTCGCAATGTAGTGTAAATTATACTCGGGATAGAGATGAGACTGAACATTTATTAACAGAAAATTTAAAACGTCTTAAACTCGATCACATGAACACCGAAGAAAAGAAAGCTATTTATGACCTTTGTAAATCATATAAAGACATTTTTTATTGTGAAAATATTCCTTTAACTTTCGCTAATGATGTGAAACATAATATTAGGACTAAAAATGAAGACCCTATTTATATTAAAGCACGTAGGTTACCCCCAATGCAGACTGCAGAAATTAAAAAACAAATAGATCAGATGCTCCGAGATAATATCATACAGGAGTCATTCTCTCCTTGGAGTGCTCCCGTTCATTTAGTACCGAAAAAACCTGATAGCTCCGGTAAACAAAGGTGGAGAATGGTAATTGATTACAGGCGCCTGAATGAAATCACTGTCGATGATAAATATCCTTTACCAAACATTAACGATTTATTTGACACGTTAGGAA
The DNA here is from genome assembly GCA_937595015.1 of Polyommatus icarus. NCBI lineage: Eukaryota > Metazoa > Arthropoda > Insecta > Lepidoptera > Lycaenidae > Polyommatus > Polyommatus icarus. The sequence continues at coordinate 12,907,251 of OW569328.1, read as the reverse complement.
AAAGTATGTATTTTACTACGCTAGACTTGGCTAGTGGGTATCATCAAATTGAAATAGCTGAAGAAGATAAACCTAAAACAGCCTTCAGCACACCGTTTGGGCATTATGAATTTAATAGAATGCCGTTCGGATTAAAGACAGCGCCTGCCACTTTTCAACGAGCAATGGATAATGTTCTTAGAGGTTTACAAGGAATCCATTGTTTAGTTTATATTGATGATGTAGTTATATTTTCAACTAGTTTAAAGGAGCATGTAGAGAAATTAAAATTAGTTTTCGATAGATTTAGACAGACGAATCTTAAAGTACAGTTAGATAAATCTCATTTCCTGCGTAAGGAAGTATTATACTTAGGACATACGATAACTAATGAAGGATTAAAGCCAAATACTGATAAAATAGATGCTATCTTGAAATATCCTCTTCCAAAAACTGTAACTGAAATTAAAAGTTTTCTTGGTCTTATAGGTTATTATAGAAAATTTATTAAGGATTTTGCTAAGATTACTAGGCCTATGACGTTATGTTTAAAAAAAGGAAGAAAAATTGTTTTTGATGAAGCCTATATGGAATGTTTTGAAACATGTAAAAAGTTATTAACTAATGCCCCATTATTACAGTTCCCTGATTTTTCTAAACCTTTTGTTTTGACCACTGATGCATCGAACTTTGCAGTCGGTGCAGTTCTGTTACAGGGACCTATAGGCTCAGATAGGCCTATAGCATTTGCTAGTAGAACGTTATCACCTACAGAAGAAAAATATAGCACAATAGAGAAGGAATTGTTAGCTATTATATGGGCAGTAAAGTATTTTAGGCCCTATTTATACGGAAATAAGTTTACTATTTACACAGATCATAGACCCTTGGCTTGGTTATATTCATTAAAAGAACCGAATAGTAAGTTAATTAGGTGGAGGTTACGCTTAGAAGAATTTGACTTTGAAATTAAATATAAGAAGGGACCACAGAATACAAATGCTGATGCATTATCGCGTATTAGAATAAACACTTTAGATGATGATTTAGACTCAGTTTTGGTTAATGTTGATGACTCTGATGTACAGGGTGTCGTTAGGGAATTAGAAAATGATTTAGTTAATATAAGTGAACCCGAGCCAATAGAAACGATAGAACTCTCGGATTCTGATGACGGCGAAACGGCACATTCGGTTTCAAATAAGGAACATGAAGGTTTTCCCATTCTAAAAGAAGCTATTGATAATAAAACTAAACAAATTCTAGTATACTCTTGGCTTGTAGATAGATTAACAGTAAAAGATTTGTCGAATAAAAATCAAAGAATTTTAGAGGTACATTTACCAATAAATAATGAGCAATTAGTAAAAAATTTCTTTAAAGAATATGTAGACCCTAAGCATAAATATTTTATTTATTTTGAAGACGAATGTTTTAGACGTACATTTTCTAAAGTGGTAACAGAATTATATAAAAAAGGAACAATGAATTTAGTTGAGTGTACTGAGAGAGTAGTTAACTTATCGGAATCAGAAGTAGATCAAATAGATGTTGTACGTAAATATCATGAGGGTAAAACATGCCATCGTGGTATAAATGAAACATTAACAAAAATAAAAAGGCATTATTGGTGGAATAATATGAAACAAACAGTTTCAGCTTTAATTAACAGTTGTGAGCAATGTAGAAAAATGAAATATGAAAGGAAACCCATTCAGCCACATCTTCAATTAACGCAAACTCAAAATAGTCCTTTTCAGGAATTATTCATAGATCTTTTATATATAGAAAATAAATATTATTTAACTATAGTAGACGCATTTAGTAAGTTAGCTCAGGCCATAGATATACCAAATAGAAGTACTCCAGAAGTAGTAAAAGCATTGATTAAGTATTTCAGTATGTATGGCATACCCGATAAAATAAATAGCGACTCAGGAACGGAATTTAATAATGAATTAATAAGGGAATTATTAAACTTATATAAAATTGAAATTCATGTTGGTACTCCCAATAATCCAAATTCAATGGCTATTGTGGAACGATTTCATTCTACAATAATTGAAATTTACAGGCTTGCTAAATATGATAAGAAAGATTTAGATGCGTGTAGTGTTATGACTTACGCTATTATGGCCTATAATAATACGATTCATACTGCAACTAACTTCACGCCTTTTGAAATGGTATTTGGACATACGGATTCAGGAAACGTTTTTGATATTGATAGAGATAGAAATCTGATGCAAAAGTTATTACAAGATCATAGGAAGCGACTTAAGGTTCTTTACGAATACGTAGCGGAAAAATTAGTAAATGACAAAAAAGAAGTAAGGGATAAGAAAGGAGGAGAAAATCCGGTTCCTGAAATTAAGAAAGGAGATAAAATTTTTATGAAAAATACTAGAACTAGGAAAGCTAAACAATTACCTAGGTTTGAAGAAGCTGAAGTCACTGGGGAGGTTTCGCGAAATATAATACCGGTTAAGCTTAAAAATAGAAATACTAGAGTAGCAATAAAAAACATAAAACGGCCTCCACAGGTGGTGCGTCCTGGTACTAGCAATGGCGAGTCCGACATGGCATCTCAAAGTTCACAACATGACCAGGAATCCAGGCATAGCTCCGATAAAACTTGGTACAGCAGTGATGAAGACTGATCACTGGAGCATCATTAAAACGGTTGATTTAGAATATATTAAGTTACAGTTAGATAATAATATTGGAGAATATAATAGGTTAAGGTCTTTAATTCAAGCAGACTATCAGGTTAAGAATGAATTTTTAGGGTTAGAAATACAAATAAGTTCTTTCATAAAATTAACTAAGTCTAGATTATTGCAAATTCTCCCTAATTTAAGGACAAAAAGAGGTATTATTAATCCATTAGGATCATTTATAAAACTTATTACTGGGAATTTAGATAATAACGATGCAATTCGATATAGTAAAATAATAAATAATTTACAAGAGAAAGAACACTCTGTGGAAGATAAAATTTCAGTTATGCAAGTAGCCTTTGATAAATTAATTAATATATCTAGCGACATGAATTTTAATGTCAAACAAATTTACGCTAAAACAACTGAAATTCAATCTTTACATAAGAATCAAACTACATTATTTAATTTTATTTCGGTGATGAATAATTTGTATCAATTGTTAAATAATTTTCGCACTATTTACAGCATAATCATGGAAATAGAAACATCAATCGCTTTTAGTAAATTGTATACTCTCCATCAGTCTATTATTAATTCGACGGAACTATTGTCTATTTTATTAAATGTGGAAAAACATGCTCGATTAATTTACCCAGCAAATTATGATACATTGCCAGCCCTAGAACGTTCAATAATTTTAAAATCATATATTCATCAGCATAGATTAGTATTCATTTTAGAAGTCCCATTAGTAGATAGAAACACTTATACATACTATAAAATAATTCCCATTCCTATACATAATTTCCTTTCTAAAAGTACTACCATTATTTTTCCTGAATTTCCATACCTTATCGTGAATAAGTCACTCTATCGGTCTCTAGTAAGTCCATGCGAAGAACTAGACAGCAACATGTTCCTTTGCGACGCGGACAAAGAGGCACAATATAAAGAAACTTGTATAGAACAAATTATGCTGCTGAAAAATAACTTTTCAAGTTGCCAGTCACACCAGATAATCTTAGAAAGTAGTAGAACTTATAGAATTGCTGCAAATCAATGGCTGCTGTTCAGTATGAAAGAAATAGTCGTAACAGAAAATTGTAAAGACCAAATAACTAAGACAAAGTTGCAAGGTACTTTTATATTGGCCACCGATCCTGACTGCGAGACAACAATTGGCGACACTTATGTTGGGCAAGTGTCCAACATCACATCCAGCGGCCTGCCAGACGTCATCGTCCAGCTACCGGAGGTGCAGTTGGAGGTTCCAGCTCCGGATACTTCACTTGATGTTCGTGGAATCGACTTTGATAGTGTTAAACAGTTAGTGCAAAATATGAAAGTGAAATATATTGGTGAAAATAATAGTGTTAATAGTGACTTAAGAATATGGACAACGGTTTTATGTATATTAACTATTTTGATAATTATTTGTATACTCGTTATGTTCCTTATGTTGTTTTTTAGAAATAAATTTTTAGATCTTTTTAGCACAAAAAATTCTCCGAAGCCGACTTCCTCTGTTTCTACGTCTTCGGATAATTTTTCTCTAGGGGAGGGAGGAGTTAAGAGTGGCAGCCCTGCCCAGATCAGCTTTGTCAGCTCTTCCTAAGTGGAACAGCTGACAAACACCTCATCAGCACTTTAGTTATATAAAAACGTAGACTTAAGTTAGTTAAGGGATTCTTTCGATTGTTAAATTAGTAGTAAGAACTCTGTTGGTCTGAAATAAAATTATTTTTTTAAGTCAAAACCTCGACCGAGTATTTAATTGTACGGTGGCGGTTACGACGCTCGCCGCGTCCATGATAGGGCGAAATAGGAGAAAAAACCTTTTTAAGGCTTAATATAATACATAATATTTCAAAAAATTAAAAAAAACCAAATTATCAACTTATGTATTGCAAAGCAGTAGATATTTTTTATATATTCTTTTGATAAATAATGAAGGAGTAAAATTGTTTCATTCAACGATTTGCAGGTGATTTGGTTTTTTATTTCTTTATTATGTGATACCGATAGAAAAAATATGGCAAAACCACGTTACGTATCATATCATGTAGATTACTAATTATTTTTTTCAGATATAATTTCTCTGTTAATGCCGATGAAAAGTGGTTTCATCTGCACGCTTTTTTCGCGAGAGGAGCCTTAAGCTGAAGCACCCCGGGGGTAAGTGGGACTCCCGGCGAGCAGCGCCGGGCTTACCCACTAAAACCACCTGCGGTTTACCTTCAGCCGTATACGGAGGGATATCCTGGATGTGTCTAACACTGAACACAGGACTCCCTCCAGTCTCCACTAATTATTATTAACATCTAGCACAACATATTCTAACTAATAACTAAAGAGAGTTTTCTCTCGCTCGCTAACTTTGCGAATCTATTGTCCTATCTAACACAGCCTTATGCCCGTTTTCACCAACAACACCTAAAATTTAGGGGTCCATTAAGCCAATATTCCAAGTTTTGTTCTTGATGAATTGACAACCCGTAACTCTTAGGTTACGTATATCACTACATAGTATAAAACAAAGTCGCTTTTTCTGTCCTCATGTCCCTTTGTTCCCTTTAATTGCGGGTTTCTTTAATAGATAGAGTGATTAAAGAGGAAGGTTTGCGATAAATATGTTACATATTAATTATGGGAGTTCGCTATTTTACAAATAAAATATAAGACGGCCATTCTATAACAGATTCATTGTCAAGGCAACCGTCGTCGTCATATACGTCACCTACTAAGGTGACGTAACTCTTAGGTCACCTAAGAGTTACGGGGTTGTCAAGTCATCAAGAACAAAACTTGGAATATTGGCTTAAGGGACCCCTAAATTTAAGGTGTTGTTGGTGAAAACGTGCATAAATCTACTTACGTTGGCTCCTGAATCCTGATTAAGAAAAATAGGAAATTACTAATAATTATTAGTGATTGCAAACATATTATATTTATCTTTAATTGCACATGATCGACGTTGATTGTGCATACTAATAAAAGCTGCGAAATCATAGTTGTAATCAGGCGTATCCACTTACCACTATGGGCTAAACTGAAAAAGGGCTCACAAATCGTAGCAATTTTTGATTAAAAAAATCAAGTAGGTACTAGATAAAAATCTGTCATCTATTCATACGATAGCATTTTGTTTTTCCAATAAGTGTTAACCTAATCTTCCATTCCTCTATTCAGCTCTGGTTTTAAGTTTAAGTAGGTAGTTATAGGCCATGGCCCATGAGCGGCATTGTCCTATAGCGTCCTAGGGGCGGTGGCAGTGTCATAGGAGGGTACATAGGGGCGGCAAAATTAAAGTGGCCTATTACTCATACAAAATATAAATCCGGCAATGCCCCTATTCCTTCCATTCCAGACTCCGTGGACTCCATCCCAGAGGTCCAGCTGGATGACTCCGTGTCGGACGTCCAGGGCCGCAATATCCTCATCAACGCGCTGGTCCGTCAGCTCATCGCCTACGTCCGTAACATCATCAACAACGGCTCCATCCTGTTCGGCATCCCACCCCTGGACCCCCTCTACCTGGATGAGTACCACCTGCAGGTCCCCGCTGGTCTGGTCAAGTGAGTTGAGATGTTGTCTATAGGGCCCGATCTAAGGGTGGCAAGCCGGACATTTTCCCAGAGCAGCAAAAAATGAGGGGTGGCTATTAAATTGATTTATATTACTTTCTTCCAACTGATTTCTAATATAAGCACTTAATTTAATTAAGGTTATGGTTAAGTGTTACAAATTATGACGGATAAGCCTAGAGCAGCTCAATATCAGGCATTACTTGGCACTCCGTATCCTTCGTTTTCTCTACAAGTTAATAATAACTAATTAAGTACGTATACATATTAATTATTAATCCTTCGATCGCCAGTTCCTGGAAATCTTTTGTTATCGCGGCCCATGGGCCTTACGGGGCTTGATAGGTTATTAATATTATCAATCAAAAATTCGTCTCTTATTCAACGATTAATGAAATACAGGCAAACGATTTCCAAAGAGCCAAAAAGGTCTATTTGATTTGGATATCTTTACCCCTAAAGATACCCAAATCAAATCTTACTTCTACGTACTTACAAATAAGCTGTTATGATCCCCATCATAACAGCTTATTTGTAAGTAAGTACCCTACTACGAGTTACTAAACTTCGTGCGCACAAAAGTAAATTGCGTACAAACCGCATATTTTAAGCAGTGAAAACTATAGTAAAATTTTCAACTCCTGCAGCCTTGATCTCCAGCTGAAGAATGTTAAGATGACCGGCATCGGCGGCTTCGTGGTCCACACCAGCACCCTCAACCTCCGCCAGCTCACTTTCAGGCTGGACATCTCTGTACCCGAGCTGCAAATCAGCACAGGTTGTTACGACTACACTGGTTTCTTTTTATAAATGAGGGGGCAAACGAGCAAACGGGTCACCTGATGAAAAGCAACTACCGTCGCCCATGGACACTCGCAACATTAGAAGAGCTGCAGTTGCGTTGCCTTTTAAAAGGGAACACGCTCTCTTCTTGAAGGTTCGGAAATAATGCTGTATGGTGACAGTTCGTTCCAGAGTTTTACAGTGCGCGCGGTTATCATCGATACTTATATTATAAGGTGTAGGTAATAGTTATAGTACTTATAGTATAATATTTTGTTTTTGTTGTTCTCAAACTACCGAAAACGGAACTAATTTGGTATGGAGAAACTCAAGAACCGGGAAAGAACATAAAATAGTTCATAATGCGGAAAATGTTGCAACTTGCAGCAACTTGCAACTTGCAGCGCAATTTGACCTTATGGTCAAATTGCGCTGCAAGTTGCAACATAGTTACGGGTACCTAATATCTAATAATAAAAAGTGTGTTATTTTTACGCAGTATCTATTTACTATTTAGTAATATGTAATCTTTTTGCAGATATTTACGACTTGAACGGTGATCTTCTGACCGCTATCCCCATCTATGGAAACGGAAAAGCAAGGTAGAGTTTTTTGGTTTTGTTTTTTTACAAATTTTGTGACTATATCCTACTAAAGCCCGGTCACCTAACACAATATGAAAATTCAGTCATTATAACCCTACTTATTTTATCTTTTAACATCACGCGAAAATATTGCTATCGCCTTTCTATTGCATGTAGTTACTTGTGAAAAAGAGATATCTATAGATAATCTTGCCTAAGTGATAGAGACGATAGGTCAATGGCCGAATTTCTACAGTGTCTGTTGATTGAACCAAGGACTTACCTAACTTACGAGTACCTATCAAATCAATACTCCTTTCAAGATATCAATTAAACATGATTTCTGCCAAGTCTCGTTAAAAGTTCATCGACCGATTCGGAATATTTCAATTTTGCACGGTTTGGCCTATGACTTCATAGAGAATCGGTACATGACTCATAGCAACCTATTTAAACTATTAATTAATTAAAAACTATGACCTAAGACGATGACACTCAGACTTGGCTGTGTTTATGGCGTTTTAACTTTTAATTGCCTATAACGTTCAATGAACTTATTGAAGGCATAGTTCAAAGAACAGTAGGTTTAAAGGCTTTTGCGTAAAAAGTAGATTTTTTAAGCTTTTACATAGCTTTTATAGCTGGCGACGGGATCAAGAAATTCCGTACCTAACGAAAATAAATCTAACATCTGGGGCTTCCGGGGCCCCCACTCGAACCGACACAGCAGTGCGGCAGTGCATCGTCTAACGTCATTTCAGTTTGACAGACATTGGCATGGGGTTGTGCGACGTATGTGAATAATTATAATTGCATAAGTTGATGAAAATGGTATGCAATAGCTTTACCGCGGCAGTCCCCGAGTGTCCTACGTATTTTTTAATAATAATAAGGCGCAGCGCAGACGACAGACTATCCGTGACGCACTTTTTGTCTGTGGAAATAGAACCTATGCAATTATATGCGGACTTTTTGCGCGTCGTGTGCGTTACTGCGTATTTATATTTCCCACATGCTAAAAAGTGCGTCACTGATAGTCTGTCGTCTGCGCTGCGCCTAAAGGATACTGTTTGGGCAACCAATAAAATTACATTCGTTTTCAGATTCGAAGTGAAGAACTTCCGTTTCCAAGCCATGCTCCACCTCGGCCAGTCTGAGGACGGCAAGTCTGTCATCATCGATCGTATTGAAGACGCTGCCTTCCAACTGCCACACTTCAAGGTATGATTTTTATTTTTAAACTAATATTTATCATATGCCTGTTGTTGTATTGCACAAATATTCAGAAAAACGTTGTCAAACGTCGAACAAAACTTCTTTGACAGTCCATGCTGGTGCTGACTCTAGCGCGAGCGTGAAAACATTACAGTAATAATTAAGGTGACGTCGCGTTAAAGTAAAAAACCGTGTTGGATATGTTTTAGATTGCTTGTTTTCTATGAGATGCCGACCTGGCCTCTCATAAAAAACAAGCAATGGAACAGCAAAAATGGTAAGGGCGTAAGCGGCAAAATGGTTTTTGTCGCGTAATTTAAAAAGCATGAATACATTTCATATTAGCTATAGGCAAATTAAAGTGTATGCTTAAACGAATCTATGTACAAATTTTGGAAGCTTAAATCACTCTCCTCTGTTGGCAAAATAGGAATCCCTTTTTTACAGAATATGTATTTTTGATTGATTATTCTGTGTTATAAAAGTTGACCAATCGTGATAAGCTATGGGTAATTCAAAGACAAAGACATGATGAATACTGATAATGAACTTTAATTTCTTAGATTTCTTAGCTTTAGTCATTGCTGAGATAAATCGATATCGCTACAGCCAAATTATCGAGGCGTCGCGTCGCCTTAATCATTGTATAATCCTAGGATTATCCTTTTGACATTCATCGCATCACATACAGTGAGCGGAAAAACGAGACACTGTGACAAGCAGATATAGTACAATGGCCGATTATTATTTTACCTCTTTACCTAACACACCTATTTCTAACTACCCCCAGTCTGAGATCGAAGGCGCGATTGGCGGTGGTGACATCGACGCGATAGTCAACGCTATCGTTGAGGACGTCCTCATCGGTTACATCAACCGCTTCCATGGCGCGGTGGTCCATCTCGCCACCCACGCCATCGTCACCCTCGGAAACCCCATCTTGGAACAGCTCGACACCTGGCGCTTCATCGCTCCCCTCATGTAAACGACTGATAATAATATAATCTAATAATTTGTATTGTTTGAGTTGTGTTCTTTTATTTTTAGTTCCTACAAGCCTGTATAGTTTCTTATTGATTTTCTAGATCCACAATAATATATGCAAATAAATTCTTATGTTAGCAAATCACTGAGGCCGCAAAAATTAAAAGAAGTTCCTGCGTTTATGACGGTTTATGAAAAGACATCTCCTTGAAAAGCTTCGCTTCCCCAACCATCTCTAGGTACTCGTATTTATCGCACGTGTCATATAGATACTCGACAAGATCAAAGTCGGTTTAGAAAGTCCTTTCAGGACTCATAGGACCTACTCAAGTTATTCCCCATTTCTGGGGTATAGGCTTATAAAACCTATACTATGCCGTATATTGTAGAACCTTCGGACTTCGAACGTGCTATCAAGGCATTTGATACTGACGAAAAGGTAAATTAATTATTAAACTATGAAACTATTATATTGGTATGATTTAATATATAAGTAGACGGTGACGCGTGACGATGGCAAGAGACCCGATGGAATGACCCTGGTCCCCTGGAATGTGGGTCGGGCCCTTGTGTGGGACGCTACTTGTGTCGACACACTCGCCTCGTCCCATATTCAGGGCACCTCGAGTTGTGCGGGCGCAGCCGCAAATCAAGCAGAGAACCTCAAGCGGCGCAAGTATGAGAACCTCAGTGGAGATCTCATATTTGAACCGTTTGGGGTGGAAACTCTAGGCGCATGGGGTCCGGGGGCACATAAGCTTTTTAGAGGAATATCGAAGAAGCTTGTTGAAGCCACCCGAGATCCCAGAGCTGGGAGCTACCTGGCACAGCGGATTGCAATTGCCATCCAACGTGGCAATGCTGTCAGCTTGCTGGGCACTCTGCCAGATGGGGACGACTTGGGCAAGTTTTTCCTTTTATAGTTTTTTTTTATTTAAAATTTGTATATATCTGTATATTTTAGATTATAATTTTATTTTAATGAAAGTTATTTTATGTTAACAATCTCTATAATATTTACTACTTACTTTGATTCAAAGTAGTTAGCTCCACAAATTCTTTAGCTTTATAATAATAAGTATAGATATGATTTTCCCAAACTTTAAGCCTGCCATTTATAAGTAGACACATTTGTTTGGTATTTTTGACCTTGACTGTGGTCTGTGACCATAATAATAAAAATTTTGTTATGCATTATATAATATGTCAAACACAACAAGGCATCAATTATTTTATCATTTGCATAATATTAGTCTCTATTAGGGTTCCCTAGTCTGTACTATGTACCCATAGGAAGAGTTGGTAGGCTTATACACTTATCTATTTCATCGTTGGATTTAGTGTTGGTCTGTAATTACATATATGTCGCAGCCAACTGGTTTAAATAGCCGATCAATCAAACAGCAAGCCCTTTGACTGAACAACGCCATTCAATTACACGGCTATACGTCGTTTAGCCGACTTGTTGACTGTGTTAGATGGGAGGATTTATAGGTCTAAAATATTTTGAAACAATTAGATGTTACTATCTAGGGTACTAGCAAGGTATCTGTGGCTAAATGAAAAATAAACTGTAATACAATAAAGACATTTATTAAAACAACCTTAACAAGTAAGGGTCGGGTAGATATAATTATTTTCAAACTGTATATTATATAACCTACGTAGTTTACATAATCTAGGTAAGATACTTTCAGTATATTATATTAATAAGATACAACTCAGGAATAACACCGAACTTATAGCTTTATATTGTAAAACAACATAATTTCAAGCAATTAATATTATAGATCATCTAGCAAAAATAAACCATAGGCTTGTACAAAATACAAAATCTTCTTTATATAAATTACAATAAATTACCAAGTTAAGTTTATTACTAAAATCTTTATAACAAATAGGTACATCACCTTAAACACTGTCGGCCAGAATGAGAGCCGCACTAGGTTCGCTAGCTATTTTATACTGCACTGGGTAGAATGAATATTCTACCCACACTGGACAATAACTCTAGTACCCACATTTTCCAAAGTTTGGTACTAGAATTATTATTACTTAAATATTATATTCTAAGTACTTATCTAAAATCTAAATACAATTAAACAAAATCTTAACATAATAATATTCATAAAATAATTAAGAAGCAATACTTTAAATATAAACTACCTTAAATTATAAGTCTTTCCTTACAATTCAAAAGGTGTTTTATTATTAATTTAACATAAAAAATTACGGCTTAATATTGGTGTTGTCAAGTTTTAATTCATACATTTTATTATTTTATCTATACTTATATATATTAACATATCTATTAACTGCAACGTTCAACACTACAACTAGACGACGCTTAGCTAACTGGTTATATTATTGCACATTAACTAAGCTGACCATTAGTTTAGTTTTATTATTACACAAGCGCAAGAATAAATTGTATTCTAACTCATTTTGAACACAATAATTGCAATCAATACCTTCGTGATGCATTTCATAATCCCGTAATTTCTCCTCGAAATTTGAATATTTGTGTTTTGATTCACTCGTATGTGCCCCCATAATTTCTGACACTTTAATAACACTTGTAACGTATATTTACGAAAAATATCTTAATACAATCACAAAACACCGGCTAGTTGACGCCATATTGTAAACAAAACGCACCTAGCGCCGCGGTGGTGAGCGCTGAACTAATTCAATCAAACGGCGGCGGCTTGAACCAGCTGTAGTGTTGAAGGTTTCGAACGACTGAAATATTCAATTAAAAAGCTAGCCGTGAGATTGAATGGCGTTGTTCAGTCAAAGGGCTAGCTGTTTGATTGAACGGCTATTTTAACCAGTCGGCTGCGACATACACATTACAGATAACATTAGCATCTGCAAACTAAGATAAATAAAATAAAGCAAATTAGTAAGGACGTAATATTTTTCTTAAATTGTCGCTGCACTTGCCAAATCCTCTATATTGTGTTTTTAGTCAAATTTTCAGGGGTAGTCCAACCATCATTAATAATTATCCTATCAAGCCCCAAACTGTCGAATTCGACGGCGATAACAATAGAATAACAATAGATTTCCAGGAATCCGCGATCGAGGGATTAAATAAAATAGTTTATTGTTTACCCCTGAAAATTTTACTGTTTTTAAATATTCGTTGGAGCTCTATTTCCGAATTACCTAGAAAACTTTATTAAATTTGAATATATTGTTACGTGCTAGGGTTCTTTGGATTCAGAGAGAAAGACCTGGTGACTCTCTTGAAGACTTTATTCACAAACACTAGCTCACACTAATCACTGAGTCCAAACACTAAGCACTAGATCCAAATCACTGAGCACTATCACTGTCCTAGGTCGTAGCCGAGTCACTATCACAATCACAATCACTCACTATTGATCACTTGTTATCGCTCCGAAGTCGCCTCGAAGATAGCTCAGATAAAACTGAATTGCCGGCTCGACTGTCTGCGACTATTTATACGGGCCGGATCGAATCTCAGAAAATTCCGGAACATCCCAGAATAAACCCGATATGCGTAAACAAGTATCAGATATTTCTAGAAAGTACTCGTAGGTACATACACCTAGCGTCATCTAGTAGCGAGTAGGGGATTTACGTTGCCTGTGTTCCCTTGGTAGGTTCGCTGGCCTGACGCTAGATGGCACCACGTGTCCGTATCCGTAACACTACTCCCCTCTTAGAGATGCTCGTCCCGAGCATCATTGTTACTGCCGCGCCACGCTGTCCTGGTCTGCGGCCCCTTCACGTCAGCGCAAGAAGTACATTCGTGGCACCAATTCTGCACATCATCTCGCCAATGCAACCAGAAGAATCGTTCTCGCACTTTCCTCAGCATCCTCTTGACACCTAGATGACTCCCTGATACACCCTCATGTATCTCGCAGAGAACATCTGGTACTCTCGCCCTTGGGATAATTATCTGGAAATAGAACTCTCTACCGTTAGCCCATTTCCTATAGAGTATTCCGTTTTTAAGTATCAGACTGTCCCATTGCTCCCAGTACGCCTTAGTGACAGCGCCAGTGGGTGCAACCTCACTCCAGTTTGGTTTTACGTCACCGCGTTTCTTCCATGTGATGATGTGCCGAAGGTCGTCATCTCTTTCCTGAGCCTTCCTCATAGCATCATTTTCCAAGAGACCCAAAGTATTTGTCTTTGTTCTTCCGCTCCGTGCCTGGGAAGTAACAGTTATTGGGGCTCCCTCCACATTGTCCAATACTCGCCACCTAGTCCTGGATTCTATTCGTTTCCCCTTATCCCGGGCAGGGGACGAAACTGCTTGCTTCCTCAGCTCCTCTATCTGTTCCTCGATCCTTTCCATCCTTGCCATCTGGGTCTTCTTCTGCGGGCAGTTGAGCTGAAGATGGCCCCTCTCACCGCACTTATAGCATATAGCTTCAAATCTTTTCCTCGTAAGAGCCTTAACTTCCTTGATTTCCTCAGAGACCCTGTGGATCTTATGGGTCTGCCGTATGTCATGGCGAACAGCCTCGACCTCCAAAGCATGCGCCAATGCTTCCTTCAGCGAGGTATGATGACCAAGCCTTACTGCAGCTCTGACCTCCAGGTCTTTGATTCCGTCGACAAATCCTTGAACAATATTTGTCTCAACCATCTTGGTGTCAGCTCCTGGGTATGCCTTCCTGACGAGTTTTTCAATTTCCAACGCCCATTGTTGAAGCCCTTCTTCTGAGCGTTGGACTCTGTCACGCAGTTGGGCACGGAACACGTGCTCCAGGTGTCGCTCCCCGTATCTGGATTCCAGTGCCTCCATCAGGTCTTGGAACCCATTTCCCGTATGAGGCAGTGCCTCCAGGACCGACAAAGCTTGCCCTCTGAGCGCAACAATGAGAGCGGTCAGGCATTGTTCTTCCGTCCATCCGTTTACGGTAGCAACAGTCTGAAATTGCCGACGATAAGCGTTCCAAGAAGTAGTGCCATCGTACGGCGGCACCTTTACTCTTGGCCCTTGTGCCACTCCAGTTGCTCCACTAGATACCGTAACTCCCGTAGTTTCAAGGCGCACTACTCTCTTCTGCAGTTCAGTGAATCCGGTTTTCAAATTTTCCACAACCGACTCTAACCCGGTAACTCGTTCTTTCATAACATCGACATCTTTCCGAAGCTTAGTTACCGTATCACTAACATCCTTTATAGCCAATAGCGCTTTTTCTTGGAGGTCCTTTTGTTGCTCTTGAGACTCCATCATTGCCCTTTGAGAATCATGCAAGGCCTGACTTTCAGCTTTTTGGGACTCCTGCAAAGCGCCGAGCTTGCGGTCTTGTGCCTCTTGCAAAGCCTGAATATCAGCTCTTTGCAGCTCCATTAATTTAATTAAACTTTCCAATTGAAGAGCCATTTGAGGGGCCGTAGAAACTACGGACGTGGCAGGATGGATGGAGCTAGTCGACGGAGCCTGAGCAGGCAGGGCCCAGTGGGCGGGGCCAGTGGGCGTGGCCTGAGTGGGCGTGGCCTGGTGGGCGGAGCCGGTGGGCGTGGCCATGTCCAGAGTGGGCGGGGCCTGGGGGGCGTGGTCAGTGGGCGGGTCCCGGTGGGCGGAGCCAGTGGGCGTGGCTTCACCCGAAGTGGGTGGAGCCTGGGGGGCGTGGTCAGTGGGCGGAGCCTGGTGGGCGGGGCCAGCGGGTAGGGCCTGCCCCACAGTGGGCGGAGCTTGGTCCCCAGTGGGTATGGCCTCCGCAGCTCCACCGCCAACTCCTCTCTCGAAGTCAATGGCAGCAGCTCGCTGCGCCCTTGTCCTGACACTCCCCTTGAAGTCCTCTCTCGGAGTCAATGGCATCTCCAAATCCCACTTCTGACACCAGTTGTTACGTGCTAGGGTTCTTTGGATTCAGAGAGAAAGACCTGGTGACTCTCTTGAAGACTTTATTCACAAACACTAGCTCACACTAATCACTGAGTCCAAACACTAAGCACTAGATCCAAATCACTGAGCACTATCACTGTCCTAGGTCGTAGCCGAGTCACTATCACAATCACAATCACTCACTATTGATCACTTGTTATCGCTCCGAAGTCGCCTCGAAGATAGCTCAGATAAAACTGAATTGCCGGCTCGACTGTCTGCGACTATTTATACGGGCCGGATCGAATCTCAGAAAATTCCGGAACATCCCAGAATAAACCCGATATGCGTAAACAAGTATCAGATATTTCTAGAAAGTACTCGTAGGTACATACACCTAGCGTCATCTAGTAGCGAGTAGGGGATTTACGTTGCCTGTGTTCCCTTGGTAGGTTCGCTGGCCTGACGCTAGATGGCACCACGTGTCCGTATCCGTAACAATATTTAATACACCCAACTCACCCTTGCCTCATTCACAGTAATTTTATTACAGTAGGTTTAAAGAATCATTGTCCGTGACAAAGCCATGCTGTGGTTGCGGACGTTTTACCGATTTGTGGATCGGACTTTAACTAAAACATAAACCCAAGAAGCGTAGCATAGCAAGAGATGACCAGGCGGCCGTGCTAGTTAAATTGTAAGTACTAGACCTAGCTGAGATGTTATGAATTATGATGTCTATTGTCTTATTAGAGTAAGACCTATTGTAGAATGTGGGTATTATTTTATAATCCGACTCGAAGGACCATAACCATAATATAAGTATTATGGTCATTAGTGCCCAATTTATATTTTTTATGAGTGTAAGCCTTAAGACGCTGCCTCCCCTAGGCCACGGCCTATACGGCCTATTTATAAAATATCCAGGTCATTTTTTTTTTTTGGAACAGCTGCATGTGTATCTACTGCTATAATTACTAATAACTTGTTTGCTTTTAGCATGAAACTGTACATTCTGTTCTGTATAATGGCAGCTACGCCGTCAGAGCCCGATGATAATCACGTTGCTGTTAAAGGTGACATTTTAATACCTTCGCAATTATTGTTTGTGATATATTTATGTACTATCAGAGAACGGCGGACCTAATTTGGTCGTGTTGTCAAACCCAGCTGACAGATCACGAGTAATATTGCATGACATAACCCGACCAAATGACGAAGGTCTGCCAATTGCCTATGAATCAATTTCTCCGATGGTACTTATCATAGAGCATCAGAGTAAAAATTCTAGATTTTTCTAGATTCCTTCGATGAATTGGATGGAAACGCCATCATAAATGAATTGACGCGAATGTTGTTTGCATACATTCGCCAAGTGATTCACAATGGATCCAAACTGTTGGGTATCCCTCGACTAGACCCGTACGAACTGGAAGAGTACCATCTACAGGTACCAGCTGGTCCTATAAAGTAAGTTAGAATTGCGAACTTTCTCTCTTGCGCCCTCTTCCAAAGCCTCTCCAATGTGTAACAAAATTAAGTGATAATTCATCAGGCCTGAGGATGTGTATGTAATTGTATCCCTCATGTACAGGGTGTAACAAAACTAATTGATATAATGAACTCTATGTATGCCTTAATATAGAGTTCATTGTGAAAGTAGCAGCGCTAGAAGACCAATTTTTTATGTAATTTGTATGGATACCCACCCGAACGTCATGAATTTGCCCTTACTTAAGAGGGAACTCGGGTACAGTAGAATTTAAACGAAGAAACTATTGCCATCACGCTTTACCCTGGCCGGCACGTGTATTGTGATAGAGACAGATACAATAAATCGAGGTAAAGCATTTCTCTGATTCCTCCTTCAAAATAGAGCCTACCTAATTATTATTTTTTTTAAATATCTTCAGGAAGAGTGAGTCTATGCCTCTACGTTTTTATTTTATCTTAAAGATCTTTCAAATTTGTTTTATGGTCAGTGCATTGGCGGGGTAGGGCATTTTTTGCGATTTTTGAAGGGTCATCCGTTATATTTTTTATATATTGGTAAATTTTAAAAAAATCGAACGTATAGGCATAGCTTTAACAGATTCCAATATTGCATAAAAAATCATTTGTTTATAAACGCATTGTCCTGGGAGATACGAATAACAAAACTACTAAAGTTCACTGCCTGGGAGTAATTTGGGGAATACGTTTGTATGGAAAAACAGTGTTAGCGTATCCTCTTAAGCTAAAAAAGTTGTCTTTCAGCGCTGCTATTTTCACAGTGAACTCTATACAGGGACACATAGTACATAGTTACATACACACCCTAAAGAATTATCACTTAGTTTTGTTACCTGTATACAGTCTATAATATTATAAACGAGTCGAAGTGCAAAAATAGACCTCTAAATAAATTTTCGAATAACTTATAATAAATAATTATTTGAATCCTATTTCAGCTTCAACTTGAATATGAAAAACAGCATTGTCAGTGGACTCGGAACATTCGTCGTTCACAGAAATAATTTGGCTCTACCAGACCTTACGTTTGATATGGACATCTCTATTCCAAGGATAGATGTTAGCACTGGTAAATTACTAAACTATTTTCTTGAAAACACGTGTGACTGTGAAAACTACGCGTAGGTACATAACAGGGATGTAACGGAGGTAACTATATCGGAACCGAAGTCGTAGTCGGAGTTTTCAAATTTGACTTATCGGAATCGTAACCGGAGTCGGAAAAGAAGTCGGAGGTAGAGTCTGGGCCCGTACCATGAAACGTTGAGAATGTTGCGTCCTACTCTAACAAACGTGAAATGACGTTGTTAGAGCAGGACGCAACATTCTCGTCCGATTGTTTGAGTCTCAAAACGGTTTTGTAGTAGGCCTACTGAAGTGGTGGCAGGAGAGAGGTCTGTTTTAAGGACCAATAAAACATGATTAGATAAGTCACGAATTAACAAGTGAAAAAAAAAATAGATAAAGTACGCACATAGCGGGGGTCGGAAGGGTTCCTCGCGCGACATAACATTATAGTATTAAGTATAGTATGAACCTGTTTAAATAACCGCTGACAGGGGCCGCCGCGCACCACTTTGTTCTGCTTCGACCTCCGATTAACCTCCGATTTGAAAGTATCGGAGGCG
Organism: Polyommatus icarus; assembly: GCA_937595015.1. NCBI lineage: Eukaryota > Metazoa > Arthropoda > Insecta > Lepidoptera > Lycaenidae > Polyommatus > Polyommatus icarus. Next base: position 12,888,501 of record OW569328.1, on the reverse strand, counting down.
AAGTCGGAACCGAAGGTATAATATTAACCGGAGGTTCCGACTTATCGGAGCCGAAGTCGAAGCTTCGTAACATCCCTGATACATAACACTATTAATATTAATTGTTGTACATGTACGTACTATCAGAGAAGTTGATCGATTCCTACGAGGCAGATGGGGGACCTACGTAGTTAAGTCGTGTTACGTCAAACCCAGCCGACCGATCATATATTAAAATTATCACGATCCGACCAAATGACGTTGATCTGTCAACTGTCTAGGAATCAATTTCCTCGATGATACCTATAATTATGTAAGTATTCATAACGCTTGTTCCGTTTCCGTCCTTATCTGGAAAGGGGTAGATTGCTTTACGTGATGCGCATGACCCTTATCCGGAAAACTGAATGTTCTTTAAATTTCCATCCATAATTTAGGCCGTGTTCCCGCTGACGCGGAGCGGAGCGGATAGGAGCTTAGCGGTGCCCGACTTGACCAATCGTGCTATTCCAGCGGAAGATAGAAGATTTCGAGCATGGTGATTGGTCAATTCGGCACCGCTAAGCTCCTCTCCGCTCCGCTCCGCGTCAGCGGGAACACGGCCCCAATACCCAGGATATAAATTTGCTGTCTATTTCAGAACTCTATGACCTTACTGGCGTCTTTGCAAATACAACCACATTGCCTTTTTATGGAAATGGAAAAGCTAGGTAAGAATTAGGTTGTTAACACTATAACTGGCTATAACCAATTTGCCATACCTAGCACAAATTACTACTTATATGTAAAATAAAATACGTGTGGCACTTGGAGACAGTAAAGCTATTGCATAGCATTTTTGTCAACATAGGCAATTAAAATTCCTATACGTCTAGTCGCACGCACACAAATACCGTGCCGAAGGTTTTTTCGTTACGGAATTTCTTGATTCGGTCGCCGTGTTTAAAAGCCGCGTTTACATTCGATAAAAGCTATTAACAAAGTGATAATACTTTAGGGTGTGTACCGTGCATGATAATAATGTGTCTGAGTCCGAGATGGGCACGTACCCAGGTATTTACCCATCTACCCGGTATTTACCCTCACGTACCCGGTAAATACCCGTATCTACCCAAAAGGGCGGGTAGATAAAATTCAATACTTAAGTCACAACTTTTGGTAAATATAAGACTAATTTCCTATTACTTTAGTCTTTTTTATTTACATTCTATTATTTTATTACATTTTTGGACTTAAAATTTCAATTGTTTCGTAATAAGTGACTTACGTTCTACGTAATATTATTGTATGTGGCAAAGGTAGACAGATAGATCAACGCACAGGTCTTTTCATTTAGAAACTTGAAATTTCGCATAGGTACACTTGATTTAAAAATACACTATATAGGATTTTAAAAAATCTCCGTAAGGAGTTAAATAATAGTTTTAAATGTTTATGAAATTTTTTATTCCTCGGACACAGTATTTGCTTATTTTGCATTAATCTAAATAATATATTATGTAACTCAAAAGTGACTGACTGACTGACTGACATAGTGATCTATCGACGCACAGCCCAAACCACTGAATGGATCGGGCTGAAATCAGGCATGCAGGTAGATGTTATGACGTAGGTATCTGTTAAGAAAGGATTTTGATCAATTCTACCCCCAAGGGTATAAAATATTGGATAAAAGTTTGTTTGAAACTTTGTCAATTTTATACCGATCGGGCTGAGACTTTGATACTTAATTAATAAAAATACTTCTTAACGTTAGCGAAGCCGCGAGCAATAAATGAAGCGAGGCGCTAAAAGTATCATATAAAGGTAGTAAAAATAAATTATAAATTATACCGGTATATATCAAACTTTCAAAAATTAATTTCTTGGAAGTGTATTTTTTTTTATTAAATGCATTTAAAAAGTGGAAACAATTTGGGCGGCCCTTCATTGGATACGATCCAGATAATATGAAAACAGTATTTCATGTGAGGATTGTGAGGCCTTGAAGAGTTGTAGGCATCGGATCGGACTGAAACACTGTTTCGCTCTGTTAAGAATACCAAGGATTTTTGAAGCTAACTTGGCCTTATGCTCTAGACTTCGCTCGAAATGTTTACGCCATTTTTTATGCTGGGAAGGTTGTTAAAGTGGTGCCCTCAAACGAGAATATACGACCATTGGTGACTTTTTTGTGCTGAACGCGCTGATTTGTGTTTTAGTTCGTTAAATTGGATTGAGTTACGTCCATGGCCGTAGCTAGAAGGGGGCATTGGGAGCAATGCCCTGCCTTAATATCACAATGCCCTACCTTAAAAATATCAAAACTCTAGGAAATCAATCAATTATGACGTGATTTTCATGGCAATGAATGCCGTTGGTATGTAACATGTCATTGATATGCAGTATGAATATTATAGGGTAGGCAATTGCACACAACCCTGAGGGATACCAGTGTCAGAGTATCAGAGCATACACCATCAACTAGCGACTCCTAAGAAACTTGTGATCCACTTGCATAATTTTTCGGTAACTCCGTATGATGGAATCTTGGATAAAAGTGATTTGTGCCAAACACGATCAAAAGCCTCCGCGATATCCAAACTGACAACAGCTAATAAGTACCCACAGTTTCAATCGCCTGAGCCAGCGATGAGTTAGGCACGCCAATAGAGCCGAGCCGAGCCTTAGTAATCCCTGAGCGTCCAAGTGTCGAAGGAGCTGGCTATTGATAATGGATTCCATCATCTTCGATAAGAGGGAGGTTATAGCGATCGATCTGCAGTTGGAAGGATTGGAACTTTCACATTTTTAAGTATCGGGCTTACAAAAAGCTGTCTTTCAAGTGTGAGAAGGATAGGAGAGCCAAAAAAGACGCGTTAAGACCGGAGCCTCCTCTGGAGCTCTCACTGGGGCTACTCACCATGATTATGAAAAAGAATATCCGGCATGACGCTCGTACATCGCGGTATGGTTGGCGGTTTCCGTCCCTCATCATCAAGGGTTGAGTTGCACGCAAACAGTATGTGATAAGATCGGCATTCTCTTTTGCGGGCTTTTGCGTGTTGAAGAAAATACAGTGCAAGCGCTGTTTCATTCTGGTTTTTTCGGAGTCAACCCATTCGTACCGAAGCATCGCTTTCGTGGGAGAGCGATGCTTCTGCAGAAAAATTTTACCCTTTTAACCGTGGGGTTAAAAGGGTGAAATTTTTCTTTTTATTAACGCACAGGCCAAGAATTGTTTTTTTATTTTGATCATTAGTTGCGTTTACACAAAAACAGTTCTCATTTGCATAATTAATTTGCATGTACATGTATAGGTGTCAAAACTGTAAAGCCGGCTCTACACTCTCACCGAGACACAGCGAGGCGGCCCGAGTGCGAGAGTGTAAATGGGTGCGCTCGCCTCGTCTCGCCTGTCTCGGACCCTCTCGGTCCGTTGTCGGTATTTTGCGCCCGAGACAAAGGGTCTCGCGAGGAAAACGAGCGTACTACTGTACACTCTCGCGTCTTTCAGTACTAGTCCCGCTGTTGGACAGTGTGTGGGAGAGCCATGCTTCGGCACGAATGGGCCGGCTCGACCGGAGAAATACCACGTCCTCACAGAAAACCGGCGTGAAACAGCGCTTGCACTGTGTTTCGCCGAGTGAGTGAGTTTACCGGAGGCCCAATCCCCTACCCTTTTCCCTTCCCTACCCTTCCCTATTTCCTTCCCTACCCTCCCCTATTACCCCTTAAAAGGCCGGCAAAGCACCTGCAGCTCTTCTGATGCTGTGAGTGTCCATGGGTGACGGAAGTTGCTTTCCATCAGGTGACCCGTTTGCTCGTTTGCCCCCTTATAGCATAAAAAAAAAAAAAGTGTAGAACAGAAAAATAACAATATTAAACGACATTATGAGTCATTATCTGTGAGAAATAAAATTAAATATGATTATAAATCTTTGGATTACAATGATATCTTTCGATGCATGGTGAATGGTGAATGGTCGTTTTCGTCCATCTTGTCTGAGTTCTTAACTGCGATTGAACTAAGCGAGAATATACATGATCCCACTCGGGCAAGGGGCTCTCGCACGAGACTCTCGCCCGAGAGCTCTCGGCGAGAGTGTACAGCGGGCATAAAGGTGTCTCTTCACAATGAACCATGCTGGCCCACTAAAAGCCATCGCCATTGTGTAAACGTGGTTAAAGTGTATGATGGCGGACGATTTTCAGGCGTGCCGCGCAATGGCGTGGCCTGCAGTGGGTCATCGTGCCATTGTGTACTGGCTATTTAAGAGACATAAGATTTTGCACACGTGTTCCTCTATTAAACTAGGCATCCACTATATAATTGTATTTTAAAAAATTCTAACCTCAAAGGGATTTTATACCCCCTTGAGTTTGGAATTGTATAGGCTCAATGTTAGTAAGTGGAACCTTATAATTTCTTAGACACAAAAAATCGAATGACGAGTACGTACGTTAATTAGAATTTTTCAAAGTTCTGCCTTTAGAAGGGATTAAGTTTTCAAGAAAAGCACAGAAAAAAAACATGAAATTTAGCACGCGTGTTTCCCCTAACGATGAAGGCGTCCACTTAAACGATTTATTTTAATTCAATCCGGAAAAGTATTAAATGCTAACTTTATCACTATAAAAAGGTAGGTTACTTTAAATAATATTAATTTCACACATACAAAGCTAAAATTTAGGAAAAAAGTACAAAAACACAGCGTCACTCTTTGACATGCGCGCCGAAATTCATGAAAATCATGGTTTTGTATTGCAAACATATATTAGTTTTAGACTATAAGGAGCTTATTCAAACAGTTACGGGCTAGTGACTAAATTAGCATTGTTTAATGGAGGTTTTACTAAGGATTTACAAAACAAATATATGTAAAAACGTACGCTGAATTATAAATACCCACCATTTTCGGGTATTTACCCAATCTACCCGGTAAATACCCAATGTACCCAGGTAAATACCCAGGTGGGTAGATTGGGTATTTACCCATCGCCCATCTCTCGTCACTCGTATAACAATATAGAGTTAACTGTGAAAATAACAACGCGGAAAGAGTACTTAGTAATAATATAATACACATAATTACATAATACATATTATAGATATAACTTAATTTTAGGGTGTACTTTTGTACGGACAAATTAATGACATTGGATCGTTTCTCATAGAAACATAAAACCCAAAAGTCACACTTTCAGCGCCGCTTCATCTTCAGTTAACATACACATTTTCAGTAGCGGCGTAAGGGGGTTCGACGCTAGGCGACCGCCCAGGGCGCCGAATGAAAAGGGAGCTGAAGACAAACGAAGGTGGCGCAAATTTTTTCAGCACTAACAGCACCCTGGGCGCCGAAAAAATCTCGCTCAGGACGCTTGTTGTGCTAAAACCGGCCCTGCACATTTTAGCTATTTCCTATAACTTTGTCTGCGCCAATTTATGATATTATGATTGCGATTACAAAGGTTTTAAAACAATTAGAAAGAAAATTGTCTTTGGATCATATTTCACTGATATTATGTTTCGCTCCTGTTGGAGCGTAAACGTTATGTAGCTTTCCTCGATGGACCATCTAGCCCAAAAAAAAATAATTGCAATTCGATCTAGCTGCTCCTTATATTAAGATCGGCGCATGTAAACATATTAGGACTTAGGTATAACTTATAAGCGAAAGCCCTCAACTAAACAAAATATTCAGCTTTATACATAATAGCTATTTAGTATAAAAGTTAAAATACAAGCTTTATCGGATTTTATTGGTATGCTATTTTATTGTACCTCCAGTAAATAAAAAATAAGACCTGACAGTGTTTTTAATCTAATGTTATTAAAATCTTACCTGCAGATTCGGCTGCATATGTCATGTCGTTTAAGTTTCTTGGTTGATAGGCATACCATACTGTTCATCTGAAAAGAAAGATTTTGAATAATTAGTAAAGTTTTGGCCAGTTGAAAGTATACCTACTGCGAGGGAAAAACTTCGTGTCTGATTATAATTATTACATAATCGTAAATTATATAAATACGGAATACGGAGAACGGGTATGATGTGAATCTCTGTTCTACGGGGTTTCCACCAGTACCTATCTATTAACACATAACTAAGCCACACATTCGACAAAGATTAAATCGTAAAAATATTGTTACCAGTGACGTAACAATAGGATGGCAGTTCTAGAATAATGCTTAGAAATATTTGTATACATTGATTGTACTTGTAACACGTGCCTGTATTATTAACGTGACTTTTACTAATGGAGCCTCATCAATTTGCCACAGGCCCCTGGCCCCAGATGGCAAAGTTACGCCACTGATTGTTACTGTAGGCTCCTGGTTCTTTCATAAGGTTGAAACCGTAGTATAAACAATTAAAAGAAACTGATACATATATATTACATACCTATATACCTGAGTGGTGGCGGCACGGCGCGGCGCCCCGCGGTACAGTTGTGCACGGCTCAGCACGGCTTGGCTTGGCACAGGCCGACGCGACTCTGCTAGGCTTTGCTTGGCACGGCTCGGCTCGGCTCCGCTAGCTCGGCTCGTACATGCCGTTGGTCCACCCGTGGACCGAAATGTAACCCGCCACTGGGACATCAGCATCACCGACAAATATACAAATAAAATGCCACTTTATGACCTATATCCTAGGCTATAGGTTTCATTTCCTACCGACATTGGTCTAGCGACCCATGCCGCTGCTGCTCTGTAGTGGCATAGAGCAATATGAAACCTATGGCCTTGGTCATAAGGTGGCATTTTATTTAAAATATTTGTCGGTGACGGCGGCAGTGGACATACGGCCATAGGCTCGGCATCGCTCGGCTCGGCTCGGGCCGACGGGCTCCTCACGGCACGGCTCGGCCGCCACTACACTGCACCGCATTCGTGAACGCACTGAGCCGTACACGCCACAAGAAATTGCCTCTTTCAATCTATAAAAACAAAAAAAGTTAAACATAAACAACTATTGTAAATTGCACTTACCAACTACAAATTGCTTACTGACTAATAAATTAATAATTATAATATCAGACGAACGGCACTTGTCGACGGCAGTCGGTGGCACGCGTCGACGGCAGTCAACTGCAGGACAAGCGATGGCTGCCTCCAAATACCGTTGACGCAATATGCCGCCTACTGCCGTCGAGTGTCGCCGACACGTGCCGTTCGTCTGTAAGAAACCAGTCGTTTTACTTTTGCGCTAGGCTGATTTGCACTTGACCCTTCTTCACACAAAAAGAAACGGATTACTGTACTAACCTGTAGGCTGTACCTATAATAGTTCCTGTGCTGAGCACGTGGTCCTACGGAACACAGCATCGACACGAGTTTGATCACGATTCACGAGACAAAGTCAACACTACTAAACACTCGCGAGGTAGCTATAATACCGATCGAGGGATGCAACATCAACCTCGGCTGCAGAACGACACGCGCACAAAAGTCCGAAAAGTTCCCGGGCTCCGGGATGAGTCCGGGGCCCAGAACTCCAGAGTCCAGACACATCATCACCACCACGCAACACGGCCTCGAGACCACAGATTAATAATGTAGCAAGCTACTGGAGAGTCGAGACGCGTAAAAAAGGGTAGTTTAAAAAACTTGTTGAAGTTTTTTACACTACCCGGAGATTCGTTAATTATTATTATTTGCGTTGATCGGAAGTCGAAACACATTTTTTAAATTAATTTTTGTAAGAGAAATAATTATCGTTGTGAACGATTACTAAAATTCAATTTGAAAAAAAAATTAATTTCAATGATTTTACTGATCTGTCAGCAGACTGCTGGTTTTTGGATAACGCGACCAAATTACGTAGGTCCAACCCTGCCTATGAATAACCTTTTCTGATAGTACCATCACATTATAGAGGTCAGTTATAATCACACACCACACACCGAACCGAAGTCTGCCGAACTGTCGAAGAATATTGTTAGGTGTTTTTCGTTACGGAATTTCTTTATTTGGAAGCCGCGTCCAAAGCCCACGATAAAAGCTATGCAATAGTTTAAAAAAATAGTCTTACTTCAAACTGGGAACGGCTAAATCGTTTTGGCTAATTTTATTATTGAAATATTCGTGAAAGTTCCGAAAAGGTTTATAATAGTCATACGTATTATTTCGCATTTTGTGAACGCCTTACAAAATCGTACTGTTTAGCATTTAAAACGTTGCTATTTTAAATTATTTCAGGTTCGTTTTAGAAGGTTACCGATTGCGAGCCAAGTTGTATCTAAAACAATCGGACAACGGAAAGTCCCTCGTTATTGATAAAATAGAAGGAGCCTCTTTCGAAATTCCAGGTTTTGAAGTAAGTGTCCTTGAACCAACCATAAAATCATCTTCTCTAGACTCTACATTTAAATACTATGACGTAATTATATTATTATGTTTTAGTCTAAAATCGAAGGTACCATCGGTGACAGTGCAATAGATCCTGCCATCAACTCATTCGTCGAAGAACTGGTGACCAGCTACGTCAACAGGTTCTCAAGTGCTATCGCCAATTTAGGATCCACCTCCTTCATAAACTTCACTAATCCGATTCTGGAGCAGATGAATACGTGGAGGTTAATTGCACCATTTTTATAAGGAAAAAAATACATCTATTGTAACTGTTTTAATTTATTATTTTCCTGTTCCAATGTATTATTTCAAATTTACCTAATAGGGGTACATGTAAGTACCTACTATACATATTATGTTTGTTAGGATTTAGTTATGAATATGATAAATAACATTTTGAAACTACGCATTTGCCATAATAACCTAGTCCTAGAAAAATTTCTTTTTCATTACTATCAAGCTAATTTTTTGTGAGTAGCTTTATATTATTTTGATAAGACGAACAAAAATTTTATTTGCGAAAAATCTCGAAGTGGTAGCTAACAGAGATAGAAAGGATTTCATACTTTGAATTGATGGTCCTAAAATATGGACTGTTTTATATTTTGTAGGACAATGTTACTAAATTATATGACACAAAAAATCTGCTCGTTAGGGTTCCGTTATAGGGTTCTGTAATCAACAAAACTTGGTTGACTACTGATAACTGAACCCCAAAATAGAATGCTAACAAGCTGATTTTTTGTTTAATGATAGGTTAATAGTTATTTAATTCAAGAATACCATTGTCCTACAGATAGAACAATCCATATTTTAGGACCATGAAGTCAAAGTCTGGAAGATCCTTTCTGTCTCTATATTAGCTATCACTTTCGGGACTTTTCGCAAATAAAAATGTTGTTCGTCTAATCAAAATGAAGCTACTCACAAAAAATTAGTTTAGTAGAAAATAAAATTGTTCTAGGGCTCCCGAACTAAGTATAAGGAATAACACTTGAAAAAACTGAATATTGATCTAACTAATAATTAAGCTTAGGCGACTTATTTCTGATAAAAAGGAATAAAATAAGATCAGAATTCAGGACTCGCTATGATTTATTGACAAGAAACAATAAAGGACTCAAATAGCACAAATAAAACTATGTATGTACTTAGGTACTTGCACTTTTCTTAAGTAAATACGTATATAAGTATGTATAATAATTTAGTAAGTACACAAAATATGCTTTTTCCGTCACCACACTTCACGACAAATTCCATTAATATCAAGCAGGTATCCGTCAGGACAGTCGTAAGGGGATACCACAGGCGAATCTTCGTACTTTATGTCCTTTATCACAAAATCGTATTCTTGCACAATCTCCGGGACCTCGTCGTTTAGAATTAACGCAGCCATTGTTACGTTAATGGCGAAAAATAGTATTAGCAGAATATTTGTGTACGACATCGCTATACTCGCAGCTTCGCACTGATTTATCTCATGTTGGGTGTCCCCGTGTCAGGATTTCCGTCCCTGCCTACGCGATTACAATAAAATAGATAATAGTAACCGAGTACTCGTTACGAGAGCAAATAGATTTTAGTCAGTACTTGTAAAGTTTTAGATTCCAGTAAATTCTAAAGTACAGTAAAATTGCAGTTTACTGTAAACTGCATTAACAAATTACAAGCCACAACACTGCATTGCGGCGTCGTATCGCAAAAACAACATCGCACATAAATGAGATGCGATGCGATGAGAATGAACGCAAAAATTTCATATTATTATAGCATAGCAGTCTTTACATCGGAAATGTTCACGATGCGTTCTGCGACGTCGTAGATTTATACGATGCGACGCCGCATATCGGCTATTACACAAGACGTGATGATGGCACGTCTAGTACAACAGCTATCTCGTAGTCTACGAGATAGCTGTTGTACTAGACGGGCCGCAGGAGGATAATTATTATTACCCAATATCGTAACAACTAAAGGAGTCCGGAGTGCTTTACAATGTGTTTATAACTAGTTATTATTCGGCACTGCCATTGGCAATCACCAGCCTACGTAATACGTATAGAATCTTCTCTTATATATAATAATCGGCCAAGTGCGAGTCGGACTCGCGCACTAAGGGTTCCGTACCATTATAGAGCAAAATTAGGCAAAAATGGTATTTTTTGTATGGGACCCCCCTTAATGTTTTATTTTATTTTAATATTATTATTAAATATTAAAATGCACATAAAACACAGGACCTTGAGAAAAAATCAAGTACCTAACTGAGAGCCTAAAAGGCCAAAAAAATTACGTTTGTTGTATGGGAGCCCCCCTTAAATATTTATTTTATTTTATTTTTAGTATTTGTTGTTATAGCGGCAACAGATATACACAATCTGTGAAGATTTCAACTCTCTAGCTATTACCGTTCTTGAGTTACAGCCTGGAGACAGACAGACGGACAGACAGACGGACAGACATCGAAGTCTCAGTAATAGGGTCCCGTTTTTACCCTTTGGGTACTGAACCCTAAAAATGGATTTTCAAATTTATTAGTCGCGCTAAATGTCGAAATCGGCTGAACGGATTGGGCTGTTTTAGTCAAATATTCGTAGAAGTCCAGGGAAGGTTTTAAAGTGACACGAAGTTCACCGGGACAGCTAGTTACCTATAGATATTATTTTCATTATTATAGCTCGGCTACTTGCCGTTGCGAGCTTGCATTTAAACTTGTTTGAAAAATCAAAAAATCATTTAAAATACACAAGTGACTATCACTTACACAGTAAATTTTATTTTTATAAGTAATACATACCACAAAAGTTGTAAAATAAATTAATCTACAGAATATATTTTAAAAAAATGGCGCCAAATGTTAACCAATCAAACTAAAGGTTCCGGATCTGTGGTTTCCGGTGCTGCCAAGTATAAAACATCCATAGACTTTTTTTTTAATTCGTCCCGGTTGGGACAGGCAAAGGGAGCGTTGCCCATACAGCCATTTCTATGTTTTTCATCATCGTTTTCATGTATCGTCAGGTCTAAAGTCTAGTCAAAGTCTAAGTAAAAGTCAATACAGTCAAGGAATCAAGTCGGTCGATTCAGTAAAGTGGTAGACGCTTTACTGAAACTTTCGATGGAGTTTTGGAGGGAACACAAAATAGCACGTTTCTGGATATTACATCACTTTCCTACTCTTTTGCATGAGTACGAATATCTAATGGTTAATATTCTACCAATATTACACATTAAAAACCCAGCTAACACAATTTTAGGAAAATAATACAAAAACACAACAGCACTCTTTCACATGCCCACCAAAACCTCACATCCATAGACTATACGCGCTTCTAGGCCCGTATTTTTTGGTCAGTAGACAGTACTCAAGATGCATCTCAGTCTCAAGACACAGTTCAGGCTCTCCGCTCTGTGATTAGTTGGCTGTCAAAATTTGGACCAATAATTATTACAGAGACGAACCGTGTCTTGAGACCGGGTCGCATCTTAACTGCCGATCCACACTCGCGCGCGAAGGCACGCCACGGATCGCGGCGCAAATCGCGGCGCGGATTGCACATTACTACCTACCAAATCCTCTCAAAGTTCGCGACATGTCCGCAGTGTAGTTCGCGCTATAAGCGTTCTTTATTTAAAAAATTTCCCGCGCGTCTACTTTTTTCATAATATGGCGCTCGGCTTTTTAAGAATGGCCAGTGTCAAGTAAAATATGGCAAGAAAAACAAAATTCGTGAAAAGTTTACAAAAAGTTGTTTTTCCAGATGATCGTCAAGTCAAAAGTCTAGTAAAAGTCTAAAAATAGTATTTTAAAAAGATAAAACCGACTTCAAGTTTCACGTAAATAATTACGTAGCATTAAAATTCCCTATCTCAAAAACTACTGAACCGATTTTGATGAAACTTGCAGCATTCCCCAAGTTGAACAATACCCAGTACAACAAAAAAAAGAATCACTTAAATCGGACTTGTAGTTCCAGAGATATGCGTGTACAAACATAAAAACATACATACATACATACATACACTTTCGAAATTTGGCACATTTGTTCAGAAGTTGAATGGACCGTTAGAATTATTATTTTTAATATCGCCAAATTATGTCAATGGAATAAGCAGTCAAGTGTTCTGAAAGAGTAGTCAATGGGTGTTTTCACACTGCGACGGTAACGACACGACACGATACCACAGAATAGATAAGGGCCACCGCACATATCGCTGCTTTGGAAGAATAGCGTATTATTACCAAATACTACAAAATTGAGTTTTCGACACCATTCAACGTAAAATGATCTGTTTTGTATACTCAGTAAAGATCGTATTTCTATGACAATTATTACGGCCGTGGCGCCACCAAAAGACTGTATCCTTTTGGTAAATTTTGGCCTCATTTTTTTGTAGACAGCGTTGTGTCGCAAATTGCAACTTGCCTTTAGAAGTGAACTCTAGGTTAGTTTTCTGAAATAAATGGTGATATTACAAAATAATTTCGATTTTAAGTGCGCCTTAATCTAGAACACTGCGTTGTTTCGAGATGTGACACTATTGTATCAAAAAATCTACAAGATCTTTCAGACACTTCTCATAAACAAGGTATCATCTAGGACTACCACGTTGTTGTACAAAAAGTAAGTATCACTTAAATGTTCTAAAATTAGTTGTTACTGTTTATAACAAAAGATAGAGTCGATAGTATTTATACAATCAAAATTATAACGTTTTTCTAGATAAATTATAATATCGTGATTGTAATTGTATTTTTCACATTGTAACTGTATCTGTTAAAAAATATTATGTTGCATTATTAGACTTGATAACACGACTATATACACCCTGGTAACACGACTGTAAAAAACACTGGTTTCCTTATAACTTATGTTTTTGGGTATGGAGAAAGGACAAAACAATCATGTAAGTAAGCAAAGTATATTTTTTAATCCATGAGCGTACCCAGGATTTCCGGTGGGGTCAGCATGGTCTGCACCCAACCTTCCCCCCCCCCCTGAAATCTTAACCAAGATGGTTGGTCTGGTATATAGAAGGAAAAAAACATCAATGTTAGTGCGAATATCGACGTAATGAACATTAAAATAACATTCATATCAGCGCGCCTTGTACAGTGGCGGTTAAATGGCGTGATAGGGTGAAATAGGAGAAAATTATACATTTCATTTATATTAATGACTGAATCATTTATTAAAAAGCTATTAGATTATTTATTTCCTTAGAAATATTTTTTCAATATTATGTTCGCCTATTTTTTCACTTTGTTCCTTTTTTAATTCTACATTAATTTTGGTGGAGAATTCCACACTATTTCTTTAGACTGGAAGCTTAAAAATCATATTTTGCTTCCAACACTTCATTTTACGCAGAGTAACACGTTTTGAATTCCCACTTTCCAAGAAAATTTACGTTTATTTTAGCTTCGAGGGGGGGGGGGGCAGGGGGGGGCAGCTGCCCCATGTACGTCCATGTTTTAATCATTGCAACATATGTCTTACGACGGTAGAGACTTCTGGATTTTCTATTGGTTCCCCACCGGATCTGAAATTATCTGCAGGTTGGCATCACTGACTACATATTGGTTGTGTTTCTAAAAAATATCAGTGTACTGTCAAGTATGACATAAATAAAAAAATCTTAAACCTAAGCGATCATTGGCCTAAGCGATTAGGCTACTATACTGGTAATAGTTTAGGAACATGCTGTAAAAATAAAAACTTGTCAAACTGAAAACTAACAATCATTGCTGACAACTGAACGGCCTTGTGGCGGCCATGTTACTTTCAAACTTCTTCTACTTTTTATTGTTGGTGTGGTTTTTATTATTTTTTCCCAAATTGTGTTATTTGGGTTTTTGATGTTCATTATTGGTAAAATATTGGCCATTAAATATCTGTTATCGTGCACAAGTGCAGGTAAGATGTTGTCAAAACCAAAATTTATAATTCCTGTGACATTTGGTGTGAATAACGATAAATAGGGCTATTTCTTCCGTGAGTTTTAACTAAAACATCGTTATAATAACTTTATTATCCTAGTCATTGGAATATCATTGTTTCTTTTTCTAATTGAAATCGACATAGGTACTTCTAGAACTCGACCTGTGCGGTGGCCCTCTATTCTGTGGTATCGCCAATCGTGTCGTGTCGTTATCGTGCCGTGTGCAAACGCCCTATGTCGGCTGTCGCTCGTGAGTCGTGAGTCGTGACCATGAGCGCTGCTTTTGATTTAAGAAATTTAAATCTTGCAACACCGCAAATGAGAACAAAAAAGCAAAAACTGCGAATGAAAAGTGGTTTCGGTGAAAAATTTTAGCCTGTTCATGTGATTTTGTGATTTGTGTTTGTGCTAAATTTATTGTAGACTGAGTTTTTATAATATTTTTGGAGCAACGTTCCGAAAAACACGTACTGCTTGGTAGTAATATGAGTAATGTTACCAACCAAAATGGAACAGGTCTAGAGCAGCAGGTCGGTGCCTCATGTACTTTTATGCTTTGTATTGATTTTTCCTTTACTAAATGAAAATCTAATTACCTATGATTGAAGCACATAGAACTTCCAATTATAATGCAGGAGAAATCCATTAGGGATGATTCATTTCTAAGAATTTTAGATAATTTATCTTTACGTGTCTACAGTCTAGCCCTACCAACATGGCGACTACTTCTCTAGGGTACCTTGACGATTAGATTTTATAGATTCCCATCACAGGATATCAACAACAATGTAATACCTAATTCTTTAGTTTTACCCTGAGCCATGGCCCTGAGCTATGTCATACGTCAAAAATATACAGGCTGGCTAATCGGCCTTACGTTTTTCATTCAATAAAACTACATGTGCTTTGAAATAAAATAATACGATAAAATTGTTAGAATTCAATATCTTTGTGTATGTTGAGCACACTCAAACTATTATTTACATATAAAAATAAAATCTTGCAAATAACTCTTGTTCTCTCAATTGCTTAACACTTTACTGTTTCACTTTGGATGAAAATTTCGTTCAAATTGACTCCTTATTCCCAATGTTATAATAATTTAGTAATTTATGTTATAATGGCATGCCTTCCAAATCTTTTTATTGATGTCTTACTTTTTCTAATTCATACATCAAGAAACTAAAGTTACAGTTATTGCACATTTTACACACAATGGTTTTTATAATACATATTATGTAGGACAAACCTGTCAACTGTGCTTATAAAATTTCTAATGCAAAAGAAGAGCAAAATTTGTTCCATAGAAAGTTTATGCACGGTGATGAGTCATACTTCCTTGTTGAAATTAAATTATTATAAGGTTAAAGTGTCATTGTGTACTGATAATGTAAAAATCATAAGTTATAACAGTAATTGCACCACTATGGCATTAGGGACTCAGCACTCAACATTTTGACATCTTACCTCAAAAAGAGAACTCAAAGGGTTGACATTAATAGTAAAGGTCCAATGGGACCAAAATAGAATTAGGCGTCCCACAGGGATCCATTTTAGGTCCATTCCTTTTTCTCATCTACATAAACGACTTACCTTATCTTGTTAAGGACAATGATAATGAGATAGTACTTTTTGCTGATGACACTTCACTTATTTTTAAAGTGAAGCGACAACAGTCAAATTACGACGAGGTAAATAGTGCTCTCTCAAAAATAGTACATTGGTTTAACGTTAATAACTTACTTCTAAATTCTAAGAAAACTAAATGTTTAAAATTTACTTTGCCCAATGTTAGGCAAGTTAAAACCAATATACTATTAAATGATGAGAAGATGGATTTGGTGGACACCACTGTATTCTTAGGCATTACACTAGATAGTAAACTACAGTGGGGTCCTCATATTGCTAATCTTGCAGATAGGCTCAGGGCCCGTACCACGAAATGGTTTTGAGACTCAAACAATCGGACGAGAATATTGCGTCCTTCTCTAACAAACGTGAAATGTCGTTGTTAGAGCAGGAGGCGGCATTCTCGTCCGATTGTTTGAGTCTCAAAACCGTTTCGTGGTACAAGCCCTGTTCTGCAGCATACACAGTCAGAAAAATATGGGAAATTGCTGACGAAGAATAAAAAAACTTAATATCAATATCGATATTGATATTAAGTTTTTTTATTCAGTGACGTCTCTAGCAAAATCCCTCATTCTAGTCCACAATTTTTGAATTCAAAGACCTAATAGGTCTTTGCCTTTACTATTATTTGGAAAAGTATCAATTTCGTTTTTTTTTTAATTATTCAGTGACATCTCTAGTAAAATCCGGCTTTCATGGTCATTTCGTGTGCATATAGGTTCTTATGTCTATGGTATTTACATATAAATCCGGGCCCTACTGATAACAATTATTGTGTTTGATATACATTTTGTTACAAAAACTTGTCATCATAAATGAAGACGTGAGTTGAAGAAGAGATAACTAACATTTTGCAACATACAGACATTTACAAAAATTTTTCCTTATAATTTGAACAAACTTTGTAATTTATCTAATTCATCATCTGTCTAATATATCTGGCTACACATAAAATTCACAGTTTTTTTTTATTTCAAATCATTTTCTGGCCCTAAGGCTGGCACAGCACCAACTGTTTCCACAACTGTGGGTTGAGAGGAATGTGTTAGAACCAATAGAATCTCTTCATTGACTTGATGTTGCCGTGACCTTGCTCAGAGCAGCGATCCTATTCCATCTTAAAAACACATCTCTGGTGGAAACGCAGCCTATAGGCTTTTTTGCAAAAACGGTAATTTTTTACTGCTACTAATACAATAATGTTCTTTCACTCATGTCTTCAAATATTTAACAATATCACCAACAAGTAATAAGCACTTACAAAGAAATACTTGCTTATGTAGTATTCACTACACCTATCTTAATACTATCTTATTTAATAGCTTTTTTAATATATTTCTAGATTGCTGGTCTGGACTTGCAGCCTCAGGCTCCAAAGAGTGCTGGCCGCTATATCCCTCCGCATCTGCGTAGGCAATTGGAGGCCAAAGGTAATTTAAAAATACTTCTATAAAATATCATTATGAAATGTAGACCTAATGGCCGCACTACGATACTCGCAACCTCAACACACAACAAAGAATTATACATATAGTCTAAACTCTAAAGGATGCACAAATGCACTCGGAGACATTTATTAAAAAAATATGTACTTATTTAAAAATGAAAACTACATCTTTTAGTGTTAAGGTCATGAACTCATGAATGCAAATGTCAAAGTTGACCAACAATAATATTTTATTGATGACATTACCAACTGTAGATTACTTCCTTCTTCTGTATTAAAACATTGAATAAAGGAAAAAAAACTGAATGAGTGTACTTTTCCTTTGATTATTTGTAATGGTATTTTCCATTACTAAACTAATGAGTCATGGTAAATGGCTTATCAATTTTAGGATTTCTCCTTTGCAAAGGTTAAAATACAGAGTGGTTAAAAATCATATAATATATTATTATTTAACAGTTTATGTATTTGTTTTCTGTATCAATATTATCATATTTTCTAAAATATAATAATATTATGTCAAAATGTATTGCATAAAAAAACTATTGCACAACATTTTTTTTATTTTCTCCTTTGCTGCAAAGGTTTAATACAGAGTGGTTAAAATCATTTGATATAATAATATTATGATTGCTTTACAGTTTATGTATATTTTGTTTTCTGGGTCGATAATATTATATTTTTAGCTAATTACATTAAAAAACTATTGCACAACATTTATTAAATTTGACATACAATTTTCTTTGTAATTATACTGTACTGTTATCATTGATCTAAAAAATTATTTATTTATAGATTTGTGACCTATTTAAATTTTGAATACAATATTAAAGGGCTTGTTTCACCACTACCTGATAAGTGCCGAATAGGCTATCCAGTAATTAACTTGACAGATAAAGTATGGAGTATCTATCAAAAATGTTGTGAATAGCCTATTCGGCACTTTATCAGAAAGTGGTGAAACAGGCCCTTAGAACTACGGAAATTTACACAATATCATAATATGGATGCTAGAAAATGGAATGAAGAACAATCTGTACTTATTATATTAATAGGCTACTTGACCTAATTTTTTTCTTCATGCTAATCGCTTAATAATCATTCATTTTTACAAAAAAAAATAATATTTTAATATTTTACACAGTAGAAACCCATAAAAATGTGTATTGAAAAATATGCCTCTTAAATGGCGCCGAAAACACTGTCCGCCATAGTGTGACGTCATACGCTTTGTATTTTAAACTCTCTCTATTGAAATTTTTTTAATGTGCTAAATGTACGAGTCTAAAAGTGCCCAAAAGTTATAAAATAATTATATTAGAAATTAGAAATCATTTGTAATGTTGAAAACTTTTGGAGAAAAGTTTTGGCCATTTCATTTCCCGTCTACAATAAATGGAGATAATATATATAAAACTGATGTTTTATTTGAATTATTGAAGAAAATATATAATAGGCTTATTCTTATTATTTATGTACAAATAAACTTACATATAGCGAGCGCGATAAATAAAAGATATTAAATTAGTATGAGGATGACGTCACATCCCAATCGGAAGTACCGCAAAAGCGTTTTCGTCAGTACAATTCCTATTTTCATAAAATCATATTTTCAAATCGACTTTATTTATCAATCATAAGCTTTTACTTGATAATAAGGGTGAAATACGGTTTCCTAGGCCAAGTTCTACTAGAAATATGCATTTGTTCAATGAAATTGAATATAGGTCAAGTAGCCTATCCAGTCTTATTTCATGGTCGGACCTAAATGGCATGGAAAGGTTTGTCCGTCCTTCATGTTCAGACATTAAAGTATTATCGGTCAGTTGTGGGTCGCATAGTTTAATTTATTAATTTTAAATTAACTTTGAATAATACTATGAGGCTGGCATAGATGCCAAGTGCATTTTTAAGTCTCGTCAAGAATTAAAAAAAAAAGTATTATGTTAACCTTTTTACACCTAAAAAACTGTATTTTAAACCTATTTTATAGGTGAAGAACCTAAGCGCTCAAGCTTAGAGTCTCGTCCCAGCGACGCGAAGGACAACCGTTCACCATTAGGAGGCAACGCTAGGACGTACGACCGTGGTGGGCGGCGCGACGACCGCGACCGTGACCGCGACTTCGATCGCGGCTACGACTCGCGATTCCCGCGCAGAAACCGCGGTATGTGATATAAAATACAAGTTAACTAGTCACCTCGTACTTAGGAATATAATTATTATTATTATGTATACTTTGACAACCTCTGTCACGAGCTCATGGCTCAGTTGGTGGGCTGTTGGTAACCCAAGCCGAATGTCGCGGGTGCGAATCCCGCTGACGGAACAAAAATTTTTCAAAGTTCCTGGGTCATGGATGTGTTAAATGTGTATAATATAATAAAAATCTTAAATATATGTATAGTATAAAAGTATTAAATACTTAATATATTTTCGTTGCTTACCCGTAACACAAATCCTCCAGGTACTTACCACGGGGCCAGACTGAGGTGGTGTGAAGCGTCCATAGATATTATTATTATTATGTATACTTCTCATTTGCAGGTCGTGATGGTGGCTATCAGAATGGCGAATCGGAGCGGTGGGCGGAGCCGGACCGCGGCGGCGACCGGGGCAGCGACCGCGGCGGCGACCGCGGCGGCGACCGGGGCGGCGACCGCGGTAGCTGGGCCAGCGGCGGCGGCGGCGGCGGCGGAGGCGGTCGCGGCGGCGGCGGCGGCGGGAGCTTCGGTGCGTCGCGCGACATCCGCCGCGACGAGGACTTCAACAGTGAGCCGCCTCGCAACGACCGGTGGAAGGAGCCGGAGCCGCGCTCCGACGACACTCGCTCACACTCGCGCTGGCCTTCCGACGACGTGCGCCGCACATCGTCTCGACGGGACGAAGTGAGTTGCTTTATATTGTAATGCTCCAAAACTGTAAAGCAAAGGTTCCCAAACTTATTTTGTCTACTTCCCACTTTGAGAACAAATTATGTTTTAGCGCCCCCATTGTTTCAATTTAAAATGCATCCAGATGAAATAAATCACCCCCAAGCTTCTACACAACGCCCCCATTTTTTTTCTGAGAGTTACATCCCCCCCTTTAGACCTTCAGCGCCCACAAGGGGGCGTTATCGCCCACTTTGGGAAAGGCTGCTTTAAAGTCTAATGACTAATCCATAGTAATAAATCTAATAATGTAAATACGGAAGTGTCAGACTAGTTTATATTTATTCACAATTAAACCATTAAATCATCTTATGAAATATGCTATGGATATGGTATATAATTGAAGTTTTGATTCGTATGTGGACGCTCCCATGCGTAGAAATCCAGCTATCTTCAGCATCACAGAAAGAATGAAGAATTTTTCATTCAAGAAGATTCAAGAAGCGTCATGACCGCAACATAGAGAAATCGTCAAATGCGTAAAGTTTTTAGGGCATGGAAATTTTAGATCTATGTAGTTGTAATAAAGCTTGTTCATAAGCTTAAAAAAAAAGTGGGGTAGTTCCTGAACCGGTGGTAGGCAACATAGTTTCTTTGTTCGACTTCAAAAAATGTATCATTTTGAATAAAAATATATTTTATTTATTTATTTATATTAAAAACTAACGTAAATCAAATTCCAGCAGAACGACTGGACTATACCGCTGCCGCGCGACGAGCGACAGGAGCTGGACCTGTTCGGGACGGGCAACACGGGCATCAACTTCTCCAAATACGAGGATATACCCGTCGAGGCCAGCGGAGATAATGTGCCGGAATGCATTACAAGCGTGAGTTATGATGATTTTGATTTTTATGTTAGCTAACCCATCAATCCCCAAGTGGCACCTGACTGTCCAATAACAATTGAAAATCTATTGTGTCTGCGATTCCCATGATCGAGGTATTAACGGCCAAACTAAAGTTGTCTCTTCACAATGATCCATGCTGGCTCACTTTGCCATTGTGTAGACGGGGTGATGGTGTATGATGGCGAATGGACAGCGAATTGCAAGGCAGTAATGAGCCATGCGCCATTGTGTTTAACACCAAGGTTCACAAAGTGATTGTGGTTTACAGTTCACAATGGGCCTGCAGTGGGCCATCGTGTACTGGGGCTTTAGAGAGATTTAATGTTTACTTAACACTATTTAATCTAAAAATTTCAACTTTAAAGCTATACTTGTTAGACGAGATGATATTATTTTCTTATATTATGATCTTATAGAATGCTGAATGACTTCCATCATTCTTATGGAATTAAAAACTTGATATTTATCAAAGTAGCATTTGGTTATAACGACATCAAAGTTGAATAAAAATATATGGGATTAGACATATCGCGTCGCTAACTGACATGGCACTTGCGATGCTTCTACTAATTGTTAGCAAATTAAAAGCTAAATATCCGCCTAGAAGCAAGTTTTGTTCACATAATTACATGTACTACGCTTTTGAAAACTAAAGGCGAAATACCGCCATTTTGTTACACTTCAAATCTTAGGGATGTGAGTGAGCGTCTGGTGCTGACACTTACGATTAGCAATCGCAATATTATGTAAACTTACATCTGAATACAACTTTAAGAACCAAGTTTATCTTATATATAAAATTCTCGTGTCACAATGTTAGTCCACGAACTCCTCCGAAACGGCTTTACTGATTTTTACCAAATTTTATATGCATATTCAGTAGGTCTGAGAATCGGCTACTGGGTACTTTATATATCGATAAGTGCATTTGTTGAATAAATAATAGAAAATTATTAGAACCTGAGACTGACGGCGGCCATTGTTTGTAATCGACGTTGCCATGGCGACATATTTATTTAGTCACTTCAATAAAATAATATGAGCGAAATACTTAAATAAAGTTATAACAAATCCATTCCGTTCCGTTCACAGTTTGAGGATGTTAACCTGACGGAAATAATGCGCTCGAACATAGCCCTCGCCCGCTACGACAAGCCGACCCCGGTGCAGAAGTACGCGATCCCGATAGTGCTGGCGCGGCGCGACGTGATGGCGTGCGCGCAGACCGGCTCCGGCAAGACCGCAGCCTTCCTCGTACCCATACTCAACCAGATGTACGAGGCCGGCCCGGTCAAGAACGCGGGGTAAGTAGCTATACTGAGCCGAAACGGTAGGCTCTAACCAACACGTGTTCTTTACAGTTTTTATGGAATCGCCGATCAAAAATGAAAAGAATCGATAAAGAAAACGTGTTGGCTAGGGACTCTGATCTAATGGCTGCCATATGTGCAGGTATGCTCGCTTCATGTGCTAATATTTATATTAGGAGGGGGGTTATTGTGCGTTAATGTGTAATATAATAATTTCATTAATACCGCAATATCACAGACATAGATCAAGATAGATACCGCATGTCGCTCTATTTGTATGAAAACGAGCGTATCACTTTTTTCCTATCACTGTGACGTATCGATGACAAGAAACGTGTCCATTATCAAGGCCAACGTTTCAATTTGAATTCCTGCAGCTCAATACGGCCCTTTTAGGCATTTAGGCATTTTAAAATTCCGATTTACGTCCGATTCCGATAGCAGACTAAAGAACAGACTTTCGAAAGACGAGCATTGCTCGTCATGCTCGTCGTTTGGGAACGCGATATGACTATCTATCTTGATCTATGTCTGCGCAATATAACGAGTTATGAGTTAAACTTATATTTTTGTATGTTACAGACCCTATGTTCGGCGCAAGCAGTATCCTCTTGGTCTCGTGCTGGCGCCGACGCGCGAGCTCGCCACGCAGATCTACGATGAAGCCAGAAAGTTTGCTTACCGCTCCAAAGTGCGCCCCTGTGTCGTGTAAGTACTTATTGATTATATGACGCGCATGCTCCGATCCATCCTATTCGCATTCGTCATCGTCCAGCCCCTTGGCTCACTGATGAAATTAAGCTTTTGCAATTAAAAAGAAATAAGGCGAGACTTAAATACAGACTTGATCCGAGTGACGTAAACAAAGAAGCTTATCGCGCCTCACGTAACCGTTGCAATAAGGCATGCAGAGACTCACGGAGGCGTTATTAATCAAGGCCGTCTTAGAGGAAAAGGATCCTGCACGTGTATGGCGGTTCTTAAGGTCGCAGGGGATTGGCAAGAGTAGCGTCAGCTCTCCAGCTAACCCCATTGACCTTAACGCCGCCATAAGTCATTTCTCGTCACCCACTCTCTTTGATGCTGCAACAAAAAATCACACGCTCTCTTTATTGTCTTCCACGCCAGTTCAGGACGTGCCTGTGTTCGAATTTGCTGAAGTCTCGGTTGAAGATACTAAGCGAGCTATTATGTCCATTGACTCTGATGCTGCTGGTTGTGACAATATTAGCCGTAAAATGATTTCCCCCATAGCAGATATTCTGTCCCTTCCTATCACCTGGATTCTTAACAATTCTATCCGAACGGGTAATTTTCCTACTGCGTGGAAAGATGCTGACATTATACTCCTCCCGAAAAAATCAAACCCTTCCCTTTTTTCCGATTTCCGCCCCATATCCATCCTACCATTCCTTTCAAAAGTATTTGAGCGCCTAATCTATCTGCAGCTTAATCATTTTCTCCATAGACATAATATCCTTGATCCCTTTCAATCAGGCTTTCGTTCAGGACACAGCACAACCACGGCATTATTGAATATTCTGGAAGATATTCGCTCAAATATGGATAATCGTCGTCTTACTATTCTTGCTCTTTTAGATTTCACCAATGCCTTTGGAACGGTTGACTTTGACGTATTGCTCGCCTCATTAAAATCAATTAATGCCGCTCCTAGCGTCATAAGATGGTTTGAAAGCTACCTTAGAGGCCGAAGACAGCGTATTCGTGGTGATAACGACTACTCCATATGGCATGACCTCTTAGCGGGGGTTCCACAAGGAGGTGTGCTATCACCTTTGCTCTTCGCTCTGTTCATCAATACCATTAGCAGTCGCTTGTCGTCTCTTTACCATTTATATGCCGATGATATGCAAATCTATACTAATTCCGATATTGACCATCTCAAGGAGGCGATAAAACGCATCAATGATGATTTGAACCTTTTAGAGAAATGGTGCAAGTCCTTTGGTATCTCTGTTAATCCCAACAAAAGTCAAGCCATCATTATTGGAAGTGCTAAACTTCTGTCTAAAGTAGAGATTCAGGCACTCCCATCTCTCACACTCAATGGCTCCATAATCCCGTTTGTGGATACAGTAAAAAACCTGGGTGTAATTTTTGACAACCAGCTTTCTTGGAAACCACACATAAATGCAGTCAGTAGCAAGCTATTTCGGGCGAGTGCATCTCTTCGGCTGTTTGGTAATTTTCTTCCAATAAAAACTAAAATTGCATTGGTTCATGCATTGCTTATGCCAATTCTTGATTATGCAGACATCTGTCTCATCGATATTACGGAAGAACTTTTAGATAAACTTGAGAGACTGCAGAATGTTTGCATCAGATTTGTCTATGGCCTGCGAAAATTTGATCATGTCTCAGAATTTCGAAGGAATCTTCGCTGGCTTCCTATCCGCCTGCGTCGAGATTGTCACGTCCTCTCCCTTTTGTACAGCATCCTGTTTGTTCCATCCTCTCCTTCTTACCTTAAAAACCGTTTTAAATTTTTACATGACACTCACCAACTAACATTGCGCTCTTCAAGCAATCTCACTCTGGAAATCCCTCTGCACTCTACTTCCTTATATTCCAAATCTTTTGCTGTGCGTGCTGCTACTCTCTGGAACTCTTTGCCTCTAGATATACGACGAGCCGGTTCAATAAATATTTTTAAACGTAAAGTTAGATTATATTTCCTCAATATGCCCTAGTTCATTTCTTGTATATCGTTGCTTTACGACCATCAACATAGTTGACTGCCGTTTATTATTACTACTATATTATATTGTCCTAGTTCTAGTTATAGTTAAGTCTAGTAATATATACACTAAGATTAGTTTTTGCACCTACACGATTTTCTTTATCCTTATTTTAAATCTTCTCTACAAAAGGTTGACTGGTAGAGATTGCTTAGTAGCAATAAGTTCGCCTTTTGTGCATCATTATGTAGTAATACTTATTAATTTATCATTCATATTGTATTTTTATTTTGGTGTGCAATAAAGAGTTTTATTATTATTATTATTATTACTTAATTATACCCTGTACTATTATTTAATCGAAATAACAAGACAAAGTTTTATACTGACAGTTTTATAATATTATAAACCCCGCGTTCCATTAAGCGTTAAAAACGATCAAAATGCTCAAAATAGGAGGCATTTTGAGCGTTTTGATCGTTCTTAATGAAACGCGAGGAAAATGTGACATTATGTGCTTCGATTCGCTCTTTGGGCTTTAACGCAAAATGTAAAATAAAAACCTAAAAACCCTTTCATATTTCCTGCAGAAGTAAGCTGGTATAACATAAAGCATTTTTGCTTTCTGGCTTAATAATAACACAACCACGTCACATTTGTGCGTACCTAAACACTGTGTTTTGATAAGTTTTGCTACGAGTTTTTGTATACGAGACATATCTTTAATCTTACACTAGTTATTGACAAGAGTTTATCTATTAGCGCTTTCTATTGAATTTCTATTTGAACTCTGCTTTATATATTCTTGTTTGACAGTTACGGCGGCTCGCCGATCCCCGACCAGCTGTACGAGTTGGAGCGCGGCTGCCACCTGCTGGTCGCGACGCCCGGCCGTCTCGTCGACATGCTCGTGCGCGGCCGCGTCGCCCTCGACCACTGCCGTCATCTTGTTCTAGACGAGGCCGACCGGATGTTGGACATGGGCTTCGAACCACAAATCCGCAAGATAGTCGAGTGCCACACCATGCCCAAGACCGGCGAGCGACAGACGCTCATGTTCTCCGCTACGTTCCCCAAACAGATCCAAGTACTGGCGCAGGATTTCCTGCACAATTACGTGTTCCTCGCCGTCGGCCGTGTCGGTTCCACGTCTGAGAATATTACGCAGAAGGTGAGGATCTATATAAATGATACTGTATCATTATTCATTGATATTATGAATGTTATGTCGCTTCATTTATTTTTATTTACTTCGTTATTAAGTATAGTCGCAATCTATAGTGGTTTTATTGAGAAAGGATTAAAATATTCCACATTTAAAACAAGTATGTAGTTAATATTATGACGCACTTATAAGCATCATAGATGTGCTCGTGTTTGAAAATTATATGCAAGTGTTATTTTTACAATACGCACTGACAGCCTTTCCATATCAAGTGACAGTTATTTTTAGCCTTGTAGGAATATGAGTGGAAGGGGTGCCAATGCCACTAAGCCGAAGCTCAGTTGTCAGTTGCGGTATATTCAGGATGTAACAAATCTAAGTAATAAAACTTTAGGGCGTGTATGAGTCCCCTTTATAGAGTTCGCAGTGAAACTAGCAGCGCTGAAAGAGTAATTTTTTTAACCTTTGTATGGAAAAATTCATGACGCAGGGCCGCTTGCCCATACAAATCACAAAAAAAGTACTGTCAGCGCTGCCCCTTTCACAGCGAACTCTATATAAGGGACACAAAACACCCTAAAGTATTATCACTGAGTTTTATAAACATCTTGTAGTTATGAGCTTAGAAACTTCGATAGCGCGATTAAGAGTTATGGTGCTAAATGACCTGCCGAAGAGTTATAAACGCCATTTTGTACACAGGTGGTATGGGTAGAGGAGCAGGACAAGAGATCGTTCCTGCTGGATCTCCTGAACGCGTCCAACCTGCTGCAGCGCCAGCGCCCCGAAGAAGATCAATTGACGCTCGTTTTCGTCGAAACGAAAAAAGGTAATGTTTTGTTTTAACCAATTGCTTGACGAAAGAAATGTGTTCACACTTCCATTAAAACTGTTTATGTATAATAATAATCAACTAGAGGGCGGGGGGGGGGGGGGGTCTTACCAATATGACCATATTATGTGACAAGGGGGAGGGGGCGGGGGTCTAAAAATAATGGAAATCGTGTGATGTACTACTTTATGGAGATGGTCTCTTACAGTTGTATTAACCATCTATATTAGGCAGTTGCCTTAGATGTATTAAAAGAAAAAATTGAAGAATAGTTTTCAGACTGGTGACCATGGAGTAATGGAGCATTCTGTAGACAGTAATGTAATATGCTACTTGACTCATATTGAATTTCATTGAACAAATACGTATTTGTAGTAAAACTTGGCCTAGGAAATCGTATTTTACACTTATCATGAAATGAAAGCTTATGATTTGATAAATAAAGTCGATTTGAAAATATGATGATTTGACGTCATCATGACGTCACAATACCTCAAAACCAAACTCATAATTTTTATGTAACGCGCTGTAATTATACATTCATTTCAGCACGTTACATAAAAACGATGAGTTTGGTTCATGTCATACTATGCCCTTCAAAATATACTGTAATGGCTCATTTTCATTAGTCGATAGGGCCCGTATGCGGGGTGCGGGAGATTTCTGAAACGCATGCCACAGGGCCCGTATTCGGGGAACCGTTTTCATTAGTCGATAGGGCCCGCATACGGGGTGCGGGAGATTTCTGGAACGCGTGCCACAGGGCCCGCATTCGGGGAACCATTTTCATTAGTCGATAGGGCCCGCAGGGCTGGGGAGAACCTCTGTGTTCGTCGCCAGTTACAGACGTTCTTGCCATGACTGTCTGTGATTTATTGAAGAAGAAACTATTGGCGTCACTGAAGGAGAAGAGAAAAAGATTTTGGGTGCGAATTTTACTGAAAAATAGAAACAGGCAAGGCGCGTCAGAAACATTGTGTAAGTAAGTACAATTGCATTTGGTGTATGATACAGTAGAAGATCATAATATTTTTTTTAGATTATCTAATGACTTATTTGAAGATTTATTAAATAAAATAGAAACACGACTTCAGAAAAAAGACACTCAATTTCGTGAGGCATTATCTCCAAGATTAAAACTTGCGCTCACATTACGTTATTTAGCTTCTGGAGATTCTTACACTTATTTCGCGTGTCTCCTTCTACTATTAGCACGTTTATACCACAAGTATGTGACGCCATAGTTGTTTGAAACTTTGTATTTATATATTTTGTTAAACCTCAAACTTACAGAAAAATTAGTGCCATACTAATTTTTCTGTAAGTTTAATAGTAATTTTGAAAAAATATTGTTCACATTCACGACCTCCCACGGGTATGGCATTATCAGACTTCTATTTATGATCATACAGGAAACTGTTCAGAAAAAGCTTCAGGGTGGTATAAATAAAAAAAAATCTCCTTTGCAGTAGTATGGCGGCCATTGGGAACTGTCGGAAACGTGTCAATTCGCGTCCCGCAAGCTGTATATCGACCGATGAATTTCTTTGGTCGATATCACGGTCGGTATAAAGCATGCGGGCAATCCCCGCAGGCGGTGTAACGAACACGTATCGACTTATAACTCTCATTGGTCGTTATCTCGGCTGCGGGGTCTGCCCGCATGCTGTATAACGAACGAATTATCGACCAATGAAAATGAGCCACACGGCTGGTATAAATAGTCAGTACTTAAGGTGCGACCCGGTCTCAAGACGCGGTTCGTCTCTGTGATTGGTCCAAATTTTGAATAGCCAACCAATCACAGAGCCTGAACCGTGTCTTGAGACCGAGATGCATCTTGAGTACTGACTATTTATATCAGCCTAAATGTTAACCCAGGTGCCGACCAGCTAGAAGAGTTCTTGGACGTGGACGGATACCCGGTGACGTCGATCCACGGTGACCGCACGCAGCGCGAGCGCGAGGAGGCGCTGCGCCGCTTCCGCACCGGACAGACGCCGATACTCGTCGCCACCGCCGTCGCCGCTAGAGGTCCACTCTATTTACTTTTATTTTTATTCTTTTCTAAAAATTATGTATTGCTTTTCGACGACTTCTTTGCACCGAAATTCATTACTATACTCAAATACCAAAGGATTTTTTTACAATGGTTAAGGCGTGATGTCGTAAATCGTAACAGATAGACAGTCACTCTTGCATTTGTAATATTATGGAGGCATAGATTAAGAACCGCACGAATGTCGCCCGTGCGGCGACATTCGGCATTCTTATTAACTATAGCACAATAAAACAACTAGCTGTTGCCCGCAACTTCGTCCGCGTTAACATAGTATACCTATATAGACTTTCATTTAAACTTTCAACCCCTATTTCACCCCCTTGGGGGTAGAATTTTCAAAAACGATTTAACACGTATCCAATCATTTTTAATCAGTAGCCAAAACATAAAATTTTATGTTTCTAACTCAAGAAATAACGGACTTCCATTGAAACTTTCAACCCCAATTTCACCGCCTTGGGGGTAGAATTTCCAGAAACGCTTAAATACGTATCCATTCATTTTTAATCAGTAATCCGAAAATAAAGTTTCATGTTCCTAACTCAAGAAATGACGGACTTTCATTCAGACTTTCAACCCCTATGTCACCCCCTTCGGTGTAAAATTTTCAAAATTCCTTCCTTAGTGGGTGTTTACTTAATAAAACAACCCTACTCACCAAATTTCGTGGGTGTAACTTTAACAGTTTTTGCTCAGCGATGATGAATCAGTCAGTCAGTCAGGACATGTAATTTTATAAGTATAGATTACTTACTGAATAGGTTATGGTGTTTTGTAATTTATATCTGTGATGCGACATGACAGTGCAATTTGATAAAATATAATAATGTGAATTTACACTTTTCTTCTTCGACAATTCGTTTTAAGTTGACGCGAACATCGCGTCCGACGACTCGTCGACTCGTATGCCATAACGCAATTGTTTTCAGTTCAGTGTAGTAACATTAGTGTGACATAACTTCAATCGTTCTAAAAGCCAACATACTTTATACACTCCCGTCTCCAGGCTTGGACATCCCGCACGTGCGCCACGTGATCAACTTCGACCTGCCGTCTGACGTGGAGGAGTACGTGCACCGCATCGGGCGTACCGGCCGCATGGGCAACCTCGGCGTCGCCACGTCCTTCTTCAACGACTCCAACCGCGGCCTCGCCCGGGACCTCGTAGAGCTGCTCATTGAGGCTAAACAGGATGTGCCCAAGTGAGTACTATCACAGTTGATTCATAGGCGGAGTGCGGACCTACGTAATTTGGTCGTAGGTCGTTTGGTAAAACCTAGCTGGCAGATCAAAACTTTAACATTAACTTGACATAGCCCGATCAAGTGACGTAGGTCTGTCAACTGCCTATGAATCAAGTTCTTCGATGACGCATAATATTAGGCCGTCTTGCCACCTACGAGCAAACTCGCGGAAGTCTTGCGTGAGTTTCTTGCAATATTGTTTACATTTCATACTAATTCCTGCAGCTTATTGCTGCAATAAATGTGCGAGAAGCTCGCGGATAATACTATACGAAATTAAACCGTATATCTGCGAGCGAGCGAGCAGCGAGTTCTGACGCGAGTCCTCGCAGACATGATTAGACATGCTGTCGCAACTACTCGCAGGAAGCGCTTGACAAATTGTCGCGACAGCACTTGCTACGGGGTTTACACTTGCAAGCTGCTGTCAGACAGACTGTCAGACATTTCTCGCGACAGTTGTCTTACAGGTAAAAATACATATAAATTGATAATTTACGCATTGGGCTGGGATGATCGAACCATAAATTGAAGAATGTAGTTGGGGATGATTGCATATTAATCACATTTAAACAATAATGATCGTTTGTGTGTAGCTGGCTGACGAACACTGCAGCGGAGGGCCGTTCGGGCGGCGGCGGGCGTCGCGCCGGCAACCGCTCCGGCGGCGGCGGCGGACGG
The DNA here is from genome assembly GCA_937595015.1 of Polyommatus icarus. Taxonomy (NCBI): domain Eukaryota; kingdom Metazoa; phylum Arthropoda; class Insecta; order Lepidoptera; family Lycaenidae; genus Polyommatus; species Polyommatus icarus. Next base: position 12,857,388 of record OW569328.1, on the reverse strand, counting down.
TTCGGCGGCAGCGGTTTCGGCGCGCGCGACTTCCGTACCCAGCCGCGACAGTCTGGAGCGCGAGGACCGGGAGGATCTATGAGCTCCGGTAATTATACAATATACATTATACATTGTTTTTAAACCCCCTTAGGGCCAATTTCGACCGCAACGCGACGCGTAGATGCATATATAAAGTACAGTGCTCCCAAAGTGATAATGCGCATAGAAATTTTCGTCATTGTTCTGCAACGATCGTTTTTCCCGAGCGTCGGAAGGAAACTTTTTATTGCGCATGTCCAAATCATGTCATGCCATGGCAACGCCAACTGTTTAAGCAACTTGTTGGTGGCGTTGCCATGGCATGACATGATTTGGACATGCGCAATAAAAGGTTTTATGGCGCATGCGCCATGCCGCCTGTATTCGAGTAACTATACATTTTTTCGGGATGAAAAGTATCATAATAATATTATGTCCATACCCGGGATTTAAAGTACATATTATCTCCTGACTTTCACATTTATAATAATAGGATTACTCATATAAATTATTTATATAGGTTTCGCGTACGGCGGCGGCTCTTACGGCGGCAACTACGGCGGGTCGTACGGCGGCGGCGGCGGCGGGGGCGGCGGCAACGGCGGCCCCGACTGGTGGGGCGGAGAGAACTAAGCCCCGCCCCCCCTCCCTCGTGCCCAACAGTATCCCAGTTCCATTACACCGATAACCCCAACCCCGTTACGTTACCTAATGTCAGTAATGTCAAATTGAGTAGTAGTGTTTTGTCATGGGCTTTACCAATGATCCTAACTACAAAGATATTAGAATTAACAGTCTATCATTGTTTGGTGAATACGTCATTTGTAAATGTATCCTTTCACAGAATTTGATTCCTAGACCTCTGTTATACAGTTACACTAGGTTATAATTGTCAGTTTCGAATACAAACTCCTTTTACCGTGTACATAATTTTTGTTGTATCTGTGAGTTACTAGGAGCTCAGCCTGAGCGACAACGTATTACGTATTTATTTATTTTTATATTAATTATAATTTCACGAAAGCTTGTTTTCGTATTGGAACTGGGCCTCAATTTTAGACGAAGCGCCATAATATTATGCCGGATTTGTAATGAAGTTGCATGAGCGTGCCAGAATTCCGACGTCTCGCTGCAACTTCAAGTTGTTAGACAGCAACATCGTCACAAAGCTCTCATTCAGTTCCCAGTAGTACTGTTGGCCGTATCCTAATAAACCTCTCGTGCAACGTTAGATTAATGTATTATTTTTAATGTTAATCTGAGAGTTGGACTGAAGCCCGCTATGTATAGTGTTGGTGCGGTGGCGTGCGAGCGCTGAATCTCACGCGCGCGTTCGCGGACGGATCGCACGCTGCGCCGCTTATCGCTGCGACAACCCTTTTACCTTTGTTGAGATATACTCGATAAGGGATATTATAGTAGATAATACGCGTTTAAAATGTCTCTGAAATCCTAGGATTTTTGCGGTGTAACATTTTACAAGCTAAACTGGGATACCCATAAGTAAATGAATTATATTAATTATGTTATATTAGTATTAAATATTTATTACGTTTGTCATTTTGTCACAATCGAAACTTAAATCATATTATTCGCAGCGTCGCGCGGCGTAGTCTGTGATCCTATTTAGGCTGATGTTAACCGGCACTTAAACAGAGTTAAACCATGTTAAACTAATCGAGGTTAAGTTTTCGACAAATGGCGCTTTACATAAGCCTCTACCGTCATAGATTAAGCCCGAGGAACCTACGCGGGTGTGATTTTAACCAATCGCTCCTGCGGTCTTCGGGCGTTTATATTATTTCTCGATGATGTGAAGTAGTTTATTAATGATAGAAATATTTTTGATGTCTGATCTGTATCGTAAAGTCGTTCGAATAATGTTTTTTCGATTCTAATTTATCTTCGCTGACTCACCACTTCCGAAACGGAGTTTTTGAAGCATTTAAAGCACCCTATCGTCTCAATGTAGCTATTCGACGCCGTAGCAGATAGTCGGGATACAGACGGTATCATAGTGAATATTTACGAGAATTTTGTCTGTAGAGATCCTATAAATGTAACATCTGTCACCGTTTCCATTTATAATTTCAATGTGATTTTACCAATAAAATTAAGAAACCAGAACGTTGTTTATATTTACATATAAGTTTATTATGCTAGCATGTACCTGACCACTTTAATTTTGTAAACGACAGGCTGAAACGCATTTTGCTGATGTCTCTTCTAGTACTGATAGCGCAGTTCGGGTTTGCTTATCACTCGTGATCGACTAACGTACATACAAAGAAATTAATTTTTTGTGTCCGAAATTGGGCAATTCAGATAAGAGCCACACCCTACATAAAATAATGTCATAACCTCACTAATTATTGAATAAACCAATAAAATAGAAAAGAGATAAAATGTTTCATAATATCAAGATCCCGCATGGGAAAACTCGAGCCCCCTACACTTAATCAAAAGGCAATTAATAAAAATTACCCATTACATAAAACTTAACGTCCAGCCGAGCAATAAAGTGGAAATCGTCTGGATCTATCATAAATTAATTGTTTTATCTTTTGTGTCACATCACGAAATACAATTAAGACATCCCGCTATCTTTTACTATCCTTTCTTTACCAATCTTTTTGTTATGCTAATCATAAACAAACTATACGTGTAAGGTACAAATCGTCGACTTAGATCGTTAACTTCGTAACTCCACATTTTGGCTTAATAAACATTTTGGTATCATTCGATTCGGAAATTCTGAACGCATCTGTTCGTCAAAGTTGTATGTCCATAAAAAAATACGTTTGGCGCGAATACAACAAAACGTCAACTGCGCAACTCCATGCCGCCATCTTGTAACCGCCAAACTTCGTAACTCCCGCCGCTTCAGTATTTCACGCAATGTAGCAGAGAACGCACGTCAATTTTTTTAATCCATTTGTGAATAAAACAGAGTGTGCACTGTGTTTTTAATGTCTCAGGTAAGATTTTTTATATTGTTTACTATTATTCTCACCCTAAGTTATTCTGTGACAAATTATTAATTTAAAACAGAGTTATAAAAACTCATCATGATCATATTGGACTTAAGCATTTCGCGAATAATACGTTTGTGTTTCTTCTTTGTTTATTAAGGAGTTAAGCATTTTACTTCACCTGTATGAATGAATATTTTTATAATAAAACTACTTTTTACCGGATATAATCGCGGATATTTTTGAAACCTGACGTTTCGAGATTTTTGCAGATCCCATGGTGAAAGGTAGACTGAGGTGGCGTTAGTAATACAAAATATATTTAGATACGTTAACGTCTTTTATTTGATTAATAAATATTTTTATTTTTGTTTCAGATTATTACCTACCTTCGTTGTTTCTTTTTGATTAATTAATGAATAATCTACGAATAATTAAGAATTTATATCCAAGATGAATATATCCAAAGGCCGGATTTCGACGACTTGAGATTTTACATTGGTTGAAGAGAACTCCGAAGAAATGTTGGACGGGCTAAGTTTTCAGCAAGTGACAGTTAATGCTGAAATACATCAGAACCCTGTAAACTTAACTTTTTACTCAAAACCTTTTTTTTTGACGATGGGAAATGCGTTACGCAATCCCGACAGTCGGGGGAAAGGCCGCCGGGATATGTGGGACTCCCCAGGTGCTGCGGTGAGCACCCGGCAATATCCACTAAAACCCACCGGTGCCTCCTCCTCAGCATGTTGCTGGGCCGCCGGACCCGCCAGGGGCGAAACTGCAGCGGCCCAGTTAGCGGCGTTTGCTTCACAGCAACATCCACCGTGCGACTGCCTGTCTACGACAGCTGTCGCTGCCTCCGGGAGAGCAGTCCGAGGCACCGGACGCTCTTCAACCGGTCGAGCTCGTGCAATGGGCGGCGGATTCCCCAGTCCGTCGCCCGAGCCCTTCTAAGGCGGGAGTTGGCGCTCGTATTGAGCGCGCCTACGCCCTCCTCGCCTTCTTCTCATGGGGTCGGCGTCCTCTTGGGCCTCCCGATCCCTCTCTGCAGCCTCCTTCTGCAATAAAACAGATTCGCAGAAGTTGGAGACCGCTTCCCAAGCTTCTCTCGACCGGACCATGGATGACAGTATGGCCGGGAGAGTGAGGTCAAGTCCAAGTACGGCGCAGAGCTCCGCGCGTTGCTCGACCCAGGCTGGGCAGTCTACGAGCGTATGCTGCGCCGTATTGTCTGTGTCCGGGCAGTGGTGGCAGCGGGGCGTTGGCTCCCTTCTAGCCGTACGGTGCAGATAATGACCGAAGCAGCCATGCCCGGTCAGCATCTGCACCATTCGGTATGTAAGGGCGCCCCAGGGACGTGCCATCCACTGTTGAAGTATGGGCCGGATTGCTGCGACCACTTGACGGCCGGCAGTCGGTGACGCCATTTGGTCCTGCCAGGTGTGTATTAATATTACGCGTGCCTGGCGGCGCCATCGGGTTGCCAGGTCTGGTGGCACCCGTTCTCCTCGCTCCCTATATTCGGCTGTACGAAAATATACCTCCGAGAGTACGCGAGCCTCCAGGTCCCACGGATTATTATTTACAATTGAGATACCTAAGAACAACTTTTTTTTAATTATTTCTTTATAGTAATTAGGATTGAAAATTCTTATTACCAAAGGACATAGTTTATAGAAATGTTATTAAATGATAGAAATAGGAGTACTGGTTGATTGATAGATTTACATATTTCGTTCCTCAAAGTTACCTTATTTTTTGATCTCATAATAAGTACTTCTTATAATTGTTATGTAATTCGTAATCTTAAGTATAAACTTTGTGATTCGTTATCTTAAGTTTACTTTTAATAAAACATTACTGACTCTGACAAGCATTTTTATTTCACATGTTAACCACTCGAACATCAGAATGTGACAGCTACTATAGCAGAAATATCTATAAAATTATTTTTGTCTGTCTTTTATCTGTAATTTTAATATAAGTAGAAAATATCCTACTAGTGATAGTATGGCTTAAATCCACTTTTTGAACAAGAATTGAGGACTAACTTAAATCGAAAACTACGTATATCCCAGATAAGTGCTTAAGTCCATCTAAAGCTGTAAAGTAAACAATACACAAAATGCTTAAGTCCATTTTTTATGTAAAAGCATTAAAAACAAATAGTTTTTCTTAGTTAATTACATTCAGAATAATATTTTTACATAAAAAAGATATATAAATCGATATGCTTCTGAACAACTTATAGGAGAAAAACATTTTTTTTTGTCTCCTGAAAAGTTAGGTTGGATGGAGATAGGAAGTTTACGATCTAAGCCGACGAAATATTAAATAATAAAGGGCATCGTTAAAATAGAGGAGATATCAGTAATATATTCTGTAGTCACCTTTTGTGCATTCCTTGGATGGTTGCGCCGCGGGGGCTCTCGGCCCGCCGAATGCAGGCGCCAACCGCCAGACCACAGATTCAATATTTGACCATTACCATGGTAATCAATGGGTAACCTACTATTCCTAATGTTGTTTTAAATAACGTTTCAGCGTTGATATATAGGTAGGTAGGTACGTGAATACCTACTTAGCTCTTACCTATGTAGACGTTAGACGTAAAGTTAAAATAACGTGCCTACCTACTGCCTAACTAGATAGTAATATTGTGAACACCCAATTATTATTTGCAGTTTAGCGATTTATACAGCATAGGTACTTACTACAGAATGGAATAAAAAAAAAAGTGTGTCAGCTCCGACGCACGACTGGAGTTTACTCCTTAAGTACGAGTATCTAACCATACGCAAAAAGAGTTTATTTAACTGAAAAAAGATTAATATCATATGAAATCAGATATTCCGGCAATAGTATATATGTTACGCTCAAAGACCGAAAACGCTCAGTGAGCGAAAAAATAGCTCACAACGCGTTGTGGTCACAGTGAAACAGCCACGACGCGAAATTCGCGTCGTGGCTCTAATGAAAACGGCCACGACGCGTTCTGGCAATCACAAAAAGGCCATAACGCGAAATTAGTGTCGTGGCTGATATGCTATTTGTTTTTGATTGATTAATCGTCCATAGGTATGGAAGATTATATTTGAATTACCACGCGTACTACAAAATATTTTTTCTTTTACTAAATCACTGCATAACGTGTTCATCATTATTATAATTATAAAATATCCAAAGTTCCATACTATCCGTAATAATATTATTACTGTCGATTCATTTGAAATGAAGTATATAAATTAAATAAAAATATATTTTTATTATTTATTGAGATCAAATTACTTTATATTAAAAAAAAAACAACAGATTGCGCCAGACAGACATTACTGTCTTACATATTAGTAAGTACAAAATACAGATAGCATGAAACTATGGATATTTTATTAATAATAATGATAAACACGTTATGCAGTGATTTAGTAATAAGAAAAAATATTTTGTAGTACGCGTGGTAATTGAAATATAATCTTACTGCTTCCATACCTATGGACGATTAATCAATCAAAAACAAATAGCATATCAGCCACGACACTAATTTCGCGTTATGGCCTTTTTGTGATTGCCAGAACGCGTCGTGGCCGTTTTCATTAGAGCCACGACGCGAATTTCGCGTCGTGGCTGTTTCACTGTAACCACAACGCGTTGTGGGCTATTTTTTCGCTCACTGAGCGTTTTCGGTCTTTGAGCGTAACATATGTACCCCTTTCTGCCATAGTTATTTCAAAATACTTTTAGTTCACTTTAGCCAGTATAATGATAAATTATAACTTCGCAATAACAATATTAATTATTGATATTTATAACAAAAATAGCAATATAAATACATCGACACTGATAGAAACAAACATAAGCCCAATAACATATAGTATATAGGTAAAGTTGCCTATACAGCATACCATATGTACGTCTTAATCATAAAGTTAATATACCTATCGGAATATAATATTATTTAATAATATAATATAATATTCCGATAGGTATATTACCTTTATGGTCTTAATACACTCACAGCCAAATTAAAAAGTTGTGCACTAAAGGTGCGCACCAAAAACGTGACACATTTTCGTTACTTGTTAGTAGGTTTTACCCCTCGGACTTTTCTCATACCGGGCGCCTTATATATGAAAACCGATTCTTAAGGAGTAAACTCCAATAAATAGGATGACTGCCAAATGCCAATGATATGATAGTATTGATTCTTCCTTGTCTTTAGTTAGTGGATTGAAATTGCACAATTTATACATTAGGCTATATACATACTTATTAATTATAGAAAGAGACTGATTCGTATAAAGGCTAGACCACACTAGCAACACTATGCAGCAACGGAGCGACGCGGACGCGACACGTCACGGCTAAAATTCTTTGTATAAAATCGTATGAGCCGCACTTTGCGGCAGCGACTCGCTGGCCGCTGCCACATAACCTACCTTAATTAATAATTAATACTTAATTAGAAAGATTAATGTGTAGACCGTAATCATTTTAAAAGTGAATATTTCTAATCTAGAAAAAAATCGATAAAAATATAAAATATTATAATGACGTCACCGCGTTCAGCCGGCAGGATTATTTATGTCGGGCCCCAATCCTTTCGCAGCTTATCTCAGGACTCAGATCAACACCTGTCCGTATCACGGGCAGATATTATTTAAGATGTTCGCCGCTGTTCGAAAAATCACATTATGACGTGAATATTTATTACGAACCAACATTTACGGGTTAACTTAACCCTTGATTTTTTAACTAACTCCAGCTGCAGACAGGTAGATTAAATACCAAAATTAAAGGTGGGTAAATATTATAAATAACATAAAACCAAAAGATATCAACATAATAATATTATCTTATGCAATAAAGTAGGTTTGGCCTCCATGTAAGAAAAACTTTTTTTTTAATAAATAAGGGGGCAAACGAGCAAACGGCTCATCTGATGGAAAGCAACTTCCGTCGCCCATGGACACTCACAGCATCAGAAGAGCTGCAGGAGCGTTGCCGGCCTTTTAAGAGGGAAAATGCTCTCTTCTTGAAGGTTTGCAGGTCGTAATGGTAAGTCTTATTATCAAGGTTTACGTTTATCCGCCCCATTGGGTACGGAACCCTAATAAAATGTATCGGATTATTTAATATTTTCGCTTCGCTCCAGGAGAGACCAAATACACGACGTTTCACTATACGTAACAGTAGTGTGTATTATATAGGCGGACGATTCGCAGTGTATACATTATCTTCTTAAGTCTAAACCTTCACAAATTCTTCTCAAATAATTACAGATCTCTATTGTATTCATACTGTATTATCACAGAACCAATATGGTTTATGGATCTTGTGTAATAATTAATAATATGTCACATATTATCCGTATAATGTATGCTTTATGTATTTACTAAGATGGGTATTACATATGAAATAATGAATGAATAAATAAAATAAACATAACTTTAAAAAAAAGAAACGTGACTTTTCTTAGCTTCTATAGTCTACAGTTACATTACGGTTTTATCTAGTTTTCTATAACATTATCAAACTCTGCAAATACAATACAGTTAATCGTTGGAGAGAGACTAGAATCAATTGATATCCCATTATGTATACCAGTGCCAGAAAATAATGTATGATAGGTTGAAGTGAACATATTGAAGGATGGTTGTAGAGTTTTTGAAGGCACTTGTTGTCCATATTATCTGTATAAACAAAATGAATTCATACCATAAGTTTCTAAATTAAAAGGATTCTTACTAATGATTAAAATATGTGGTGTTATTTACAAATCCTATGATAAATCTTTTGAGTACTTGCCCCGGAATATTATTATCAAGCGTTTTTTTTTTCTCATCAGTGGAAAGACGTAATATCATAAATGTTATTCACAATTATTGAGCCATATAAACTCATAATTTAAAAGCTACAAAGTTATAATAAAAATACAGCAATAATCTTCAGTATATCGACATTCCTTCCTTTCCCCGTTTTAAATTTTCTATTTTTGTTTATTATACTCATGATATCAGCTTCCAAAGTAAAACCAATTTATTAAAATTCAAGCATACATTCGGCATCTCCTTAGGATTTACAAATTACTTTTATTTGAAACACACGCCAATAGATCGACAATATCATAAACTACATAATATTCCCCGTTTGAAATTTTTTTAGGTCAATTTTGAACTAAGTTAGGTAAAAAAAATAGGATTTTGGTGCGCTCTCGGCAACGCCGCAAATGTATGGTCAAGGTCGTTTGCTCGGGGGACGGCCTTAAGATTTCTCTAAGTATCTACTGAGTAAGCATGTTTATAATTCAATATCCAACAAACATCCGCAGAAATAAATCAAACCTAACGAACGTTAATAAAATAAATAAATAAAAGTAAAGTCTAAATTAAAATAACTTTGTCTAACATTTGAGAAATATAATGAGTATTTAATAGTTACGATAAGAGCGAGATATGATCGGAGTTGATATATTATTATCGATGCGGCCGCGACGCGCCGGGACGCAGGTTGTTTGTCAGCAACATTGACATACCATACTTACGGACAACCACACCGATCGTGGTGGCAAGCCGTCATTGAAAAAGAGCAAGAAGTTCCCTTCAAGAAATGTGATAGACATTCAGTCTTCGTGGTTCACCAACAACAAAACATAGAACTTACAGTATATAACTTGCTTCACATTAGTCGCTCTCTATAATATTATGGGCTTTTAACTAGGATTTAAACTTCGTTAGATCCTCACCGACCCTCATCAGATCCTCAACGAGGGTTGTTAAAACATGGTTTCGGCACTGATCCCATTTCATCAATGGATAATCCAGTATTACTTACCTACTACGATCAAACCCTGTTGCTTATTTAGCGAAAGATGTTGCTCGGTTACGCACTGTCTCTACTTACAATATTATGGTATGTAAATAAATTAATATTATACCTAAGTAATTGGACTTGTGCACGAAGGGTTCCTTACCATAATACATTAAAAATAAGCTGAAAATTTTGTTTTTTGTAATGGGAGACCCCTTAATTGTTTCATTTATACAATATATTTAATTATGTATATAAAACGTATATTTCATTTATACCTATATTTAATTTTATTATATTATATTATTAAAATTTAAAGTACAAATAAAACTGAGTATTTCGTGAATATTTCAAGTGCGTAGGTAGGTAGGTATATATTGTCGTTAATCGTTATTGATATCGAGCAAAAATATAAAAAAAACACGTTTGTTGTATAGGAGCCCCCTTTAAATATTTAATTAATTTTGTTTTTAATATTTGTTGTTATAGCGGCAACAGATATAATACATACCTACTTAATCTGTGTTTCAGAAGTCTAGCTATAGCGGTTCTTGAGTTACAGACTGGAGACAGACAGACAGACGGACAGACAGAGAAGTCTAGAATAACAATAGATTTCCAAGAATCAGCGATCGAGGGAATATTATTCACTATGTACCTACCAATTACAATATTATAATATGTAATCGCGGAATATGAAATGTATTATTTGAAAAATATTATATTTACGGAGTAATTAAAATATAGCTATACATAGCTTACAAATGCGAAGTCCTGATACTGAGGTATATCGCTGGTTAATAACCACAAACTTCGTTAAATACATTCTTATCCTTTATCTTACATTTTTCAAGTTTATTGCCAGTTTGTGTGTGGCTTGAGTGGATAGGAGGACTCCCCGGAACTATAAAATGATTAACACCCTTCATTATAGGACCTACTTAAGATGGTTAATTTGTCTTTTAAATTTCATAGCCTAGTAAAATATTATTAAGTCCCTACTTTTATTACTTTATTGCCTTATTGTTTACAGAAGGAATTCAGAAACATTTGTAAGTAAACTTTTTAAATTGTCATCAATATTATCTAAGTACAGTTTACTTATAAATTTTATGTAAAAACCCTGAGCCATGTAAGGCCATGTTCCTTTGAAGGCCAACTATCAAAAAGTCGCAGTTATCGTCATGTAAAGACATTTTCCTTCTACTACACACTTAGATCCATCAAACTTATGGCCACAAACGCGGCGGCGCTATTGTGGCACAGTGGCAGTGAGATCTCACCGTTTGTAGACTTTGGTTGTCGAGGCTACAATTGTAATTTCCGCACCCTGAAAAACTTTAGTTTTTAGTTACATAACCTATATCTATCTCAAATTTTATTACAGGGCATTATCGTATAAGGATATATGTGTGGTACTAATAAAAGAAAATATACTTATGCCTCGATTTACGTTAAAATATTGGTAATGTTCCTAGGAAGGCCGGTGGTTCCTTATAAGGCCCAACCAAAGATTTGATAGTTGGCCTTGCTAGGGAACATAAACTTTACAAGGAATATCTAAACATCAATAACATAATATAAACAGTTATTTTTAGTTATAGATGGGTACCGTAACAATTAAAATAATGTTGTTTTTTATAACATCTTTACTTATTAGGATTATTAAACTTATACACGCATATTGAACATTTTGGCCTTATAAAGAACGGGCCCCTAAGAAAGCCATTTTAGATTAAAAAATTTTTGTATTATAAAACACATTGGCAATTAGTTATAAGGTGTCAATGTGACACTCATTGCTACTATTTTTAAAGAATTTCCATTTATTTATTCTTAGTTATAAGATGATGTTCAAGCAATGTTCGTTATAGTTTTTTTAGATGATATAACTATATTGAGCATTTAATGTGTTGCTTAATTGTAAGAAATTATAATGTTGTTTTAGTAAGGGAATGGACCTAATGCTAGACACTGAACTAATAGATGACACTTATGACAAAAATACCACAAAAATAAGAATTACTCTAATTATTTCTCACCACTGTAAATTTAATAAGCTTCTCAAGCTATCTATTGAATTGAAAAAATATATTAGAGACGCCTTCGGGACCAAAATTTTAAAATGGGATCAGTTTTCGTAAATAATATGACCCCCTCAACACACGCTCGGCAATTTCTTAGCAAATAGGTTAAGGACGGCGAAATTTCGCACGTAAGTTTTGAATACATTTATTTGATTTTTTGTAATTTCTATTGATTTCATTGGATTAATGGTTATGTTGTATACACTAATCAATGTTTATTTAAGATTTTTTATCCATTTTCCTTAACAATATAAAGGGTGTCTACTATTAGTTCTTGAAAATGTAAAAAACTTAATAGTTGACATGGATCTCATCTTTGAGTTTTGCAATACATACTAAAGTTATTTTGTACTTTATTCTACTGCAAAAATCATCACTATTCTCTGAAAATATAATTCTATTAACAATCTAAGAACTTAGAACTACTGCACCTAAAAATGGACATGCTGTCTAATATTACACCTTGTACTGATCTAAAAATCGATTGCTTTAGTTTTTTTAGCAGTAAAAAAAGAAAAAGGAGAGATGAGAAAAGAAAGAAGAAAAAAGAAGAGGCAAAAGAAGCATGGAGACTAAAGACGGAAAATAAATTTGCTAGGAAAAAAAAGACGGGTTGCACTCCGGGAGTGCCGGCAGAACTAAAAACTTGGTTATTAACGTTGTGCATTTTTTTAACCCATTTTTTATGAAAATCGATTATTAAAAAATCGTTTTTTTTTTAAATAATCGAAACCCTTACAATCGATTAAATTTTTAACCCATTTTTTATGAAAATCTATTATTAAAAAAAACGATTTTTTAATTAATCGAAACCCTTACAATCGATTAAATTTTTAACCCATTTTTTATGAAAATCGATTTTTGAAAAAGCGATTTATTTAATTAATCGCAACCCTTACAATCAATTCGAGTTCGAGTTCGAGTTTGAGTTCGAATTCGAGTTCGAGTTCGAGTTCGACACAAAACACTACACACCAACCGTCTTACGGTTTTTCCAAAGTTTTTCGATCAGCACGAGAATCTGACGCGAGTTTCACAGTTTGTTGTTCTATGTCAATTATTAGTTCATATTGGTGTCTACTATTAGTGATGTTCGTTTTTTGTGATGTCATCTATTAGCATTTATGACTAACTTTACAAAAAGACCAATAATATATTTTTTAATTGATTTGTCGGAGAATAATTATAATAGTTTTATTTTGTAAGAGTTACTGAAGACATGGAAGAAGTTATCAATCCTTTATTTTCATAAATATATATTTTATAACATTCAAATGTTGCATGTTTCCTTAAAGTGTCTGCCATTAGGTCTCTTCCCTTAAAAGCAAATAAATAAATAATTGTGACTCTATTTTCAAGTTAAACGACTGACGTATAATATTGCCCGTGTTTGGAGCTGTGTTCCTTGCAAGGCCATTTGGAAGAGCCTTAACAAAACTTAAGTTTTTTGAATGGCTATTGAAGCTAGGTTAAAAAGAGATTTATAATATGATACCTTATGAAACAGAGCATTACTTGATAGTTGGTTTTCTTAATTTATTTAGTTAATAAACGAATAACAAGCATTTTCCCGTTAGATTGGCCTTACATGGCGCAGGGTCCTTAGGCAGAATTATTATTGAATAAAAAAGCCATATTATTAACCTATCAAGCCCCATGAGATCACCGGTGATCGCAACAACAATTATAGAATAACAATAGATTTCCCAGAATCTGCTATCGAAGAATTAATAATTTTTTTTGTCGCGAAACAGCAATCACAATAAATTAAAACCTCATTTGTTTTAATTGTCACGTTCCAAATAATTTCCTTTACAAATTATCAAACAAAAGTTACAAACAATCTATAGAGCGAAGTGAAATACAACATCTCAGCAAGTTCCAAATAAATTCAATTGTTTAAGCAATTTATTCAAATGATTCCTAAAACGTCACAATAAACGGCAGCGGTTGTAAATTATCGACGAAATTGTCACATTTCTTTGCCCAATAATGATTTACAGGATAATTCGACACGGTGGCCTCGCGAAAAGAAGAGCAACAGGACACAGGCTCATACCAATGAAAACACATTGTAAGATTTACATTGTCAACGAATAAAAAGGCAAAGTCAACTAACAAGAAGGACCTCGTAAACGAGTACCTGCGATTACAATGAATAAATTGTTTATAAACAGTAAAATGGTGACAAACCATATATTTCGGACACAGGATATGTTTGTTTTATATTATTTTTTGTAAACACGATATTGTTCGACAACAAAAGTCTTCGTAGAACCTCGTGACTTGTTGTTAGATTAAATAATTAAACAAACTACTGTTTAACATAAGCAGAGGTAATAAGTCAATATTTACTATTTTCATAATTTTCTTTTTGAAACAATTTACTTATGTTAAACTCTACCATTCAAAATACTTATCTATATGCCAAGGCCTTAGTATAAACAGCTATTCAGGAACTTATGAGTTACGTAGTAGGGGAGAGGGGGGCTAGATTTAACAGGGGTAAGTATTAACAAGCCTATAACTACCAAATTAAATGACGATACGGTAAGACGTTCAATGTCATAAGTCGGGCGACGTCGGCGAACGATTCGGTACAAGTGTGTTGCCCAACGTCCATCGCGTTGTGAAGTTATTGTAAGTCGGTGCAAAAATACAGGTAAGCGGACATTTTTACGTCTCGAATTTTTTGATTCATGCTATAATTATTTGGTTTTGCGATTGCAGATTTTTATATAATTAACGGTTATTTAGTTGTTAATTACATTTCCGTGTTATTTTATTAAATACAGGGTGCAATTAAACCTTCCTGCCAAATTTTGATATATCGATCCTTGATAAAAATAAAAATATACGTATTTTTTCTTTTATAATCACTCAGTACTAAAATGTTGAGAAATAGCCTCTGAAAGTTATCCTAAAAAACACTACAATTAAGCGTGACGTGCCCCCTCGCGCACGCCTCGCCCCGCGTCGCCCCCGATCATACCCACCGCCGCGAGTGAGCTTCTGCAACGATTTTAAATGGGATAAAATATGTCATTAACAAAAAAATAACACCCATTTTTTTTCATTACCCATTGAGCCACGACCTCCGTGGCTCAATGGGTAGAGTGTGTGGCAGCTCAAGCCGGGGGTCGCGGGTTCGAATCCCGCCAACGGAACAAAAAGTTTTTCAATGTTCCTAGGTCATGGATGTGTATTAAATATGTGTATCATATAATAAAAACCTTAAATATGTGTATAGTATAAAAGTATTAAATATATTTCCGTTGTCTGGTACCTGTAACACAAGTTCTTCAGGTACTTAGCACGGGGCCAGACTGACGTGGTGTGAAGCGTCCATAGATATTATTATTATTATTATTATTATTATTATTTTTTTTTTTAGTTAAATGGATTCTTCTAATGAAACCTAAGCCCTGGAAAAAATTTGGCAGGAAGGTTTAATTGCACCCTGTGTATCTTTAGTTTTTTTTAAATAATTAGTTATTTCCAAAAAAGGTCCTCGGTGGCTAGTTTTAACAAAAGGAACGGGGTAAGTATTATCCGATATTATAAGCAAGTTGGAGCTGCCACATCTGACGAAAGAGGTACGTCGATCACTCTGGCGACACTCCGGCAACACCATATCCACCGATGTTCATATTATATCCGAGGATCAGATTCAATTTTTGTTGCAGGTAGAATCCATAGGGGCTGGAAACAGACATAAAAGGAAATTGGATGAAAGGAAATTGGATGACATAAAACCGACTTCCAAGGTAAAAACAATAATAACATTAATATGATCTAAAAAGTATTAAATAATTTTTACTATCTAATAGTGCCTTTTTCCGAATTCGGCTAAACCTCAACTATTTCTGTACTCAATCTTCATTCTTCATTTCAGACCAGTTTTAGGCGTATGACGTATTTTCTTTACATTAAGAGTCACAACTCACACTCACAAAATAATATATTATCAGTGAAGTGAACAGTAGTTAGTAAAGTATTCGATCTGTATGATATAAAGTAGTAAAATATTCGATCTGTCGTCTGCCGCCACGCGCCGCCCGCGCGACACCGTCGCCTCTGCAGCGCCGACCGCCGTGTATTAAACAAACAGGTGTTGTTATGTAACACTACATAATTATTATTATTAGTATATCCATACCTATGCCTTGTACTACTATCTATTCTGTGCCATGAGACATTGGTGACCTTAACACGACGTGGTAATGATGATGATAACGATGATGATGATTATGATTATGATGATGAATATTAATTGCATAGTAGCATATGCTTTCTGTTCTTAAAACAACGCCGAAACTCCCAAACGTGTATCTATAAGGAGTCAGGAGTTCTCTCAGCATCTTCGAAACCATGGGTATACCTTGACCCAATATTTGACTTTTTGGTAGCATATTCTTAGTACACTTCAAAACCAAAATCACCATATGTTTCCATATAAATAAAAATATCCACAGCCGAACATATTATAACCTCCTCGTTTTTTGGAAGTCGGTTAATAAAAGGAAATTCATGTTATTTGTAATTTGACAGAAGTTAATATTGTTTTTAACATTTGTATGTGAAAAAATAAATAAATTACCATTTTAATATTGTTTTGTTTTTTACTTCCATGGTTTAATGAAAGTCTAACAAGTTTAATTAGCGTTAATACTTACCCCGTCACTGTTAATATTTGCCCCCGAAACGGGGCAGGTTTTAACTGCTGACTTTTTTATAAATGATGCTTTTTACTCCGAATCCAAGTAATTTAGATGAATTTTTAGCTTAGTATATGCAAGTAATATAAATTTCCGTTACTCGGATATAAAAAATAACATAAAGTTTTCAAATTAAGAAGATAAATGACAATATTCAAAATCTGTTAGATCTAGCCCCCCTCTCCCCTACCTAACTATTTAGTAATCTGTGCTTACAGTTACTGTAAGCACAGATTACTAAATAGTTAGGTAGGGGTACATAATACAAGGCCTTAGTATACATTATTATATTTATATACTATACATAAAGGAACTTTAATCAAACAGTAAAATGGATAAAAATCAAGTGGTTTTCAATAAAAATTAGGTAGGTATATATGCTTTGAATCCTAAAACTTATAAGAAGCTCTTTATTTAAGGTAAGTAGTTACAGGGACTTAGTTACCTACTACCTACCTAATTTCAAACTCAAAAAAAACTTAAAGATTAAACATAATGGTTTTATATTTTACGTAAATTGTTCATTGATAGTTGATAAGTATGTAGTTCCTGATAACTCACATTTCTATAATTTTTTATTTAATTTTAACCCCAAACTCAGTCTTTACAACTGCAAGCTTTCTTAGCCCTTATTTATGGCTTAATTTATTGCTTGAGTTTTATTACAAAGTTGTGTTTACTTTATGAAAAGGGTTACAACTACGAGCCATTTTTTTGTTTTAAAAATATGTTGGCATTGTCTGTTTTTATTAAATGTAATTGAATTGTACAATTTTGGAACAAAAAAGACTTCAACAATGTACGTCTTGTGATATTTATGGACCGTAATTTCATAAACTTCTTTTTCAATTTCATTTCAGTTTAAACTTAAATAAAACGCTTTTTTAACATTCACATTTTTTTGCAAGTTTGTTTCCTAAAATAACTTCAAGTCATTTTTAGGGTTCCGTACCCAAAGGGTTAAAACGGGACCCTATTGCTAAGATTTCGTTGTTTGTGCGTCTGTTTGTCTCCAGGCTGTATCTCAAGAACCGCTATAGTTTGCAGTAAAAAATGTAGTTATTAAAATACTTAAGTTAATTATTGTGTCAATTGGACATTTTAATCTCTTTAGCCGACTTAACAATCGCGTAACTGATTTTAATACCACAATGAGTTTTGAATTGCACTTGATACCGGCGCGTGTCCCACTGCGGGGGACCACGGAGTACCGCGGGGAACCACTGGGGACCACCGCAGGGTACCAAAAGGAGTACCAGACCGCAGCTGCCAAATTTTTGTCCACCACCACCTTTATGTTGCCTCACACTTTACGCCAGATACGGCAAACCTTTTTGTTATAAGGTGCCATTTTTCCAAAGAAACAGTGAGGTCATAGACACGTGCCAGCGCATAACATTAATAATTAGAGAGCTGGCGAGCAAAATTTCTATATGATCAGCACACGTAGCAGACGTTATTAATAGTGATAATTATACCCTAAGAAACATCAAGAACCTCGTCTGCCACCATGGTGGCGCTGCGTTGTCAATTTACAGCGTTTCAAAAATGTTGAAAAAAAAAAAGGTGGGTGATATTATATGCACATGTCTGCCTCTGGGGCTGATGATCATAGTCATCCTGTAAACATAAAAATTCGTAAAGGCAGACATCCAGGGCTCTGAGTTTGTTAGTTTTAAATTTTTTAAGTCTTTTTTATGATTTAAAAAACTTTATATGAAGTGCACACTTGGCAGATTGAAATTTTTCGATTAATAACAATGAGAAGGACCACGGAAAAATAGTCTCTGCGTTCGGTATTGACAGCGTTTCAAAAATGTAAAAAATAAAAAAGTGCTATATTATGCGCACATGGCTGCCTCTTGGATTGATGTTTGAATTTATCATGAAAACCAAGAAACTCGATGAGGCAGACGTTCAGGCCTCTAATATTTCAAAGGCAAACCATTTGATTTTTTTTTAACCCGACGCTCGCTGTCGCATCAAAACAAAAACATTTACTCTCTAGTTAAAGTTTCAAACGCATTTCATTTTCTCTTGCCTTATAAAAAAATGTGATTCCATAGATTTCAGCTTCAGAAGAAGTTGAATCGTTCCGCGACTTCAGCTAATAATATCAAACTAAATAATAACAATAGACTATAAAGAATGACAATAATCCCATGCAATACCCACTTCCCCTTGATTCCGTGAATTTCAAACAGTTATACACCTAAAAATCAGTGAGCAAAATGTCTGCCAAATGTTTTTTCATATCCACGGAGTCATAATGAATCGAATGGGCGCAATGAGAACCGTGTGCAAATTACTTAGTAGAGCTTTTTTTTTTAACATTTTTACAACTCCGCCCCATAATAATGCAGAGCCCTGAATGTCTGCCTCTTCGATTTTCTTCGTTTCCAAGCTGTTTGTGACCATGAACCCCAGAGGCATACATGTGCAAATGATTTAATATCCTCTTTTTTTAAGCAACTTCAATCGGCTGTAACGCGAAAACGCAGCGACGTAGGACCTTAATTGACTGGACCAAATCAATTTGTAATGACGTAAACTGCAATCTACCTCGATGTGAAACTTGTGCATATCATATACTTAAATGCTCACCAGCTCCCTAATTATAAGTAGGTATTATTTTCTGTTATTCCGATGCATTTTATAATAATATGAGATTTGATGTCCCAGAGGGTTTATTTTACAGTATTTAGTTATGAGAGATCAAAATGTTTTTTGGAGTTTACTCCTTAGTCCTTAAGAATCGATTTTCATATATAAGGCGCCCGGTATGAGAAAAATCCGAGGGGTAAAATCTACTAACAAGTAAGTAACGAAAATGTGTCACGTTTTTGGTGCGCACCTTTAGTGCGCAATTTTCTAATTTGGCTGTGAGTGTATTAAGACCATAAAGGTAATATACCTATCGGAATATAATATAATATAAAATAATATAATAATTATCTTATATATAAAATTCTCGTGTCACAATGTTAGTCCACGAACTCCTCCGAAACGGCTTTACTGTTTTTTACCAAATTTTATACGCATATTCAGTAGGTCTGAGAATCGCCTACTGGGTACTTTATATGTTGATAAGTGCATTTGTTGAATAAATAATAGTAAATTATTACAACTCGAGACTGACGGCGACCATTGTTTGTGCGACGGGATAGCGATCGACGTTGCCATGGTGACATACTTATTTAGTCACTTCAATAAAATAATACGGGCGAAATCAATAATGTTTTTTTTTATAATATTATATCATAGGGCGAAATACCCACTTTATATGGCAAAGAAACGTTTGCCGGGACAGCTAGTATAATTATATTATTTTATATATATAGTAGAGTAAACTCCAGTCGTGCGTCGGAGCTGACACACTTTTTTAAAAGTAATTTCGACAATTATTTTATGACTAGTGGCATGTCCAAACTGTTGCATGAAGTATAATAATTATTTATAACTAATACTGATGGCACGCGTGCAATAGATTCGCCATTCCTGCTCTATTCAAGAAGACGTGTCACTTGACACTTCTGGATACTCCATCATCCATGGAATCTCGTAAAATAACTCTGAATAGCTGTGTCCACACTATGCGCTTTTGTCTTCAATTTTCATCACCAACTTTCGTTTTGGCGCATTCAATAATTGAATGCGTCAACGAACGCAAAGCCAACACTGTCATTTTTGAAATTTTGGATACGGTCAGAGGGCATGCGTCGCGACTCGCGGGCATGCCTCACGTTCGCTGTTGACTGCGCAATAACGCTAGCCCTTGACGAACAGAAAAAGGCACAGTGTGGACAAAGCTATTGCACTGTAATACCTACCACCACTGACCTCCATTATTAGAGATCAGTGCCTACCACCCAAACGTAATGGTCAATATTGTCATGACTGCCGGTTCCGGTCAAATGTGTGTTTGCGCTAATAGTGACGCGTTACACGTGCGCGTGCACACCTACTAATATTTATTGTTAATGCTAAAATGTATAAATTGTTTCTATTCTCTTTATAATATCCTATCTTAGCGTGGATGTGAAACGTAATAGGAATTAGGTACCTACATTAAAGATATCTACGTCATAAAAAGTTTGATTTTAAGTCACACAAAAGTAAAAACCTCTTTTTTTAAGTTTGAAGAAATCGTGGTTAGATATAAGAACAGGATATAAAATAATATTAATATGCTTACAAGGCAGAAGCTATAAGGTACGACGAATAGGCCGAGCGCAGGATATTAACTTGTGTTATATAAAATAAACACTACCTATTATGTGTAAATAAATATGCACAAGAATGCTTAAATGGCGCTTAACAATGCCCATCTAAAATATTACTTAATATCTATTAAAACTATTTACTTTTTCCACCCATAATTTCCCTGTTCAACATGCATACATGCATCTATATGAATGTTAATCGCGACCCGTAACAATAAATAACGCATACAATCACAAAAGGATTTTTTTCCTCCTGTTATCAAAATCTACACCTGCGTGGTATAATTTCAACCGGTTAATATAATTTATAACTCGATAAAATCTATATTAATATAAATAACTTGTTCGATACGAGCGAGGCGGGGCTGTGGGCGGGGCCTGACCACGCCCGGTCACGCCCACCGACATATGCTATACCTACAGCTTAATTAATTGACTTAACATGTTATATAAAAGCTTGTTATGTAATAGAATATATAAATTATATTACCTATAGAGGAAGAGTCTTATGCTCTTTCACTACCTAACTAATAAGTTCTCTTGGTAGAGAACACGTAGAGACCTATCTTAGATTGATTAGCAAAGCATTAAAAAATAATGAATATCTTATAGCTCACAAGAACCCTTTAACATACTGTTACCCTTTAGCATGCCTCTTCTAAGGACAGTTCAGCCCATAAAGATCCACAGTAGGAGGATGGTCCAGACTCCAGAATGACAAAAATTTCGTGTGCGTTTTTTATCCATCATTCTGACCTCAAATACAAATTAGCAATAATAATGTCCCAAGAAAAATTATGTTTGAAACTGATAGTCCTAAAAAGGTCACTTCCTTATCCCACATTGCTTTTACCATCTCTTTTGAAGTTTTATAAACATGTTCCTCCATTAATTCTTCAAGCATCATCTCTTGATAGAAAGCTTATAAACTTTTAAATTAAAACTAAGAGCATAAAGCAGTAACTATAATGCTATGTAAATATAGAATTTGTGTTTCGTCATAAAAGTTTAAACGAACAGGCCAGAGAATTAGAAAAATAAACAATTTACAATTTATGTTTTGGTCGTTGACTATGGTTTAAGCGTTGGTTCGTTTTGTTATTATAGTTAATAGGAGAGCCCGCTGTGTGTAAATCGCATTTTAAGGTGCAGGTGAGATTTAGGATCAGTAAAGCCGGCTGTACACTCTCGCCGAGACACAGCGAGGCGGCCCGAGTGCTAGAGTGTAAATGGGTGCGCTCGCCTCGTCTCGCCTGTCTCGGACTCTCTCGGTCCGTTATCGGTATTTTGCGCCCGAGACAAAGGGTCTCGCGAGGAAAACGAGCGCACTACTGTACACTCTCGCGTCTTTCAGTACTAGTCCCGCCGTTGGACAGTGTAGAACAGAAAAATAACAATATTAAACGACATTATGAGTCATTATCTGTGAGAAATAAAATTAAATATGATTATAAATCTTTGGATCACAATGATATCTTTCGATGCATGGTGAACGGTGAATGGTCGTTTTCGTCCATCTTGTCTGAGTTCTTAACTGCGATTGAACTAAGCGAGAATGTACATGCGAGAGTGTACAGCAGGCATAACACAGATAAGTACGAGACAGAATGAGTCGAGCTTCGTGATGAATTGACGATGCTAACGAAACAAAGTCGAAAGGCGGCGGTCAAGCTATTTATGCCCAGTTTGTAAGTTTTTGCCAAGCATTTATTTCCACTTCAAAAGCACTTTTGAAATGGCTTACGCTACGGCTCACGTCAATAAGTTTATCACTCTCGCTATTGAAAAGATTGACTCCTGTCAAAAAAAACTTCAGACTGGAAACCGGCTAAACATTTTTAACATTTTCACCTTCACGTTGCACCAAATCGGGCCCCGTCTGGTCTTGTTTCAGTGTGACCTGGCCCTTAGTCTCACGCTCTATTAAATAGAGAACAAAATAAAATGAAAATCGTCAAACCTTCGATCACGTATTTTATAGATTATTTTCATGGGGGTTTAAATGGCGATCGTGCGATGTTTCAATTGCTTTAGAAAAGCGATAAAAGAGTTTTCTTTGTCGTTATTTTTCATAAGGGAAGTAGCTACTACAAGTTATTTAACCTTATTCTTTATCTACAAATTTATATATTATACATATTTCATAGTATTTAATTGAAAACCTTTATATTTTAACAAGTAGTCGCTCGGCCAAACGATCGCAACGACAGCGATAAAACTGTACAATTTCGTCACATTTTAGCCACAGTCTCAAGTAGCTCTTCATAAGTCTCTTATATTATTATACATGGTGTAACAAAACTAAGTGATAATACTTAGGGTGTGTATGGATCCCTTATAAAGAGTTCGTTGTGAATGTAGCAGCGCTGAAAGAGTAACTTGTTTTTTTACTTTTGTATGGGAAAACTCATGAGCCTGTACAATCACAAAATAAATTTTCTTTCAGCGCTGCTATATTTTTACAGTGAACTCTACAAATGGGAGTGGGACACTGCATATACACCCTAAAGTAAAATTACTTTGTTTTGTTGTACACCTTGTATACGGATCGGTAGATATTCAACTGACTTCAATTTTTTTAGCAGAGCCTTAGTAAAGTTTTCATACGCCACCTCTCCCCTATGATCGCTCCACTATTTAGACTTATCTACCCACGCTAGAACATAAGACAATAAAAGATACAACAAGTTATCCACATGAACCATAAAGCATCGTTTAATATTGTGAGGACATTATGTTTTCTCAAAGTTTTCCTAACTGTAATAAAGTAGATTAATTGCCTGCAGCATGGCGCCAATTTACCTAACACACTTACTGTTTATGGAAGTTGTTCTAGCTCGGAAAATTAACTGTTTTTTGTGTCTTCTCAGTTCTCACCTAATTTACGACGAAGTAGAAATCTGAGAGCTGCTTTTTGCACTGTGTTCTAAGCTACTTTACAGGCCACAGCATGTAAAAGGTAAGTACCTAATCAGGGTGGCATTAACCAATAAATAACTAGATAAATCCCGAAATTTTCACCAGTGATAGAGCTGCTGTGGGGTTAGCCAATAACTTGAGAAGCGATTTCACCAAAGTTAATGTTGGGTATGTCACCTAGGCTAAGAAAGTCTACGTACGTTTGTCATAGGTAATCTCTAAAATACTTAAGGAACAATTGATAAGACGGTGCTTAAATGGCTAAGCCATAGATTAATCATTGGTAGATAGATTAACCAATGATTAATCTATGGGCCAAGCCTTAATAATTACATAATAAAAAATTACCACATCATTGTAAAGCAAGTTTAACAATGCATGCCACATTGGCATAACTGGAATAACTTTTATTTTATATAAGTTGCGTTAAAAATTCTACAGTTCAGAAGTAAAAGTTTACATGTAATAATATTAAACCATGTTTATAGTTTTATAATTGTTGTATTTATGCATGCCCCGGCCTAACCCCCCGCTGGTCACTACGATTTGTCCGCCCGCTTTTATTTTAACTAAAAACCGAATAATGCCCCAAAACTTCTTGATCACATTAGTTTTACGTTTTCTGCGTGCCATGCGATATTGTATCATAAATGGGAATAGAAAAGATTCAAATCCGATCGATTTTCTGCCAACTTTTATGTTCAATAACGAAACTTTCTGAATGAACGCGCGTGCAATTTTGACTTTTAACATCAGTGCGTACGGTTTAATTTCATTGGAGGGTATTCCAAAAAAATTTTGGTCTAATGTGAAAGCCTCGACGTTGCATGCTAACAATCACAGTGCGGCTGTATCATATTTATTTTGTTTTAGACATAAAACAACCGAGTAGAGATCATAAAAAACCTTAATTCCACTATAAACATCGAATGTCACGTGTTCCCTGACTTTTATAGGCAGGCTTTGGGATTTCAAATTAGATGCATTCATTTCTCGAATAAATATTCTATTACTATGAATGAAAACTCTTCATTAGAAACTTCATTTTACCTAAAATTCGTGGATGATGATAGAGTTTTCGTTTTAATACGTAGGTAACGATCAATTTAAAATTTGCCTTAAAACAAAATTATAATAAACTCTAGTTAGACATCTCTAAAATAACAATAATTATCGGTCTATAATTTACCTTGTTAAAACTATTAGTAATTATTAACTTACTAGCTGTTGCCCGCGACTTCGTCCGCGTTAGCATTGTAGATCACATCTCAAGTATTATATTTTACTGTACAAAAATATTCAATGTACAGAATTGACTTTCCTACGAATTTATTATAATATATCTAAGATGTTCCGTGCGGCTTCGCTTGCGTAATTTAGGAATTTCACGCAACCGTACATTTTTCCGCAACAAATAGCCTATGTCCCGTCACGTGGTCTATTCTTCATGTTTGCCAAATAACATAACACTTGCTCCAGTAGTTTAAGAACTATCTTAGGAGATAATAAGCAATTTCATATAATTTCCCGCGTTTTTTTCACATTTTCCTATATTTCTTAGCTCCTATTAGTCTTAGCCTTTATATAGCCTTTCTCGATAAAAAAACTATCTAACACTGAAAGAATTTTTCAAATCGGACAAGTAGTTCCTGAGATTAGCGCGTTCAAATAAGCCCTTTCTTTTTCCCCCGTTTTTTCCACATTTTCCTCTATTTCTACGCTCCTATTAGTCTCAACGTGATAAAATATAGCCTTCCTCGATAAATGGGCTATCCAACAGTAAATGAATTTTTCAAATCGGTCCAGTAGTTCCTGAGATTAGCGCGTTCAAACAAACAAACAAACAAGCTCTGAAGAATTATAATATTAGTATAGATTACTATGGTCCAAATAACGAAGCTAAAAGTACTCATAAGTCTGTGGACTGGACATAGAAAATCAATTGAAATATGTATGTGACGTAATATTATGTTATTTATTACATTTCAAATGAATTTATGTGTACCAGGCCATATTATATGATGACGTCAAACCGAATATAAAACAAATAGTTCTGTCTATTGTAAATACTTATGCAAATTGCACAAAAGTCGTTGTTATCACGCATCTGTTCACAGCTGACTCTGCGGGATATTTTGGAAATGTGCTATTTTTAAACTTCAACCCATAAATTATGTTGAACGTAAATAATCGGAGGGATAACCTAATTTACACCTTCGATTATGCAATATAATAGAGTAATTTCATGAACTTTTCAGGTACGGGGCTTGAAATAACCGCAGTGATTATTTTAGGGTTAATTTTGTGACATTTTGGAAATTGTTTAAAGTGAGTTACTTAGTTTTGTATTGTGGTTTTGTTTTTGTGATCAATGAGTAAATCGAGACACAAATATAAGTATATGGTACCTATATGTATAATTAACTACATTAGATGATCTAGATCAGGGGCTCCCAAACTTATTTTGTCTACTGCCCACTTTGATAAAATATTATTTATTTATTTAAATTAAGGACACCACACAGTACATACATTAAAACCTTGTTAAATACAATAAATAATAGTAATTTGTACCGATGCATGTACCTTAACAGGCGACACAGCATTCGCGATTATAGCTCTACAAAATATACAATATAAAAATTGATTTCATAACAAAACATGATTAAATAACTAGTATTTTAGACATATTGAAAATACAATTATTTAGATTTACTATGGTATAAATACTACAATTAATTAAATTAGGTACATGATTTAAAATACAAAATTGACAGTAACAATATATACAGGTATAATATTAATAAAAAAAAAAAAAACTTATTCAAAAAGACCACCCCGCAGCGTACCATGCTCAATTAATGTCCCCATCACGCTGGCCGCATTGCCGCGTTGAATGGCCAGGGAGACATGTTGGGCTAGGTACGCCTCGGAGCGTGGATCGTTGCCTGATTCCCGCAACCGTCGTCCGAGCTGGCGAACAAAAGCTTTTGCTTCGTTGCACCACGGACCTCCCGTTTCGACGGCAAAAGGGACAAACAGGTATTGTCTTTCCAAATCTGCGTACTTGTTGTGCTTTTGCCGAGCAGCGTACTCGGCGGCAGATCCCGCATTTCGGGCAGTGCCAGAGATGTGCGAACTAGCGTACGTACTAACGCACGTGGCATCCCATAGGAGGCACCGGCACTGATTAAATTGATAAAATTTGATTATGAATTAAATAAAATTAAGATTTCATGCAAATTAATCATAACAAGCTAAATTTCATAATAATAAATAACTAAATATTATGTTTTGGCTTTGGCCCTTGTTTCAATTTAAAATGCATCCAGGTGAAAAAAATCACCCCCCAAGCCTCTACAGAACGCCCGCACCGCACCCTGTAAGACCTTCAGCGCCCGCAAGGGCGCGTTATCGCCCACTTTGGGAAAGGCTGATCTAGATTCTGAGGCGTGAACACCTGAACAAATGTGCCAAATTTCGAAAGTGTATGTTTGTATGTTTTTATTGTATTCGCATATCTCCGGAATCACAAGTCTTTTTTTTTGTACTAGGTATTGTTCAACTTAGGTAGATAATAACTATTAATACTGCAAGTTTCATCAAAATCAGTTTAGTAGTTTTTGAGATAAGGATACTTATTATTGTAAGTATGTACAATTTTGAAGTCGGTTTTAGGGGTTTCGTAGGTACCCAAAGGGTACCTACGGGACGCTATTAAATACTGAGACTTCGATGTCTGTACGTATGTCCGTCTGTCCGTCCGTCCGTCCACCCGTCTGTCTGTCTCCAGGCTGTATCTCAAAAACCGCTATCGGAACGCTTCGTGCGCTAGGCCGACTCGCACTTAGCCGTTTTTTTTTAAATACAACTTGTTTTCAAGGTTGTTTTTGAAGGTGTTTCGGGGCAACAAAAAGATTAACTTGCATTCCTCAAAGAAAATAAACGCGTACTTTTGTTTTATCGGTATTTATAAGTATGTTTAATTCACATTAAATCCCGAGATAAAATCTCCCTTAAAAGTTTCTGAGACTATAACTAGAGCCAGAACATCAAAACTGCGTAGTTTCTCAACTATTCGATGTTCAAAAATGGAACGTTTTATGCGTTCTAAAAAGGCCCATTCACTATCCTGCATTGCAGTGCGCCGAGCACTCCGCCGCCCGGCTAATGCAGGATAGTGAATGGTCCCTTTAATGTAGGTTCTATAGGTGTACCAGAATCTGATGGCAAAAAGTGAGAAAATAAATTGACTCTAGTCTCTAGCAATACCGGGGTAATATACATAAAACATTTTGATCCTTTTCTTTTAGCAGCTAATCTGTGCATTAAACATACAAATATAAAAATTTATCCAATGATTTAGGGTATTTTTCGAAAATTTGCTGTCAAAAATTGCCATCAGATTCTGGTAGACCTATAATTTTAGAACGCATGAAACGTTCCATTTTTAACAGACTTCCAAAAAAAGAAGTATGTAGGTTCTGTTTCCGTTGATAGTTTTTTATGAGCGCCACCAAAACGCATAAACAACAAACGCAATTTGAAATACAATTTAAATACACAGATGTATGGTTAGCATTGTTTTGTAGTTGTCTGAATGGCGAACAAACGGAATGTTTGATTTGTAAAGATTGAATGGTGCACAGTGTGACTCTGTACGCCTCCCGGACCGGAGCGAGGACCTTTGTTTGGTCTTCGCGGGTGTCCCACTACCCACCGATTTGCCCGGCAGGGTTCTGCTAAAGAGTAGGACCATATTAATTTAGAAGTCAGCAGTGACGTTAACGTACGCTTATAAAAATAACGGACTATTGACATAATGTTATAGTAATTGCTCTAAATTTTTTAGACCGGAAGTAGGATGTGGTCATTGGAAAGATGTGTATAGGATCGTCAGACATAGCGTGGGCAGTCCAAATATTATATCAATGGACAATGGTTGTGGTTATTGAAATGTATCCCAATTCCCAACCTATTTTAAAAGATTAGGATATTATGTCTACGACGTTTGACAGAAAAAATCTTCATACTTAGAGAAATAAATGGCCCCAAACAACGATAAACTAGGGTCCTTTTTGACCACACTTTTTGCCCAGATCTCCATCCTATTAGCATTTAGCTAGGCTTAGGTTAGGTTAGAATTCTCTCTGAAATTCTCCTAAAACTTCACACATCCGCATCTCTCGAAGAGTAGATGTTAAACAACTCATGCGTAAACTGGGCATTTCTCGACATAGTTATAGTTCTTGCAATCTAAGAGTGCGCGTCGCCTTTATTTGTAGTTGGAAATGTGAATAGACATTTTCGTTAGTGTGCGAACCCGACGGAGCAGTCAGTAGCGAGCGAGCCATGTACGCGTGTAAGGGCGACGCGCACTCGTAGATTGCAAGAACTATAATTATTACTTAGGTACAATATACTTTATACGGGTCAAATTATTGATAACCTCCTTTTTTGAAGTCGGTCAAAAAAGAAGATATTATGCTGCCATTACTTGCTGCCATTGCCAAGAGACTGATTTTCTTTAAATATGTAAGCATAAGATTTAAGTTTTTAGTTAGGCTAGAAATCAAAAGGCCTCTACTTTTGTATGGACTATCAAAGAAAAGCAGCTGTTTTCCTTTTAAATACGACTTGAATTTCTAATGACCTATTTAGATTCATTCAGACGAATAGTCTTTAACAATCATGAAGTCAATATGTAAGTAATCAAGTATGTAGTTAGTAAAGCATTAGCAACGGTTCTTATGGCTTATCCACAATTATATTTTTACCTATGAGTTTCTGTGAATATCATCCTTAAATCTTTGGCATAAAGCTGAAAAGTTTTAGTAGGTAAGTTTATTATTCTTGATCGCTGAGTCTTTTGGCACGCGACAATGGCGTCAATCCGAGTGCAAGTGAGTACCATCGAGTCCAGCTACTGGCATGGAATGAAGAGTCCTAGAGACCTCATGAGGATCGAGTAGCACGTGACACTGGAATTAGGGGAATAGAGCTTGAATTAAACGAATTGACTTTACATTCGGATGAGTCGTAAGAATTTACGATTTACCGATAAACCAAGCAAATGCAAAAGAACACAAAAGGGTCTTGTATAAATCTGCAAAAATTTAATAGTCGTTGAATATTTGATTTATAACAAATCCTTTTTGAAAAAACAAATGTCTGCAATTTTTTTGAGTTCATATGTAGGTTCATATGATAAGAGATAGACAGACAAAAATAACTACTCACTTTTAGCATTTTTGTAATGAGCCCCGAAAATAATAGATTTTACAGAAAAACGTGAAAAAGTCGATTTAAGTTAAATTTAGTTTATTGCAATGAACACAAAGTCAATCAATTTACATTTGTATTCGTAGCATATTTAAAAAAAATTAATATACATTGTGTAACAAAACTAAGTAATAATACTTTAGGGTGTGTACGTGTTCCGCGTAGAGAGTTCACTGTAAAAGTAGCAGCGCTGAAAGATCAATCTTTTTTCACTTTTGTATGTGCAAGAGTCCGAGCGTCACGAGTTTTACCATACAAAAGTAAAACAAAATTTGATCTTTCAGCGCTGCTACTTTCTAAGCGAACTCTCTACGAGGAACACGTACACACCCTAAAGACTAAAGTATAATCATTTATCACTTAGTTTTGTTACAGCCTGTATAATATAATATTCAAATGCTGTTAAAATTTATATAATGTATAATGACCGTTATCAACTCCTTCTATCACACAAAACATAAATCCAATCTTTTCACTTTCCCTCCGCTAATTGTCCTTTCAACGTATGTTACTTTGAAAGAGCAATTACAATGAAATTCTTTCGTAAAATAAAGTAATAGTAAAGTCAATAGCGCGTGAGAAGATTTAACCGTCCTGGAGAGCATATTGCTCACCTGAAGCATAATGAAAGCATATTCTTTGATTTGGGCAACAATACAGTGGCGTAATTATACCTTTGAACAATGCGTTGACTCCGCGAGAGACCTGTCGGCCCTCCGTTAGGGAGAACGCACACTCAATGAGCAAAATGTCAACTGACACTCGCAAAAATCAAACTGAACCATTATTGGTTTAATTCAGAATTTTTTTTTTATTAATTTGGTATCTACTACATAATATTTTAAATATTATATAGAAATTTGGACTAATTTTATTCAAGCTTTTACGAAGATAAACAAATTAAAACAATAAATATGTTATTAACAAATATTATAGATAAAATGCGCATTTTAATGTCTTATCTTTATCTTTTTAAATATCAAACTGATAAAAATCTCCAAACGACCAATATGTACCTATTTCTAACCTGTTTTAAGATACCGCCTTTTTGTCTAGTCGATAAACATAATTAGGTATTCAAATAATTTAGATTGACATTCTCAAATATCAGGATATGTGACAATTTTAATTGGTTTTAAAAAGGTTATAACAATAACATACCTGCGTAATTTATTTATTCAGATATTCATGTTATTTATGACACAGTTTTAATATAGAGTATCGAATTTTATCTTTCAAATAACTGACCAATTAGAAGCCAAGATCAAATGATAGAACACGAGTAAAATCAATAAAGTCCCGTCATTCAGCTGTGGCCTGTGGCCCACTAACATCAAAAATAGTAATTGACTTCATAAAAGCCCCCATAATAAAACTCTTATAACGTATTAGAATTATCAATTTTAACCAATTTTTGTCATTTTTCGGATATGGAAATTGTCCTGTGGTCATTCCCAGGACTCATGACAAACCTATCTACAAAATGGAAAAATGGATACAAAATGTCAAAACATACAACATACATACAGACGATAATATGTCAAAATATTGTGTAATTAACAAAATTCCGTAGCACCCTGTTGCACCCTTTCATTATTTTAAAATTAAAATGTTAAAGGCCGTTAATAAAAACTTAAGTCTCAAATACCTGCGTAGTGTACGTGAGCCCTTATCCTGTAGTAAGTGCAGCGAAGTCATTCCGTCACTTCCGCTCCGTCTCTTATTTCCCTTTGTCCGTGGCCAGGGCTGGCACGGCCCCGCCAGGGGTGGCCCAGACGCGCTATCGATGACTATTGTAATCACGATCTTAGTACTTCAATTAAAGGTACAATTCCGTGCATCGCGATCAATCGCGGTCGCGCACGACCTACGACTGTCGTCGGACGCTCGCGACCATAGTCAACGTATGAAAATGTATGGCACCGCTTCCGAGGCCCGCGACTGACGCGCGCGGCCTACGACTGTCCTAAGCCGCGTGCGATCGTGTCTTGAAGTTATGACAGTCGCGCACGACCGACGACAGTCGTAGGCCCCGCGCGACCATGTCAAAGTTATATGGCACGGTCGCGCGCGGCTTACGACAGACGTAGGCCGCGCGCGTCAGTCGCCGGCCTCGGAAGCGGTGCCATACATTTTTATACGCGCGAGCGGCCGACGACAGTCGTAGGTCGTGCGCGACCGTGATCGATCGCGATGCACGGAATTGTACCTTAAGTGTGAATTGGCCTTTGGGGATATAATAATAATAATAAATAATAATAAAATGTTTATTTAAATTAAATCAGTTTTACAAGAGTTTTACACAATATGGAAAACATAATCAGTACATTACTCAGTATATAGCGTTGGGAGCTGTACTAGTATAAACTGTGACACAGCTCCCAGCGACTTCCACTCTGGAACCATCGTTTACAATATTAATGTAAATTACACAAGTTTGAGTTATTACAATGCAAAATGTAACAAAGTATTAATAGTTATAGACTTTTATAGACACAATTTTGGTAGAAGAGTTCTACAAGTATTGGTATGACTAACCATCTAAGATCTAGGTACATAGATCCTCCCTAGCCCTACGATATATTAATCTTGGGGTCAGTACCAGGTACATACTACTAGGGAGGCAATGGAGTTTGCAAATACCTGTGCTGTGCTATGAAATATGTATTATAGGAGAGGACGTGCTTGTTTTAGAATGTCACAGAGTAAAAGACAAGATCTTCTCTGTTTCCCTATAATTAAGATTTCGCAGCTATCTCTGTAATTCGTTTTTACATTTATAACTATTTAAGGAAATAATATTTTTTATGGCACGATTTGCCTCGTTATAAATATGAGAGCTACAAACATAATAATGCCGCCTGGCTACGGCAGTATGATGTTGGATACTGGGACATGGATTGCGGGTTTTACGTCGTTTATGTAGCAGATTGAATTTTCTCACGTCTGGGTCTTTATGTTTACGCAAAACAGAATACAATATAAAGAGCTGGCGGACTGTTAACACGGAAACTTCTTTGTATAAGGTATCAGTGCTATATCTGCGTGGTTTGCCTAGCATGACTTTCAATATAGCCCTCTGAGCACGCTCAAGCGGAAGGATGTGAGTGGTACCAATTCCTCCCCAAGACACAATGCAGTATTGTATTATACTTTGCACGAGAGCAAAGTAAACACACAAAATTGTCTGTCGATCTGCAACCGATCTTAGGGTCTTAAAAATAGGAATTAGTTTCCTTACTCGGTTACTTAATTTTTTGATATGAGATTTCCAATTCAGTAACATATCTATATGTAGACCAAGGTATTTAATTTCATTAGTACGTGATAGCAAGGGACAATGACAACCATCAGTGTTTGTCACTGACCGATTACAAACATGAGCCTGAATCCTGAACTCAGAGGACGGAATAGTTTTGGCACTGAGTGAAAAAGTAATATATTTCGTTTTGTCTATATTGAGTGTTAGTAGACTGGAAGATAGCCATGTCATTATATTACTCATAGCCACTTCAGTTCTGTCACGAACTTGTTCCCAGTTATTCCCATGGATGATGAGAGCGGTATCGTCGGCATAAGTAATTATTTGGCAGTATGGTATAGTAGTTTTGCACAAGCTATTTATATACAGTAAGAAAAGCGTGGGTCCCAATACGCTGCCCTGTGGAACACCAAAGGTAAGTTTTGCTTCCTTACTCACAAAATTTCCCAGCTTGCCTTGTTGTGTTCTTTTAGAGAGATAGCTTGTAAAGATATCTAAAGCTAATCCACGTATACCAACTGATTCCATTCTTTTTAGAAGTAAAGAAATAGGAACAGTGTCGAACGCTTTTGACAAGTTAAGAAATACACCTATGACTTTTTTCTTGCTATCTAAATGCCTAGTTATTGTTTCAGTTAATGAAAGAGTAGCGTCTTCTGTTGATTTAGTGTTCATAAAATCGAATTGATTAGGTGCAATAATATTATATGTAAAGTCATTTCACTCAAAACAGCAGTCCTTAAAGCACACGATAGCACAGAATATATATTAGTTGTACCAACGATAGTAAGATTGGTCACGCCATACAAGTTATATGTAGTTAACTTCTTCTGTAATACTCGCACTCAGAACGCATTTTTAAACTTGAAAAGGTAAATTTGACTCCTTCACAACGTGCATAGCGAGGTTCTCTTTAGTATGCTAGGATTTAGGAAGTAGAGAAGAGATCACTACTACATCTCCAAGAAAGACACATTGAGATGTGTCTAAGCTGACGTACCTGAAGAGGAGATGAAGATGAGTACCTACCTGCGTGGATAATTAACAGAGGCGTATAGCTACCGTCGTATCTGCCGTATCAATTATACGGCCCCGGGCCACGGGGCCCCCAACTTCCGGTCCCCCAGGATACTCTACGGTTCTGAGAAATAGTATTATTTCATAAAGTCATAGTGTCTAAACACACTATGCGCAAATTGCTGATGTCACAGCGTGTCGAAATTACGTCGCGTTATATTGTGTGGGTAGCGCATTCCAGGCGTAATCATGGCGAACTTCGGCCGCGTATTTTCGGCCTAGTTTGTTTAGACACATAGACAATAGAAAGTACTTTGATACGACCATTTTAAAAAGACTTTTTCAACCTATATGTACTTAAACATAATAAAGGAGTACCTCTATAATAATATTATCGTTATATTATCCGTGCGTATACATAAGGAATTAAGAATATGTATGAAGATATTATATTTATGAGCTTGAATAAAATATACAGTATATCATAAAACATACGACAAGGAACCATCTCATGTTGCTCAATAAAATTCCATTCATAATATTATAATAATTATTATTTGCCCGCAGCCTCCGATTTAGATTTAATTTTTTACTTATAACTAGTGTTTTAAATACATTAATAATTATTATTTTAAACAAGTTAAAGCAAATAACTTTTTTCGAATAAAATCTACATAAAATTATTAAACCAAAAACAGTGCAGCGGCTCCAAAAATTATAATTTATTGTTTTTTATTACGAGCTTGATGAATTCCTAATGAAATATTTATTAATATATTTTAATAAATTACTTACTTATGAATTATACAAATACTACTTACTACTTATATTTAAAATAATTTTCTTTTTGGGAGAGATTTCCCTAAAAGCCTTCGTGCTATGGTGTAAAACACAAGTAGAGTCACATCTTATAAGTCTGAAATTAATAACTCCCACACCGGTTTCGGTGACGGTGGCCGGTTTCATTAAAACCAGGTCAGTTACGCAGGAGTAATTTTATAGTGCCCAAGTGTGTGCACAGTACACAAGAGCACTCTCTATTCCTTATACTCTCATAGCCCAGTGGGACGGACGACCGACACGACCGGCGAGAGATCAGGCGCAGGACCGACTTTTTACATGCCCATCATATAACATATTGTACTTGTCAAACAATCAGGTGTTCACTGATCAGCCTGCATTGTCCTAACTCCTAAGTCCTGACCAAACTTGGAAATAACATGTTTCGAACACGGGAATCGAACCCAAGATCCACGCTCTAAACCACTGGACTACAGAGGCGTTAAATCTGAGGAGGCGTAAAGTCTGAAATTAAACATAATATTATTGTGATGTCAAAAATTGTAGTGGTAGTTTGTGAGATATTTTGTATTTTTTGGACCTTGAAGAGGTCATAAGATAAGTCATAAGTCAACACTTACCAGTTATCTGTGCAAATGTGAAAATGACAGCCTAAAGCTTAATTTACACCGCCGCGGAATGGAAGCGTCAATTTCGCCTCATGCCAATGAGGGAATTAGCATCGGAGATTTCTCAAGATTTCCGCGCAATTTGTTGGCTCGTATTTACTTTGTGTGTTATGCTGTTGACATAAAGTCCATTGTGCTATGTACAGTTTCGTTGCAAAAAGTCGCTTTCATTCCATTCCGCGCCGATACAAAGTGAGCCTAAGCGTGAATTTAGATATTTGCGCTGACGACTATCTTCAAACTTATCGCGAATAGAGAACATTCGATAAACTAAAGATTCTATCGCGTACCAATTTCGCGTCCCCTCAGCACTTATTGTGTTGTAATAACAGTGATTTGGTCGTATTACTGCCGTTCCGCTATTCTCTTAGCGCCAGGGGTGAAAGAAAAACGATACCTGTGAGAAATGAAAACAATTACGACGAAATACGTTTTGAGCAAAGACTTCTATTTAAACTAAATAGAAGTCTTTGGTTTTGTGTCGTTATGTTTTCACTAATTGTGTTTCCGCTTAAACGCCTCTCAATATGGTTTTCTTAGAAATCGCCTGTCAATATTGTTGTAGATTCTTTCAGAGATCGTTATATAAACGCTACATTAAAATCATTTATTTAATATTTTTTTCTTTTTCTGGTATAGTTCTTGCAATCTAAGAGTGCGCGTCGCCTTTATTTGTAGTTGGAAATGTGAATAGACATTTTTGTTAGTGTGCGTACCCGACGGAGCAGTCAGTAGCGAGCGAGCCATGTACGCGTGCATAGATATGGTCACTCACACAACTAAGGGCGACGCGCACTCGTAGATTGCAAGAACTATAGGCACAGTTCCCAAAATATAAGAAGCATAGATTGTAGATATTGTTATATTAAACTAGGACATACTCGTAGAAAGGTCGTTTTCAAAACGCTTATTGCCTAAAAAGGAACTAAAAGATAAAACCTTGACATTTTAGATAGGTAATCATTAATCAATAATCTTTATATTATTGTGATACCTATCGACTATCGGTAGACACCAATCATAGGCAATTAATTATACAGGGTGTAACCAAACTGAGTTATAACACTTTAGGTCCTCTATATAGAGTTCGCTGTGAAAGTAGCAGGGCTGAAAGAGTAACTTTTTTTCTCATAGTATGGAAAAATATATAGCTGTATATATAATATAAGGGTCTAAAGGGACACATACACATCCTAAAGTATTACACTTAGGGTCTGTTTCACCACTTCCTGGTAAGTGCTGGATAGGATATCCAGATTCTCCATCTATCTGTCAAGTTAAGTGTAACTTGACAGATAGAGTATGGAGAATCTGTCAAAAAAGTTGTGGATATCCTATCCAGCACTTTATCACGAGGTGGTGAAACAGGCCCCTAGTTTTGTTACACTTTGTATCTACATTCGTCTATGATTGCCCATGATTGGCGTTTTCATAATACCCTGTGACGGAATAACTTTTGAATTTGCACATTATGAAAACTACCAGGAGGCTGTGAGTTATGGGTATTAATTACGTAAACTTTTGTCGAGGAAAGTTCTACGCTGAGTTTTATTAAATTACTGCTTTCACCAATTATGTAGGATAATGTCGGCGGAGGCGGCGCCACGGGGCTGCACTTTTAATTAAACCCTGAATTATTGCTCACCTCCATTAATTCATGGGCTCCCGGTCGGCCGACTTAATGAGACCATTTTTTGTATGTCTCCGCTTCACTAAAACTAATATAGTCAATGTTTTTTAAATTATTTATTTGTTGGTTAAATTCATTAGGTGAAACGGTAATCATCGTTAACCACTATTGCGAGACCACCTTTTCATCTCAATTTTAACCCCCACGGTCAGGAATCGAATGTTTCTGATAAACAGTAGAAGGCACACTTCAATGTCTACGAATATTTCTTTCAGATACAGTTCATTTACAAGACTACCGAATGCGTGAACGTATTTTAAATACAGATTGGTAAGTACTCTTTTTTCAGTTCCATTCCTAGATAAAATTAGTTCTTGTTATGGCCTGTTTCACCGCTTCCTGATAAGGTGCCCGATAGGGTTATTTGACAGATTTTCCATACTTCATCTGTCAAATTAAGTGGTGGATAGCCTTATCAGGAAGCGGTGAAACAGGCCCTTAAAATCGAGCTACTTGAGCAATATCCTGCAGATTCAAGTTTTATTTACCCTGCCCATTTGAGAAAACATTATGTTGTTAACATTAAGTATGTTATCTAATAAGTAATGTCTATGTTCTTTACAGTATCCGAAATGAGTAAGTAATTAGCTTAATAATAAACTCTGATAAGTTTATTTCATGCAGATAATTTATGTACTATCGGAGAAGTTGATTCATAGTCTGATCCCGGACCTACATATTTTGATCGTGTTTTGTCAAACCCAGCCAACAGATGACGAGTGACATACTAGGGGCTGTTTCACCATCTTATCGGTCAGATACTCCATACTCAATCTGTCAAATAAGCTGAAGATAAC
This sequence comes from Polyommatus icarus, assembly GCA_937595015.1. Taxonomy (NCBI): domain Eukaryota; kingdom Metazoa; phylum Arthropoda; class Insecta; order Lepidoptera; family Lycaenidae; genus Polyommatus; species Polyommatus icarus. The sequence continues at coordinate 12,819,121 of OW569328.1, read as the reverse complement.
CTATCCGGGACTTATCAGGAAGTGGGGAACCGTGAAACAACCCCGTAATCCTTCGATCGCGGATTCTTGTAAATCTATTGTTATTATATTCTTGTCGCGGTCGCCGGTGTCCTTATGAGGGTTGATGGGTTAAATTAAGTTGGCTTATTCCAACCAAATGACGTACGTCTATCAACTACCTATGAATCAATTTCTTCGATGGTTATAACCAAGATAATAAATATATCACTAGTATAAACAAATATTGATCTTTATTCAATGCAGACATAACCTGTTCCATTAATCGCCTTACCCTTTGCGTGTATAACGTAAATTTTTCAAAATTATACCATTCGGAAATTGGGACGCTCTTCACAAAAATTAAACAATGTCAAAATTTTACAATAAAATGGTGAAATGGAAAAAGTTAACACAAGATAGCATAAAATTTATACTACTTGCCTAATGGTTTAAGTACTCGTAAGTAGAAAAATTTAATTTATTTTTACAAATTAAATTATGTATGTTTTATTACTGTACCTATCTTTTCTTTTAACAATTTTGCGGACAAACTATCTTGTGGTGGACCATAAAATTAAGGTAGTTTGTCCGCAAAATTGTTTGTTTGTCGATCGAGAACCTCTGTCAAAAAACTTTCCGTCACAAAAACTATCTTTTTTTTTTATTGAATATGGGGGCAAACGAGCAAACGGGTCACCTGATGGTAAGCAACTACCGTCGCCCATGGACACTCGCAACATCAGAAGAGCTGCAGGTGCGTTGCCGGCCTTTTAAGAGGGAATACGCTCTTTTCTTGAAGGTCGTAAAGGTCCGGAAAAACTGCTGGTGACAGTTCGTTCCAGAGTTTTACAGTGCGCGGCAGAAAGTTACGCGAAAAACGCACTGTGGAAGACTGCCACTCATCAAGGTGATGAGGATGGTATGTTTTTCGCGTGGGTCGATGGCGAAAAGTTGCAGGTGGTATGATTCCGAACAATTCCTCTGAGCACTCCCCGTGATACAACCGATAGAGGATGCAGAGTGAAGCTACATCTCGGCGTAATTCCAAGGGGTCCAAGCTGTTTGAGACACTATGGCAGTCAACAATTCGAGCGGCCCTTCGTTGGATACGATCTAGAGGGAGCAGTTGGTATTTTGGCGCTCCTGCCCAGAGATGAGAACAATATTCCATATGAGGCCGTACCTGCGCCTTGTAGAGTTGTAGGCGTTGGTCCGGACTGAAGTACTGTCTCGCTCTGTTAAGAACACCAAGCTTCTTCGAGGCTAATTTGGCCTTACCCTTCTAGGCAACAGAGTTGGCAGTGTTGTCGGGATCATCCGGCGAGAAGCACACGTGCCCCCAAGGATAGGATGCAAAAAACGATCGCATCCCATCCCAGTCAGTAGACTTGTAGTGCCACACACGACGGTATTTAACAGCACGCAGTCTTAACACCGTCGTAAGTGGCACAGAACTCCTGACAAGGCAATGATCCGATGAACCAAGTGGTGCGGTTACTGATATTTGGTAGCCGTCAGGATTTGAAGTCAGCAGGAGGTCCAACAAGGAAGGATTCTGACCATCCACATCTGGGATTCGCGTAGGCGTAGTAACCAGTTGTGTCAAGTCGTTTGCAAGGGCAAAGTTGCAGACAGATCTCCCCGCATGATCAGTTTTACTGGAACTGAGCCAGTCGGCGTGGTGGGAATTAAAGTCGCCAAGTATTATAATCTCTGCGAATGGGATCTGCCGCTGCACAAAATCTGAAGCAGCTTGCAGGTGCTCAAAGAGTCGGTCCGTCTCGGGGTCACCACTATGGGACCTGTATAGGCACGCATAGACGCGAGGGTGGTCGTCGACATCTATGCGGAGCCATAAGATCGACAGGTCCATGACCTCAAGATTGCTGAGGCGGCGAGAGCAGATATCATCTCTGATGTACACACACACACTCCAGCTTTGGGTAGAAAGGAGTGTTCGAGATAATACCCTGGGTGGGAAAGGTATGATGTGTCACTCGGAGATGATATCTGCGTCTCGGTTAAAAAGAGCAAAGCCGGCTTTGCCGTCTCCAGGTAGTAATGGACGGCATTAAGGTTTGAGTGTAATCCCCTGATATTACAAAATTCCATGTTTAAAATCGAGGGGGGTGCCTTAGTGTGTTTGCTCTTGCCCCGAGCATATTGGAGCACAGTTTTGCCCTCCCCTGAATACGAGGGGCAGCCTGGACGTCCACGTTCAGTTCCAGGGGTTCCTGAGCATGGACGTCCAGAGAGGGATTCTCCAACGCAGTTGGTACCCTCCTGGGGTAGCAGATTGTTTTTCAACTGCGGCATTTCAGGGGGGTAGGGGATTGGGCCTCCGGTAAACTCACTCACTTGGCGAAACACAGCGCAAGTGCTGTTTCACGCCGGTTTTCTGTGAGGCCGTGGTATTTCTCCGGTCGAGCCGGCCCATTCGTGCAGAAGCATGGCTCTTCCACGGACAAATCTTCTCCTTTCCCAAAACCAAAAGATGAAAACCAAAAGAAGAAAGAGAGAAGCCCCTTACATATTTAATTTAAACCGGTTGAGCAGTTCAAGCGTTAAAAGAGGTTTCAAACAGCATTTTAGTTTCTCATAATTATATTATTAAAGTGGATAAATAAAGAGGAAAGTCTTTCATGATAAAAGGGATCATGATACTTTCCCACCGATATTACGCCATTAATACCGAAAGTTGAGCAACAATAAATTGATACCACGGAGCTCGCTCAAATTAAAACGATACATCATAGAAAAAATTAGACGGCACGAGCCTAGTTTATCGAATTTTCCACAGTTATTTATATATTTATTAAAGGGTCGCGTAATAAATTGCGTTAAGTGGGGGCCGGAGCCCTGAGGAGCCCTGCGGAGCGCCGCGGGGGCGCCATAACGCCGGGAAACGCGCCGAGCCCGTAAGTGCCTTTCTAGACTATATTACACGACGCTAGGGGTCGCCACAACTCAAGGGTCACTTGTTTTCTTATACAATTTTCTTTGTGGTTTTAGGAAAACAATGATGGCACAAAAATTGCGGCCATATATTTTTACAACAACAATATTTAACAGCATTATCCTGTTCTAATGTGTCTGTTTTTATGCCCCTTTATGTCCCACCACTCCCACCTTACAATACGTACTACCGTAGAAATTCTTTTATACTTAGGTCTAGTTTTATAACAGATTTTTAATTGCCCATTTTTTAACAGATTTTTAATTGCCCATCCACTCGAAGACGTGTTCTCCCTAAAACCAAGCAAAATTAGAAAAACTATGACTGATACGTTTTTTAATTAAAATAAACATAATTTCTGTATTGCATTACTTCTAATGATTTTCTATTGTAATAATGAAATTTAAATGATTGTGCCATCTGCTGTGTGTAAATTAATTTATTTATTTAAGTACTGTTAGCTTTATTATCTCACAACTTTTAATCCCTCACCCATTTCTTGTGATTTAATAAATTAATATAATTTGTAGTTTGCCTAAAATAATTTATACTTTAAATATTTTTTAGATTTCCATAAGTTATGTGTTATGTGTCTTGTCAGGACTTTGTCAATTTGTTAATTTTAGCTGAAATTTATTATTATTTACTAGTGAAAACTTCTTATTGGCATGTCGTTACTTAATATGTATTATCACTGTTATAGTTAAATGCTGTTAGTTGTACTAATAAAATAAAATAAAATAAATAAATAAAAGAGATTATGTGATAAGTTTGTATATATTTCTTTAAATGTTATGTGTAAATGCAATAAAGAATATTCATTCATTCATTCATTCATTATATTGTAAAAGATTATCGTAATATTTTTGACCAATTCTCACCATGATTGCAAAACTACCACTAGCTGACAATTGACGCCAATCATGGGCGATCATAGAGGAATGTGTATTAACCCATGAGCCATGAGCCATGGAACAGCCAGACTTTCGACACAAGAGCTTAGAAGGTCTACCTGACCTTCGATAAAGAGTTATATGCAACATTTTATAACGTTATATAAACTTCCACTTTGAGGTGGCATATTGAGGTGGTGACATGTTCCAAGCTCTGAAATATTTGTATCTAAAGTAGCATACACATCAGGATGTAGTTTTGTTTAATTATTTCATTGACAGTGCTGAAACTACTGATCCGATCCAATATTATAATTCATCGGATCGTCATCGGATCAGTAGCTTAAGCACTGCCAATGTGAAAACTATCAGTTTTATTGTAATTTGACTATTGGTGGCAGGCTAGGTGTGTACCCTATACCTATACCTATTTCATCTAACCTAGACTTCGATCACTAATATACAACCTAGACGAATAACAGAGAAATACTTTCAAGTATGTTTCAAAGGCCCATTAATAAAACTTATTATTATTCTGTAGTTGGGTAAACAAAATATAATCGATGGTGACAGGAGCGTATCTAATGCGAACGGTGCAGTGGGCGGGGCGGGGCGTGGTGGGTGTGGGCGCTCAATTAAATATTAATAAATATCGACATAAGGATCCATTAACTTAATTTGTTTTAAGGGCTCTTTAAAATACATTACGTCATAACTGCAATAAAAAACCTTATTGAACAATCGCGGCAAACGCTAAACTGCTCTTTCTATTTAAACAGCATGCATGCGGAAACCATGGTGGAAACCGACTGTTTTAAATATTATGAACCACTGATAAATCAACACTTGTCAAAATATAGTCTTATGCCATGTTTCCACCTGCAAGACAACTGTCGCGACTCGCGAGAATCTGACAGCAGCTTACAAGTGTAAACCCCGTAGCAAGTGCTGTCGCGACAATTTGTCACGTGCTTCCTGCGTGTAGCCACAGAATACATAAAAGTACCTTATGGTGTAGCTGCGAAATCATGTTTAAACACGTCTGCATGGACTCGCGACAGATCTCGCTGCTATTTCTCGCAGCCAGTTATCGCATGGCTTGTGTTTTTGTTTTAAAATAATGATATAGTTCCTATCGCGACATTCGTAAGCTCTCGTGCATAGTAAAAGGAGGGGAAGTAGGGTAACTCCGGCCCAATCCGCGATTTAATTACCTACTGTCTTAGCAGTGGTGGATTTGCAGTCCTGGCCGCTATAGGCCCCAGGCCATGTGCCGCCCCTTTCTCAGCACCCGTCCCATTTTTAATTGATTCCGAAAATTATATTTTAACAAAAAGTATTAGCTTATAAAGCTAGTTTAGAATATTTATGGACATTTAAATAAAACATTAAAAAAAGACCAGATAGACTGTTGAGACTTGAGTCCCATACAAAATTGCGTGTACGAGAAAAGCAAGCTATTTATAGATGGCGCAATCATCGATTCTGGCTATATTTAAAAACATATTAATTTAATACAACAAAACGAGCCAAATAAGCCAATGTCACCATTATATTATAATATCTCAATGCCACTTTAGCTTGGCCGTCTTGATTCAGTCTCGATCATTGTTTGTGTCTTTGACCTATTTTTAGTAAGTTCCAGCTCTAGGCTTGCAGATCTTGGAGCATAATTTGATGATGTGCCGTGTGCGGCTGTAGGCGCAAAAATCACGCAGTAGTCGATAAAGCGGAGATTGCTTAGGATATTCTTGTTACTTAACAAAAATTTTACATTTTTAAATAGTTAAAAAAATCAAGGTATTTTTAAGTTGTTAATAATATTTAAAGTATCAGTTAATCTCTTCCTTTTTCACCCATGTAAAATCGCTAACTTAAGAAAAAATTAAATTTTTAAGACGTTTTATTTTGCAATTTTAAAATGAATGTTAAATAAATAAATATTATGAAAATAACGCACATTTAAATCTATTTATCAAAAATAGATAGATAAACACTTTATTGCTCACATAAACAATGGGTATACAAAAAAATATTTAAAAAATTACAAAAAATCCGGATTATCCGGATAATCCGGATTTGAGGATGAAAAAATCCGAAAATCCGGATATTTTTAAAAATCTTTTGCAATCCCTATACTTTATATTATGCATGACAGCTAGTAATAAATAAATAAATCATAGTACATATTTATTCATAACAAAATTCTCACAATATTTAATAACAAAATGCAATTTATTTCAATCATAAATTGTGATTAATTCTATGCAGTGAATAGCAACAATTTGGCAAATTGATAATAATCTATAATGGCTACATTGAAATAGAACTGATTGGGCACATCTTGATAAGTTCCTAATGCTTCCCCCATGTATATTCCCTTTGACTGTAGAGAATTTAAGTTGCAGAAAATACAATACTTTTAATGAACGAGTATAATTACGTTCTTTAACTATTCATGGTTACAAACTTGAAACTTCTAGATGTTTCACAGATAGCTAATACCCACCTAATTGAATGTAAAAAAGGCAAGTTCCTTTACAATATTATGTTTCATTGTATCGTAAAAAGATGTTGTAGAAGCCAAGTTCTGTTAACTTATTTGTAGTTTTAATGATTTTTTCAATAGTTTCTACATTTAACAATTTTATTGACTTGGCAATGAGCACAAAGAAAAAGTCATATTTGAATGTGATCATTATGTATGTCGATTTGAACTTTAAATAAAAAAGATTAAAATATAAGTAAGTCTTTAATTAATTTAATTTTAGTAGTGGGATTTCCTCTTAAGTTTTGTTCTCGATAACATTTAAATACGAATTAAAAATAGTTTAAAATTAATTCTCATATCTATCTTATTAGCTTTGATTTATACAATGATTAATGCGAGAGTATTTTAATGACAAAAAATCGGTTGTCTGTAAAGTCGGTTTACTGACGATAGTTGAACGTGACAACGTATGACGTTCTCACGTTCAACTATCCTTAACCCCTTAACCCTCGCTGCCGAATCTCTATAAATAGAAACAAACTTTTTCGACTGTAACCTAAAGTTATTTCGATGTATTTCTTTCAAATGATTGTCTAAAAATATTAACACGTCAAAAGATCCTATTATCACACTATTTCATCAATTATAAGAGTGAAAAATAAGAAAGTGGACAATAAAAACTGGAATAAGTGGTTAAAATAATGCTAAAAAGTGTTTTGCTAAAACAATAAAATATAATATTAAAAATTGCGGGTGTCTAAACATTGGACTTTGGACTGCTAGTTCAACTCACTATAGTAAACAAGCAACCCGGAGCAGAGCTGCAAGTGAAAGACAATTGCGATATTTACGTCATCGTTCCAGTGGCGCAGGTGAACGATACTAATGACTCCAATTACCGAAGTCGTAGATCGATCCTCATCGGGGACCGTACAAAAATTTCTGAATAGCGAGAAGTTTTTTACGAGATTACTAGAATATTGATTCAACTCCGAAGAATGAAGAGGTTATGGCCGCTCTTCGAAAAATTCAAATGGATTTAATAGACGAACTAAAATCATCTATACAAAATTGCGCCGAAATAGTTACAGAATAGGAGATAGACGGATGTCGAACGCTGCCGAAGTCTGCCGAACGCAAAGGCCGATTGTGCTTCCTTGTCGCTCGTTCCGCGCTCTCGCTTGCACTTCAAGCCTTAAATGGAACGCCTCAGAGCGAGGTAACGCCGCATGAACTGTCATGTTTTTCGGGCGCGCACCCCATATCGAATTATAAGACGTTATCACGTCAAAATAATAATTAATTCTTACATGATTTTAATGAATACAATTATAATAAAATCAATAGTTAGCGGGCACAAAATCATCAATGGTGTGTATCGTTATGAGTTAAGTAAGCAGACGACGGACCTACGTCATTTGGTCGAGTTATGCCAATTCAATGTTAGTAATGACTAATGATATTGTGTCGATTAGGTTGGACATAGAACAACCAAATTCATCTGCCTGAACTTCTCTGGTACATAGTTCCTTAATAGTCCTCGGTGCTATTTAAGAATCTATAACTACTAAGGAACTAAAAATAATAATGTTATAGTCAGTCTTAAAAAAAATTCGTATAGGTAGTTAATTGTATTTTTATCTAATAACTTTAGGTCGACTTACGCTAATCTTTATTAAAGATTTGCGTAAGAGGGCATTTGGCTCATGTCCTTTGATTTTTATAGATATTACGTGAAAATAAGTTACTTAAATATTTATAAAATTTAAAAACATACTCGCTCAGATCAAGTCAATCAAGATCAAGATGCATTATGCATGTGTGCTTAGTCGAGATAACCCTGTGTCCATTATATTTTCCTTTCTTTCGAGAGAAATACCATAATAATAATATTTCATCCAGGGTAAACTATAGTCCAGACAACTGTAAGTGCAAACAATCTAATATTATTGGTGTATCTCTCAAATAGATCAAAACACTGGGCCTGTTTCACCACTATCTGATAAAGTGCCGAATAGGCTATTCACAACTTTTTTGACAGATTCTCCATACTTCATCTGTCGAGTTAATTGATGGATAGCCTATTCGTCACTTATCAGGAAGTGGTGAAACAGGCCCTTATTCATTTGCGCAATGTACTTATTCTATAAACAGCATCTAAACGTTTCCACTGTGCTGTCGTGTACATGAAATTCCTCTAACAATGGCATCGGAAAACGAACCTAATTCGTTTCCCGAGCGGGTACTTTGATGGCGTTTTTGTGGGCGGTGCGATTGGCCGAGCCTCCATACTCTAATTGAACATTTACTAAGGCTGCGAACACACTGTTATTTTCTAGTTATTCATATTAGTGTACCTAAGGAAATGCCCTGGTGAACTTCGTATCACTTCCTGGGAAAAAAACTGTCCACAAAATGTCCTGGACTTCCACGAATATTCTAAAACTGAGATTAGCCATAGGTTCAGCGGTTCGTTCTCGGTTCTCGAGTTATTTTCATTAAATTTCCAAATAATGCAATTCATCACAAAAAGAAAATAGAGCGCTAGTATACTTTACTATACTCATCATAAATAAGGTATGAAAATAATTAAAAACCCAGCATTTATTTCCCTGAACACAATTCGTTTGAAATACATGTGTTTTATATTTCAAATCTATACAAACCGTTTGAAATTTTAATAAAAAGGGTCATTGTATTTTGCTGTTATCCTAGCACAGTTGTATTCCATATTCGAAAGGGCTGAACCTTTCCGTTTCGAATCGTTCCATTTCCAATCGGTTTTTGCCGTGGCATGTGGCATTGCCTTTCGATCTTTTATTAATTACCTTCCTTTATATCTCAAGTGATACGGACTTGATTAAAATATAACAATAATAGGCCGACATAATAACTCGAAGGTGTGAAGGTTACATTGTGTTCGTGTGTTCATCATGATCATCATTAGCCAGGAATGTCATTATTTAAAAAAAAATTAAAGAATCAGAAATATAAAAAATATAGATCTATCAATCTTTTATCTTCCCTGAGAGCTAGAAACTAGAAAAATCGGTTTAAGTGATTTTCATGGTGTAGGATACTATAGTCCACTCGGGCTAACTTGTCGCTAGCGGTCATTGACTCCCTGTCAAAAACTGATCATTTTCCATATAAAACCACGATTGATAACATCTGACACTTCATTGTCGATCGCGGTTTATATGGAAAATGATAAGTTTTTGACAGGGATCAATGCTGACCGCTAGCGACAAGTTAGCCCGAGTGGAGAATAAAAGATATTTCGAAATTATTCCCCCGTGGGTTATGAAAACTAATACATTTCATTACACACGAGCAAAAGCTAATACATAGCTACCTAAAATATATCTTCTTATTTCTAATTGGCAAATATCTAGACTATAGCTGCTTGCACCTAAAAACAAGCTTTGATATTATCACCCACATGATTGTGCACACATAAAATTACTGCTTTGAATTGCTGCAATTTCCAAAGAATTCTATTTAAACTGACGAAGAGAAACCTCAGTTTAAATAGAAGTCTTTGGAAATTTCACTTTCCTACTCGTACAAAAATCGTTTCATATTATGTTTTCAATTTTGTAATAATATTTGTTTCTGCGAATTCACGAGTATCTACTCCCATCACCCATTTTAATCCCTGTAGGGGTGGAACTAAAGCAAACAAAATTGCAGAGGAAAATTTTTGTAAAATTCGCTCTTAGCGGGTAGGTACTATCAGAAAAGTTTATTCCTAGGCAGATGGCGGATATAAGTCTTGTAATTGACCGATCACAGCTAACATATTTTAAGCTGAGATTTATATAGATATTTTCTTAGATTTCGTGATTTATATATATAAATCTTGGAAATCTATTTTTATTCTATTGTGTCTCGCTCACCGGTGAGCTTATGGGTCTTGCTGGGTATTGTATAGAAGAGAACACAAATCTAATTACAACTTTCATAGAAAAAACTTCCTTTACATGCAGATTTTTATATAGATAGATTGCTGGTCGCATTTTGCTGTTTCGCGTTTCCCATCTTGCCGATCGTCGTGTGGTAGCCCATAAAACTCATTGCGCGGGCGCCGAAAGCGTATGAACTGCTCAATTCAGCCGCGAGCTAATGGCGTATTAAATTATTTGCTATAGCTCCTCGGGTTACCAGCGCCCCGCGGGCAGGCTTATGTAATTAATTCCTACCGGATTTGTATCGTCTTCTTTTTGCTTCGAATCGGAGCTTAGCGAAATTAGTAGATTGCTACCGATTGTATGTAGTTGGATTGATTTTTAGATAAAATTATTCAGAGGTTACATTATGGCACAATGTTGAAGGGGAGTTTGAACGTGTTTTTACGGATACAAATTATAGTAAGTACATACTACATAATATTGTGTACCGATACAATAGTAGGTACAGCCATTCTCAAAGTGTGCAATGCGGAGCCCTGGGGCTCCACAGCAGCGTCTGCGAGCGACACTTTTAAAATTGTTTTTATTAAAATTGTCTCCATGCTGATATCATCGATATCAGCATGGAGACAATTCGTTCAAAAACAATTTTTTTTGCAGATCCCGGATGCCTCAAAAATTTTGCTCGTCAAGGATATTTAATAATGAATATAATATCTCAGCATTGCAACATACACTTGAATCAACGAAGCGCTACAGCTCACAATAACTCCAATTAAGTACAGCCAAATCGAATGCCGAAAGGCAACAGCCAAACCCGCGGGCACTCAGTAGTCCCAATCGAACAGTAAGCACAATCGAAATGACAAGGTTACGAAATGGAATCTAATTTTATTTGAGACGCGGACAAAAAGTTCCGTTTGTGTCGGCCGCTGTGATCTCGGTATCACGAGTCATCGCCAAAAAACACCCGAATTCGTTACAGGAACTGTGGAAGACTATTTAAACGCTTTAGCCTTTATTATGTAGTTTGATAGAACGGTGGAGTATGTTCTGACCGCACTCACAGATTTTCTGACCTACTTTAATGTAATCCTTCAAGCCCCATAAGAGCACCGGTGGTCGCGACAACAATAGAGTAACAATAGCATTTCCAAGAATCCGCGATCGAAAGATTAATGAAGAGTTTGAGGGAGAATGTATGGAGATACTGAAATGTAAATTGTTCAATAGTTACATGTGATAATAATTATTATTTATTATATTTGTATTCAATTCAAATGCATTATAATAATTGTAAGTGAACAGCTAGTAATCATTGGTACAAGCAAATATATATGTATTTTGAAATATGACTACCGTGTATTTTAATAGGAATGATTAGCTGGAGACCTAGGATAATAGGTACATAGGTACCTATGTACAAATGTGAATTATATATAATATTAGAATTGATTTCACAATCTATATAAGTAGGTGTATTACAAGTATTATACACTTTATAGAAATAAAATAATGACTATCCTTTAGAAAGAACCTTTAAGCTTTAGCTTCACTCTCATCTGACATTTTGGTTGAAATTGCTTAATAACGCAAGTATATGTATTACTTTGATAGTACTTTGATTGTTTGTTAAGTATAACTATGAACTATAAACATATAATATCGTAATGATTTCTTAAGTTTTCGCGAGTATCACTTATGATATTATAAGTTTAAACACTTACGGATTTTGTCGCGGAGCACTTTTATTAATCCTGACGTTTCGGCTACTTTGCAGCGGCCGTGGTCACGGGCGGACTGAGGTGACAGGTGTCCAATTTCTTGAAGTTATCCAACTACCCGACGACTCATCAATTTTTGTTTGCGTTCCGATCTACGCAGAACGAACTCACAGTGTCTTGAAGCCGAGGTGTCATGGATTTGTCCGCCCGTGACCACGGCCGCTGCAAAGTAGCCGAAACGTCGGGATTAATATAAAAGTACTCCGCGACAAAATCCGTAAGTGTTTTGTTTTATACTTTTCTTAACTTCTTACTTCGAAAAATTTTCATAACTTCTTGAAACTTTCAAAATTATTTTTGAAACAGAAGACGATATGTCGTAACAGCCTTTCATAAAACCAAGATGTAGCAACCGTAACCGTAGCTACCGTGCTTTTAAGTAACCCCTCCTTTCATGAAATTCGCAAATAATGAGGCCTCTAAACACCATTGTAATTCGGTTGTACACAAACAGTGAATATCACCATCTGCCCGGCCTCACTTAATAAGGGCCACCCGTTGAGATATTGTCCTCTATAATTTGTAGCTCTCCAAAAAACATTTCGAAAAATAATGTTTTTAATTTAATGAAATATGGGGCACGGAGGTCCTTTGTTGGTCTAATTATAATTTTATTAAATGAAATACTGTAAAAAAATTGAAGTAATTTGTGTCTAGGTAAAAAGCATCTAAACTGCCTTGTATCGAGTTGTTGACTATACATACCTCAAAGACCAATTTTGGAAACAAAAATTAAAATTTTATATGGTAGCGCTACGCCGTAGACGTTGCTCTACGGCCCCCTACGTCATTATTTGCATGAAAAAGACTTAAACGCAAAAAAAACTCTGTGCAATTTTTATTGATAATAATTAGTAATAACTTATAGATTATTATTATGATTTGTGTCTGAAATACATAAATACGGTAAATTTTAACTGCATTTTTATGTGTGCTTTGGAATTCGGTACTGTCTCACTTTTTTGGCCATGTGCCAAAAAATGTTCTTTAGTGTAAACTGAAGAAATTTTTTTAAACAACTCTAAACTATTGCTAGCAACAAGCTTAAAGAATCAAATTTTAATTCCAGTTTTTATGACGAAAACGTTAAGCTGCTGGTTATTTTCATTGTGATTATAATAAAGCCTAATAAGCTTCATTTGGAAATAAAATTATATTTTATCGGACATCAGATTAAGCTTTGCACTTTCGAGACTTACTTTAGAATGGCACGCGCGATTTTAATTTGCCAAGACTTATTTTTAGCGATCCTTTGTATTTTCTCCCCGGCCGGATCATCATAACCTTATGGGGGGTCGTCCCATGCTGGGCTTTTCGATTCGCGGACGCCATTCCTAAACCCTTTTTTCGTCGGACTAACCCCGATACATCTTGTACTAATTTTTATTAGTAGCTTGATAAATATTCGGCCATGTTAATTGAAATATTATAATGACGCGCAGGAGGAATGGCCATGTAAATTTATGACTGCAGTTTTGGAGTTTCAATATTAAATGGTTTCTTTTGAGTACAGTATTCAAACACAGATATTTTTTTCATTGAGTGTGAAATAGTTCATGAACATATTGATGTATCTACCTATAATCTACATGTAGGTATGGGTAACCTAGTGAAAATTATTTAAGAGCACTTTACAATTACCATAAAATATAAGTACACTTTAAAACTAAAATACCATACTTTTTCTTAAACTACCACAAAACTTTTTGCACTTTATCTGCTTGCTTACATATACACCATTATTAAGCTTCACAGCATTCATTGAAACGATTTCTTCAGAGTACAAAAACAATTTTATAGCGAAAAAATTCTTACATTATGGCGATCAGAATAAAAACGTGTATAGCGTTACGTTTTTACAGTAGTCCAGTTTCCGCAAAACAAGTTTCAGTCAGTTCATTGTTGATACATGCTAAAAAATTCTGAATGGCATTACACTGTGTCTCCCCTAGGGCGATTTAAATCAATTAAATACACATGCTGAGTGCACCACGCGATTAGCGAATCGGATTTAAACAGTTGCACATCATACAGAGCTCGTTGGGAATGATTCAGAAATTTTTTCGCACACGTCACTTACGCAATGGATATTGAAGAAGCAGTAACAGTAGTTTCACCAATAATTCATGCTGTAAACTCTCCTGGTAGAATGCCGTGGTCACCAAGCATACCTGATGTTTCTGGAACGCTGCTGGCCCAGAAAAACTAAATTGTAACTCACGCGGCGCAGTACTCGTCGTTAGGAAAAGGTATTTTCACTGGTTTAAGGAAAAAACAATGAATCGTCCATTCATATACTTAAATGGTAAACGAGGTAGAATGTGCTTTATTAACTTCATTAAATACATTTTATAAGGAGGTCGATTCTGCTAGTTAAATCTTACAGCAATATAGTTTCGATGCAGTACCTACGGTCTATCTGGTTTAAAACAAAATTGTAATCGCATACAACAGTTTTATTTGCCCAAAGCTCTACAATAATTAATTTACTAAAGTCGGTTTCATTGCCTTACGCTCGGTTGCCTAAAATATATTCTGGTGAATATATTACAATCGGTTCACGGTTGTGTGATGTAGGTAAATGTGACTTTCTGAAAATAAGATTCAGAAAATTTCATTTAAGTATCTAATTATTTCTCTTCGTTCACATATTCTTTTCTAGGATTTTCATAAGATAATTGCATAAGAAAAATAACACGACACAAAATTTATGAAGGAAAAGAAAAAACTTGCAAGAATAAAATTTTCTTAACCCTATTTTCAGTCTTTTTTTCAGAAATTTCTTTATTAGCGAAGTCAATTTTATATAGGACCTATTTTAAAAAATAATAGTAGAAGAAATACAAATCTAGGCATACCTATAGGAGATAGTGAAGTAATTAGAAAATAACGCAATTTACCCGATTTCATAAAAAGTAAACTTAATCATATCAGTCAATAAATTTACTTATCAGGTAATCGGAATAGCTTATTTCACATTTGACGAAAAAACCCGCACTATATTTTTTTACATACGATGCGTGTTTTTTTTTTCTAAAAAGCATTTTCAGAAAATACTTAAATTAGAAAAAAACATTTTTTTATTTCCTTTGGTCGCTTTTCAGAAATTTCAAGTTACAAAATTTGTGAAATATTTAACATAATATAGACGTAGAGCTGATAATATAGGTACAAAAATAAAGGTAATTGTAGAATATTCATAGCCCGCCTCGCTCTCCTCCAATATATGGTGACCAATCCGACCAGCGAGGGCGTGCCAGTATGGCATTCTTTTTTTTTACAAAATAATTAAAGCAAAAGCAACATAAAATTAATTACATTAATGAATTTCGTACCGGCCATACTTACGTGTTTTGAATTTAAATAGGTCTGTGCTCTGTGGTAACATTACTACTCCAACCGAAAATGTTAGAAATCTTTTAATTAATCGAATATACTTAAATTATTCGAATTCATGATGAGAATAATTCTATTAAAATTGATTAGCTAATTCTAAATAGTTTCAACATATTTAAGCAGTGATTTACTTGCTAATGGATATTTTAATTAGGGTTAAATTAATTTTAAGCACATCTTACTTAGCTAATTTTACTTGTTGTTTTCATATTTCGTAACTTAATTGTGTTGTATGACTTACAAAAATCAAAATGAATGTAAATAGACATGCTGGTAAAATTGTATCGTAGTTATATTACAGTTTTTTTGTTCCTGAAAAATTACAACTTCTAAAACTTTTTGGTCATTACTCATTATACAGTAAAATTTTTGTTAGGAAATAAGAGTTACTGAAACATAATGAATATAATTATGTTTTAGAAAGCAAAAAATCGTTCATTCGATAAATTCTTAATTCTTATTATAGATGTATTATAGATGTACTTACCACAAGCAAATTAATCTTTTTATATGGTAGGTACCTACATCGTTTTTGAGACCTATAAAAAAGTAATATTATTGCATATAACTTGTGACTAGTGACTAGACTCTTGATCAAGTAGAGATCAACTACGATAACATGGCGCGCCCCTCCAAAATTCAAAACGTTTGAAGTGCGTTGTCTGCGCAGTCGGCTAGTTATGATTAGTTGACCAACAAATATTGGTAATAAGTGACATTAAGTGAAATATTACGTGTACTGTAATTGGTTGAATACTTACTACATACAAACTCTTTCATAAGGATGTGACTACACACATTGAAACAGTCATTTGGAGGGGCGCGCCATGTTATCGTAGTTGATCTCTATCATTGAAATATACATAATACGTTTAAGTGGTGTTCATAATAATTATTATCATTCGTATTAACGTGAATATAATATAAACTAACATTGGTTGAATATTCTATTATGATGTATTATTAATCTATTCAAAACAATATTACTTAATAAAAAAGTTATAAGATAAAAATATATTTTAGTCAATTTTGTCTATAAGGCACGTATAATAATTCATCTCTTTTAATAAACCATAAATAGTTTTTCATAAAATAGCCAATATAAGTAGCGGTAAGCGGTACACGAGAGCGCAGCGTGACACGTATTAAATTAAAAACGACGACATGTGTTTTCCTTCCCACAGGAAAATACATCGGTTCCGAACATTTCCCGCCCACATCCATCCCTCTCGCTCTAATTATATCTTACATCGATGCGATAAGGCGCGCGAATAAAGCGCCCTCATGAGTTAACAGCGAGCTTTCAACGTAAATCTGATAAAGCGAACACTTTATGACGACACCAACACAAAGATATTTTCTTTGTATCATTACGATACTACAATTTTGTTTCTGTCCTTGTCTTTTGTGTGGTATTCGCGTACGTTGGAAAGAGACGGCGTCGTTACGTAGGCGCTCGGCTCCGCACGGTACTATTGGGTGAATAAGCTCGTTCGGCCCGCCCAGTGCGAGTCTCGAGGGGCTGCGTTAGCGCCTTGACCGGTCTCAAGAAACAGTATGTCGGCTGTATCGGGGGCCAGCGACGCGGGAGCCCACAGTCATGCTGAGAGCCTCAGCCGAGTCGGTGGCCACATGTCGCGAAGCTATTCAGAAAAAATCGCGTGACACTCCGATCAAAATAAACACACGTAGCCGTAAAAATATATTATAACGATACGCAAAATACTGTGATATTAGAACTAGTTGATATTACTTTTTGATTTGGTGAAGTGATTTTTTTAGTGTTAATAACTTGTTTGTGTAAATATTCAGAGATTAGTTTGGATTTTTTATTGGTAAGCATTTAATTTCACCGGCTGTTTTCTGTAAAATGTTCCTGAAACAATTCAGAAACTACTCATAAGCCTTTTTATAAACAATGTTATAGTGATAGACTTAATTACATAAGTACAATCGTAGAAGTAACTTATTATAAGCAACTGGTACTTACCTATTTGGAAAATAATATTAGTTTCAGATACTTAACAATATCTTAGTCTACAATTTTTACAGCAAACAGAAGACTGAAAATCCTGAAAGCAAATATTTACTAATGAAAGTAATTATTAATGTCTTTAGTATCAATGTGATAGGTAAATAACTAGGTGTACGTTTTAATGTTAAACCTTATTCCTCTTACTAAAAAATATTTATGCACTGTACCTACAATGTACTGTACTGTATTACTATTTAAGGTCCATTGTCTTTATCTGTCATGTTATGCTCCCAATGTGCCAGATAAATACAAGATTTTGTATAGTTGTAACTGTGTAAATATTTTTAATAGTGTCTAAAGAGTGTAAGTACCTTTTACATAACTAAAAGCCGAGCTTTGTGAGGGCTCGCGTCGTCACTCCTTGACTGACTGATGATAACACATCTACATATAAATAAAAATTACTACGCTAAGGGCCTGTTTCACCGCTTCCTGATAAGGCTATCCACCACATAATTTGACAGATGGAGTATGGAAAATCTGTCAAATAACCCTATCGGTACCTTATCAGGAAGCGGTGAAACAGGCCATAAAAGTTTTTGCCATCAGATTCTGGTACTGTTATTAAAGCACAAATCAAGAGGCATGATAGTTTTTCGTAAAGTGTATATCTACCACAAAATGTTCAGGTTGTTGGCTATACTGATAAGTAGGAAAATGTGGAAAATTATTAATTTATATTGCATTATTATAGGGCGTTCCATGAAAAAGTCCAGTTATCTTGTTATTCTCAGACTAAAATTTTTCTTATAATTATTTATTTAAATACGTATACATACTTACATACAAATTTTAAGTAAGTAATATTATACCTTATTGTTTAAGCAATGAAAGAATATAATAATATATAACTTTACTTGTCCTGCATTTCTACATGACTATGTACCATCGAGGAAGTTGATTCCTATGCAGTTGAGAGACCAACGTCATTTGGTCGATTATGTCAATTCAATATTAATTGTGATCTGTCGGCTGAGTTTGACGTAATGCGACCAAACTACGTAGATCCCCCATTAATTGCATAGGAATCAACTTCCCCGAGTGTACATAACAGATATGAAAGTTTCTAAAATCGGAGTTACTGAAAATGTTATGTCTTAATAATGTAATATGCCACTAAAACCCTATAGGTACCTACTTACTTAATGTTTAAAGGTCACAACTCACATTTTATATAATTCTATTTCTTTTTAAGTTAAATTAGGACCAAAGAGCACATCGTATTATACAAATATCTTTATTGTAGACTACCATGGTTATATTGGACTCCATCGCTTAAATTGTAGCTTCCACTTGAAAGTTTTAAATTTTTATTTTACACATTTATTTCCCAGCCTTTCCTTAATGATATTAAAGAATACAACAAATAAGTAATAATATTATTCGGCGATTGTAGGTTCAAAGATTTTTTCGAAGCTTAAGTTAAAAAACATTGTACAAATTACTAAATATAATATAATGTGTATTAGCGAAAATCAATACGCCACGCCCGCAGCCCGGGGCGCTACCCGACGGCAATATTCGCATAGCGTTTCAGTAACTAAATTATCGTTTCAGTAATTCCCATTTCTTTTTGTGAGCTAGATATTTTTCAAGTCATTATTTTGCGTCTAATTTACGCTAATTATCATTAATCATCGACGCTTCTATTTAATAATTAAGTAAATTTGAAGCGTTTAAAAGCTTTAAAAGCTCGCAATTCTAAAATTAATTGTTTATTTATATGCATGAGATTCGCTTAATAAATTCAGCTTTTGTGACTTTTTGTCTACGTTAAAACAAATTATAGTCATGTATTTTAAACATGCCCAGATAAGAACTATAAAATCAGTTTTATTAGTTTAATCTATCCGCCATTATCACAGAACGTTTATGACTTAATACACTTCTTGATTATTTTTTATCATCTTTATAAAATCGGGATGTTCTCCCGGATTTTATTATTCGCTATAACTATAAAATTATTTTATGCAAGTTACATCTACTTACCAACCTACAAAATAAAAGTACATACTATGTTAGTACTAAAAAAAAAAAAAAAAAAAAGGTACATAAATATTAATATTATAATTTTGCTATATAGATATGCTAAGTTAAATATTCAGTTTATGGGTAGGTATGAATATGCGTAGCTTTTTAAAATTAAAACCTTTCAAAGTTTCTAATTATTAAATAGGGTAATATTATATTTTTAATTTTTATTCCAAAATTGGTTATTAATATTTAGTAATTTCTCTTTAACTTAATAGCAGCATGGCGCCATACAGCATTCCAATGGAATAGAAGTAAAAGTGACTTCTGATTTTAACCTATCTGTTTCAAAATATCATATTACTTTACATTCCTAAGCCAACAACGCTACATTGAAGATGATATTATATGTAGAGACTACTACATTAAAATGATAGACTACACCTTCGATGTAATAAATATTATAATCTTGCCAGACAAAATACCCAGGTATCAAGATTTTATCACATTACTATTATTATTTAATCAAATTCCGTACGTGGAATTTAATAAATGATTTAGATTTAGTTTATGTTAATTAATCTAATTCTAATTTACAGATTAAAGGTTGAAAAAACCACTAATGATTATTATGTAACTATAAACTAAACTTTAATGCCGTCTGACAAAAATGCTGACATATTATACATACTATCATAAACTCAGCCGTTTAGGCTCCAGAGTCAAAAAATATAAAAGTTATAAGCCCTCGAAATATTATACATTATAATATGAATAATAGTATAAAAAACGAGCTATAAGCAGCGTAAAATTTATACATTCGTTTAAAAACTCAAAAATCACAACCAGCTAAATAATTTACAGCTAGAAACTATGACCCGGCTTCGGAAATTAAACGAAGAGCTTAACTTATTTTTCGAATCTATTTATATATTCGACACCTCATTCAATCGGAAATATAATATACTTAAGGCATATTATCTTTCTTTATCTAATATAACTCAAAGGTGACTGACTGACTGACTGACTGACTGACTGACTTACTGACATAGTGATCTATCAACGCACAGCCCAAACCACTGGACAGATCGGGCTGAAATTTAGCATGCAGGTTAGTTTTAGATGTTTAGGTTAAGGTTTAGATGTTATAACGTAGGCATCCACTAAGAAAAGATTTTGATAAATTCCAACCCCAAGGGGTTAAATAGGGGATGAAAGTTTGAATATAATAATACTTCTGAACGCGAGTGAAGCCGCGGGCAAAAGCTGGTATAATATACTTAAGGCATATTATTTTTATTATAATACTAGCTGTCCCAGCAAACGTTTTTTTTTGCCATATTATATAAAGTATATCGCCCTTATTATTTTATAGAATTAATGACTAAATAAGTACCTACCTATGTTACCATGGCAACGTCCATCGCTATCCCGTGACCCGCGTCGCATAAACAATGGTCGCTCTTTATAGACAAATAATTTGCAATACAATAAAATTGCGACTATAATTAATGATCTAAGCTACCCTATCTCTCAAGTTGGAAAAAAGCACACATTAAAAAATTAACATTAAAATCGGTTAAGTAGTTTAGGAATCCATCGCGAACAAACATCGTGACAGGAGATTTATATATATTAGATATGGCATATAATAAGAATAATATGCTTTAAGTAACGTTGTAGTCGGGTAAAAATATAACTGAATTAACTTAAAATGCTAATAAAATCACAGCGTAAAATTTGTGCGTGCAAAAAAATGTATGAACCAGTCGGTAACGCTGCGAAGTTAAAATATTAATTCCTTATTCCGAATAACATAAAATGTATTCAAGATTTTCTAAATTTATTTTTCCCAGTGTATTTTGCTGTTTCGACTTAAATTATTATCTCGCAAATTACAAAGATATGACATTTTGCAAATAACATTTGATATAAGGGAAGCCATAATTTACCATTAATTTTTATGATAAAAACATGTTCATGTTATATTTTACGGGTATTTTGGCATGAACGTATTATAAGATAAGATAAAAAAGGCGAAAAACAAGCTCATCAAAGACTTGGTTGCACTAATTTTGATGTGATTAAATCTATTGTCGAAATCAACTGTAGAGCAGATGCGGAAGAAACACATAAGCAACAAAACGGCATTAAAAAGTTTAAATGTCAGAATTTCAGTAATCCTATTTCTCCATGAGTGTTCTGTCAACCCGTTCTTTGTGACGGGCCCCGCGGGGAGTCGAGATAATACATATTAGATTTGTATCTCATGAAACGACATTGTTTAACTTAGGTACGGCGGCCCCGTGAAGTGCCCAATATACAAACAACGTTATTTACTGTAATGCGATTATGGACATAACTGTCAATCTTTTGTGCGGAATTCCGTTACTCCCCCGAGAAATCAATTCAGTTGTGACAGTTTGCAAAATTAACACTTTTGTGCGCCATTGTATTGCGCCTTCACAATCTTATGAAAGTTAGTAGGTAACTCTGTAGTATGCAGTGTGCACCTTTTCCGTATCTTGTAAATTTTCTTTTTCGATTATTGCTTTTTTTATTGTATAAATGTTTAGGAAGGCGTCCACCATGAACCATCCCATTAACTTTAGGCAGTAATTTCTCATACTATGGGAATCTGGGATAGCATTACAAACCATGAATGAAAAAACCAAAGTGTCCATCGAATTATCGAAGTCACTGGAGCGAAACGGGTTCCATCATTCATAAAACTATTTTAATATCCCATAAACTCTTAATCTTCCGAAGGACGTCCAGACTAACAAATAAATAAAAATTAAATATACACGGGCACAATTGGAATTTTTGTCTCAGACGTATAAAAGTGTCCTATAAATTTATCCTGAGTTTAATTTACCGTCAGATAGTACCTGCTTTATTTTTTTTCGTTCGGCCCCGCCACGGGTCCAGTGATATTATTTTGAGAAATGACTTTGAATTTGTTCACGTTTATGGCCGATAGAACTGAATTATGAAATAACGTTTTGTTTTATTTTGTTACTTAATTTTATTTCGACGACCGGGTACGGGTCGCTGTTGTATCATGCGCTCGTGAGCTTCAATTCTGTGCAGAGGATTTGATTTTTATCCTCCTCGTCTTTTATATTTTGCTTAATTGTACCCTGAAAATTCGCAGTTATATTATTTATCGCATATTAATTTGAACTTTTGCGGCAGATTCGCGGTAATGTCGGTGTGACGGTCGGCCGTGGACCCGATCAGGCTGCGGAGGGCGGGCGAGGTGTCCGGCGGACGGCGGGCGGCGGGGGGCGCCCGCTGCGTGGATGGTGGCGGGCGAATGGGGCTATGTGCCGGTGTCGGGCACTCCCGCCATGAACGCATTCTTCGATACCAACCATGCGCACCTGGCGTCGTTCGGCCTCAAGATGTCCCCGGAGGCGTCGTGCGGCGCGCCGCAGCACCGCGCCGCCGCGCCGCCGCACCCGCCGCACTACCAGCCCTACCCGCTGCCCGCCTACCAGAACGGCTACCTGCGCGAGTACGGCGGCGAGCTGTTCCCGCAGCAGCCGCTGGAGCAGAGCTGGTGCGGCGACGTGCACTACCAGGGCGTGCACGCGCACCCGCACGCGCACGCGCCGCACGCGTTCATCCGCTACGTGCGGCCGCCGCCGCGGCGTGACATGCGGTGCCAGTGGCTGGACCCCGAGCAGCCGCCGCCGGCCAAGCTGTGCAACAAGCTGTTCTCCAACATGCACGAGATCGTGACGCACCTGACGGTGGAGCACGTGGGCGGGCCGGAGTGCACGACGCACGCGTGCTTCTGGCAGGGCTGCCCCCGGAACGGCCGGCCCTTCAAGGCGAAGTACAAGCTCGTCAACCACATCCGAGTCCACACTGGCGAGAAGCCCTTCCCCTGCCCCTTCCCCGGCTGCGGGAAGGTCTTCGCCAGGTCGGAGAACCTCAAGATACACAAGAGAACGCATACAGGTATGTTCTTTCTTATTATAAACTGCTTAATCCAATTCAATAACAAAATCGAAATGCTATGAAACTAATAAATACCGATTCAACCCCGATTCCGCGTGATCAAAACTTATGATATCGCCTAGCCTCAAAAGCTATAAATTGGTGCTAATTTAAATTAATAAATCATAACAATGCTCACAAATATTAATATCACTTTAATGCGTATTGCATAAGCGGCCAAGGTGTTTAACAATAGATACAGGCATTACGAGTCCAGCGATATCTATTTACGAGTAAAAACGATCCTTCAAACGCATCTTTGGGAGTCTGGGGACCGTCCCAACCGTCTTTTGTCTGTGCGTCCGTTTCTCGGTATCCACAAAAGTCAGCTCAATTCAAAATTTATCACCGAAACTGTTATTGTTTGCGTAGAAAAGGACCATAAATTAAAACATCTATCCGTCACTCGTTTCCGTGTCGTATGACGTCACTTTTTGCAGCAAAATGTGATTAAGAGACAATAGAATGAAAATATCGCCAATTAGCAGGGTCTAGACGATTTAATTAAAAATCTTTGTATAAGTTACGACCGCGGCTGAATATTTTCTTCGTAATAAGGTTTTTATTTACGGTTCTGCGCGTCGTTAACATCAGCCTTTGATCTGTTTATTGTTGTTAAATAGCTAGTGAGTTAACATAATCGTTATCATAACTTAATAGTATAATTCTGTAAGATTGCTGTCATGTCATCTTTTAAATTTCTTCTTTTTATTCGTTAGCAACAGATTTTTTGATCATTAAAATCTTTAAATTATTAGGCCTACTTATCTTACTGGATTAAATATATACTTACTACTGTTATTATATTAGAAGTAGGTGCAACTAACATAAATCTGTTCTTAATATAATATTCTCTTTATTTACACAATGAAAAGATAACATTTCATGTACTTAAATGTAACTTACATAATATGTAATCTTAATTTGAACGCGTTTCCACGAACCATTAAAAGCTAGCCATTACGTTGTAAGTTGAAACAGACTTCTTTTAATTTACTCACACTTACCCATACGTATAATTGCGTTTTCGAGAAATCGTGGAGTGGACATCTGCTATTATTTATTTTTTCACTTCTATTCAATGTCTTCTTTTATCTTATACGGGCATGAATAGATGTTTTTGTGGGCGACTCAAAATGGTTTACTACTCTATAAATTAACTATTGACATTTAAAGGTTAGGACGTGTGGTAAGCATTGTTACTGTCATACGAAACTATTTAAAAATTACCTACCTGCTCAGATTTTCCGAACAAAGCCTTAGTAACATTTAATAAAAATCATAAAACTTTATTTCATAAGCATAATATAAGACCCAGTTCTTTATTAAAATCTTTGAGCGAGATCATAAAATATAGTGTGTGTCATAATAATTTTATTAATTTACATAATATAGTAAGTTTGGCCGTGAGCCAGTAGGGCTGGAACGAGGGCGCTAGCTAAGCTACTTCTCAGTACATACTGCTGTAATATTACTGTAATGTATGGCAGTGTTTTTTTTTTTTTTTTTTTTTTTTTTTTTTTTTTTTTTTTTTAAGTAGGCAGGTCGCTATAGCCCTGGCGTCACTGCGACCCATGAGGATCTATTGTGACTCCTTCGCACTAAAGAATCATCCCCAACCCAATACTGCTCATAAATTGAACGATATGGTTGGGGTTGGTGCCACGAATTTCCTCTGTGGATGAGTATTCGTGGCGACCAAGGTGCCTGTTCCTGCTCTGTACTAGAGCAGGACAGTCGAGGAGAAGGTGCATAGGTGTTTCATCCTCCTCCTCACAGAATCTGCAAGTCGCTATGCTACAAATACCCATTCTGTTTAGGTGTTTGTTGAGCTTGCAGTGCCCAGTTAGGCTTCTGGTAAGGATTCTTAATTGGTTCCTACCCAGGGTGAGCACTAATTCTGATAGTTTCTTGTTGAAGCCAGGAATTAGTGCCTTGGAGTGTTCAAGGCCAGGGGTCTCAGCCCATTGCTTCCTGCATAGTGTGTGGCCCCATTCCTTGAGCACTTGTTTTGTGGTACTGGGAGTTATACCACAGACAGGTTCTGGGCCATATATGAGACTCTCGGCCCCAAGCCTAGCCAGTTCGTCAGCGGTTTCGTTGCCGGGGACGTTACTGTGGCCCGGGACCCATACTAGGCGGATGCTGTTGTTCCTTCCCAGCATGTTTAACGTCTCAATGCATTCCAGAACTAATTTGGACGAGACTTCTACGGCAGTCAGTGCTTTAAGTGCAGCTTGACTATCGGAGAAGATAAACACGTTTTTATTAACTAGGGCCATCTCCAGGCTTTCTAGTGAACAACCGAGGATAGCGAAGACTTCAGCCTGAAACACGGTCGCAAACTCCCCCAAACAGGCGTATTTGCCTTTCGGTGGCCTGCCTCCGTAGAATCCGGCTCCCGCACGGTTGTCTTTCCTTGATCCATCCGTGAACCAAACTATGTCGCTAGGGCGGACATCGATTGGGATTTTTCTTTCCCAGTCCTCCCTGGAAGGTATAAAAACCTGATATTGCTTCGAAAAGCTATTCACCTTGATCATGGCATCTGATGGCATGGCCATGACAGGTGATTCACTGAGAGACTGTTCCAGCTGTCGAAATGGGGTGGAGGTCCAATTCGTCTTACCCGCCGTCCTGGCCCTGAGAGCCACCTTTCTGGCCTCCATCTGAACAAGCAGAGGAAGCGGAGTTAAGTTGATCAGGGCCTCGAGAGAAGCGGTGGGTGTTGACGAGAGTGCACCCGTGATTATAAGACATGCCAGTCTCTGTACGCTGTTTAAACTTTTATTACAGTATACTTGTTCAGCCTTTTTATGCCACACTACGCAGCCATATGTGGTAATCGGTCTCACTACGGCTGTATATAGCCATAGCATTGCCTTCGGCCGAATACCCCATTTAGAGCTGACAAGCTTCCAACAGGAACCCAGGGCACATCTAGCCTTTTTCGTAATGTACTCGATGTGCTTATTCCAAGTGAGTCCTTTGTCTAGGATTACTCCTAGATATTTGACATCACCCGCAAACTTAATAGTTTTCCCGAAGAGTATTGGGGGTCTTAGTCCCTCCAACTTCCTCTTTTTGGTGAAAGGTATCAAGACCGTCTTATCAGCGTTTACTGTTAGCTTGACCCTTTGGCACCAATCCTCGACTACTCTTAGTGCTGACTGCATCAACCCAGCGACCACCGATGCGCATTTTCCCACCACCATGATCGCCAGGTCGTCAGCGTACCCTTGAGCGTAGTAACCTAAGAGGTTCAGTTCCCTTAGTAGTTCATCCACTACCAGGGACCATTCCAGGGGTGACAGCACACCTCCTTGTGGGCAACCTTGTGTCAGCCTGATTTTGAGTGTCAGGTCCATGATAGTCGATGAGGCTACTCTGTTGTCGAGCGTGGCTTTGATCCATTTCCTAGTAGTTGGATCTATATTCTTTGAAGCCAGGCCATTTGTGATAGAGCTGGTTGAAGTGTTGTCGAATGCGCCTTCAATATCTAGGAAGACACACAACGCAATCTCTTTATCTTCAATTGCTCTATCAATCCGATCTACCAAGTCCATTAGGGCCGTCTCGGTAGATTTGCCTTTTTGGTAGGCATGTTGTCTTTCATGCAGCGGCATTTTAGTGAGATAGGTGTCCCTTATGTGTAGGTTGACCACCTTCTCCATTGTTTTAAGCATGAAAGAGGTGAGGCTAATTGGTCTGTACGATTTTGGTAGAGCTTTGTCCCTGTTCCCACTCTTGGGTATATAGGACACCCTTACCTTTGTCCATGCCAATGGGATGTAGCCCCACGCGAAACTTGCTCTGAATATTTTCAGTAGCAGAGGAAGGATAATATCCTTGCCCTGCTGTAAGAGGGCCGGAAATATATTATCCTCGCCGCCGGTCTTGTAAGGCTTGAAACTGTCAATTGCCCATGTGACTCGGTCAGGCTTAAAGATCACGGAAGCTCTTCTCCAATCGTCAACTGATGGTCTCGTTTTAACAATCGTGTGAGAGAAGGCTTCGTGATTTTCGAGATGGATACTATTGGGGAAGTGGACTTCGGCTAGTAATCTTAGCGTTTCTTCCGCCGTTTTAGTATAAGTACCATCTGGCCTCTTCAGAGTGCTGGGATGAGAGCTAGGGGCCTTAGATATGACTTTATATAGTCTGGAGGTTTGCGAGGTGTTATTCACTTCCTCACAGAACCTTGCCCAAGAGCGTCTTTTGGCCTTCCTTAGCTCCCTATTAAACGTCGTCAGGGCGGTTCTGTATGCGTCCCAGTTCCCGTCTCTTTTGGCTCTGTTAAAAAGAGCTCGGGTCTCTTTCCTGAGTTGCGCCAGAGTACCGTTCCACCAAGGTACGTTGCGTTTACTTGACGTTTTCTTAACAGGACAGCTTCTGAGGTAAGCATCATTCAAGCTATGCTCCAGCTCTCCCACCGTTAGTTCCAGTTGTTCTACGGTCTTGACAGCTTTGTTGACAGCTGCGAGGTTTATCTGTAATTCCTCTTTGAATACACTCCAGTTTGTGGCCTTTGGATTCCTATAAGTTACTTCTTTCCCAGGCATACTGTCATGTATATCAAACCTAATGTAACAATGATCGGACAGTGAGTTATCGTCCGATACATGCCAGTTACAGGCGCGATGTCGTATAGGGCCTGTACATACTGTTATGTCGAGGACCTCCTGTCTCAGTGGGTTAATAAACGTTGGTTTCGTACCCTGATTCAAAGTGTGGAGGTTATTAGTAAGTAAGAAGTCAAATAGTTTCTCACCTCTGGAGTTCACGCCGGTGCTGCCCCAACTTGTATGATGTGAGTTGCAATCACTTCCCAGGATAAGTTGGATGCGCTGATTCCCGACGTGGTCTATTACCGGTGATAGCTGCGTTGTGGGGTCCTGAGTGTCTCCTGGTAGATAAGCTGAGCAAACCATCAGTCTGCCTGCAATCCCGCCGGGCTCCTCAATATACGCAGCTACTGTGTCATCTGTACACAAGCAAGAGACACACAAAAATTTCATCCTCTTGCTGAAGAGGATGCAGGATCTGGGCCTCTGGCCATGCTGAAAATAGAGTACGTTACCTGCCAGTCCTAGGCCCATCACCGTGTTCCCGTTGACCCACGGTTCTTGGATTAAAGCAATATCGAGCGCCTCTCGGATGAACTTCTGACAGAGTACATCAGTGGCAGCCTTCGCGTGTCGTAAGTTGACTTGTATTACTTTAATCATTTTTTTTTTTTTGTGTAGTGTTGCTGTGGAGTGTAGCTGTAGAGTGTTAAAGTGAATCTATCTGGATGTGTATGTGTGTGTGTGTGTGTTTAGTCTGTGTGGTGCAGGTTGGGTAGTCGGAGCAGGGGGTTTCGCGCCACCTTGCGACTTGAGTGCTCCCGCGCTAATGAGGGCAGCTGTGCTGGCCTCCTCACAGCGCAGACGTCCCCAGAGCCGCCGCGTCCGCGTCCGCGTCCACCACGGGACTGTCCAGGCCTACCCCTACTCACAGTTGCCCCTTTCAGGGGAACTTGAGGTCTGGGATCGGCCTGAGCAGCCGGGCGTCCGCCTCCCCTGCTGGTGTGCACGTGTAAGTTTTGTGCTTGCACGTGTAGAGTTTCGGGCTGAGCAGTAACAGTGGCAGATGTTGTGCCGCTGCTGCCAGCTTGGGGCGGCGCCGTGCCTCTATAGCCTATTGGCTTTATAAGAGGTGCTGGCCGTCGTCCTTTATATGAGGTGTGGGGCTGGGAAGTTGAGCCCAGCTGAGGTGTTGCCGTCACTCCGTCAGACCCTACGGGGTCCGACGGGAGTGCCGGTTTTGGTCCCTTCAAGCGAAGCTGAACCCGGTTAAACCCGAAGTAAAGCTGAAAATCCCGCTCGGAAAGCAGCTTGACCGCAGATTCGTCGAAGGAAAAGGTAAAAGTTTGACCCTTTCCATCGGCTTTCCTGCTGACCACTTTCCAAAGCCGGATTCCCATACCTCCATTCTGCGAGGTCAGTCGCTTGATGATTCCTACCTCGTCCACCTCTAGGTCAGGAACCCACGCCGTAGCGTAACGGGGCTTGGGCAGCTCCGCCTCGTCAACGACGCGGAGGGCTGCTCCATCCCAGGGATGGATCATGTCGATCAGCCGTGCCAGCCACTGCTTAGAGGCAGCGTCGACGCAGGTGAAGACAAGTCCGCCCGATCTGTGGACGCATCCTATTAGCTTAGGTCCTTCTCCCTCCGGTTGGTCGTCGATGACTCGAAGAATGCATTTCTTCAAGCCCTCGGCGGCCTCCCGTGAGAGGGTCCCCCAGCATCGAGGATGCCCACACGAATTGCACTCGCCGCCTCACTGAAACTCGGCTTGGGCGCCTGAGCACTAGCGTGCTTGGCTGCCTTCGTCGGTCTTTCCTGTGAGTTGGCGGTGTCAGAGAGCTGCCGTTTGGAGCTCGAACGCTTCTCCAACTCCTCGGCATACTCAGGAAACTCACTGAGCGGTTTCTGACAAAGGGTCTTCGCCTCTTCGAGGCTCTTACCCCTCGCCATCCACCACTCAATGCGTCTCTTGGCTGCCCCACTGAGTTGTCTTCTCCTTCTCTTAGGGGCGTTAGCGGTAGCGCCAGCCCCAATATCAGAAGAAGAAGGTGCAGAAGCGCTAGATGGTAGAGGGTCGGAAGGGGTACCAGACACAGCAGTGTCCTCTGCCCCGACACTGTATGGCAGTGTAGCAAAAAGTTTAATGTTGCATAAAGCGATTCGGAACACTTTGACTTTGATATTTTTTTTACTTTAAATGTGATTAAACCACTGACTTTCTTTAATTAATTATATCTCCCTGCTTTAAATAACAACTCATATTTCGCAAAAAGAGACAAATTATTTAAATCCATCCAATCAAAAAGAATAAAGTAGGTTCTTAATTCAAAGTTGGTTCTTAATTTAAAATTTTATTGAGATCAACAAACTTAATAAAAAAAAGAACAAATCAAATTTTCCAGCCAGTATCAATAAAGTGTCATTTTAGAATTTATAACCTAAGTTTTGATGTTATCTATGGAATCGGTGGCATTGTTTACGTGTCCGCCTGTAACTGATATTTTTATAAACCCGCGGTAACCCGACACCACTTTAGTACGACGGTAGCGGGGCTCACATGATATTGTAACGACTAACGTATCAATTTGTTTTGACCGATTTAAATCTATTTACCTTTGTAAAAGAATAATGTCATTTATAAAGTTTTCGGAATATTTTAAATTGACTTTTTTCAGTGGCTTCAGCATTATATTTAATCCCTAAGAGGTTGGATTTTTGAAGATATTTTTCTTATTGGATGATGACATAGTAATAGTCCGTGTGTGAAATTTCAAGTTTCTAGCTCAAATATGTATCAGCTTTGTATATTAAGTAATAATAATATACCTACCCAGTAGTTACCTAAATCACCAGGCAAATTATACTTTTTATAAGCTAGCATAATGGGCTCTATGAACTAGAGTCTGCATCTTCCTTAGCCGAATAATAATTGTTTAATATTTTTTCGGCGGCGTTTCTTAAGAATTAATAATGTCATAGAACGATTTAGAATACAACCTGTTGATATAGCCTCAAGGCTGGCTCGAGCGCGTTAGACAAATGCCTGTCTAAAAACTAAACTCTAGACGCCTCCGGCAAATTCCTTTGAGGAGTCACAATAATGTTTTTATTTATTGGTTTTGATTTATTTCGTTTCTTAGATTAAATTAATGTTATTTTTAATCGATTGTGAGCTAGACTAAGTTTCGTTATGCAATTATTAAAATATCTGTTTATATGTAAAAGCATTTTCGTAGCTCCCGCGTAGACCCGCTACAAAAAAACTAAAAAGTTACTAAAACGTAGAGTAACCTAGTGACATGGTTTCTACAATAATATTACAATTGGTATCAATTTAATATATTACGTACCTATGCTATAAACAATACCTTTATTTTTGCAGTAGTTTCTAGTACTTACATGCTTATCTTAATTGCTGGTCTAAAACCTAAATTGTATCTAATTGGATGAAGTTGTATGACATCTTGATGTTAATTGCTTTCAATTATTTTCTTTTATGAAATTGTGCGGTCTATTATATAAGCGACGAGTTTCTGTACATGGTCATGGGTTATGCAGGCAAGAACTAGGTAGGTACATGAGCTTTAAAGTTATTTTTAATACGACAATAATTGCATGTTCATTGTAATACTAAGAGGTATCTTTAATGAAGGTTTTGTAGAAAGTATAAGTAGCTCTATAACGATTCTCAATCAAATAAGAAATGTTAGATTAAAATATGTAGTACAATTTAACAATTAGATAATTAATAATATTTTTAGACTGATAGAGATGGCAGCTATCGGCAACGCACTTGCAACTCTTCTGATGTTGTGAGTGTCCGTGGGAGGTGGTAGTTACTTTCCCTCAGGTGACCCGTTTGCTCGTTTGCCCCCTTAATGTTTAAAAAAAAGTTAAAGTTTGGTAGTTGGCTCTACTACTTAAAGCATGAGACGAGACGAAATAGTCAGTCAAAATCTAGGTCACCATCATATTAATGTGCCTCAATATTTCTTGCTATTATATTTGCTTATAACGATGTAACCAGTATAATTCACGGTTGATCAATTTAAATCACACACAGAAGTTAGGGTGTGTAATGATGATATGATTTTGAATATCGAAGACGATCCCCCATCAAACGCAGTGTCTAATATGCCGGATAAAATGACGCTTTCAAAATATTTAGCAAACAATACGGCCCTTCTGTAGGGCCTACTGTACCCCGCCCTGCGGTCGCCCTTTGTGCGCCCGTCGAGTGCAGCACTTACAGTGTTTATTGCATATGCAGTCATGCAAACTATGCAAGAGATGCACGTTTATGTGTACTTACTCTGTTTTTTTTTAAAGATAATATGTTGCTTTTTTCCTTGAGATAATATGTAGCTTCTTTAATTGGTAGAATTGTGTTTTTATTGAAAATTTTTGTAGTGCCTTCAGCCTTACAGATCAAAAAATGTCTCATGTGGGGAATAAAAAATGCAACCATGAAATTTTTATTTGCACACAATATATTATTATAGTTTAAAAGGCAGTTAATATCACCTATATTGAATAATTAATGCAATAAAGAAAACAAATATTTTAACACTGCATACTTGATAAATGAACGACGGGTTTTTTATTAGAGTCCTTTAATTAGCAAATATTTATATCCACATTTAGTACTAATTTAACCAACACCATGTATTTTATGGCTCAAAAACACATAAGTGATAGGCTCCATATGATAATGGTGTAACCCCATAGTTGGCGCAACAAAGGTGGTTTGCCATCTGCGTCGGATTGATAAATTGTATAAAAAATGTTGCCAACAATAAAAATACGAGAGGGGATCATCGGACCGGCATAACGGTGCGCTGTCAACACTTTTGCTGTGAAAATATTGAATATAATATTATGTCTATTGTAGCTTCCTCTAATATTCTGATAGAGAAGCATATCATACGACTTTATAAGTATGTATTATCATTTTGATATCATAATTTAGAACTACAGAAATAGAAAACATGGTAAGTAAGTACCTAAGTCCTAACTTGTTGGTACCATGAATTCTCATGTCACCATAATAGTTAATATTATGATATATGTACATTCATTAAATTTATTTATCTATCGAGACGCTAGGTATATTAAAAAGTCTAAAAAATAT
Organism: Polyommatus icarus; assembly: GCA_937595015.1. Taxonomy (NCBI): domain Eukaryota; kingdom Metazoa; phylum Arthropoda; class Insecta; order Lepidoptera; family Lycaenidae; genus Polyommatus; species Polyommatus icarus. Next base: position 12,785,976 of record OW569328.1, on the reverse strand, counting down.
GGTTATATTTTGTTTAAAATATTTTCATATACATAATCATTTCTGCGTATTAACCCATCAACCCTAATAAGGACACCGGTGACCGCGACAACAATAGCAATATACATAATCATTCCGATGCAAGTAAACATAACATTATTAAGTATTTTTGGTTACAAAAACTAAAATGTACGAAAATTGCAATTATTATACGTACCTACGTCACTTTACGCTCAGCTGAGCATATTTTATGTACTGACAACTATTCAAAAATCTTAATTTCGTTAATTAATTACGATTTACGGTATTGTCTTGTTTTGTTCATGCTCTTGTGCCGAGGAAAATATTATTATATTTATTAAATATTGTTCGAGACGTTTTATTTATAATTTCGATCTGTCCGTCTGTCCTCTTAAAAGTCGTGTTCTGAGTCTTGACTCCTGAATTGCTCCAGGTTATTTCTTTATATTGTTATTAGTAGATATAGGTACTGATATGTACTAATATGTATTCTGTGGTACTGTGTCGGAACTCGGATCACGTACAGTGCCAAATTCCTGAATCGCGCTACTAAAGTTCCCTTAGTTCATTTCATACCAGCCCACTACTGGCTCCGCTCTTACTCCATAGCACAAATGAGCCACTCTTATTACAAGGGCGTGGCCAGCCAGCCGGGCTATACTTATATAGACACCAGGGTGATACCAGGCGATCACTCGCCACCCTACATGTTGCCATAGACAATACTCGCTAAGCGGTTTAAGTTTTTATCTTCTTTGTCGCCATCCCCTTCGGAACACGATGACATTGATCGCACGGTCCAATTGCTGTGAAAAGCGTTTGAAGAGCCATTAAAGAAATAAGTTCATACAAACTTTTTGCAGAGGTATAGACAAATTCATCTATACTCTATGTAATTAGAGGGTGATAGTATCGCCTTAATATTTATTTTTGAATTTTATAGGTTTCTTTGGGTTTTTTTCCATAAAAAAAGTCTTGGCAGATTACAAGCAAATTGTGTAAAACTTTTATCCATGGCGTTATTATTATTTCTTAAGATTTTGTTTTAATTTCAACTATGTTGAAATTAAAACAAAATCTCGGATGACAGTACAGGTGATGCTGTATATACCGGCTCCCCCAATATTTCTCGGCAAAATGTCACTGAGAGTCGAAACGAACTTGTGTCTAAGGTGGAGAATTCATTGGAGAAGGTCTCTGAATGGGGTAGACGTAACTTGGTCCAATTCAACCCCGCCAAGACACATGTCTGCGCGTTCACCACTAAAAAGTCACCAATGGTCGTATATCCTCGCTTCGAGGGCACATCTTTAACCATCTCTCCTAGCATTGAGATACTTGGCGTCAACATATCGAGCGAAGTTCAGTTCCGATATCATCTAGAGGGTAAGGCCAAATTAGCCTCGAAGAAGCTTGGTGTTCTTAACAGAGCGAGACAGTACTTCAGTCCGGACCAACGCCTACAACTCTACAAGGCGCAAGTTCGGCCTCATATGGAATACTGTTCTCATCTCTGGGCAGGGGCGCCAAAATACCAACTGCTCCCTCTGGATCGTATCCAACGAAGGGCCGCTCGAATTGTTGATTGCCATAGTGTTTCAAACAGCTTGGACCCCTTGGAATTAAGCCGAGATGTAGCTTCGCTCTGCATCCTCTATCGGTTGTATCACGGGGAGTGCTCTGAGGAATTGTTCGGAATCATACCACCTGCAACTTTTCGCCATCGTCCCACGCGAAAAACATACCATCCTCATCACCTTGATGAGTGGCAGTCTTCCACAGTGCGTTTCTCGCGTAACTTTCTACCGCGCACTGTAAAACTCTGGAACGAACTGTCACCAGCAGTATTTCCGGACCTATACGACCTGCAAACCTTCAAGAAAAGAGCGTATTCCCTCTTAAAAGGCCGGCAACGCTCCTGCAGCTCTTCTGATGTTGCAAATGTCATGGGCGACGGTAGTTGCTTACCATCAGGTGACCCGTTTGCTCGTTTGCCCCCTTATTTAATAAAAAAAAAAAAAAAACTAATAATTATTGTCCTTCCACTCGTCAATTTTATCAGAACTAGATCTTTGCATTCCTTCGCACACAAGTCGATTCCTTAATTTTTTGTTAATTATGGTAAGTATTATTATATTTATAACTGAAACATCTTACAAGTTAAAGACGGGTACCAAATTTGAACCTCCAATAGCAGCACGGGTACATTACATTTCGCAGCATAAAATTTCCATTGTCGCTTTACCAGTTACCACTACTATTTAAAGGACGTGTCTCTCCCGATTTTGGCACCTGATTTGAAAAACCTAACCCGAAATAAAAGCGGTTCTCGATTCCAGCAGACAATACCTCGGACCGCGGGCAAAAACTGCCCGATCCCATATCAAAGCAATTAGCTAATTATGAAATTATATGAGGGAGCGGTCGCCGTAAGTCAGCATATTGTACTTGTTTATGGGAAGTTCTTGTGAATTGCGGTCATGAAAAATACATCTCCCGTCATCTATATCAGGAGATATCGAGTGTTTTTGCCGGTGCTTACCCGCTGTACTGTTACCACCCGCATTGACCATGAATAATGAATATAGTCCGACGATATTTTTATCAGTGTTATTATTATTTTTTTAATTTTAATTGTTTTACTAGACGCGACTTCGTTTCGTACCTATAAATTCTTTTCTCAAAGAATCTTTATATTATCTACTTACAAAATTGTATCAAAATCAGTTCAGACGAACGAAAATACGGAAAGTTCTTTCGCATTCACAATAATATTATTATGTAAGTATGTATTTTTTTTTAATTGTTTTATTCACGGCAAGTTTGATATTACCTTGCTAAAAGCTTTCTTATGCTAAGTACTGACATACGGTTTTGCTCGATAGTTTTACTCCAAATCAAGCAATAACCACCGTGTGGACCGCCAAAACTGACAGCTCGAAGGCTCGCTTCGAGCCGGCTCGATGGAATTAAATATGTCAAATATGTCATTTCCTTCGATTTGGAGTAAAACTATCGAGCAAAACCGTATGTGAGTACTTAGCATTAAGCATATTGAAGTAAACTTTTTGCGAATTTCACTTTTTTACTTTTACAAAAAGGCGTTATAAAACCATCCATTAAACTCAGTTTTGGTCGAATGCCCATATAAATTAACATAGACGGGCAAACAAACTGTCATTCCTTAGATCATAATCGTAGTCGTCATTATCACGTTATGGTTCCGTAAAATGCTATAATGCTCACATTTTATGATTTAATTTATTGCATCGAACTCATTATTTTTATATTAATTAGTCTTTACCCTTGTTCGAAACCATATTTTGTTTTCTTTTTTACAAAAGTATCATTGAAAATTACATAGATATAGTTTATAATTGTTATAGATGCTACAGTCAAAACTCTTAACCAGTCAAAAGTACTATTGACTAGCAAAATCATTCAAAACTACTTTTGACCGTATGCTTTAGTCAATATTAATTGTGACTAAAATAACAGTTAAAAGTACTTTTGCCCAATGAAGTTGGTTAAAAGTACTTTTGACTAAGTGATTCAGTCAAAAGCGGTTTTGACTGGTTGTATCAGTCAAAACTCCTAAAAAGCGAGAAAAAGCGGAGAGTGGATTCGATTTTAGTCGGAAACCGTGGCACCGTTTTTTCTTAAGACAGTTTTAGAGTCCCGTACCCAAAGGGTATTAACGGGGCCCTATTACCCTAAGACTTCGATCTCTGTCTGTTCGTCTGACTGTCTCCAGGCTGTTTCTATGGAACCACTATAGATAGATTTCTGAAGTTTTTATAGTTTGTGTATGTCTATTGTCGCTATAACAACAGATACTAGCAACAAAATAAATCAAATATTTAAGGGGGCTCTCATACAATACAACAAATGTATTGTTTTGCTATTTTTCGAGGCGCTCGAGTGAACTCTCTCTTGAAGGATCTAGAGGCAAGGATTGGAAGTCAGCAGAAGGTCTAACAGGGAAAGATTCTGACTGTCCACATCTGGAATTCGCGCATGCGTAGCAACCAGTCGTGTTAGGTCGTTTGCAAGGGCAAAATCGCAGACAGATCTCCCCACATTATCAGTTTTACTGGAATTGAGCCAGTCGGCGTTTTGGGCGTTAAAGTCGCCAAGTAGTATCTCTGTGAATGGGATCTGCTGCTGCACTCAATCCGAAGCAGCTTGCGGGTATTTAAAGAGTCGATCTGTCTCAGGGTCACCACTATGGGACCTATAGAGGCACGCACAGACGCGAGGGTGTTGGTCGCAATGAATGCAACATTATGATGTTGAGAGGTCCCTGATTTCAGGATTGCTGAAGAGGCAAGAGCTGATATCATCTCTGATATACACACACACACTCTAGCTTTGGACAGAAAGAAGTTCTCGATATCTGCGTCTCGGTTATAAAGAGCTAAGCCGGCTTTGCCGTCTCAAGGTGGTAATGGACGGGATAAAGGTAGGAGTGCGTAATCTTCTGGTATTACAGAAGTCCATGTTTACGCAGTTGAAAACTAAATTCTTCTTTTTTCCTGGGGTCACAAATTGGTTTTCAACTGCGGCATTCCTGGAGGGTAGGGGATTGGGCCACCGGTAAACTCACTCACTCGGCGAAACATAGCGCAAGCGCTGTTTCACGCCGGTTTTCTGTAAGTCCATGGTATTTCTCCGGCCAAGCCGGCCCATTCGTGCCAAACCGTGGCTCTTCCACGGAACAATTTTGGAATAAAACGGTTGTTCATATTTTTTTCTCACGAAGCAATTTACAAAAGGCGTTAAGTTCTAAGCTACTTAATAATGCTAATACTTAAGAATAGGACATGTCATAGTAAGCCACACAGAAAATATATGTTACGCCGAGAACTTTGCAAACAGCCCTCGTAAGAATGAAATGACAAAAAGTACACTAATGTTACAAATAGTGCTATTGACTAATGATTTATTGCAGTTAAAACTACTTTTGACTAAGAGCGTCAGTCAAAAGTACTTTTAACCGCAAATTTTCAGTTAAAAGTACTAATAACCAATAATATTCAGTCAAAATTACTTTTGACCAACATATTTAGTCAAAAGTAGTTTTGACTGATTTTGTTAGTCAATAGTACTTTTGACTGGTTAAGAGTTTTGACTGTAACATAGATAATATAATTATTATAGCTGTTTATTAAAACTTGTATAAATGAAGTTGACGTATGTTACGTAGGTACATAATATTATACTTAAATAACTAATGGGAAACCAAGAATGATACTTATTATAATATTAATTGCTTTTATGATAATTGAAGAAAAAGTTAAGGTATCTTGTCTAGTAAACCTTTGTCTTTACTTTTAATTTAACTTACATATAAAGATTAAAATTAATAGAGGGAAAATAGAAAATATACTTTTTCCAGTAAGTACAAAGTTATAATAATTCAGTAAATATATCTTGGTATTCAGAACAAAATTCAATCAAATAGGTACTGTTTAAAACTAGCTTTTAATTGAAAAGCTCAATTTACTAAATTTGCTACGTAGGTAGAAAATTTGTACAAGTACTATCAGAGAAGTTGATTCCTAGGCAGATGGGGGACCTAAGTTATTTGGTCGCGTTACCTCAAACCCATCCGACCGATCACAGCTAACATTGAATTGACATAAGCCGACCAAACGACGTAGATCCGTCAACTGACTAGGAATCAATTTCCTCAATGGTATCTACGATCTCGTTGTGTAGCGGCCGAACCGAACTCGATCACATGGAGCGTTTATCTTTATTCACAGACTGTATACGAAGCGACAATGTCTTCCAAGTGCCACAGCCCACAAAATAAATCAGCATATTCTAATAAGTAATGTAAAATCTAAAATGTTTAAAAAAAATAAAAATATAACATTCAAGCCATGTAAGGATATAAAATAAGTCTAATAGTAATTGGCTGTAACCCAAATGTAAAACGGACAAAAAACGAAACTATAATGTTCACCGAATATGGCGCTGGCAACTACACCCGCCGTATACAAGTTTACTAACATGGAGGACATTATCCAGCTAATAAATCTGCCAACGAAATAATAAGCTACAACTGAACTCCAAATAAAATATGTTCGTACATATTGCCTATTAAAAATATTGTGTTCTATCGTCAAAGTTACGTTGATTAAGCATGGCTGAAACTCGCTTAACAGAGCCGTTAAATCGTGCAAGTCGATTCATGTAGGTATAGTTCGTCAAGAAAGTGAAGAAATTAAAAAGTGGCAACATCGTAGTGTCATCCCCTTTTTAGGGTTCCGTACCCAATAGTAAAAACGGGACCCTATTCATGAGACTTCGATGTCTGTCTGTCCGTCTGTCTGTCTCCAGGCTGTATCTCAAGAACGGCTATAGCTAGAGTTCTGAAATTTTCACAGATTGTGTATTTCCGGTGCCGCTATAACAACAAATACTTAAATAAAAATAAAATTTATATTTAAGGGGGGCTCCCATACAACAAACATGATTTTTTTGGCCTTTTTTTGCTCGTAATCAATAATGATAAGAGGTAGGCACTTGAAACTTTTATAAAGGCCTTAAATATAATTATACTTTAATAATTAATAATAATATTTAAATAAAATAAAAATTAAGGGGGGCTCCCATACAAAAAACACAATTTTTGGCCTATTTTTGCTCTATAACGGTACGGAACCCTTCGTGCGCGAGTCCGACTCGCACTTGGCCGATTATTTCTTAGATTGATTTGAAAGGGATGACACTACGATGTTGCCACTTTTTAATTTCTTCACTTTCTTGACGGACTACATAATATATACTTTCAGGTGAGTAAAGAATAACTATGTACTAAAATGTGATAGTAATATTATGTAATCAGTTATTATAGCGATATTAACTCATTAAATAGTAGTCCATCTTTATAGGATCTCCTACAGCTAGGAAAAATACACTGATACGTACTTTAGTCGATAGCTTGCGTAAAATTTTAAGTCGTTGCTAATAAAAACATACACTTCATGTGGCGTAAAAAAATAAAGTGACATAAATAGCGGGAAACAGTACACTCACACGACAATGGCGCACCCTTCGCCCCCGCTTATAGTTTACTGCTTCGTATTTACTAGATAAGTGTTTTGTGCTCCACACATATAAATAAAAACTGTTCAATGCTTTTACAGTACCCGGCGATAAATATTGCACATCGACCTTTGGAAAGTGACAGTCGGCTAATTTCGGTTTTGTAGAGCGTTATCTCTTACGCACGAAATACAAAAAGTCCGGTATATATTAGGAGCTGTTAAAAAAAAACTATAATTATTATGGTTTGCTTCTTTTGAAAATTTTATTATTCTTTGTATAAAATACACCAAGTTTTCTTTAAATTATGGATTTAGGTTCAGGTAAAATAAAATAAAAAGCGTGTTCAAATTATGTTTACGTATATTTTAATTTTTTTGGAAAATTACAGCTGTAGCAAATTTAGGGGTGTTAACAACTCTAGATATATATTTTGTCCTGGACGCGACTGCACTCCATTGAATTTGGACAACGACTGACATAATGTCAAATAGGTGTGTGCTACAAAGATAACGCTCTATGAAACCGAAATTAGCCGATTGTCTCTTTCCAAAGGTCGATGTGCAATATTTATTGCCGGGTACTGTACTCTTTCAAATTGTAATATTTGATTTCTCTTTTTACAATGAAATGAACAGTTTACTATTTTTATAAGTGTCTTATGAAAGTTTTAGTACAAGCCTTTTTATGCCTGGTTTGTAAGGCTTTCTTGTCAAGAAAACTCTATTAGCGGCTTATAATACTTTTGATTGAACAACCCCAACACATGGCGAATGCCATACATAAACTATAGTTTAAAACCTCGGAAGCACACTTGAATGATTTCTACCTAGTAATTTTGCAGATTTAAATGTGTATGTCAATGTACCGCTTAAGTTATCTAAAACTTTGATTCCGTGATCTAAATACAAGTATATTCCGCCTTCATTCTATCTATAGAATCAAACGTTTCACGAATCTCAAGCTCGTCCAAAAAAACCTTCCATTGTTCACGCTTGTAGAAATGTTGTAAACGTATTCCAGAAACATAGATTCCTCGTTAAACGAAGCTATCAGCCGGTTTCAAGGCGAGAAAAACCTCCCCTTTGTGGAGTGCGCGAATTCCTCGGAGTTGTCGGCGGTTTGGTGGGTCTCACTGCATCATTCATACGTTTTTTCTTTGACACCTTGTTCCTATTAATATGTATGGACGAATTCTCAGATGCGCAATCTATGAGGTCCACCTGCGCGACCACAAAAACTTTCAGACGAGACGTGAGACCAAAAATCTGGATAAAAAAATCGCAATTCGTCACTGCTTATTGCGTAAGTCTATAGGTATTCCTTTGAATCATAGCTTAAAGAAACATTTGATCCACATTCCACAAAATGCGGGATCTGCTGACCTACAAGACTTATGTTGAAATAACACACCTAACTTTGTATTCAAATAAATCTAATACGATACCGAAATTATAAACCATGTAGACAAAACATAAATTCTCAATTCCACGGTTTCTTAATTAACCGTAAAAAATGCGCGGGTATTTGTAAAATGGACGTCGGGAATGCCAAAGAAAATGAAAAAAAAAAAACAAAATATCGTTTGGACATATTGGTTTGTCCCAAGTTGGCCGGGGGCTGAAATCTGATGCGTGGGTGTTGAGAGGACACACAATCATATAATTTATGCTCGTTTAATTTACGACACAGACAATATGACAAAATAATAAAATTTATGTATATCCAAATATTAAGTTCGTAATGATGTTTTAATCAATGTCATATTGATCTTGTTTTTGCTGCTTAAAGCTTACCTAACCAGCAATAATTAGTGCCTTTGTACGTCACTCTGTAGGTCTATACAAAATAAGTTTTTCAATATGTAACAACAAATTAAAGTGCTGTGTAATTTGTTGTCACTTAATTAAAAACTTATTTTGTATAACCCTAAAGAAGTAGACGTCTCTCTCAGGCTATACAATAAAGGTATTTACTGGTTTCAAAATTGATTACCTACTGAAATAATTATACTAATGGTAAATAAAATTTCGATAAAGGTATGAATTTATTTAAGGAATATTGACATCTACTCACAAACTATCCTATGCATATATAAATAGGCAAGGATGAAGTTCAAATTATACGAGATATTGATCTATTACGAGACTAACGTACACTCCCAGGCATAAAAAGTAAAAACATAAAAATTTCATTCCATACAAAGTTAACATGGTGGTCACGTGATTCTCGATGTTAATTCCGTAAGTATAGTAGCTCATATAAGTTTTTCTAGACAACGACTTATTAGTAGCTATAGCCTGATAATATGCTGATACCTATTAAGGTTCGTCGTACTTTTGTTGTAGCAAGGATTATAGAAAGAAGATGGCGCAATAGTGACAGATCTTAACAGTTTTACTTACCTTGAAATCGACTTAAACGTAAGTATAAGTTTAGACATATTTCTCTGCCAGATAATTTTCATTAGATTTTCGTAGTACACGAACCACGCGTCAACTCAGTAACGACTAACGAAACATTGACATATCAAAAACATGTAATTAAAGACCCATCGTATTTGACGGGAAGGAATTCCCAGTATGTCACGTCCTAATAGTTTTAGTTTTAAAAATAACTAAAATAAAACATAGTTTGTACATTTCTGTCATTTTTTTATCGCGCGGGGCAGCCTTGATGCCGGTTTGGGCTGTCAAAAGCTGACGGACGGATTGACGAGCGAACCCGCGTGGTTTTGTGTTTATTTTTGTGCTCGCAGGTGTATCGCACCGCATTATTCATACAGTGGGAACCGATTTCGCTAATTTAGAACATCCCTGTGAAATATGGCTTGGTGTTATCAGTTTTTATGCCACTTTATTGCAATTAATTCTTCGATCGGAGATTCTTGGAAATGCTATTGTATTCTATTGTTGTCGCGATCACCGGTGCTCGTATGGGGCTTGATAGGTTAAATATGCCCGATTATTGTGCTAACGGCAATATTATCGACATATTTTTGGTAAGCATTAAAGCATTATTTTTCTTAGTAAAATTGTATATGGCTAAATGTTGCTCGTAACTTCACCTGCACAGGAACCGTACATTTTTCTTTGATTAATAATCTAGGGTCCGATACTCTAAATCAAAGTATCTTCAATCTTCATACATTTTAAAGTATGGATTAAACAAAATATTTCGTGACATGTAATAATATGTCTTATGTTTTCACTTGTATATTTGATATATTTACTCTAAAGTCTAACCTGAAGAAAACCAACTCAACAGAACACTGTAAACCACAATAAAAATATATTCAACAGACGCTAAATAAACATAATTCTTTGACATAAAAACTGCAACGTTGTGAGGACTTGTGTAAAAATAAAACTACACGGATGTCCTCTATTTGTGAGTGAATAGAAATATCTGTTGGACACTCAGCAGATAGTTATCAGAGCAAGATGGATGATGTTTCTGTTTCAGCCAGAACAATGGTACTGGCAGTTCAATTTACTTCCCACTGCTGAATAGGGCTGGCAACATTTTAGTACATCTCTTGTTGACATTTTCTGTACGTCAACAAGTCATATTTTACTGAAAAGACCAACTTAAAACAAAAACTGTACAATTTATTAACATTTTTACATGACCTTTTTTAAAACCCAAGCTGTTGTCCCCAAATGAAAAAGTGCTGAGATTTTTTTCGTACTAAAAATGAAGCAAGCTATCAGCTTAAATATGTCAAAGTTCACTAGGTACCATCGAGGAAATTGATTCCTAGGCAGTTGACAGACCAACGTCATTTGGTCGTATCATGTCAATTTAATGTTAATAATTATTGTGATCTGTCGGCTGAGTTTGACGTAACGCGACCAAACTACGTCCCCCATCTGCCTAGGAATCAACTTCTCTGATAAGTGATAGTACATGGCTATTTTTCGGCTCTTGCTTGCTGTTGATAAAATAACTAGACTCGTACTAACTAACTCGTACTAAACAGAAACAGATAGACCCAAAACTTCAGCTAGTTTCAACGTGATTTATACCATAATATCATACTAACTAATTATAAATACGAAATTGTGTCTATCTTTTACGCCGAAAAAGCAGAACTGATTTTGCTAGGTATGGAGATACTTTGAGTCCCGGGACATAAGATACTTTTTAACCCGGGAAATGTACGGTTTCTGTGCGATAAACGAATTTTGGCGCAACAAAGTTGCAGGCGTACTAGTACAGTATAATGGAATGCAATTTGTAACTAATTGGTAAGTTGAGACCCGAGCATGTTTAAACTTTAATCGTTGGTTAATTTAATCTCGATAGCCGCTTGTGACTAGCCGTTAGACACTAGCCGGCTAATGAGAATCCGATGACTGGCTGTTCGTACTCATATCTGACCTACATGTTACACTTAATAGAACATTGTCTATGAAATATTTTCTGTGTGATGGGTATTGAACTTTGGAATTGTGTATGACTATGTGTACATATATGGTAAAATTTTGATATAAATATATCATGCTAAATGCAGTAAAAGATACTTATTTTCAATGCCTATAAAAACCTAAAGCGCTAAACTCACTTGGCCAGCTTGGTCACTGTCGAATGTACGTTATCTCCTTTCATACTTTATCAAAGCGCACGGAGTGCGCGGCCAAGTTCCAGCAGGCCGCGCACATGCCGTGCACTGTTTACACGAACCGTTTCGACGCACTTTTGACCCCCCTGTAGCTCAGTGCCTATTGCGAGTACAAAGATAAAATTATACCTACGTAATTATATACTAGTACTTACGCAGTATACCAAATTTCATAGATATAGTTTCGGTAGATCCTGAAATATCTCCCTGTGAAAATAGCTAATTTTGGCACTGACTCACTCACTCATCACTCATTCACTCACTCACTCACTGACCGGTAATCAAAACCTCTAGGCCACTTCCAATTGTCCTAGCGCTATGAAATTTGGCGCACAGGTCGTGTGTTATATGTAGATTAACAAAAAATTGAGAAATTTAAGAAATCGGTCAAGTGTGAGTCGGTTCACCTACAAACCTGAGAGGCCACTTCCGATTGTCCTAGCGTTATGAAATTTGGCACACAGGTCGTGTGTTATAAGTAGATAAGTAGATTAACAAAAAATTGAGAAATTTAAGAAATCGGTCAAGCGTGAGTCAGTTCACCTACAAACCTTAGAGGCCACTTCCGATTGTCCTAGCATTATGAACTTTGGCACGCAGGTCGTGTGTTATAAGTAGATTAAAAAATTTGAGAAATTTGAGAAATCGGTTCCAGCAGGCCGCGCACATGCCGTGCACTATTTACACGAACCGTTTCGACGCACTTTTGACCCCCCTGTAGCTCAGTGCCTATTGCGAGTACAAAGATAAAATTATACCTACGTAATTATAATTATATACTAGTACTTACGCAGTATACCAAATTTCATAGATATAGCTTCGATAGATCCTGAAATATCTCCCTGTGAAAATAGCTAATTTTGACACTGACTCACTCACTCATTCACTCATTCACTCACTCACTCACTGACCGGTAATCAAAACCTCTAGGCCACTTCCAATTGTCCTAGCGCTATGAAATTTGGCACACAGGTCGTGTGTTATATGTAGATTAACAAAAAATTGAGAAATTTAAGAAATCGGTCAAGCGTGAGTCGGTTCACCTACAAACCTGAGAGGCCACTTCCGATTGTCCTAGCGTTATGAAATTTGGCACACAGGTCGTGTGTTATAAGTAGATAAGTAGATTAACAAAAAATTGAGAAATTTAAGAAATCGGTCAAGCGTGAGTCGGTTCACCTACAAACCTTAGAGGCCACTTCCGATTGTCCTAGCATTATGAACTTTGGCACGCAGGTCGTGTGTTATAAGTAGATTAAAAAAATTTGAGAAATTTGAGAAATCGGTCAAGCGTGAATCGCTTCATCTACGAATTTTAGATACCACTTCCAATTTTCCTAAGGTAATGAAATTTGACACTCAGGTCGTGTGTTATAATATGTAGATTAATAAAAAAATTAAGAAGAAATCGGTCAAGCGTGAATCGGCTCCTCTACGAACTATAGGTAAAAATTCTTATACGCCAGTGATACAACGAGAATTGGTTTAAAATATTGTCATCATGTATAATGCATACCGTATAGCTTATTAATACTTCGATTGCGGATTCTTGGAAATCTATTGTTTACGCGGTCAAATTCGACCGCTTGGGAGTTGATATAGGTTAAATAAATACTGTTTACTTGAAAATTTCGCTTCTATTGATAGTTTACAACTAGCGCCATATATCGAAGGTATTGTTTAAGTCGGGTGTGGCACAAGAAGAAAAGAGAAAATAGGTATAATTTCTTGAAAAAAAGGACTGAAATCCCACCAAAAACATACCTGTTAAAATGGGGCCAAGTTCCTATCAGCAAATTTTTGGTCTAAAAAAAGAGTTGAAATCCAATCCAATGCCAAGTTTAGATGCACTTCATCGATTGTTATCATTTTCATCAACAGCCTGATCCATAATACTTCTAAATTTGAACTTGGCAGGTTTTCGTGCTTTACGTAACTCTGGATTAATTGTAAAATAAGATAATATAATTAAATTAACCTGACCTACATGTCACACTTAATAGAACATTGTCTATGAAATATTTTCTGTGTGATGGGTATTGAACTTTGGAATTGTGTATGACTATGTGTACATATATGGTAAAATTTTGATATAAATATATCATGCTAAATGCAGTAAAAGATACTTATTTTCAATGCCTATAAAAACCTAAAGCGCTAAACTCACTTGGCCAGCTTGGTCACTGTCGAATGTACGTTATCTCTTTTCATACTTTATATACTATTATAACATTAGTATTATAAAAGAGGATAATGATAACAACATAAAATACTTGGCACAAGCAAGCCTAAATAACATAAAATAATAAAATTATGTAAAAAACTTTGATCTCTATTCTTGATCATAATATAATGTCGCCTTTTAAGCCTAGTCAAAATACATATTAATACTGTATTCATCTTGACACAGCATTAATGAAACGTTATTTAAATCATTCACTAGTTCACAATAGTTTAGTCCTTCCAATAACTATCGGCCATTGACGCTATAGACTCGACGTTGTTCCAAGAAAACCGATTTTCTCGCATTTAAAATCGAATACATAATGATTTATGATCGTCCTTTATCCCCGACGTATTTCGAATTAGAAAGATATATTAATATCTTCATTTTTTCCACGCGAACAAAAAGTATCGGGCGCCCAACGAGCGTGTGACAAGGTGGTTTATGCTGTTATGAGCGGGCCGAATGTTCCAATACTCGATAAATATCTGCCAACTCATACAAAAGCATCCCAATAAAAATATAATGGCCGATGTGCCGCGTCATAGCACGCATATGAAACTAATTAAATGCTGCACATTTTGTGGCTGTTTTAATGTAGGTAATAGTGAGGTATTAGAGCCCCCGCAGACTACAGACTTTTAGTCGGCCGAAATGAAATTGGGGTTACAGTACATTCTTATTCGCCGATACAAAATATATATTGTTAAGTGTGTGCACCTTCATACATCTTCGTACTATCGACCGACAAAAAATCTGCAGTCTGCGGGGGCTCTTAGTAGTAGAATACCGATTTGGTTGCTGTGTTGTTGATTTTTACTATGGTAGAAGAAATATCAAAGTGTTCAATATAAATATATGTATATTTATGAACAAATCAAGGTCGAATAGTTACGATAGATCCCACACTTAAAAAATCTATGGACGCTTCACACCACGTCAGTCTGGCCCCGTGCTAAGTACCTGAAGGACTTGTGTTACGGGTATCAGACAACGGAAATATTTTTAATACTTTTATACTATACATACATTTAAAATTTTTATTATATCATACACATATTTAGTACACATCCATGACCCAGGAACATTGAAAAACTTTTTTGTTCCGTCGGCGGGATTCGAACCCGCGACCCCCGGCTTGAGCTGCCACACACTTTTAACCATTGAGCCACAGAGGTCGTCAGACACTTAAGAAGCTTGATTTCCGTAACAGTTTTAATATTAGTTTTATTCTCATTTTAATTATGCATAATATAATAATAATTTATTTTATAATCGTATGCCATTTTGTTAGTTTTAATTAGAAACGTGTAACTGCACACATAAACGGCAATAAACATAAGGTTTTAGTGTTCTGTATTGTAACTTGTGTGTTAACGGAATTTCATTAAAACTAATGTTCGCAATAATTCATAATACCTAATTAATTTTCATCCTTGAGGTTTGTTATGAACCCCCGTTTCTTTGCTATTTGTACAAAGTACACTTAATAAGTAATAATTTGAATATAAATTATGCAAAATAATATTTTTGTGTTAACTAGTAATTTTCCACGTTTATTCTGTTGCAAATTTGATGCTAGTTGGTTAAAACTTATTTAAATGAGTTTTTAAGATTTTTCGTAACTAACTCTTATTGTGCATGTAAAAGATAAGTATTACCTATTGCTTCAAAATCTTTAAAGTACAATAATAATTACACTACCAAACTTCTCGTGGACTTTTCCAATTATATTTTAATTACAGCTTAAAATTTCGCAACAAAACGTTTTTCATATCCCATAATCCATTTATTATTTATCGTTACGTTCTATTTTCTAATCCATCTTTTCTAAATAGCTGAAACTCGATCTGTCTTAACCTGTAGTAGTTTCAGTAAACACACGTCACATCACGGGAGTAAAGGTCTTAGATTTCAAACCATTTCCAAATCCTTGTTTTTACAACGAAGCGCTTAAGTACAGTAACTCTATACTGAGGCAATCTGCCAACTACTGTTTTAAATGCTTTTTCCAAGAATTGGTAAATTTAGATTAAAATTAAATGTTTTAGATTAAAAGCTTTCTATATTTTTATGCTTCAGTTTCTCTCGTTTAGGTTTTATGAAAACACTAGCTGTTGCCCGCGACTTCGTCTGCGTTAACATAGTATACCTATTTAGACTTTCATTTAAATTTTCAACCCCTATTTCACCCCCTTGGGGGTAGAATTTTTAAAAACGCTTAAACACTTATCCAATCATTTTTAATCAGCAGCCCAAACATAAAATTTCATGTTTCTAACTCAAGAAATAACGGAATTCCATTAAAACTTTCAACCCCAATTTCACCCCCTTGGGGGTAGAATTTTCAAAAACGTTTAAATACGTATCCATTCATTTTTAATCAGTAACCCAAAAATAAAGTTTCATGTTCCTAACTTAAGAAATGACGGACTTTCATTCAGACTTTCAACCCCTATTCACCCCCTTCGGGGTAAAATTTTCAAAATTCCTTCCTTAGTGGGTGTCTACTCAATAAAACAACCCAACTTACCAAATTTCGTGGCTGTAACTTAAATAGTTTTTGCTCAGCGTTGATAAATCAGTCAGTCAGTCAGGACATGTAATTTTATAAGTATAGATAAGGTACGTTATGCGACGAACATGCGAATAACTAAACTTAATACCTACTTAATGTCCTACACAAAATAAAGATTCCAAAGTCCAGACATAAACAGTCAATACGCCAGCCATTCGGATGTGAGAGATGTTATCGGAAATCAAACGAAAATAAAGTAATAACAGTGTGCAATCAGATTTCGCAGTACTCGGAACCGAATAAAAGCAAACGCACCGATTATAAACTAAATACGCTCATCTTTCAAACGCTTCCAATAAAATTACCAGATTTCGTAAACGACAGGCCACTTAGCGTCACAAAAAAATTAATTGTATAAATCCGTCGTAAGTTGTAACCCTTTAAATATTTAAGATGTTAAACATCCTTCTGGAAAACGTTTCGAGATAAAGTTTCGTGTCGATAATAATGTTACAAAAAAGTGTCTCTCGGGTGATACAGGCGTTTAAGATAAGAATCTGACCCCGGCGTCCCTTCGCCGTGCATCGAATTCACGACGCGCATTCCCAACTCGTGTTGGATTTTTTACACATCAAAATATTGTAGTTTTGATTTTCGATTCTTATTTTAAATTATAGTATTGATTACCGATTTGAGGATCGGTGTTTGCTAATGTGTAATTAACACCGTAATCACTAATCACCATTCACCACTCACCAGCTTAGCATGGCTATAGTAAAAAATATGCAAAAGTACTGATTTTCTTGTAAATCTGTCTCTTTTCTATTCTACCGTAGAAAAAAAAACATACCGTAGTGTACCCTTCCACATGATAGCGTATTACATCGTATTTAAATTCTCTTCAAAAGCCCTTAAACGTAAGAAGTTAAGATGATCATAATGTGTCAACCGGCGCGGCGCAGGCGGCGCGTGCGCAGATAACATCGACACTAATAGAATGTGTCGTCGGAGATGAGGCGATTACTAATTACATGCCGTTCCGTCCTTATCTTGTTTATGTTTTGAACCGAATTAGAGCTTTTGTGTCACTAAATCAAGGCGCCTCGCCGATAAGAATTGATGGAGACAGGTTGAATTTGGAGTTAGGATTTTATTTACTGGAATCTTTGGTGATTTGTAAGCAAGCTTAATATTGGTAGTATTTAATAACTAGATGATGACCGCAACTCCGTTGCGCCAATATTCGTTTATCGCGTGACAACCGTACGTTTTTCCGGGATTAAAAATATCCTATGTCCTTTCCCGGGACTCAAAGTATCCCCATACCAAATTTCAGCAAAATCGGTTCAGCGGTTTGGGCGTGAAGAGGTAACAGACACACAGACAGAAAGACAGACAGACACACTTTCGCATTTATAATATTAGTATGGAAGAATGAATGTAACAGGTATATTTTAAGAAGACAGACTTTCTGAAAAACTTCCGCAACTTTGTTTACGCAGAAGTTTGTTCCTGTGTACGTGTTACCGTAATGAAACTCTTCTCTGTTTCTCTCGGGAATCAAAGTGGCATAGATACTTCCCGTCTTCTCGTATTTAGGTTAACTTATAATATCTGAATCAGATTAGCGCGGCGTTCGCCTACATCTAGAAGAAGCAGACAGACAACATTCCCAAAAATATAAACATGGATACATTATACTGATGTTACCTTCTCATATTAATATTTTTTTGCAAAACACTATTTTATTTGTATCCACTATCCATTGAATATTTGGAGTATTCTCAAGTTCAGCGAGGTGTGCGCGATCATTCAATAATGGTATGGGCACACTGACGACACAAACAGAAAAACCATTGTGTTTACAAATAAACCTCTTCGGTTGTAATCCTGTATTGTTGAACCACAGATGCTAATCTCAAGTGTCCTCCCGTCATAATAGGCCTTTTTAGGTGTACCGCGATTTTGTTACTATGAATCAATTGGAATTCCACTTCCTTTCATCTATTGATGTCGATAGCTTGAACTTTTACCTGAACTGACAAGTATCCTATAAGTTATAAGTAACTACTGGAAGCGTCAAGCGTAAATTTATCTTGTAGGTCCCGACTGCCGAACGAGTAGTAAATAAATCCGTACTATTTTTTTTAAATACGAAAGTGTATGTCTGTTACTTCTCATCGATTTTAATGAAATTTCCTTTCTAAATACTTTGCGTTTAAAGAATATGATATTTTTTATCCCTGAAACAAAGTGGTTCCTGCCTCATACTGAATAATTTTGGCGCAACGATTTAAATTTATATTTTTTTATTAATTGACACCAATATGAAATGTATGACATGAAATATTTCACCACAATTAAATTCAACTTGTATTCAACGCTAACATTTCTGTTAACTTCCAAGAAAATTCGAAACAGATAAAGGACGTAAGTCACCGTGCGAACCCATGTTGTTAAACCTCGGGGAAGGAACTTAACTTTGAACTTTTCTACATTGTAATGGAGTTCAAACTCGTATACCAGTGCCTCGTGACGGGCAGTGTGACAAAATCTTCTTACAAAAATGATTTATGACCGTGTTAAGTATGGCTCGCAATTGTTATGAATATTTATTTACAGTCGTAAACTATAAACAACAGCAAATCTCCTTATTTATGGCGTGATCCCACGCCCATTTGCTGGCAACTGTTTTTATTGTTGTGGAGAGTGAGATATCAGAAATATCTTATAATATGCTATATGTCTTCCCCCTTTTGAATATGCGTCACATTGAAAATGTGAACACTATAGGTACACTACTAAATCTTCTTTTTCTATAAAAGCTCGAATATTAACGGGCCTTTTATAGCAAGCAACTATTATTAATCCTGTAGGCTAATATTGTTAATCGTTCAAATAACTAACTTCAATTTAAATAAAGTTATCATATTATAATTCTTGTTCTATTTTTAAGTCAATAAGCTATGCTACGCTAATGGAATTTAGGTAAAAAAATACCAGACGTCTAATCATAATTTACATTAGCTTTATTGATTGCCATCATGTTAAAAACTTAAAAAATTTGAATATTTATAGTAAATAAAGTTTAGGGAACATAATATTACCAAAAGTAAAAGTCCAATAAACAAACCTGAGAACGGAATTTATGAGACGAAATAAAATTCGACGTAGGTCCTAATTAATAAAAGCAGTAGTAAAAAAGTAATTAACGTTACCATGGTGACAAACTTGAGTTATGTAGATATTCGTATTATTAGTATTGATGTTATAAAGTTAAGTTTTGGTATGTTAAGTTTTAAAATAATGTAAAAAGTAAAAATGAAAAAGTAAAGAATGGAATTTTTATTGAATATCTGGAAACAGCTGGAACTAAAAAAATGAGTTAACTTTAAATGAATTCTGTTAAAGAACTCAAAAACTTTGCGCGACAAAGTTTAAACGTTTCAAAATGGCGCGTTGAAGTCTTTTTCGCGACAATAATTTCGTAGGCTCGTAGCGCTCGATTTAAGTTTTTATGAGATTATTAAAATTTTAAACTTTATCTTTTTATTGCAACTTTTTTATTTGCTTAATAACCTTTTTGACCATCGATCGGTAATAAAAATTAAAAGTTAATCGTGATAATATTTTAACGATAACCTTTCGAATTCATCACGTTTTAATCTATTTACAACCTTCTGACCGTTATTGAAAACTATTAATTTTATAATGTTTGCCCAAGACTATCTAATTGCAATAGATAAGAGGTTATAGTGGAGACCGTTAACAATTTTTGTTGCTTGCTACGGATTTTATAAGGGGAAACTTAACATATTTTATTATGTGTGTTAGAAGAAAAATTTGCAAAGATTTTTTTAACTGTTTAGCAGGTTTAGTCTTACATAAAATTATGTGTAAGTAACGGACATTTCTGGTTGTCTCTTCTAACTTAACCCTCTTCTTTTCAGGTGAGAAACCCTTCAAATGCGAGTACGCGGGCTGCGACCGGCGGTTCGCCAATTCGTCGGATCGGAAGAAGCACTCGCACGTCCACACGTCGGACAAGCCGTACAACTGCCGCGTGCACGGCTGCGACAAGTCCTACACCCACCCCTCCTCCCTGAGGAAGCACATGAAGGTGCACGGTGCCGCGGGCGACGCCTCCCCGCGCTACGACAGCGACGTCGAGGACTCCTCCTCGGCCGGCAGCGTCAGCGTCACCGCCGGCACCGCCAGCCCCCTCGCCCCCGCCCCGCCCCAACCCCCGCACCACCACCACCCCACCATCACCGACAAGCTGCAGAGCCTTAACGACAAGTACCTCAGCCCCGACCAGAAGTACGACCGCCCCCCGCCGCACCACAACCAGCACATCACCAACTTAGGAGGAAATATGCCGAACGATAAAATCGGCTTCGGCGGCCACTGGGGCGGCTTCCCCGGGCCGCAGCAGCCGGCGCCGGTGTCGCACGCCATCCCGGACTGGTGGTGCCCCTCCCAGGAGTCCTACCACCACCACCACCACCTGATGCACCACTCGGGCGCGGCCGCCGCGTATTGACAGCATCGCGCTTAGTTAACTCTTCATTCGACGAGCGTCCCGTCGCGGTAGTCTGAGCCTTGTAGACTTTTCCAGGTACAGTCAGCGGCGGAAATGTGTAAGCCAAACAATGTTTATATAGAAATTAGTTTCCTAACGGTCGTGAGTCGTGACAAATGACTTTAGTACGACTCTTGATAGTAATCATGAAATCACCTGTCGACACCGTTTAAATGTTACGAATTCCTGTTTCAAGCGTGGAAAAGTTAGATTTTGCGCGGTTTAATCGAAAACTAGGTGTTGACAGGTTTTGCCACTTATATATTGTACACACTGATAAAACAACCTACTGTCTTATATTGTATATCTTTTGTTAATATAACAAAGGGCTTGTGTTTTCATTTACAAGTAATGGTTTTAATTATTCTAATAACGTACGAGCTACAACTTACAAATAGTATTTAAATAAGTATAAAGACCCATGAAAACTTGTTAGTGTAATTTTAAACCATTGCTTGTCGTGAAAATGTTCACAGAAGATAATTGTTGGTCTGATTTTTAAACGTGTCAGTGTGGCTATAATTTTGAGTGCTCAGTATGCTAGTTACTTTAAGTACTTAGGTTATACCATCTTTCTAAGTTGCACTTAAAACATAGATCAACCGCCCAAATATTGGCACTTGGAGAGTCAAGAAATTCTATTATGGGCATTTTATATTAAAGTAAAATGTCAATAACTTGGAGTAGCGCCAATGATTGGGTGGTTTTCCTTACACGTTACATATTTCTGACGCTGACTGTACATTTGTATATATTAAAATCGTGGAATGAAGAGTTATATTAAGCGCTGTTATATTCTAAGTTAGTTCTAACTTCTAAAGGACTGATCGATTCTAAACATACACCCGTCCGTCGCTGCTCGCAGTTACATTTACAAAAAGTTAAATAAGGATCAAATAGAAATAACAAAAACATCAATTAAGTTTTTAAGTAAATCCAATATCCATATTCATTTGAAATGTAATACAAAGTTTTATAAAAATGCATTGCTCATATTGTATCAATGAATGAAGTACTTAAATACTGTAAGTTAAATAATATTGTGTTCAATGTCCATATTTATTTGAAATGTAATACAAAGTTTTATAAAAATGCATTGCTCATATTGTATCAATGAATGAAATACTTAAATATTGTAAGTTAATTTTTATTAATTAATTCTTTTGTGTTGTTCTCATTAATTAAATTATGTTTTAAACATTTTATTGATCATCAATTATATTGTAATTTTTAATGCAATTGCAAAATATCATAACAAAACATTCCAATCCATAATCAAGATAGAGTCTAGTCAATGAATAATAATAATATGTACCAGTAATATTACTATGTATTTATTCTCTGCTTGCTACTTGTAATACTTTGATTTTTGTGTTTTTTTACTTGTGTATGTACAGTCGCTGACATACCCCGTGTATTCCTTTTAGAAGTTACTTTAAATAGAGTTCAAAAGTGATACACCGGAGGTACCAGTGATTATACATAATAATGTCTGTCTCCTGTATGTTAAATGTCGCAATGCATTTGGTGATCTCTTGATTCTATGTGCTATTTAAATGATTTTAAATAATGACAAACCCTTACTGATAGACAAAGGCTACACAGTGAATAAGCTATACACTGTTTGGTCCCTGTCATGGAAAAACATTGTATATCATGTTGTGTTAGTTTATTAGTAGGGGTAAGTATTTAGAACACTCAATAGGTACATTTCAATGCGTCCACGTTTCTCAGTAATTCCTATCACGGCACAATATTTTCTAATAAGCTTTAATATTGGGTATTGTAAAAATGTAATGATAGCCAAAGCACCCTAAGATTATTGGTTTTAACATTACTGTACTTGTATATGTATGTATGTAAAAATAGTTTAGGAGATACACAGTGATAATAGTGGTAAGGTGTCCTTGTAAAATAAATGCTGAATGTTCTTTGCAAAGAATATATTGAATATAAAATGCTGACGATGTATTTTTTCACAACAGAGCGCGCGTCCGTGCGAACGACTGAAAGAAATGTAAAATGTTATTTAAATTAGTTTGAAATGTTCCATGTATTTTTACGGCCATGTAAATAGCGAGAAATAAATGCCTATTACTATTATATTGATCTTTTCGTAGATTCCTTTATGTCGAGAAGTGATTTGAATTCAACATCTAAATTTGACGACTTCTGTGGCTCAGTGGGTGGGCTGTCGGTAGCTCAAGCCGGGGGTTGCGGGTTCGAATCCCGCCGACGGAACAAAAAGTTTTCAATGTTCCTGGGTCATGGGTGTGTATTAAATATGTGTATCATATAATAAAAATCTTAAATATATGTATAGTATAAAAGTATTAAATATATTTCCGTTGTCTGGTACCCGTAACAAGTCCTTCAGGTACTTACCACGGGGCCAGACTGACGTGGTGTGAAGTGTCCCATAGATATTATTATTATTATTATTATTATTAAAAAATAATGTAACATTAAAATTAACATTTACTTAATAGTTCTCTGCATGTCAAATTGCATTGGCACCGGAGTGTAATAAATAAATTTAATCATAGCTAGTAAAATTGTCAAGATTAAAGAAATTCAGGGACCTATCAGACAGAGAGCGGTCACGCGGTCAGTTTTGCGTTCTTTGTGTTGTACTACGTTATACTCACACAGGGGGCGTTTTGACCGCGTCAGAATTCCTCCTGTGTGTGTTGTGACTTATGACTGACCACTCGAACGCAAAATGCGAACGCAGAACGCTTGAACGCATGACCGCTCTCTGTCTGATAGGTCCCTTAAGGATTTTCGTTAGTGTCATTTGTATATCCCATTTTGGGCAAATTATAGATGCCGAAAAATATTTTGAAGCCTAAAAAATTTACTTAAAGCTTAAAAATTGCTAACTACTCCGACATTCTAAAAACTCATACGGATTCCCCAATTTTTTATCTAAACAAATCATAAACAACGGTCCCGGAGCTGAGGCCCAAAAGATTGATACCTCGACGGCCCAAATCTAAAACGGAAATCCAATTCTCGCGATCATTTCGATCGATTCCGATCAAAAAACTCGAGTCCGTGACGGTACCGACAATAAAACACAACAACAAAACGAGGAACAATCATATTCCAAAAGAGAATTGAATTTATCATTGAACGAACGAGAGGCAAGAATGATAAATGATACGGCAAGCGCGGCAGCGCGCGGGTGCGAGCGGGACGGACGCGCGTCGCGGCGGACGATGATTTATCGTTTCTCGACAGGGATTGGCCGATCCAGTACTCGAGAGATTTATAGATCCTCGTGCATGCGCGGTAGGAACGTTTTCTTATTATAAATCTCACTCCTGCGCATGCTCGTACGAGAAATTAAAAATATTATGTTAACATATTGCGGCGTTCGGCGCTGGCCGACGTAGAACACGGGATAATTGGCCGGCGCACTTAATGGCGGTCATCACGAACCCCGCAGCCCGCTCCGATCCCAATATACATATTTATCGATTGATTAAATTATAAGAGATTAAATGTCAAATGTAATATTAATTTTCTCTTGTGTTACACAATAAAATCATGAAATAAATCTTTGGTCATTTTATCATGGCGGCGTCGACGTTTTTCCACGTCACAAAAGGCTAATAACTGGGAACTGTATCCAATATTACCGATGTAGCTTTTACGAAGTATAAAAAGAAGAATGAAGAAGAATCTAACGTCGTAGGTTGTAGAGCTACGCGTGCAAAACAAGTCTCCAGCTTATCTAACAACTAGTCCTTACAAATTACAGGAACTTAGGTCAATAAATTCTTCTGTGATAAATGACAACAATTAAAAAAGAAATAGTCGAGACTGATGACAAGCGATTACAGGTAATAGATAAAGCGGAAAATGTGGCAAATTACCCGCCGTCTTCATTAATTCTAACCTCAACAGGTTTACGAAGCAACCAGTTGCAGTGTTGCCAAACAACAAATTTATTTTTACAAAACCATTAGCAATCGTCACCAGACCTAGCTGTAATAGACTAACGAATGGGATTCTGATAATATTTTTGTTTTAAATAAATTCAGAAATGTAGCAATAATAACTTTAGTATTTTATTTGCTTTATAATCAACCTACAACATTTAAAATAAAAAAATCCAAAAATCAATAAAAAATGCTATTGTTACCTTCTAAAAATCAATCAGAAACACTACTTTGGCAGTAAAATTATAACGTTGGCAACACTGTGTAAGTAAGTATATGAAGTTATTATGAACACCCGACGTCCCCTCTGTATAAGATCTGCGTCTGACACCTGGCCCCGCCCCCCAGCCCCGACTATTATCTTTTTGTCTACTCACCCGTGCACTAAAAAATCTCTACCCCTCGATGTATATCAAGAACGTTATGAAAGATTGGAACTATTCATTTACAATCATAGTATCAAGTAGGTACAAGAGGTAGGTACCTGACAATATTATGACTAGCTTTCATCACTGCCAAAGTTTTGTCTACAATAACAGAGTAGACAGAATTAATAAGGTGTGTGTATAATAAATATGTTCCAATACATTAAAACCACAGACATAGATCAAGATAGATACCGCATCACGCATGTCGCTCCATTTTTATGAAAACGAGCGTATCACTTTTCTCCTACCACTGTGACGTACCGATGATAAGAAACGTGTCCATTATCAAGGCCTACGTTTCTATTTGAATTTATATAGTTCAATATGGCACTTTTATGCATTTAAGCATTTTTTAAATTCCGATTTACGTCCGATTCCGATAGCAGACTAAAGAACAAACTTTCGAAAGACGAGCATTACTCGTCGTTTGGGAACGCGATTTGGCACTCGTACATACACATGCGGTATCTATCTTGATCTATGTCTGTGATTAAAACCATGTTCCATACTAGTAGATGGTATCCATGCTTTCATAAAATCCATAAGTACTAATATTATAAATGCGAAAATGTGTCTGTCTGTCTGTTACCTCTTCAAACCAAACCACTGAAACGATTTGCTGACATTTGGTACTATAAGTCCCGGAAAAGGCCATGGGAAACTAATTTTTATCCTAGAAAAATTAAGGGTTTTTGGCACATCGGAGTTGCAGGCGTAATAAGTAAATATATCTAATACATAAAATTCTCGTGTCACAATGTTAGTCCACGAACTACTCCGAAACGGCTTTACTGATTTTCACCAAATTTTATATGCATATTCAGTAAGTCTGAGAATCGGCTACTGGGTACTTTATATATTGATAAGTGCATTTGTTGAATAAATAATAGTAAATTATTACAACCTGAGACTGACGGCGACCATTGTTTATGCGATGGGATAGCGATCGACGTTGCCATGGCGACAAACTTATTTAGTCACTTCAATAAAATAATATGGGCGAAATACTTTATATTATGGCAAAGCAACGTTTGCCGGGACAGCTAGTTATATCTTTTAATAAGTAAATATACGAGTAAATACATTAATACATATTAACCCATAAGGACACCGCTGCCCGCGACAACAATAGAATAACAATAGATTTCCAAGAATCCGCGATCGGAGGATTAAATAATCATCTTCTCTCTTATTTTAAATAGGAAATGTTTATCGTATATGTTACTTTAAAACCTTCAAAAATGCTATCGGCTTATTACTTTTCGTGTGTAACTTGTAAGAGTAATAACTAATATATACCGAACTTGCATCCACATTTAAAATATTTGTAGGTACTAAAAAGATATCAGTCAGTACCGTTATTTTAAGGGGCCTTGAAAATTTAAAAGTAGAGATAACCAGAAGTAGCCCGCATGGTTTGCAAGTTTTACTGATAAGTGTCTACTCACTTAGAATATATCCAGGCGTTGCTCTTTCCAAAATTTAACAGAGACGGGGCTCCCAAAAAAGTACAAATAGCGAACCATTAGTCTTCGGCCTTCATTAAGATACGAAATCGATTTAAATTCATCGATTATACTTTATGGATCTAGCTCGATTGATCGATTTATAAATTCCTTTATCAGCATCGATATCGGCAGAAATCTCGATCGAAAACAATCAACGTAGCGAAAAAACCGATATGATAAATGTAAACTATTGCAAATATATTCTTCGGAGGTGCAAAAAAGAATGTATGATAAATACAATAGGGTTGAATTTTAATAAACTCAACCCGGGCGGTCTTTTTTCGGGCCCTTTCCGACTTAAATCTTTATTTATTAGAAACGGCAAATTATTAAAAGCAAAATGTTTTGTTTGCCGTATGCGGTGCTCGTAAAAACCATAATAAACTACGTAAAGACTAGAATGTCGGCCAATTCTGAATCGGCGAAACCGCGGCCAAACTTTAATCTATACTTAGGTGGGTATATTAAAAAGCTGAAGAGTTTGTTGTAACGCGCTAATCTCACAAATACCAATTAGACCGATTTTTGTGTGATTACTAATTTAACACAGATCTTGGGTAGACTATAGGAAAGGACATGCAACTTTTTGCGTGAAAATGTACAGTTCCCGCGAAGTTTTTATTTAAGTTTAGTTAATCATATTATTTTGGCATTTAATTATTAGTACTAACTATTATAATAGAAATCAGAATATATTATATTAGTAGTTACTACTATTATACTGAAAGCGCATTTTTAGGTAACCTTATGATTACAATATTTAATTATCATTTTAGTTGGAATTTTTAATTCACTAATTAAAAAATATTTACATGAGGTAAGAAATATTTAAATTGGTCAAAATAACCGGAGTATAAACACTTCACTATAGTACCTATACTTATACCAACCGGTCACAAATCGAGCAATTTTATGAGTTAGCAAACGACAAGTGACAACATAACGTTTATTGTTTATTATTAATTAATATATTTTAATATCTATTTAATATAATACTATGTGTTTTCCGCTACTTCCTTGACCTACATGTAAAAATTTTTTCCAATATCTTATGTCATTTCCCGGGACTGAAAGTATTTCCAAACTACATAATTTTTATCAAAATCGGTGGTTTTAGCTTACAGCAGGTGTAGACTTGTTTTTACTATACCGGTGTCATAAATTCATAATATTAAAATTTAAAATGGATACCTACATACAGTAAAAATCAATGATGTTTTAAATAACATGAAATAAGTACTTAAATTATGTTTAAGTATAGTTGTTTTTCTTACGTTTCTCGTCACGTAGGCTAACAAAGTTTTCCAATTCGTCACGTGCTAATAGTTTTCACCTGTTGACTGGTGCTGTGTAGGAAATTGTATCTCCGTGGTGAGCATACTAAGTAGAGGAAAACGGGGTCACCAATGTAGGTAAATTGACGATAAGACGTTTATCTGATAATAAAGTTTCGAATTTGCTAAAAAATATATTAAAATTTAAAATATTATTTACCTCATCATTTGATAATGAAATAATAACCTTATTATTTAATTATTATCGTTGAACTCGCTTTACATTACTCTATATTATTGAACTTTCAAAAATGATATAGGTATCATTATTATGTAGTTCAATTTGCTATGCAATTCCGTAAATTTGAATAAACAGCTATGAATTATTTCGAAATAAAAAGAAGCCTAAACTACAACCTAGAAGACAATAGTTTGCACTTTGCAGTAATGTACAGCAAGTAATTTGTATCAAAGGTAAAAGATTTTGACTTCTGACCTTTTAGGTATTTAATAAGTCGAATCAAGGTCAAGGTTTAAATAGTTGAACAAAGTCTGATATACCTAATAAATCTTATTAAATAAGGTACTATAAAATCTTATAAAAACAAAAATTTTTACATCCAAAAGAAAAAACACATCGATAACTCACACACAACAAAACCAATTTAATTATTCAAAACCATAAAGAAACTTTTAACCATAAAATAAATGTTGGGGTCCGGTAGAGCCATATTCGGTTATTTTTTACCGTTTCCCCTTCACTTGGGGCTGTCGCGCGAGAGGGGAGTGGAGAAAGTGGGGAGAGGGGACTCCCGGGGAGTACTGATGATGAGTTATGAGGAGGCCGGATCCGGAAGTTGCCCTCTCCCTCTTCCGATACCAATCGCCGATGTTGGGATATTCGTAATATATTGTTCTTATTGTTGTGGCGATTATTTTTATGATTATTGGGCCTTTTGATAGATCTACGATTGTTTGTATTTTTCAAGTACCATGGAGGAAATTAATTTCTAGGCTGTTGGCCGACCTACGTCGTTTGATCGGCTTATGTCAGTTATTCAATGTTAGCTGTGATCGGTCGGATGGGTTTGACATAACGCGACCAAATTACTTGAGTCCGCCATCTGCCTAGGTATCAACTTCTCTGATAGTACATATTATAACATATTGTTTGATATGGGTACAAAAATCGAACTCGCTAAATACTACTTAGGCAAATGATTTAAGAAAATACAACATAAACTGCTTCTATCCATACTTCACTATTGATTCCTAACAAAAATAATAATATAATATATTATGACAATTAAAGTAGATCGCAAATAGTGAACCTCACATTGAACATATTCCGTGACGTAAATCCGGACCGTCAACTTAATTCTATGAATCAATTTCTTCGATGTTACATGTGTAGCATTTTATTTAAAATTAAATAAATTATTTGAATCAAGTAGCTGATTTCATATTTGCCACATCAAAATCAGTCCACTAATTTAAAAAAGTTAAGTTATCTTAACTTAATTATATCTGAATGCGGCCGTTAATAACATTTTATTTTAGTGACGACTCGCTATGGCAGTCGTGGTCGTCCTGTTATCCCTATACTTAGCCAGTGTGAAGAAGAGTGTAACATCCCTCAAGCACGTGTCCGCGCTCTATTCCGCCACGCAATATACATAAATAACAACAATACAGACAGTCAGACACGTGCCAGCCACGCGACCCGCCATACGTCATCAGTTCATACACACTTATTGAAACTGCAGTTGACTCCTGGCCTACTTAATCACAGCTTAATCATCGACCGCTAACTCTATTTACCCCGATTCCATTGTTTAATGCAACTATAATGTAGCTTTTAGCGTTTTTGGCACTAGAACTGACCCGGGGCAGGGTGGGCCGAATAAATACGAAAATTGCCGAAGTTTAATAATATTACTACATAAACTATGTACTTAATTAACTAATTACTTATAGTACTAAGTCTAAGTGCTTCGTGGATCACCGGTTTAGTTCGGCTATTTCCGTATCCATTCGGTTATTTCGGCCTGCCCTACCCGCCCTACTAACAAAATTGAATTAATCTCGATTAAACTACAAGAATATATAATTATTATGTTCGTCTGTTTATATATTTTTTTGTTTACATTAAAATAGTATTAGTCTTCAGTCTAGTTGAATATGTATTACGAGGGCGGAACTGAACATTTCGGGAATCAAGGAAGTGGCACAACATTACTATTTAAAAATGTGTTTATTGCTTTTCGAAGTATTCTCCGCGAAATTTGACACATTTTTCCATACGATGGAACCAATCATTGAAGCAACCATTCCATTCGGAAGTTGGGGTCTCCAAAATGGCCGTTTTGTAGGCGTCCACAGCTTCTTCAGGTGACAAAAATCTCTGACCACGCAATTTATTCTTTATTTTAGGGAAAGTATAGAAATCATTAAGGCTTAAGTCGGGGCTGTACGGCGGATGGTCTAATAATTCTATGTTTTCTTGCTCTAAAAACTCTTTTGTTCTGTGCGCGGTGTGAGAACTGGCATTGTCGTGATGGAGGATGATGCGGCGGTTGCAGTTCTCTTTACGGAGTTCAGAAACAACCTGTGGCAAACAAATGCTAGCATACCATTCTGCATTAACCGTTCTTGGTCCCTCAGGAGGAACAGTCGCAATTTGGCCGGTTTTGGAGACAAACGTGGCCACCATTTTTTTTTAAACACTTCGTGAACGAACAATTTTTGTTGGCTTTAACTCATTTTCGAACACCCAAACTCGTGATTGGTTTTTAGTTTCGGGTTCATACGCGTATATCCAGGATTCGTCACCTGATACGATGTTGTATACAGCATTTGAGGATCCTGCGTGGAATCTTTCGAGAGTTCTGACGCACCAAGTAACGCGAGCCGCTTTTTGATCTTCACAGAGCAAATGGGGTATCCATCGGGAAAACAACTTTTTTAAACCTAATTGTTCATGCAATATTATTTGTATTTGACTCATGCCAATGTCTAAAGTTGCCTGAATTTCGCGGTATGTTATACATGTCGATCTTTCTCAACTAGCTTACGCACAGCATCAACGTTTTCTTGGGTGACTGCAGTTTTTGGACGACCTTGACGGGGATCATCACTGAGCTTAACACGTCCACGTTGAAATTCAGCAAACCAGCGATAAATTGTGGTTTTGGATGGGGCTTCATCACCTAATACAGAAATCATCCGGTCAACACACTGTTTTTGTGTCGTCGTTGTTGTTTAACCACTTCGAAAGTCATAATAAATCATCGCTCTAGAATTTTCTCGAGTCAATTCCATTTTCTCAACGACTACACAAGTTTGACAAGACCTTGTGACAAGACCAAGATTCTTTTTTTAAATAAATAAATGGTAAGGGAAAGGCGCTAATGGTAGACACTGAACTAATAGATGACACTTACGACAAAAATGCCATAAAAATAAGAATTATTCTAATTATTTCTCAACACTGTAAATTTTATAAGCTTCTTATGCTATCTGTTGATGTGAAAAAATATATTAGGGATGCCTTCGGAAACAAAATTTTAAAATGGGATCAATTTTCGTAAATGATGTGACCGCGTCAACAAGCACCCGGCAATTTCTTAGCAAATAGGTTAAGGTTGGCGAAATTTTGCACGTAAGTTTTGAATACATTTATTAGATTTTTTGTAATTTCTATTGACTTCATTGGATTAATGGTCATGTTGTTTACACTAATTAATATTTATTTATGATCTTTTATCCATTTTCCCTAACAATATAAAGGGTGTCTACTATTAGTTCTTGAAAATGTAAAAAAACCTAATAGATGACATGGATCTCATCTTTTAGTTTTTCAATACATACTAAAGTTATTTTGTACTTTATTCTACTGCAAATATCATCACTATTCTCTAAAAATATAATTCTATTAACAAACTAAGAGCTTAGAACTACTGTACCTAAAAATGGACATGGTGTCTAATATTAGACCTTGCACTGATCTAAAAATCGATGCTTTAGTTTTGTAGCAGTATAAAGAAGAAAAAGGAGAGCTGAGAACAAAAAGAAGAAAGAAGAAGAGGCAAAAGAAGCATGGAGACTTAAGACTAAAAATAAATTTGCTAGGAAAAAAGTATGAAAAATAAAAATAAAAGGAAAGATAGTTTCAGCATGGAAGAAGAATGAATAGAATCTGGAGACAACGTGGATAATATTTCTGATGCATGTAGTTACTATGATGAAGTAAATGAAATCTTTTGAAAAACGGCAAATAAAGACCTAATAATATGAAAAATGTAAAATGTAATTTAATGTTCTATGTCTACTATTAGTTCATATTGGTGTCTACTATTAGTGTTGTTCGCTTATTGTGATGTCATCTATTAGTACTTATGACTAAGTTTACAAAAAGACCAATAATATATTTTTTTATTGATTTGTCAGAGAATAAATATAATAGTTTTATTTTGTAAGAGTTATTGAAGACATGGAAGAAGTTATCAATCCTTTATTTTCATAAATTATATATTTTATAGCATTCGAATGTTTCATGTTTCCTTATAGTGTCTGCCATTAGGTCTTCTCCCTTATTTGATTTTTAAAACCAAGGAGTTTTCAATTAAAACGATTTTAATATGACAGGAACAGTGAAAGTAATCCATTCCCGATATTTTTTGTGCAGCCTATGTATGTTGGCTATAAACGTAGTCAAAAGTCATACTTACCTACGTAATACGTTGCGCTACATCGCAGCGCGCAGCTACGGTCGTAGCAGGTGAAAAATTATGTCCTACGATTACGAAAATTAAGCTTATCTAATAATGATTGCCGATTGGTATAGATCTTGGCAGTACTTGTTGTGAGTTAATTTACTACTAATAATAGTAGTAAATCAACTCACATAAATCAGTAAGTAGGTACTGCAAACGTTACAAACGCACCACATAAATTATTTCTTAGTATTGTAACTTTTTTTATATTGTGTTAAAAACAGTAATTTTTGCCAATTAAAATAATATTTTTATTAATAATCGCCATAATTATTTTATTTCTTTTGTGACTACAGTTTTTTGTTACTACAGATTCACAATCAAGATCTCGCGAACGCCGAGATATAATGGCGAAAATATGAATTGGCTTGGCGACCGGAAGTACGTCGACGAGTCGCTCCGAGGCGCACATCTGAGGAAATGCCTCACTTCCGGCGCGTTATCACGTTCTATATTTGTGACGTTATCAGCGTGAAGGGACCTTATTGTCGGTATTGAGTTATTAGTATTCCCATAATCTACATTTAATAGGTTATCGAGCCATGTAAACAGCATGCGTGTAGGTCTGGAAAATATTAAAAAAAAATGTTTAAACTCGAAAGTCGTAAAAGGTGATATTGAGAAAATCGCATTCAAACTTCGACACCCAAAAAAAGTATGTTATTGTAGGAAGTTACATAGATATCATGTTTTTTGAGAAGAACGATAAATGGTCTTTTAGAATTTAACTTCAATTATATAATTTTATAACTCTATTCCTGTTGTTTACCACGCCAAAACTGCATGATGTAATGAAAATGCCTAAGATGGTTTTTACTAAATATTTCATTTATAGTATGTTTTCTATTGGATTTTATAAAAGAATAATATAAAACGGATCAGTTTTTACTAAAATAGAGACGTCTTCGATATTAAACAACATGGTTTAGTGTATTAAAAAAATGTTTGAACAAATAAACTTTGTGCTTCTACTAATCTTATTAGTCAGTCAAAATCAACAAAAATATATATTTACTACACTTAAACATAGTCAAATGAGATCAAATATATAAACTTCTATTTAAAAAGTAACTTTTTTCTGTCTTAAAATTCGAGGTAAAGTTTAGTAAAACGCTGGTACAAACACTTAACACTTTTCAAAAGGGACCTTATTGTCGGTGATTAAAAGTTTAGTGATATCACATAAAAATAAATATACATTTTTATTAACATTGAAGTTCTTATATTTTAAATAACTTTAATTATCCTTTAGTAACAAGACGTGTACCAAAACATGTAATATCTCTTAGTTACCATAGAAGTATTCATAAGTATTAAAAGGGACCTTAATGTCGGTCGTTACATTTTTAGTAATAAAGTTAAAAGAAGATACAAAAATACAATTAATTTCGTAGTTCTAACATTATTTTTTATTTTATTTAAATATTCATTTAATTATATATTTTTATTATATAATTAATTATTTAACTATGTTTCTGAGATTTCTTTATAAAAATAAAGGAACCTTAGACTTGGTACGACTTTGTCCACATTTCATTACTTTTTAGGGTTCCGTAGTCAACAAGGAACCCTTATTAGAGATAAACAAGCAGCTCCATCGAGATTCGAGACACTATATGGCTAGTTTTTTCACAGAATGATTTTCGTGGGATTTCACTTCTTTTTTTAGAAAATCTCTCGCCAGTCGTGTCGCTCTTCCGTCCCACTGGGTTATGCGAGTAAAAGGACTATTCCTTTTACTATAGAGCAATTTCTATAAATTGCTCTTGTGTACTGCGCACACACTTGGGCACTATAAAATTACTCTGCGTAACTGGCCTGGTTTCAATGAAACCGGCCATCGTCACCGAAACCGGTGTGGGAAATATTATTATTATGTTTTTGGGGATTTAATTCTCCTTTACAGTGTTCTACTAAAGTTGCGGGCTTGTGGCCAAACAACTTCAGGTAATGTGATGATTAATTGTTAATGGCTAAGAACTTGCGGACGATGCGGCATATGTTGAGAATGACAGCTTTTTGTAAGGTGATTTAAGTGAGTGGATGTATGTTATTATTATCACACGTGTACACATGCATTTTGTCTTATGTTCAGCAACGTACGGTATGCTACTATTGCAGATCTGAGGGGGCATCACCATAATATTATCTCTAAAACAGCTGAGACCAGCTGAGGATTCTTTATCAGATACTTCAGACCTTTGATTTTTTATGAAGCGGCCCCCACCAAGTTGAATATTTTTTGTAAAGGTAGCATGTCGATCTCTAATAGTTTGTTTGGGCTCTTGTATTTTCTAATCAGGGTCACCAGGTACTCCAGATCTTCGATTATCCTAGTTTTTACGGTTGCGAGCCCAAAGGGTAAAAACTATCTCTCCGTCTGTCTATCTGTCTCCAGGATGTATCATAAGACCCGCTATAGCTAGAATTCTAAAGTTTTCACAGGTTGTGTATTTTTGTTGCCGCTATAACAACAAAAATAGTAAAAATAAAATAAAATATATATTTATTTTCCCATACAAAAAAACCTTATTTCGAGTCCGACTCGCACTTGGCCAATTTTTATAGTTTTACCTTTATGTGGCCATTAAACCCTTCTGTGCCAAATTTCAGCTCTCTGAGTTTATGGGAAGTACTAGTTCTATCTTGATGATCTTGAGTGAGTGAGTGAGTGTCATAAATGAGAAACTTTGCTTTAGCTTAATTTCAGAACTTAATGACCTCTAGAGGTTCTCAAATAGGGGCCTAAAATGCGGCGAAATGGTTCCTGTAAATGATGGTACGCCAGTGTTTGCTTCGCGCTCTACTTGGTGGGGGCACTACCGTGCCCCCAGATATTCTAATCAATATTACCGATTTTCAGCTTGGTGCAAATTACTAGTAGTATAACAGTACATACCGTGCCGACAAAAAGTCGCAATCGACTCTCGACTGCAGCACCGACAATAAGGTCCCTTTTTTAGGGTTCCGTAGTCAACAAGGAACCCTTATAGTTTCGGTCTGTCCGTCCGTCTGTCTGTCTGTCCGCGGTTTTACTCAGAGACTATAGGACCTACAAAGCTGTAATTTGGCATGAATACACATATTAATGATGGCAACAAAATGGTATGTGAAATCGTAAAAAAATATTTTTTTATGGTACCTCCCCTACACATCAAGCGGGGATGAATATTTTTTTTCGCGCCCACCCCATCGTGTGGGGTGTCGATGAATAGGTTTTTTAAAAATATTGCGAGTTTTCATAGATTCATTTTCCGATTTAGGGATCCGTTTGTAAAATATTAAGTTTTAAAGTTGAAAAAATCGTTAGAGTCCAGTGTCCCTTCTACCAGCTAAACGGTTGGTTCTGGAAATGTGAAAAAATTCACGGGGGTAGGAAATATGCTGAATTTAAAAGGAAAACTATCACGGCTAAGAAGACTTCATAAGTTATTGAGTAAAAGTCGATCAACTAAAAAAAATGTATTCGGTGAAGTAGGTATAAAGGAAATTTTCATTCAAATTCCTTTGAAAGTAACTGAGATGATGTTGTTACTAGTGTAAAACACGCTATAAATGTACGTTCATTGACCATAAAAAAATTTCAAAAACTAGCGGTACTACGGAACCCTATATTGCGCGTGGCCGGCACGCACTTGGCCGGTTTTTACTAAACTTTAAGATATATTTTAACCTATAAAAATCGTTTTTAAAACCTGTGTCTTTGTCATATCAAATTTTAGAGTCTGTTTATTAATATGGAGCAAAAAAAGAAAAAATGATTTTTTTTCGACACTACTTTAAAGGCGATTATCTCGGAAACTAGAACCGACAACAAGGTCCCTTTTCCCAGATAACGTCACATTTAAATAGTTTCGTCTAGTTGGTTTTACACAAAAAATTGTTGATAAATTAGGATTATGGAATGTTTTATGTAGACAATTATTAAATTTATTGTATGATAAGGTACTTCTAATAATTTTGAATTGACATGATGATGATGACTTCTAGCTTCGTTCTACAAACTTTGCTATGCGATTTTTTACAGGCGACGATTAGAATAAATTAAACCGCCTAGCCAAAAAATCTATTGATCACGTTTTATTGTATAAATTAATACATAATATACAATAAGTTGAGGCATAATTTTAATTCCAATTAAATGTTTCAAGTTAGTACTTATATATTATAACATGTTTATAATATTATGTTTTTAAAACATCTTATTAAGAAATATCAGTTACAAATTATTGATAAATTCATAATAATGAGTGTTTAAAAAAATTTAAATGGCTAGAGATAATAATTATATCTATTAAGTATTAAATTTATTTTACTATGTTCAAATCTACGAGTACTAAATAAGTCAAGTACCTTTTTTCTCTTCTTAAATTTGAAGCACTGATTGACTTTTAACTGTATACGTTTATTTCCAATTATATTTTGGAAAGTGGAACTAAGCCTAAAATATAATAAAAAAAAGCCTAAAATATAATAAAAAATATATATTATAGTAAAAACTTATCGACGAGGATGGGATTCGAACCCACGCGTGCAGAGCACATTGGATTAGCAGTCCAACGCCTTAACCACTCGGCCACCTCGTCATGGTCAGGGAAAGCGAAATTCCGCATCACGTTTCGACAGAGTATTTAAGGCTCTCTTTTAGGAAAATTATTAGTAGGAGATCCGGCCATAGAATGACCTTCACCCATCGTATTACGGGATGAAAATGATTTTTTTATAAAATTAAACATGTTAAAAAAAATATTTACAGGAGGTTGTCTGAAAAATTTGGTGCAAAGTGTAATTAATTAATAATTAAAAAATGTTTTTTTTTTTAAACATTACATTCATTCCCTTACGCAAAAAAACTGTATACTAATCGAAAGTATGTAGCTCATAGAATATGCAAACGCTGGGTTGACTTTTTTTTTCCGGTGCAATTATCAGGTAGGCAGCTATATACAGGTAAATCGATACTAGTAATTTTCAACGATCCACTTACGCGATAAACCTTATATCAA
Organism: Polyommatus icarus; assembly: GCA_937595015.1. Taxonomy (NCBI): domain Eukaryota; kingdom Metazoa; phylum Arthropoda; class Insecta; order Lepidoptera; family Lycaenidae; genus Polyommatus; species Polyommatus icarus. The sequence goes on along the minus strand of OW569328.1, from coordinate 12,748,034 downwards.
AATAAAGATAATTTTATTATGAATATAATGACATAAGGTTGAATGAATGTAATGTTTAAAAAAAACATTTTTTAATTATTAATTAATTACACTTTGCACCAAATTTTTCAGACAACCTCCTGTAAATAATTTTTTTAACATATTTAATTTTATAAAAAAATCATTTTCATCCCGTAATACGATGGGTGAAGGTCATTCTATGGCCGGATCTTAGACTATATGAAAAGTTTTGACATAACTGGCCACTTTGTGAGTTTAGTGGTTTAGTACCAGTTAGTACAGTCAGAATATTTTTTTATTATTTAACTATGATCAAAAAAGTTTTTAAGTAAATCACATACGTCACATAGGTACTTAATTTTCTTTGTTCAAGGACGGTGCCGTTTCTAAATTTTAGCAGCTTTTTTATTGCTAACTTAATAATGCATTTGCATAATATTATGTGAGCAATAAATATGATTTATTGAGTATTATTAAAATAAAAGCAATATTGTAATTAAACACAAGCGTGGTGGTAAAATTTAAATGAAGTTTGGTTAATATGGGCAATATTTTAATGATTCATGATTATAAACATTCAAAAAAATAACAGCAAGCTTATAAAGGCTAAAGTTTTCTTAGATTCTCTATTATTTCTTCTTTATTATAAGTACTCATGATATCAGCTTCCAAAATCCAAAGTAATACTAATTTATTAAAATTCAAGCATACATTCAGGAGCTCCTTACCATTTACAAATTACTTTTATTTGAAACTCACGCCAATAGATCGACAATATCACAACTACATATTCCCCGTTTTAAATTTTTTTAGGACAATTTTGAATTAAGGTAAAAATAATAGGGTTTTGGCGCGATCTCGGCCACGCGGCAAATGTATGGCCAAGGTCGTTTGCTCGGGGGACGGCCTTATTTCATTTGTTTAATATTTAACCTTTAGACTAAAGGATAAGTTACACAGTGGGAGCAGCTGAAGTGACAGCAGGCAGCTAGTGTGCCTGTGAAGTGTGTACTCGTAACTCGTACAAGAGCAGCTCGACTTGCCTCCCTGGGTCACACCATGTTAAAGCTGCTGACGTCGCAGTAGATAGCTAATGTTCCAACTTCCAGTGATATCGCAGGTAGTCGAATTATTGTATCTGTTTGGGGAAGGCGAGTGGCGAGTGAAAACAAAATGTTATAGTACTCACACCCAAGCAACTGACCCACTCGCACATAAAAGTAACTCGTATGATACGGTCACACGTGACGTACGGTGCAAGTAGTGCACCTAACTGACAAGGCTAGCTCGCATATCAGCTCGCACCGTGTAACCCAGGCATAAATTAATATAGTTTTCACAGAGCCAGTACTGGCTGCCAATAAGACTGGCTGTATTGGCTTGGTATATGCCGCGTGTGAACAGATTTTCAAGCCAGGCCAAACTGTTCACACGCGGCATATACCAAGCCAATACTGGCTGCCAGTCTTATTGGCAGCCAGTACTGGCTCTATGAAAACTATACTAAGATCTCTAATAATAGAAAGTCCCGTGACTGGGTGTTTATAAATAAAATATAATATTATCTAATTTATGGCCACACTAAAAGTATTCAAAAATTAAAAACAAAATAAAATATTATCTTATGTATTGCTTTTACTGAATAAATTAATATGAACTTAAAGGCCTAATAATTGAAACTAATTAATTAATGTTAATGATAATATTATGAGTTCGCCAACTAGTTTTTGGAGATCCCCCTTCGATCACTAATATACGATCCCCAAATGAAAATGTAAAATCCATTTTAATCCTTCAAGCCCCATACGAGCACCGGTGATCGCGACAAAAAAGAATACAATAGCATTTCCAAGAATCCACGATCGAAGGATTAAAACATACCTACAGCCATCTTTTAGAGGCGCTTAATAATTAACTAGCTCTTACCCGCGACTCGTTCATTTACTTTCTTAATATGATATGAAGAGTTTTACAGATAATGTATGGAATTTTATAATACGATTTTTTATCTTAATTTTTTAGTTATTCACTATCACTTTACTATAGATGTATTTTATATCTACTTGACAGTAGAAATTGACAAGGGGGCGTTATCACCCACTTTGGGAAAAGCTGGTTTAGAGGGACCATCATGTAACGAAACCCGTAGCTTGCAATATAAGACTCGCTTGACTCCAAATTGCTATTAGAATTAAGAACTGCTCAAACAAAATATTTAATTTGTTACTAGGTATTGTGACCTTTTGCAATTAGTCGTATAGGTACTTAACATATTTATTCACTATCCATATAAGAAACTAGTAGTTATATGGACTGGGCATAGTTTACAAAAATTTGCATATCGCTATAAAATATTGTTTATAACGTCTTTTATAATTTAACATGACTTAAGTAAATATATCATAAAATGTGTTTTAAATATTTATCAAATGCACAATTTTGCATTTTATGTGTAACTTTTATTATTGGTGGTTAGTTGGTATCTGGCAACGCTCTATCATCTATGTGATTGAATAGGTACATAGCAATAATTAGACCTAGTGTAGATGTGCAATGTACAAGTACGTAAAAGAAAAAAAACATATTATATTTTATTGTTACTGCAATATATGTATTTTGAGGGCTCTTTCCACGTTCTTCTGCATACCAACCTTAAAGGTACAATTCCGTGCATCGTGATCGCTCGCGGTCGCGCACGACCTACGACTGTCGTCGGACGTTCGCGACCATAGTCAACGTATGAAAATGTATGGCACCGCTTCCGAGGCCCGCGACTGAAACGCGCGGCCTACGACTGTCGTAAGCCGCGCGCGATCGTGTCTTGAAGTTATGACAGTCGCGCACGACCGACGACAGTCGTAGGCCCAGCGCGACCGTGTCAAAGTTATATGGCACGGTCGCGCGCGGCTTACGACAGTCGTAGGCCGCGCGCGTCAGTAGCGGGCCTCGAAAGCGGTGCCATACATTTTCATACGCTGACTATGGTCGCGAGCGGCCGACGACAGTCGTAGGTCGTGCGCGACCGCGATCGATCGCGATGCACGGAATTGTACCTTTAGAATCTTTCCAATTTTTATTCATTCATTTTGATTCGCGTAATATATAATATGCTTTTATCGTAAGAGATTAATTTTAGCAACAATTTTCTTTAGTTGCACATTTCACACACGACAATAATATAACCCTAATAACAATATTCATAAAAACTTAAAGAGGTCGTTTATTTTGCATTTTATGTGATACACGTTAATTCACATCAGCGGAGTTAATAAGAAAGATTAACACTTATAACTGCCTTGTACCACCCGAATGAGACATAAAGCTTTATGCCACATACAACATATAACACTGTCATATAAATAGCCTTTCGGGGTCATGTACTGAACAGAATGAGGGAAATATATTAAAATTATTGCGGTGATAAAAAATAATAACGGCGGCTCGCGTTGAAAACCGCTTCTTGTGCGAAGGTATGAAGACGTAAACCATAGTAAAAGGAGGGGAAGTAGGGTAACTCCGGCCCAATCCGCGATTTAAGGCTCCTCTCGCGAAAAAGCGTGCAGATGAAACAACTTTTCATCGGCATTAACAGAGAAATTATATCTTAAAAAAATAATTAGTAATCTACATGATATGATACGTAACGTGGTTTTGCCATATTTTTTCTATCGGTATCACATAATACAGAAATCAAAAACCAAATCACCTCCAAATCGTTCAATGAAACAACTTTACTCCTTCATTATTTATCAAAAGAATATATAAAAAATATCTACTGCTTTGCAATACATAAGTTGATAATTTGGTTTTTTTACTTTTTTGAAATATGTATTATATTAAGCCTTAAAAAGGTTTTTTCTCCTATTTCGCCCTATCATCGACGCGGCGAGCGTCGTAACCGCCACCGTACAAGGCGCGCTGTTATGAATTTTATGTTAATGTCATTTACGTCGATATTCGCACTGACAGACAATGATCAAGGTCATTGGCGGATACACAGGCCTTAATTACCTACTGGGTTGTCAATTTTAGGCGGCGGCGGCGCGGCGGCGCGGGGCGTTGTGATGTAGGAACGCGCTTCGTTCGCAACCGCATGAACAGCGGCAACATCGCGGTCTTTCGACTTTTAATAAATTTAATAAGTTTGATTGTCCATATTTCGGCCAATTTACGTGCATATTTGCATGCATATTTCGGCACTTGGATCGTGCATAATATAATCCAATGTCTAAATAAAATTATAAATATACCCTTTAAAACAATATTAAAAATTAACGCCTGTCTCTTCTAAGTACCTACTATAAACAAATCTGTTGTTATGATTCGAACTTTGCTTTATGTGTATAATTAATATCTGATTTACAATTAGTCAATTACTTATTTTTAATAACGATTTAAAATAAGTAATTGACTGTAAGTAGTTAGTTAATATACCTATAATACAGAGAAATCGGCATTACTAAACGTAAACAAAGCAATAGCGGCAAATTAGTTGACGGATCAAAAGTAAGTACCTAAAATATTCTCTTATACTATGTTCTAGTGAGAAAGTAGACCTACCTACTTCCTCTGTGTGATAGAAAACTAATACCTACAATAAAAAAGAAGTAAGTACTTAGGTCATGTGGTAATAAAAATTATACATATGCTAGAATAAGTGAGTAGTACTTATCTTTCCTGTTCAACTGGTAATTTAAACAAAGACAATTCTGGAATTGTTGCATAACTATTAAAACACCCAAACACACAGCAATATTTATTACTCCTGCAATTATGATCGGACATTTTTGATTCGTTTGGCGCGGCGCGCGGCGTGGCGCAACGCGGGCTTGCAGCGTAAAGTAGCCCCGACTGGTATGGTCCGAAAACGGTCCGAGATTTTAAAAGTGTGCGTGCGGCGACGCATTGATACTATGGCGCACACATACAAGCCGCGCGCGGTGCCTTTGTATGAAGATAACTTACTTCCCCTCCTTATACTATGCGTAAACCATTGCTGTTATTGGATAAAAGTAATTAATTACATATTAATCAAGGCTTCAATGTAAGATGATATTGAAATAATTGATTTTGCACGTTACCTATAAAAGTACCCATGGCTATTTATTTACTGTGCGCAAACGATAGTGTAAAATAAACGTACAAAGTTATAATAATATGATAATTGATTTGGTTCACCCATAATTAAATACAATTCTAAAGAGAGCAAAGTTAGACAAAATTGTTTTTTTTTTTTTCAAGTTTAAACTAACTTTAATTTGAGTCTCATCAGAATGTTGCCATAGACGTAGCAAGAGTAGACATGTTATACCGAAAAAATTAAAAGGAAACATCTATACTTGAACGTTTATGCCAGTGTTTTTCAACCTTTTCTATGATACGACCCCCCGACCCTCCACACCCTTTGCTTTTTTAGAATATTTTAATTTAGTACAAGCGTGACTGCAGGTGGTTCAATAGGATATAATATTATGTATTATTATTACTGCAATGTTTTCACGCTAGAGGCAGCACCTGCATCGACAATAAACAAATTAAATGTTTTGTTCAACGTTAGACAACGTTTCTGTCAGTATTCTGATATGACTTGTGCAAAATGTCGGACTTTGATCGGATTTACTGTACGTACTAGTAGCGCTCTTTGCCTATTCCTTTATTAGGTAATTCTCCTTAGGTCTACATGTAGTGAGGCGCCAGCGACGCGTTGCGCCGTCGCATGAATATGACAAATAACATCAGGAGACTACACGAATACCAACATAAAATAAAAATGTCAAAAATTTAAATTAAGGATTAAAATATTTAAATTTAGTGCGCGCGTCCCGCTCCGGCCTGGCTCCTCGCTGGAAATGTGGAAGCGGACTTTCTAATAAGGAATGGATGAATCCAATTATTATTATTAGATATTATTTTAAGGTTTTTATATATTTGTAATTATTAGAATATTATTAAAAATTAAGTAACATGGAAAAATAACATACTGTCAGAAACACCTTTAACAAAAATGTATTTTTTTTCATTAAGCGGCCGGGTACCCTTGGAATTTCTCATACAAACGTAATACCAAAATCATTTTCTCATAAGAAAATATTTAACATGTTTGATTTATTTTTCAGCTTAAAATAGTAATTATCTAGGTTCCTGCACAAAAATTTACTTCAAAATATTTAAACACAAAATTTTTTTTTATGTTTATAATTTTTTTTTAGTAAATTTACTACTAAATATTTAAACTCTAAAAAATATTTTTTAGTGTTTAAATATTTTGTAGTAAATTTACTATTTATTTATATATTTTTTAGTGTTTTACTCTATTTTTTAGTGTTTAAATATTTGGTGGTAAATTTACTAAAAAAAAATTTTGAACAATAAAAAATTTTTTTGTGTTTAAATAATTTGAAGTAAATTTTTGTGTAGGAACCTAGGTAGTTACTATTTTAAACTGAAAAATAACTCAAACATGTTAAATATTTTCGTATGAGAAAATGATTTTGGTATTACGTTTGTATGAGAAATTCCAAGGGTACCCGGCCCCTTAAGTTTAAATTATGTGTTCTTAATATAATAGGTACATATTATCTATATAGGCTAATCAAACAATAATAATTTATTTTTATTATCAGTTCCTTATCAGTCGTCGTTTGTCACATAATATCTTTTAATCCCTTAATTATAACACTTAAGATACCTACTATTTAGATAATTTATCAATAATTAATAATATATTATGTAACTACCTACTCTTGCTAAGTGTATAATGTAATATAAGGAATGCTCTAGCAACATGCGGATATTATGTTTAATGTACTACACTAAAACTGTATTCGCAAGTGTTGAAAAAATACGAAAAAAACTATATCTGTCCCTTTCTCTATGCCATTTAGATACTCTTTATGCCAGAAAAACAATATTTATTTATAAATTCTTTATTTGCTTGAAAAAATAACAATAACAAAAACAATATAAAGGCAGGGAATAGCAAATAGGCGGCCTTACCGCTTTGAGCGGTTTCTTCCAGACAACCACAATAATATTATGATAACAGAAAATAATGTAAAAATGCTGTACTTAAACAAAAAAAACCTTATTATTTAAGTATAAAATATTATATACTTATATATTAATTTATATATTATAATATATATGTATATATATTACATACCATAAAATATCCAAGAAACTACACAAATTTACATAGATATAACATGTCTACAATTATATATACTTACATAATATAATATACCTACTAATCAAAAATACATTAAAATAATAATAATTGTACCAAAACACTAAAAGTAACAATAATAACGGCGTTTCTTACCAAAAAAAATACTATTACCTACCGAAAATGTTATTCTGCGCAAACGAAATTGAAAGCAACGTGTAGTATTTGATATTATGTCGCATCACTTCTAAATCCTACGTTTTTTAATGAAAAATTAATTTCCACAAGCCGACTCCATACCTTCGTCCACTTCCAATACAATAAATTAATGAAGTGTACTCCACCAGAAATTTTAAATATTTGAAGGCACGTTTAGAAAAATCGAAGTTCGGAACGCAGCGTAATATATTACATAAAATAAATATTACAATCGTAAAGTAGTTATAAATGTAGTGTTTATAAAATCGTTATTGTGTCTTTATGGTCCATATATTGTGGGGATGGCTCACCCTTCTAATAAAATACTGGCTAGACGATATGTTTTAAATTATACTTTACTCATTTCAATAAATAAACATTAATTTTGTTTGTGAGTATATGTCTTGGAAATAATTATAAATTGAATGATAAAACTTCAATTTTCCATCATATTGTGCTCTTCCGAAATTAATTATAACAATAAACGATAAATATTGCTTTAGAATGCGCCTATTCTCATCATCACCCTAAGGTTGGCTGGTACAAGGCTGGTAGAGAATGTCACTAGTCATTTAAGCCCGTCTATTGTAAATATTTGCATGAAGAGTTTAAATCAATAAACGAATTTGGTATACTTACACGGAAAACCATAGTGCGTATGACACGATGTTAGCAACTCTATCAATTTGCTTCACATCCAAAGCAAACGACTTTAGTCCAGGTCCTGATGAGGGCTGGGCGTGACAGGGCGTAATTTGCCCCCGTGCCCCTGGCAGTGCCCCTCTATGGCCCTGACAGTGCCCCTGCCCCTGACAGCGCCTTTGTACAGTATCGATACAACCTGTCGCCGGCATGCGTTAAAATGACGGAACGCAATTTATTTTTTGACAGCCCCTATGAAACGGTCGCACTGATATTGTTATAATTACTACCTCGCTAGTTGTCAGTTTAGTTACACAAAGGATACAATATGTGCAGCGAATATTTTACTTGAAACATCAATGTTATTTTCCATGAAGGTATCATTACGTTGAAGGAGAAGTTATTCCTTGAATTCTATAGAAAGTCATGATCACCGATCGCTAACGTACCTGTAAATAATGTGGAGGATCAGAATGGAACCTACTGAGGACAGATGTCGTCAATTTAATACCACAGAAAATCCCAATTTCCATACAAATCCAGAAAGCCCAAAAATGTCCACAACAGAACATAGCACCTCCTTTTTGGAAGTCAATTAATGAAATCAATAACAATCTTACAATAATGCCTGTTTGTATTTCACTCCCCAATAAAAAAATATAAGAAACATGACAACGTTTTCTCGCACGTAAACGTCTAGACGAGGAATTGCTCAGTTTCCCGGGTGAAAGGAAAAGCGTTGTCGAGGTGAAGGTGACTGGTATCGATTGCCCCGCCCACCCGCCGCGCGTTGCCTGGCAACGCCGCCCGCCCTAGCCTGCTGCCACCTTGTTGCTTGTTGCGTATACGACACTGAAAATGTTGCTGAAAATTATGAAATTGCTTACTAATACTATCATAAATTCAAATGTGTGACTGTCTGTCAGATATCTCATAAGTGCCTCTTCAATCTTCATTTTAAACCGATTTAGATGAAACTTGGTATACTTATTATATAATAGAGATATATAAGTAATTTAAAACATGGAAAATGACATAAGTAGGTAATATAGTTTTTTTTTGCGAAAAAATGTAGGTAGTACAGTTTCCGCGCGAATTTCGGCGCAACGGATTCATCCTAGTACTATCATAATTTTTGTTGCTAAATTGGTCAATACAAAATCTAGTAAACTAACGTATTGACAAAAAATTAACCATCATAAGGATAAAACTAACAACGTTTACTCCATTTATAAATGATAGAATAGTCAATAATTTTCGAAAGGCTTTTTATGCGTGTTATTTATGATCGTGTAAGTCAATGAGCATTTTTGTCAAACGCCATCGCCGCCAAAAACAACAAAAAAAACACAAAAAACAATGTCGTTAAGAATCTTTTGTGTTGGCGCGGCTCAGACTCTGCGGTGATTATCTTTGAGATAGCACTTTATGGCTACTCTATCATACATCAGTGACAAAAACATTATTAGTTCCAATGCATATTATTTATTCTACTAATTCCCAGTTTCTGAGCTTTTTGACAGGAGTTTTTCTATTCAAATACTTTGGTGTTAGCTAATCAAAAGAGCTTGTGAATAAATAAACTTTAGTCAAACTTCAGAACTAAAATAAATTAAATCTGACTATTAAAGCGTAGTTGCCATGGTGCATGGATTTGTATTCTGCCTATGGATCCCTAACCACTGTTAAAAATAAGTATACAGTACTAGATTAACTTAAATTCACTTAAAATATTTTGCAAAATAATTATATACAGTATATTTTGCATATAATTGACTGAACTTGCAAATAATTGATCAACCAATGCAGATCCGACGATTAGGCACGAAAGAAAACAATTTGCAGACTAACATGTCATGTTCGTCTGCAAATATTATGGCCCAATCTTTTCGATACTCAACAATCACTTTTTTACTAAAAACGGTTTCGTTAATAAAATACATTTTATGAACCCTATATAAAGTAAAATTGGTTTCCATAATAGTGTAGGCATAAAAATTATTTAAATCAAATCTCTAAACGTGTAGATAAAATCTCGACAAACATTTTTAATAATATATTATATCATACACCTATCATATTAAAGTTATAAGCTATAATTTAATTTTCAAAGTTTACAAAAAAGTGAGGCAGGGTGTTGTCAGACGAAAAAAAGGCTGCTACGGTTTTTTTATTGTGTTAACCCATGTTACAGTTTAGTGGTTCGGAATAGATAAATTAAACGTATTCTGAGAAAACCTACTATAATTTAATAGAGTTTTATGATTTCTGTTACGACTAACATTTATGTCATCATTTAGTTTTCTGTTAAGTTTTATAGGAGTTGACGTAAATTGAGAGTCTTTAGAAGTTTAGAGCATATAATGATGCATAAAACAAAACTTTGATAAATATAAATTGTATGTCACTGTAGTAAATTTAAGAGGAGTCCCTATTACCCACTACCTACCAGATATACCCAGTACCAAAATATCGTATCGTAGACCGTAGTAGTGGCGTAGAGGCTCTACGTAACTCAGGAAGACGGAAGTTACTACGTAGCTCTGCGGGAAATTTTTTACACATACATATTAAAATTATATCAATCTGTGTTTACACTATAGGCATGGCTATCAATACTTTATCTATGTCTGTCTATCTGTTACCTCTTCACACCCAAACCGCTACTTAACCGATTTTGCTGAAATTCGGTATGGAGATATGTACTTTGAGTCCCGGGAAAGGACATAGGGTACTTTTTATTCTGGAAAAATGTACGCTTCATAATCATTACCATAATAATTTATTGATTGATTATTTATGCGCGATAAATGAATTTCTGCGCAACGAAGTTGGCGGTCAACTTATAAGTTATAGGGAGAGGGGGCTAGTTCTAACAGATATTAAATATTGTCATTTAACTTCCTAATTTTAAAAACTTTATGTTAAATTAATTGAATTCGAAGGGAGACGCATCTTGTTAAAAAAAGGCAGCGGTTAAAACTTGCCCGTTTTGGGGGCAAATATTAACAGTGACGGGGTAAATATTAACGCTAGTAAGCTTATGTTAGAATAATTTTATTAATCCTTCAAGCCTCATACGAGCACCGGTGATCGCGACAACAATAGAATACAATAGCATTTCCAAGAATCCGCAATCGAAGGAATAATAAGGTAAGTAGTATTAATTAGGTAGTAATACATTTATTTTTGTTTTAACACAAGCTTAAACAATATATCATTACTGGTCAGTGAATCTATACTCTATAGATCTACATAAATCGTCCTTAGACTTTTGATAAGGGACTTGGGAGGTACGCTCCTACGTGGGTGTCCCTCCCCTTTCAGGAAGGCTGAGGATTGGGTCAGTCTTTGCCCTTTTTGTGATCGATCTTTAAAAAAAGTACTGTTTAGGATGTCTGATAACGTGTCCAGCGTCCACCATTTTATCCATACCATACTAAATATATAAATGTGAAAGTGTGTTTGTTTGTCGGTTATTTCTTCACATTTGAGTCGTTCGTTCAAGCGATACTTTACAAGATGTGTTTCTAATCACTTCGTCAAAATAGCCTATTGCTTTAGCTAAATCATTTTATCATTATTGTACTGAGTGTGCCTAACGCTTATCTCAATTACTCTTTCATAATTGAATATAACATTCGAACGGAATAACACAATGGAACCGTAATAATTTTAATTAAAAATTAGAACATCCAATTATACATAGTTCGTTTCAATTATACAACAGTTATTTCGATTAACAGGTGATGAACATTTTCATCGTTAACAATGGTCTAACAACAATGGCAAAATTCACGGGCCGGCGCAACAGATGCAAGAATAAGACGAATGATTAATCGTACCTACGACTCTAACGTTTTACATTTTAAAAAAACATTTCGCCTTTTGTTTATTGTGACGACGCCAACATGTCTGCACCGGACCGATTCGAATTTCGAACGGCCATCATTAATTATATTTTGTCTTACTCACGCAATCCATTTTCAAAGTCGATTTGATCTATAGATCCGATCTACGGATCTATCGATCACGCGCTCTGGAATCTAAATTTATTCATTTGGTCGCGTGTTTTTTGCAGTCAATTCTTTAGGTTAAGCATTGATCTGTAATTGATGAATTGACTTTAACAATAGAACTTGTATTATTAAATACATTTCAGAAAATAATAGCCTGAATGAGTAACTCTCAAAGGTTATAAATGATCGTACCCATGCAGAATAATTTTGTACATACATACTTGCTTAATTTATATTTAAGTCTAAACAAATTATCATTATTTATGCGATTATTAACACATTTTATGTTGTCTATGTTTTAAAAAATTCAATAGCATAAGGGTATGAGAAGGCCAACATTGTATAGCTTATCTCATGTGAAAATGTAATTATTAGTAGGTATGGGGTTAATGGTAGATTTGCGGTGGGTTGATCCGTAATCGTGCCCGTAACTGTGCCTAAGCGGGAAGTGGACTGTGGAGCACCATGGGGTTCAGTGGTATGCGCAAAGCATTTCCCCATGTAAAAAAGGTACGGGGTTATGACGTCAAACATACTCACAAAATACCAAATAAGACGTCACAAAGCTAAAAGGTTCGCTCTACTTGTTTACCCATTAGGCCTTAGGGTAATACCCGAAAGATTTACCTTAAAATAAAATCAATTTTGATAAGATCTTTTTATTGTATTCGAATTTTTGGTATATAAAGACCGTTTAATAAGATCAATATCCCATTACAGCACAAATATAGTGAGAAGAGCGAGTATTTTATCAGACTACCTAAAGTACTGTACTGTACCTACGTACATCAGTTAATGATAACCTTTATATACATAATTTTCAAGACTGGACATTCTCAAGCTAGAAAACTAGAAGAAGTAAAGCAGGTAAGTTGCATTTCGATTTTTTTTTATAATTCCAGGAAGTCAGAAATCGTTTTCGAGACAATTTTTAACGACAAAAAATGTTACTTAATAAATTTCCAAATATTTTCAGAAGAAATTATTTAATTACACTAAACACACAAACAAAACCCTTTACAATAAATCAATTAGAGACGTGATTAAGAAGTTTCATAGAAGAAGGACCAAATCAGAAACAACTAATTATCCGAAAACAATATTTCATCTCGAGAGACGAAAAAAACTAACGAGTGACCGCGCCAAAACCGAAAACCCCGGCCCAAAAACAAATAAAACCCACACAAAAAATGAACTCGGTTAATAAGCTGGATGACATTTAGGAATTTAAGAAATTCATTTCGAACATTATTAATAGTGCTTATGGGATAGTAATTATGATAATAATGAATGCCACGACGCGACGCCAACAGGAATGAGAAGGATGCATACCTCGGGCATTGGCTCATATTGTAGAGCTGTTTGAACTCACTGTGTGTACCATGTTTAAAAAAACACAATTTCGTTAAGAGTTTAACATTATTACATACAATGTATTATGATTTATCGAACAAAAGTAACTATATATAGTTCTACCAGGATCTGATGGCAAAAAGTGGGAAATAAATTGACTCTAGCAATACCGGGGTAGTGAAATAAAACATTTTGATCCTTTTTTTCCTTGTAGCGGCTGATTCTGTGCGTGATACATAAATTTATCCAATGATCAAGGATATTTTTTGAAAATATGCCATCCAAAGCCTCAGATTCTGGTAGACCTATATCTACGACGACGCATACCGCGAGTTTCGTACTGCCTCATATTAATGTAGAGCCGTGTGATCTCACTGTCAATTAGTTACAGTTATTGTGTACAGTGTTAAAAATTCTAAATTTCGTTAAAAGGGTTTATTTTATTTTATTACATAATAATATATACGAGGACGCATAGCGCTGGTATCGGCCAGCCTCATATTATTGTAGAGTTGTGTGATCTCACTGTCAAACAGTTACTGTTATACTATGTACAGTGTTAAATATATTACAGCTACTGTATTGCGTATTATCCATACTTCCATACTAAAATTATAAATGCGAACGTGTGTCTGTCTGTCTGTCTGTCTGTCTATATGTTACCTCTTCACGCCTAAACGACTGAACAGATTGGGCTGAATTTTGGTACAAAGATACTTTGAGTGCCGGGAAAGGACATATGATACTTTTTATCCCGAAAAAATATACGGTTCTTGCGCGATAAACTAATTTTGGAGTTGCGGGCGTCATGTAGTATAAAATATAGTAGCTGTTAATAATTTGTGTATTATAGACTATTGACCCACGATTTTTTTGTTGAGTTATTGTGAGTGCAGTCTGGTTCTAAATGATCTAAAGAACATGACTGCACTCATAACTCAATACTTACGCATTTTTTTGTGGGATGATACACTAATGCTTAACAGCGTCCAATTATAAAGCCCGTCACAGACCTAGCTATAATATATATTAATATGTTTATAGCTAGGCATATTAATATATATGTTCCATACTAATTTTCGCGTGACCACACACTCAGCTATAATATGTAATATTTCTGTGACATGTGGATTTAGTATAGATTAATATGCCTTGCTATAAATATATTAATGTATATTATAGCTAAGTCTGTGACGGGCTTAATATAATATTGCATAGAATAAAACATAACTTAAGAGTCCGTTACATACGAAATTTTGCCGATGAATATGAAATTGCAAAGGTTCGCTATAGAAATATTATTTGGTTTTTCCCCTTATTACATTCAAAAATATGTATATTAATTATTAGATTTAAAATATATTTAAGCGCGGACTGTCGGCTCAAGCCTTGCGGCGAGTAATATAACGTGAGATTTAGGTTGTTTTGAATCGTGTTTTTTGGCACAATTTGTTTTTTTTTTCTTTTTTCTCGAATTGGATAGAATTTTATGTATATTATAGATTATTTCTGTCGTTTTCTTTTTATGAATTACAGGTCCAAGTTGCCGAAATTAACAGCAATTCTTTGCCCATTTTCTCTAAAATTTTGCCGAGTTACATATTTTTTTACTCAACTATTTCATATTAAGACGTCAATACAATCCATAAACAGGTGATATTCTAAACCTTTTACAGCAAAAATCACAAAACAGTCGCGGGTTTGAGTTGGATTATTTAATAATACTTACTTAAAAAAAATCTAGCTTCAACGTTAGATTATAATTAAAATGATCTCACATGTTGTGCATTAAAACTTATAGAAATACTGTATTTTAACTGTTAAATCGGCGAAATCGGCCGTATACGGACTCTTAAACAATTTCCCAAGCGCCAACAGAAAGGTATTTATATTTTGTAATACCTATAATATAGCGAGCTAAAATACGACTAGACAGTCCGCCCCGCTTCCCAGGAATACCTACTCCATGAATTAATTCCAGAACATTCAATGTATTTCATTTGTTATTGGCTACATGACGTTTTATACGCGTACCCCGTTCGCCTCCACCGAATGGCGTGATAGCAAATAATTTTATAAGGACCTTTAACAATATGTCAAACCTTATTCATTTTTTTCGTGCTTTCGATAAATAATACGTCGGCTTACAACTTCACATTGTTCGATCCGAGGCGAGACGCGCTCGAGTCGATATTTCTTAAAATTTCTTTATTTACATAAAAAAACACCACAAAGCATTCTTTATGCATTTGGAGGTTGCATTTGTTATTATGGGAGAATGATAATGTGATTATTGTTTTGCGAGGTTCGGGATGATGGATGGTGCTATGTCACGGGTAATGAAGTATTATGGAGTGTTTAAATTTCATGCCTCAAGGATTCAAACAAAATGAAATATCGATTAGACCTAATTGATTAATAGAGCAGGTGGTTTTGTTGCGGGCTTCATGCCAATAGGTAATAGATTAGTTTACTTCGATCACGAATTTGTAAAATGCAGTAATTTGAAAAATTTGAATAAAATACAAATTTACTTACAATAAAATAAAGTAAGTTTACTCAAATTAAATAAAACGAATTTGTTTATTACGCGGGAACCACCAATTGTTCTGAGATAAAAAGTATCCGACGTCCTTTCCTGGAAAAGTATCTAAATATAAAGTATAAGTATTTCAGCATAATCGGTTTAGCGGTTTGAGCGATAAGAAGTAACAGACAGACAGGCAGACAGACATAGAAAGAGAAACAGACACACATGCGCATTTATATTAGCTTGGATATATTTTGTGTCCGTTATCTCCTCAGTTAACGGATTATGATCTAGCGTAGCCTGTAAAACGCGAATAGGTCTATTGAGCCGCGGACAATGAAGAAATTAATAATTCACGCCCAGTCGATTGTCGGTAAAATTTAATTCCACCTATTGGTCATTTCGACACGCTCTTTCAGAACCACATAATATAGCCTTAATAGATATCCGACTTGAACCAGCATCTAAGAAGAAAACAATTTACTGTTATTATGTTTTGTGTTAGATTTGGAAATTAAAATTAATTTTATGAAGAGAATTGGAATGCAGCGCCAAAGTCATTTATCTGGCCCAGAAAACTATAATTAAAAATTAAGATCTTGGTGATAAGGAGCGATTAAATATTGTTTATTTACTTATCTGGAAGTGATCCTTTTTGGGGAAAAAATAAAAGGACTGGTGTATGGGGCGGGGCTGATCCGCCCGCGCCGCCACCACCGCCTATTATCCACTTAACTGAATCACTTCTGTGCAACATATTTCATAATTAATTGCCTCAATATTAATGTTTGTAAATCTTAGAAGTAAAAGATAATGAACTTTTTCTAATAATGGCGAAAATTTCTTGCCCGGAAATAACATTATAATAATAATAATAAAAGCCTTTATTGGACAATCTTACAAACTATTTTCAAAAGAATAAATCAATTATTGACACCGGTCACGAGATTCTCTTGCGTCGCGTCGTCGCATAGGCCTCCCCTAGAGCCTGCCATTTCTGTCTGTCCTGTGTTAATCTTTTCCAATTGGTGCCCGCAATCTTTTTTATGTCATCTTCCCATCTAAGCCTTTGTCTCCCTCTTTTTATTTTGTTATATCTTGTGCACCATTCTGTCACATCCCTTGTCCACTTATCTTTACTACTTCTCATATAGTATGAGAAGTAGGAAATAACATTAGAAGTATGTTATTCCCGGGCAGGAAATTTTCTAAGACCAATGTCAAAATGTTAGAAAAATTCCTGCCCTGTGACTCTGTGTAGAAGAAAGTTTGAGCGTGAAATTTTGTTAGGAACCCTGTGAGTGTACCTGCCTACATTTATCACCTCAGCATGTGTTGACGTTGCCTACAGATTCTATAGAAATGAATAAAAACCGAATTCGAAAAGTGACAATACCAAGTTCGAAAATAGTTTCCTCTAGAGACGGAATAATCGAATCTATTAAAACAGTATCATAATATAATAATATCTAATAATATAATATCTATGGACGCTTCACAGCACGTCAGTCTGGCCCCGTGGTAAGTACCTGAAGGACTTGTGTTACAGGTACCAGACAACGGAAATATATTTAATACTTTTATACTATACATATATTTAAGATTTTTATTATATCATACACATACTTAATACACATCCCACCCAGGAATAACCCAGGAACATTGAAAAACTTTTCGTTCCGTCGGCGGGACTCAAACCCGCGACCCGCGGCTTTAGTTGCCACACACTCTATCCATTGAGCCACGGAGGTCGTCGTCGTGTGAATCATAGTAATGAAATAAACCGCGTTAGGGTTGTAATGTTGTTGTAATGTTGTTGGGACCCCGCTACAGTGTTACAGGTCCCCGGGGGTTTAACCCTACAGCGTCTATTACATTACGGTTAGCCAAGTCTACAACTCTACTTTTGTTTTTATTAAATTGTGATAATGAAGAAAATAATTAAAATACATAATATTATATATGAAATATTTTGTTTTAAACTACAGATGAATTTTTAGTATTTTTATCAACAAATGCAACTGTATTTGTTGTATAAATTATATTATAAAATTGGATGTTATAATAATAACAAAAGTATTATTATTTTTCAACGTGAAATTATAAGATAATTTAATCACAAGAAATACTTATAGTTTCTAACGTAAGAATAGTCGTGTGCCTAATTAAAATCTATTCGCTATCGTCTCTTGCTATTTAAAGTCCATAGAAGATTTTAATATCGACATTTAATACCCTATAAAGATTAATACCTTCAAATGACTTGTGAGTCCGTATATTGTTTTTTTAAATCCTCTAAATCAAAAAATAATCGTGTTTTATTTTAGCGTAAATCTTCGAAGCTAATAAAACGGTTCACCCTTGCTATCAATGTCTAATTCAGTATTCACAGCTTACTATAATGATTAACGACAAAGTATATTAATTCGATCTGCTGGGATTAGATGATGCGGCGGAGGGTCGCTGGAAAAAACAAACGAATAACACAAAGGGGTCTTTCGGGATCCCCAGAGCAGTTTAGGGTTAACAAAATGGAAGAAAAATAAAAGTCTTGCATGCAGCACTAGAATGAATTTTACTAAAGAAAGTATTGTTGTCTTTGAACCATCGTAGATTCGTAATTTAGAAAAGATGGAAAAAAACTTGATTTTTTATAAGCAGTTACATAACTAATTATAGTTTTCTTAGTGGTTATATTATAACTATATTATATAAACCCTCACAAAACGCACGCAGTGAGATTTCGAATGCAGTCTTATTCTTTAGAGTTTAGATAATTTAGAACAAGACTGCATTCGTAAATCAACACCCACATTTTTTGTGGTTTGAAACACAAATGCTTATATTATAATGCCATCTTAAACATTATTTTTCGCAGTTGGCAGCCCTGCCTCCTCAAATCTTTATGTCAACACACGGAGCCCGGCCCTGCTATATCCAGGCTACGGTTGTTTTTAATAAACGCACGATCATATGCATCGGGGCGTTTAGGCTTGTATTATTTACATCAATTTCCTTTAACGATCGATTAAGCTTTTCTTATTAAAAGTCACAAAAGTTTCATAAAAAATTGTTTTGTCTCAGATGTTATGTTATGTTTCCAATCATTGTGCTAAACATACGCCATGCTGGGTTTTAATATTTTTGATTTTGGAACGAAAAACGTAGCCTAGTCCCCTAAGCAGCCTTACCTCTCCAAAGCAGTCTTAGCTCTCCAAAGCAGCCTTAGGTCTCCGAAGTAGCCTTTAGTCTCCTAAGCAGCCTTAGCTCTCCAAAGCAGCCTTAGCTCTCCGAAGTAGCCTTAGCTCTCCAAAGCAGCCTTAGCTCTCCAAAGCAGCCTTAGCTCTCCAAAGCAGCCTTAGCTCTCCGAAGTTGCCTTAGCTCTCCAAAGCAGCCGTAGCTCTCCAAAGCAGCCTTAGCTCTCCGAAGTAGCCTTAGCTCTCCAAAGCAGCCTTAGCTCTCCTTAGCAGCCTTTAGTCTTCTAAGCAGCCTTAGCTCTCCGAAGTAGCCTTAGCTCTTCAAAGCAGCCTTAGCTCTCCAAAGCAGCCTTAGCTCTCCGAAGTAGCTTTTAGTCCCCTAAGCAGCCTTAGCTCTCCAAAGCAGCCTTAGCTCTCCGAAGCAGCAGTACTCCAAAGCAGCCTTAGCTTATGCCGACAGTTATGATACACTGATTTAAAATTTTAAGCGTACTTTGACTCCTTAATACAGACTTAATACAGCTAGAGCTGAATAATTACTCCTAAACCGATATTATAACACTACAATGTCTACTCAACGTTCTTATACAGCTATAAAACAACGTTAGGTGCTATATTGGCTGCTTTTTGGTTGCTACTTGGGAGAGGGCGTTGATGTGGCGATGACCTCAACTGGCGGGAAGTTTAAAACTTCGTTCCATCCGGGTGTCCCTTGACACCTCTCAAGTTTTTTTGTATAATTTTACCATGGATCTCATTAAACATAACACATGCATTATTATTGGTAGATACAGCTAAACTCTAGCCGTACCAGTGCTAGAGCAAAGCACAAATTGTTATTATGTGAAGTTACGTTGCGTCATCGCATCGGCGCCAAAACTCTACTCAAGCTGCCGCACTCAAATACATAAATTACTTAACTTTATTTGAATGAAGACTTTGCCCATAAGTCCCATATTATTTGTCAAGCTCTTCATTAAATTGAAGTTTAATCATCATTAAATGTCTCTGAGTGCGGCCGTAAGTGCTCTATAATTTTTTGTGAGTATAACTCACGCCAACATACTTTGACCCCAATCCACCAGGCAAATGCTAAATCCCTATAATTCCCTTATAATACTCCAACTATATCTAGGTACTCTTACACTAGGGTGTATTGGGATCTAGATTTCTGCACAATATAAGAATGTAGAGTTGATACGTTTATAAATAAAACGAAACAATACAATAATAAATGTATAAAACTTAATAATATTATACTCTAATAGACGACGTGTAAAGATAACCAGCTGACTGCGCATGGATGATAACCTAGCGACGATCTATTTTATTATCTACTTCAAAAAGTCATCACGTGTCGGCAGTTAATATTTATTTCTAAAGCAATGGTTTACCCGCGACTTCGTCTAGAATCTAGACGCACATTTTTTACTATGGTCTATAGCAGGGGTTCCCAAAGTGTGCGCCGCGGTGCCCTACTCGTAGCTGGCATGCCGTGGAAAGTCAAGAAGCGAGTCGATTCTCCATCATTGGTATCCGAAACCAGAAATGTTACAAAATAAATTTATAATATTATTTATGTAAAGCAGGTAGATAATTAAATATTAGCTTATTAATATTTATCTACCTCATTTACCTGCTTAACCTAACTATAATGATTAAAGGTGTTTTATTTATTTATATGTATTTATCTTTTTGTAACAGCTAGTAAGGTAGAGTAGAGTGCCGCGCGCGACAAAATATTATGATTTGTGACGTGCAACTGCGCCGCAGGCTGAAAAAGAATGGGAACCCCTGGTCTATAGAATATATCTATACTAATAGGGGTATAGTCGCCAAAGGCAACGGGTCATTTGTGACCCAGGCCCGACAGGCCCGAGAAAGCAATAAAATAACATGTTAGCCACTGATATTGAATATAAAAATTACATATCCTGGATGCTCTTATTATAACGAAAACAATGGGATATGTTTCCTTCGTGTCGGCCATGGGTAAATTTTGTATGGTCCGTGACCAGTCTCCTTTCGTCCCCGAACCTAATTGCGTCCCCTTCGATATCTACTTATTTAAAAACTGCGGTCTATCATTAGTGGCACGAACTAGAAGCTAGTTGCATCAGTCGGCCAATGTGAAGAAGTGAGTGCGCCACGCCGTTCTTATCGACCGGAATTGAAAAATCAAAAAAAGTTTTCAAATTTAGTTTTTCATAGAAATATTCTTGGATACCATAAAATATTGAGATACCTGACTTATTGATACAATTTGCTTGTCAAACTAATTATTATAACCTCAGATGTTAATCGATTTAGTAAAATTTTGAGATTATAACACGTTTTTTATATATGAGCCAAAAAAAATATTATAATTTCCTAATATCGTCCCCATACATGAACCTTTTTTTATCGTCCCCAAGACGGTATTAGGATCTCAAACAGTGAATGGATCTCGAACGTTCATATCACTTCTTTTTGCTTGAAACTGTAGAAAAATATGTTTTTTAGGGTTCCGTACCCAAAGGGTAAAAATGGGACCATATTCCTGAAACTTTGTTGTCTGTCCGTCTGTCTGTCCGTCTCCAGGCTCTATCTCAAGAACCGCTACAGCTAGACTTCTGAAATTTTCAGGAATTGTGTTACATATTATATTCTGTTGCCGCTACAACAACAAATACTAAAAATAAAATATATTATATTAAAGGGACGGAATTAGGAGCCCAAAAATAAATTTACAAAATATGAGTATTTTTGTTAAATTTACTTTTAAACTTTTCCTAACGAAAACGTTAACGCATTTTTGATTATTTTTAAGAATAAAGGAATAGTGAAGTTAAAGTTTGATGTTTGATTTATAACTGTAGTATTTTATTTTATTTTTTTAGAACGTTTTTTAAAAAAGTGGACGATATATGGCGACTGTACGCGAAAGTGTGTCTGTCTGTCTGTCTGTTACCTCTTCACGCCCAAACCGCTGAACCGATTTTGCTGTTTGGCATGGAGATACGAGTACCTTGAGTCCTGGGAAAGGACATAGGATACTTTTTATCCCGGAAAAATGTACAATTTCCGCGCAATAAACTAATTTTGGCGCAACGGAGTTGCGGGCGTCATCTTGTAAGTTGTAGAGTGTACACTAATTAAGGCCGTCCCCCGAGCAAACGACCTTGGCCATACATTTGCCGCATTGCCGAGATCGCGCCAAAAACCTATTATTTTTACTTAACTTAGTTCAAAATGGTCCTAAAAAAAATTTAAAACGGCGAATATGTAGTTTATGATATTGTCGACCTATTGGCGTGAGTTTCAAATAAAAGTAATTTGTAAATCCTAAGGAGATGCTGAATGTATGCTTGAATTTTAACAAATTGGTATTACTTTGGAAGCTGATATCATGAGTATAAGAAACAAAAATAGAAAATTTAAAACGACAAAAGGAATGTTGAAATACTGAAGATTATTGCTGTATTTTTATTATAACTTTGCAGCTTTCAGATTATGAGTTTATAAGGTTTTAAATACGGCCAATTACGGAATCTCCGGACGGAACGCCCTTAAGTAATCTTTGCTACGAGCGAGAGACGTTTCTTATACTTTTCACAGTACAATACAAGGTTTTCTTTGTCTGATGCATTCGAAAATTTTTATGACAGACACAGACAATAAATTTTAAATACTCTGCGTAATTATTATCATTATCTATTAGAATTTAGAGTGTTAGGCTTTATAGTATAGTACCTAATCGTACTGTTGCTAAGTGTACT
The DNA here is from genome assembly GCA_937595015.1 of Polyommatus icarus. NCBI lineage: Eukaryota > Metazoa > Arthropoda > Insecta > Lepidoptera > Lycaenidae > Polyommatus > Polyommatus icarus. Next base: position 12,725,172 of record OW569328.1, on the reverse strand, counting down.
CCAGCTGCTAATCGTATTCCAGCTGTTGGATTTAACCATGACCGCAACCTTAACAGTCTTCCGTGAAGTTTTGACGTTCAAAATACAAAGAGATTAACTTCCCACATCTATCTGATACACGTATACAAAGTTTATCTGTTACTTATCTTAACTCGTCAACGTCTAACCTTATCACAATGTAGGTACTGTTACGTTCAAAAGTTTTTACGGCCATTCTCCGGAGAGCAAAATTTAAGTGTCCCGGGCTTGTATACTCTGTATCTTATTCAAGTATGCAATATTTTTAAACGGTAGATAGCATCCGTAACTAGCTACAAACTTAAACACAGGCTTCTAATTTAAGTAATTCAGATTAAATTAATTTAAGTCGTGTACAAAAACCGTGTTTTTCTGATTACCGTAACCTGTCCCCACGCCAACTTAATCTCGAAACTTGCTTGTAATTTTTATAACGTACATATTTACTTTGATCTATTCATCTTTTTAAATGCTCGTTAACATTGGTTATCGCATTGGAAAATATCGACTCAATAGGCCCAGCCTGTAAATAGTTGTCATGAAATAATCGTTTGTCCTATCAAAAGTTCTAATTACCGTAACGCATTCTATTTTCGGGTACCCACCCAAAAATAATAGGATTTGGCACATTACAAGTGCACGAGTCTCTTCTCCCTAGCATGTACCACGGCCCATTAGCGGTCCCACGTCGTTAATGTTAGTGTGCCGCCGATGGAGCACGTGAGTATCTAACTACCATAGCTTTAGTTTCGAACTTTTCTAATTACCATTATTTTATTTTTGTACTTGATTTTTAAATTAGATTGTACGTTGATCATGTCAATCTATAAAGTTATTTGGTCTACGTACTTTGTCGTAAGCTAGTTTTTGCAAACTGTGTCGGTTTTCAAAATTTTCAAGAAAATGTAACTTTTTATAATTACCGTATACTAATTACCATATGTTCATAATTACCGTTGTATGAAAAACTGATACGTACTTTTTTATCAATTGAAGTTTTCTCGCGGTTTTCATAGATTATCATGAATGAGTCTTTAATTATACTAGCTTTTGCCCGCGCTTTGCCCGCGTTAAAAAGTATTATTATATACAATCTTTCATCCCCTATTTTATCCCCTTGGAGGTAGAATTTATCAAAACCCTTTCTTAGGGGATGCCTACGTCATAGTAGCTTTATGCATGGAAAGTATTAGCCCGATCAGTTTAAAATTGATAAAGTTTCATAGCCTTCTGGGAGTAGAATTGATAAAAAAACTTTCTTAGGGGATGCCTACGTCATAACATCTACCTGCATGCCAAATTTTAGCCTGATCCGTCCAGTGGTTTGGGCTGTTCGTTGATACAATACTATGCCAGTTAGTCTCTTTGTGATACATATAATATTTAGATATATATATGCTGAGTATTCATAAAATTATTTTTTTTTTTTGGATGGGAATGACCAGAGAAGAAATTGGAGAAAAGAAGGCTTGTGCCTTGGAAACGTCTGGTAAAAATTTGAAATTACCCAGTTTTATATCAGAAATCAAAGGAAAAAGTGAAATACTTAATAAAAGAAAATACTGCTTATCAGCAAAATTCCAACAAAACGGCAGAAGAAAACTCAAAAAACAAATGAGTTATGTAAACTTTAGAGCTTATTACAAAAGACAAAAAGAAAAGAAAAAAATGGAAAAAAAATCGAGAAATAAGTGTTCATAAATATAGATGAACTTGAAAATTACGAGAAAACAAAAATAAGTAAATTTCGCGCTGTAAAAGCTATAAGCTACATTTGAGTTGCTATTCTGTCCAAAAAGATTTAGAATATAATTATTTTTAGGTTCATCGTACCTGGATCTTAATAAATATCTACCGATTAAAACAAAGTTTGTTGATTTTTCATATTTTATTTGAAAGTGTCTATTTTTTACTATTGGCGGGTTATGGTTGTATAGGAAATCGTTACTTCTACCCCTTTTGTGACAATTATACATGTGCAACTTATTAATCAGTATTTTTGTATGATGTTTTAGATCTTTCTAATTACCGTTACATAAAATTTTACATTAGTCTAATTACCGTACCCATAAAATTTTTAAGTCTTATTACCTAAAAAACTATAATGAACTGTACCACGCCAAATTTATTATTGTATTGGTATCTTTCATTACTTTCATATTTTAATGAGTTTAAGTCAAATCAACGAAGAAAAAAATGGTAACGGTAACTAGGCAAATAATGCCAAACCTGAGAATGGCCGTTTAAGAACCAATATAATATTTTAAACAAATTCAATATTAAAAAATCGGTTGTCTGTAAAGTCGGTTTACTGACGATAGTTGAACGTGACAACGTATGACGTTGTCACGTTCCTACCCTTAACCCCTTAACCCTCGCTTCCGAATCTCTATAAATAGAAACAAACTTTTTCGACTGTAACCTAAAGTTATTTCAATGTATTTCTTTCAAATGATTGTCTAAAAATATTTATAATGAGTAAAATAAACTATTCGCAATACAAAACGCTACATACATTCGTGAAATCCAGTAAAATCTTCGAACAAAGCACAAGTCATACCTTGACACGTAGGAAATAAAGCACAATTTTGAATAGCCGAAATAATACTAATAGCTCACAGATTGTTTATTTATTTTTCATTCAGAGTGTGGTCAATATATCAAAGGTCATAACTAACCAAACTTCTTCATACAAAAGTATTCTCTAAGTCATCGAAATACGTAATATAATCGAAACAAAGAGCGCGGCCCAGGTGGGCCTTACGGTTGTTGAAAGAATTGAAAGTGTAAATGGAACGCCTCAGAGCTGCTGTCAGCGAGGCAACGCCGCATGAACTGTCATGTTTTTCGGGCGCGCACCCCATATCGAATTATAAGACGTTATCACGTCAAAAATATCTTTGCACGGACGTTCCCAATTTTGTTTATTGTGAATTTGTGGAAAAGATTTCTGTGATCTATATAAATCAAAGTCTAAATCATTAAATCTAGAAAAAATCAAATTTTGTAAAATATGCAATGATGAAGGAAATAATCGACCTTAGAAAGGTTTTTTTCAATTTCGCCCACAAAAGGGTTGAATAGGGGATAAGACAATGCCTATACGCGTATGAAGCTGCGGTAAAAACTAGTTAATTAAATGACATACTATTATTATTTATTACCAATAAACTAGCGCGAATAAAACCAATAATAGTAAAAAGTTATCACAGAATCTTAAAACAATGTCATTGGCAGCACTATAAAACAAATAATATAGGCATGTTAATTTTAAAACTGTGTTATAGTTTGTCATCGTAACAACTCTTTACAAGACCATACAACTGCAAGCCAAGGTAAAGTCACGACGCTCCGTAAATAATTTTCCTTGTGGTAAACAATTGCAGTTCAACGTTTGGTATTGATAATGAACCACGTTTAAAATAAATAATTTAAATAAACATAAAACATTTGTTTACACGACTGTAAAGTAGAGTTTGAAATAAAAGTAGGAGACGATCTCTGGAGATTCCTTCAGTTTTCGATTCAATCGTGTATAAAGTGAGTATCTTCATTTTATTACATTGCAGCACTGTTTATTTTATTGCGTTAATAATAATAAGACATAATGCCTCGTTTGGTTAAGAAACTAAATATTATTAATATTTAGTTTAATTAAATTACATTTAATTTTTGTTTCGGTTTTTGCGGAAAAACTTATATGGCGTTGAAACTAAAAATGTAATTGGAAAATATGTAACAGTAGTATCTAAATCGTGACCGTGGATCAGAATTCACAATTAACCAGGAAATATTATCTGGAAAGAAAAAATCAGTACAGAAAACCTTTACCGACTCTACCTTACAATTCTTAGTTTTAAGGTTTTCTTTGCTACAAGAGCAACTTTTTCATCTTTTGCCTGTGTGAATATTAAAGTGAATGCCCAAGACACATTGTTTTGGGAATTTTAAGTTATTTGGGTTTTGAAAAATATTCTCTCTACATCTACACCTGTTGTTCGTTCTTTTTGTGACCTCTCTTCACCTGTTAACTGGTGAATGCACCTAAATCAAACTTTGTACATACAATATACATTTATTGAGTAGGGTGGTTTTTATCCAAGAAAATTTCACAGTTTCCACACGATAAATGAAGTTGAACGAAACAAAGATGTCAAAAATAACAATTTAATATTAATAAAATGTTGCACTGACTTGTCGTGTTATCAACTGTGCTAAGTAAACACTAAACACGTGCGTAACATTAATTTTTATTACAAGTTATTACAATTACTATTATTGTTAACCAGTATCTACTTACTTAAAAGTTGAACGAGTTGGTAATCTTTAATAATGATAAATGGAAAAATATAATGTAGTTCTCTACATTCAGTTACGTTCCCAATGCAATAAAAGCCTACTAAAATTATATTTATAGAAATCTCTATAGAACATTGACAATGTTTGTAAAATAAAAGTGACAAGTATGTTACAAACACATACTATATTAATAGTGTATAGGCTGTTTTGGCGCATTGTCAGAAAGATCCTTATATTATCTGAAGGAACTACGTCACACAACTCACACATGACGCATCTTAGAAAATCCAAGACTGTTTATCTCGTTTCTGAACCAGATAACTCCAAACAAAATATAATATCCAGCAGTATAAAACAAACAAGAAGGAATTAGGAACTACAATATTTAAACAAACATCATTATCATGGTACCCACATATAAATAAAACGAGATCAAAGTATTGTCATGTGATAATGTAATGGTTTTACAAAGAAGATGTAGAGTAATAGGTACCTAATATTCTTCAGTTTTTATACTTCATTCAGTAGTAGCTCAGCTGCAAGATAATATCAGCATTTAAATTCCAATTAACGGAAAACTATGGTATTTTAGTTTCAAATTTCAATAGATAGCTAGTAGACCGTATGTTTATTGTTTAATAAAAAAACATTTTAAGTTTCATGTTGAATTTTCTTTTCAGTTCTCAAATCTAAAGAATTCTACAATCATGAAGATCGGCTTGGGCATCTTGGTGTTGCTGTCTGTGGGGCTGGTGTCGTCCGCTCCGAAGTTCATGTCCCATCTGCCTAAACGTCCACCACCGCCAATAACGAACCCAGACTTCTGCAATCAAATTGTCATAGCCCACCGTGGTGCCAGCGGCTATGTTCCAGAACACACTCTAGGCTCCTATTCGATGGCCATCACCATGGGAGCCGACTACATCGAACCTGACCTAGTCATGACGAAAGACGGACATCTGATAGCCAGACACGACAACGAACTCGGCCAAACCACCGACGTAGCGGAACACCCAGAATTCCAGGACAGGTTTAAGAACCTAACGCTCGACGGTAACGAAGTCAGCGGCTGGTTCACAGAAGACTTTACTCTCGCTGAAATTAAGACGTTGAAGGCGATAGAGCGTATCCCAGACATAAGGCCGGGCAACGCCAGAATGAACTACGCTTTCCAAGTGCCGACTTTCCAGGAAATCCTCGATTTAGTTAAGAGCTTCCAGAGCAGCCAGCGCCGCATCATCGGTGTCTATCCCGAAATCAAGCACAGCACTCATTTCAAGCAGCTAGGACTGCCGATGGAGCTGCAAGTCGTCGATACTTTCCATAGGAACGGGTACCATGGAGCGCATGCCCCGGTCTACATCCAATCTTTCGAGGTGAATAATCTCAAGGAACTAAAGAAACTGACGAATCTAAGGCTATTGCAGCTATTTGAGAGCGACAAAACTTTGCAACCAGCTGACCAATTGTTTTTGGGCACGACCCTAACTTACGGTGACATGTCCACGCCGCAAGGTCTAGCCGAGGTAGCCAAGTACGCGGCTGCAGTTGGCCCCGATAAGAGCTTCATCATACCTCGTAACGAAGACAATACTTTAGGGGAGCCGACGACTTTTGTTAATGATGCCCATAAAGTTGGCCTGAAAGTACACCCGTATACCTTCCGCGCCGAAAACAATTTCCTACCAAAGGAGTATCAAAGCAGTGGCTCCAGGGATTCGTTTGGGGACTTCATGGGTGAAATAAGAAGGTACCTGGCTACGGGTATCGATGGACTATTCTCTGATCAACCTGATGTGCCATTGCGAGTGCGAGGACCTTGTACAAATCAGTAATTTGAATTAAGTTATAAATAACAAAACAACAGGGTATGGCAATTGTTGTAGATTTAGGTACTATAGTAAGAGTAACTGTTTTGTGATAAGTGCATAATATTTTGTACTACCTAGGTACCTATATTGAGTGTAATATTAATTTAAAAACTCAAAACATATAAGGGAAAGTGTAAATAAAGAATCTACTAACTAGATAATTTATTTTACTAAAAATTGGCCAAGAGCGAGTGGGACTCGCGCACGAAGGGTTCCGTACCATTTAAGGGTAAAAATAGGCAAAAAATGTATTTTTGTATCAAGCTCATGCTTGACACGCGATGTGCACCATGCTCATCACGGTTCTCTCTGGAACCCCGAGTATCCCGCCTAATGTCGGCACTACAAATAGGCGAACGCGTTAGCCAACGCATTGGCCAACGCGTCGGCCAACGCGTTCGCCTATATGTAGTGCCGACAAAACGCGTCGGCCAACGTCTAAATACCTACCGCCAACGCGCGAGTCGCCCGTTCTACACATTGGGCCGACACGTTGGCCAACGCGTTGGCCAACGCGTTCGCCTATATGTAGTGCCGACATAAGGCAAGGCGCTGCGGCCACTCCGTGGTGCGCGTCTTCTCCTAGGCCAGGGGTCGGCAAACCGCGGCTCATCCATAGGATTAATATGGCTCTTCATTCACTCACTGCCTAAGCCCTTACTGTACCGCTTTAATATAAATAAAACACCTAAACAAGAAACAACTGAATTCAAACTCAAACTCAAACTCAAATTTTTTTATTCAGAATAAATTTTTGCAAATATTTTCTGAAAGTCTACATGATGCCTACTCTTCTTCTTCTAATTCTCCGTCAACTTGCGCGCTCGCCCTCTGCTGACTGTTACTGTAAAACAATTACCTAAAATCATGTTTGATACATGGAATAGCCTTCCTGCAACATAATGAAACGACAAAAAAACTAGCATTTGCTAGTTTTTTTGTCGTTATATTACAATATATTATCTATCTTCGGCTCTACGTATTCATGTGAGCAAACATTTTCATCTATGAATCAGATTAAAAGTAAATTAAGGAGCAAACAACCTGATTCCTGAAACTAATATTTAAACGAGTTTTTTATTTTGAGAATTATAGAGAGAGAACGAATACTTGCCAGACATAGGCAAGCTTTCGAAAGCAATGTAAGGACACCGTTCCAACTACAATATAATACATATAATTGTATTTCTTCGCTTCATTCTTCGATATATAATTAACCAAGTAGTACCTTTGCTTATCTGCTAGGCAATCGCGTTTTTTAGACGTATGTGGGTATTTTAAAAATTACCCGCTCCGCGCTCGCTCGCTCACTCGACTTTCCGGCGTGTTCATTCCATAAAGGTAATATACCTATCGGAATAGAGAAACACTCCCGAGCTGTCAAGCTTAACCAAAATTTGATTTACATCTGTGTATACAATTATGTTTACGTGTGCGTGTCAGTGATGTACAAACATCTTGTAATTCGACAAAATATCGATCATGGAATAATAATTGTAAGATTGTAAACATAATGCCGGCTGTACATTCTCGACGAGACACAGCGAGGCGGCCCGAGTGCGAGAGTGTAAATGGGTGCGCTCGCCTCGTCTCGCCTATCTCGGACCCTCTCGGTCCGTTGTCGGCATTTTGCGCCCGAGACAAAGGGTCTCGCGAGGAAAACGAGCGCACTACTGTACACTCTCGCGTTTTTCAGTACTAGTCCCGCCGTTGGACAGTGTAGAACAGAAAAATAACAATAATAAACGTCATTATCAGTCATCATCTATGAGAAATAAAATTAAATATAATTATAAATCTTGGGATTATAATGATATCTTTCGATGCATGGTGAATGGTGAATGGTCGTTTTCGTCCATCTTCTCTGAGTTCTTATCTGCGATTGAACTAAGCGAGAATGTACATGATCGCACTCGGCCAAGGGGCTCTCGCACGAGACTCTCGCCCGAGAGCTCTCGGCGAGAGTGTACAGCGGGCATTATAAAATGGGATAAAATAAAACTGCATAGATATAATATAATAAAATTGTAATTTTGAAGTAAAATGTGAATTTTCTTCAAAATGCTTGCTGCACAATTAAGTATGCATGGATTTTTCTTCGGAGTCCAGTTTGGACGGTTAATTATTTTAAGCCGTGAATTTCTGGTATCCAGGTCAGCAGGAAATCTGAAAAATCGGCCAAGTGTAAGTCGGACTCGCGCATGAAGGGTGACCGGTTTCAACCGGGCATTTTCTAAAACCCGGTACGATACGACACGACATGTCATGACACGATTCGACACGACAGGTTACGTCACGTGACATCAGTACCTACACGACACGACACGACTTCACTAGACCCTATTAATTTTCAATTCACTCTCAATGAGCCTACTGAGCCCTTTTATTTGATGCCCATCTTGCAGAAGTGCTTTCAACTATTTCCCTATCTTGGATGAGCAGCCGTATTGGATGTAGAATGACATTACATCTGTGGAAATTTCAGAAGTCTATTACCATAGTGGTTCTTGTTATACAGCCTGAAGACAGACAGACGGACGAACGGATGGACAGACGGACAGGCAACGAAGTCTTAGTAGTAGAGCGGGCTGCGGGACCCCACTACTAGGACTTAATTTTTACCCTTTGGGTGCGGAACCTTAAAAACGATAAATTATGTATGATAGTATATTAATATAATTAAACTAATTATAAACTACGGATGAGTATGTTATCATTTCAATATTCCTAGACAATTAGTATAAGTACTTAACTAAAAAATATTTTCATATCGACACAACTTATCGATAACTTGATACAGCCCTAGTGTAAAATAGATGAAAATTGTTTACACAAAATATCCTTAAATTGTGCACCATGGCTAGTCAAGTTATGTTTTCCATATAATTAAACATATACAGAAGTGAACACGGATGTAAAAATACCAATAACTCGTAGGGAATTGGCAAAAATAAACTTAAAACTAGGTCCTGTCGATGTAGAATAATTCACCTGTGAAATGAATATTTGTCCGGGTTTTTTCGATGTGTGGATCCAGAATCATTCCACAAACACTTAACCATGTTTCTAGAGCAGTATTTCTAAATATTATTCATTATTTAACTTAAAATCACAATTTTTCTGAGAGCCCAAATTGACAACGATCGGCCCAGGGGCAGACAAACTGTCAAACAGATGAAAAAAAAGCTATGCAACCTCAAATCACGCTTCTCTTTCTACCACGCAGTGTTACTGATAGTGACATCTCGCTTGCTCAGGCCTTTGTTTCTCTATTCCGATAGGTATATTAACTTTATGGTTCATTCTTTGTTAACGCGAGGCAACGCGAACACGTATACCTAGTAACCATGCCAAAGCGCAGCTGGTTATTATTATTAAGATGATTGAGTCAGTGTTGTAAGTAACTAAAGTCAGTGTTATTTTATCGTGTAACAAGAAAATACAATATGTAAGTACTATTAAATGCTTAAATATAGGGCAGGCACTACCGAGGCCTAGACGAGCCAATTATATTCAATACTAGCCGGCTTGTACTGCGACCGCGAGTCAATAAACGTACAATGTGTTGGGACTGCGAGTCTTTATACACAATCTATAATATTATGTATGCCTTATCTGTTCTATAAATAAAATTATAGAACTATTTGTTTGCCGGATTGGGGGAAACAACTGCAGGTGATTACTGCAATTATTTAATCAACCGGAATGTACTGCGAATGTATTAGTACAGTGTGTTTGGACCGCGAATCCTTTTACACAATCTTTATTCTATATGCATCGGAATTGATTGCGGATCTCTGACGATGTTTTACCTATTCTATAAATAGAACTATATGTTTGCCCGATTTTGGGAAATAACTGCAAGCTAATTTTTACAAGTGTTTAAATATATTAAGTTATTTTATAAACCGCCATAATGTGTGGATTGACCGCGGGTCTCTAAACACAATTTATATGCATCGGAATTGACTGCGAGTCTCTGATGATGTTTTATCTGTTCCATAAAATGTAGAACTATACGTTGGCCGGTTTGGGGGTTAACAGCGAGTTATTTTATAAACCGCCATAATGTATGGATTGACTGCGAGTCTCTAAACACAATCCTTATGCATCGGAATTGACCGCGGGTCTCTGACGATGTTTTATCCAAAAATAGAAGTATAATATGTTGACAGGTTTGAGAGGATGAACTGCGAGTTAATTAATATTTAAATTTAAAATATATTGATATTTTTTAAATCAACATAATGTATGGATTGACTAGGAGTCTCCGACAAAGTTTTGAAAATAAAAATTAGCAACTACCGCGCGTTTTCTCGCGCTCTTTGTTCTATAAATAGAACTACATATTTATTATTATAATATTAACATTTTTGCCGTTTTATAGAGAACAGCTATTTCGAGCTAATAACTAGATTGACTGCGAGTCTCATCAGTTAACAACCTATGTGCGTCCCGCGCGATCCCTTTGTTCTAAATATAGAACTACGATTATAATTTACTATGTCTGCCGGTATATAATTATTATTATTAAATAAAACTTGCACCAATGTTGGGATTCGGGATACACCGCGAGTGTATAATGAAACTTACTTAATATCTACGTAACGTGATAGTTACTACCCTCAATATTTTTTGTAACTTATTTTATCGACAAATAAGTAGATTATAACGAGCTACCCCAATATTTATTTTTTTAGCTCACTAAGATCAGACAATTGGGGAAATGTCACTAAAAGTGATCAATATACGGGTCGATCTGGTTACGAATGAACTCAAAGCTTTCCCGGGTTTTGGAGGAGTTCAACCACGCACACCGTGACGCGGGAGTTTTATATATTAGATATATTTTATAATAATATATGCCTATTAAAAACGGAATAATATAGAACAGTTAAATCAGTACTATTCGTGAGCTAGCTCAACTGATAGGTGTTTTTGACACCTTCATATCCTGATTCCTGACTCCCACCGCGGAATGCAACTGGTTTTCAGCGATTAAAATATTTAATACTAAATAAAATATGCAATGATAAATACGATAACAGAATTACACTTATTCTTGAATAATAATTGTTAAAATATTCAGCTTGGGGGACCGAGAACACAATATTCTCGACTTTCAATCATATTAGCAATAATCACATTATCAACGACCACAGAGCCGGACCCAGTTAAAGCAGTAGACTCCTTAAAATTTATTCTAAAATACTTTTCTTCGACTAAGATTTTAGATAAAATATGCTCTATTCAATCTTATTAGTTAATAGATTTATTACAGCGATCTTCATCCGCTCCATCGGAACCTTAGCCAAACAATTTGACAATGACTGTAATACGATAATATCTTCTACAGCCATCACTGTGCACTGTCATTGTTTATGAACAATGTTGACATTATTGGTTGGTAACATTGGTTCAGATAAATGTGTGAAGTGCCTTTTGAAAGAAGCTTTCCCGTAAAAATCCTAGCCCATACCTGAGTAATGTAGAACCCGGGATCCACTTATAAATTATTTGTTTTTTCTTGCACTCTGTACCTATAGCTGAATACTGATCATTGACTTAAAACTTTCTGCCTAATGAAACTCGGCAAAATAAAAATAGTAAAAAAAACGGTTTAAAATAGTGGTATCGAAATTTATATAACAAAGTCATAAACTTCCGAGCCTGATCGGATGTTATTTTTTATATAAAAAAAAGAAGAAGAGGATATAATATTTAAGTTATTACGCCCTGTGATGGTTATTCAAGATTAAATTAAATAGGATAACATTAAATAGGATAATGCTACAATACGGGTTATTATTGCTAACGCTTAACCCTCTGCACAGAACAGCCAACTCCCAGTCGGTCAGTTAGCCGCTGGATAAAGCAGGCGCTGTGCAAGAGCGGCGCGGCGTCGACACGAGCGTCGACACGGGTTGTGATACTGGACACTATTAGTAACACGACAGTCGACAGGCAGGAGTCAAGACTAGCGATTCCGATACTTTCGCTATTTTACTCAACAATAATTTTATCGACGAACAAAGTTTCGCTGAATAATCACCATGATCCCAGTATTACTGTTAACATTTGAATCACAAACCATAGAGGTCTCTTACGTTTCGTTTCTACTGACTATTATTAAATTTATGGGAATAATGTTATTTTTTTTTCTTGAATATATTATAATCACTACTATTCATAATGTAATCTATTGGATTTTGTAAAAAAAAATCTTTCTTTCATTACTCTGAAAATCTACTTGGTTAATTATATATCGAAGAATGAAGCGAAGAAATATAATAAATGATCAAACGAACTTACCAAGTGAAGTTCGATCATTATTATATGAGTCGCTTCATTCGAAGATATAATCTCCCTCCCACCCAGTCTGCACGAAACTATGTTTGCTGCAGTACCCAAAGAAAGAAAGAAAGATTAAAAAATCTATATATAAAGCATTACTTCTCTCTAAACATAATGAACACGCCGAAACGTCGAGTGAGCGAGTGAGCGCGGAGCGGGTAATTTTTAAAATACGTACGCGTACGTACGTACGTATAATAAATTTTAATTTTTTAAAATACGTCTTTAAAAAAACGCGATTGCCTAGCAGATAAGCAAAGGTAATTAGGCTACTTGACCTATTTTTTTTCTTCATTCTAATCGCTTCTTTATCGTTTATTTTCACCAAAAAAACGAAAAATTTAATATTTTAAACAGTAGAAACCCATAAAAATGTCGATTGAAAAATATGTCTTTTACATGGCGCCAAAAACACTGTCCGCCATTGTACCGCCATAGTGTGACGTCATGTTTTTTGTATTTTATACTTTCTTTATTAAAAAAAAGTTTTATGTGCTGAGCGTACGAGTCTAACCGTGCCAAAAAATTAGAAAAGAATTTAGAAATCATTTGTAATATTGAACACTTTTGTACAAAAGTTTTGGCCATTTCATTTCCCAACTACAATAAATCGAGATAAAATATAAAACTGATGTTTTATTTGAATTATTCAAGAAAATATATTTTATAAATCTTTCTAGGCTTATTCATATTATTTATGTACAAATAAACTTACATATAACGAGCGCGATAAATAAAAGATATTAAATTACAAATGGGATGACGTCACATCCAAATCGGAAGTACCGCAAAAGCGTTTTCGTCAGTACAATTCCTATTTTCATAAAATCATATTTTCAAATCGACTTTATTTATCAAGCATAAGCTTTTATTTGATGATAAGGGTGAAATACGGTTTCCTGTGCCAAGTTCTACTAGAAATATGCATTTTTTCAATGAAATTAAATATATGTCAAGTAGCCTATTATATATCTTCGAATGAAGCGACTCATATAATAATGATTGAACTTCACTTGGTAAGTTCGTTTGATCATTTATTATTAATGAGAGTGTTATTTTCATAAAATATGTCTTTCAGTAATTAATATTTTTTTCATATTTTTAAAACTGTAAATGTAGCTTTGTAGTGTGAAGCAAATTAGACTCTGATTATTATTATTATCTATATATATAAAAGAAAGTTGTGTTAGTTACGCCACTTATAACTCAAGAACGGATGAACCGATTTGGCTGGAAATTGGTGGAGAGGTAGCTTAGAACCAGGAATAGGACATAGGATACATTTTGTCTCGGAAAAATGTAAGGTTACTGCACAATATACTTTTATGATTTGCGCGTAAACTATTCAATCGATTTTGGTGAATTTTGGTATGGAAATACTTTGAGTCTCGGGAAAAGACAAGGGATACTTTTGGTCCCGGAAAATGTACGGTTCCCGCATAATAAACTTTTATCTCAAGAACGAATGAACCGATTTGGCTGAAAATTGGTGGAGAGGTAGCTTAGAATTAGGAAAAGGACATAAGATACATTTTGTCCCGGAAAAATGTACAGTTACTGCACAATATGCTTTTATGATTTGTGCATAAACTATTCAATCTATTTTGATGAATTTTGGTATGGAGATACTTTGAGTCTCGGAAAAGGACGAGGGATACTTTTGGTCTCGGAAAATGTACGGTTCCCGCACAATAAACTTTTATGATTTTCGCCTAAACTATTCAGTCTATTTTTATGAAACTCGGTATGGAGATACTTTGAGTCTCGGGAAAGAACAAGGGAAACGTTTTGTCCCGGAAAATGTACGGTTGCTGCACAATAAACTTTTATGATTTTCGCTTAAACTATTTAATCTATTTTGATGAAATTTGGCATGAAGATACTAATTTTAATCTATTGTTTTCTTAATTATACCAATTAGAATTAAATAATCATCGTTAAGACAGGACAACGTCTGTCGGGTCAGCTAATATCTAATATATATAAATCTCCTGTCACGATGTTTGTCCGCGATGGATTCCTAAACTAATTAACCGATTTTAATGTTTTTTTTTCTTTATGTGTGCTTTTTTCCAACTTGAGAGATAGGATAGGTAGCTTAGATCTTTAATTATAGTCGCAATTTTATTTTATTGCAAATTATTTTACAACCTGAGACTGATGGCGACCATTGTTTGTGCGACGCGATAGCGATCGACGTTGCCATGGTAACATACATATTTAGTCACTTCAATAAAATAATATGGCAAATACATAATATATTATGGCAAAGCAACGTTTGCCGGGACAGCTAGTTAGACTTATAAAATTTATGAAGCGGCTCTTTGAAGGTATGGGAAAATCTACAAACTTGATATTTGGCTCATCGGATTGGTAAATCTGCCGACCCCTGTCCTAGGCCGTCTCAAGGGGTCGAGTCGAACGCCTCCCGTTCTCTCCTGCGCTCGGCCTCCTACTTTGCAGTGATGACATCCTGCCTGCCTAAAAATGCTCTTAATCTTGTATAAACTACCTATAGAATTACCTATCTACTAATCCTCAAACGATTAGGCTAATTTACTTAGTTTTGAGAATAACATAATATTATCTGCTGATAAAGATAATACTTACATATTTTTGAATTATTTTGCTATGTTTTAGTAATTCAATAGCTAGAGCAATGGCTAAACGTACTGGACTAACGCTGCTTTGTGTAGCTTTGTTCCTTGTGGCTGCTGTTTGTAGTGAAAGAAGGCGTGGTCCCGATGACTGTAAACCTGTAGTGGTAGCCCACAGAGGTGCAAGCGGATATGTGCCCGAACATACCACTGGTGCCTATGCTCTAGCGGTCACCATGGGGGCCGATTACGTCGAGCCTGACGTGGTAATGACAAAAGACGGTCACATTATCGCTCGCCATGAAAATGAACTCAGCGTATCAACGGATGTTGCAGAGCGCGAGGAGTTCGCAAACCGATACAGAACACAAAATATCAATGGAGTCCCAACGAGTGGATGGTTCTCGGAGGACTTTACGCTCGCTGAAATCAAGAAGCTAAGATCTATAGAACGGATACCGAATATAAGACCGGGTAATGCTCGTATGGATGGAGCCTATGATGTACCGACGTTCCAAGAAATAATTGATCTTGTGAGGGGCTTAGAAATCAGTGAAAATCGCACAATCGGCATCTATCCCGAAATTAAGTACAGCACTCATTTCCAACGTATCGGACTCGGTATGGAACAACCCTTAGTTGATGTCTTCCATAACAACGGCTACATTGGACCCGATGCGCCCGCGTACATACAATCTTTTGAAGTCAACAACTTAAAGGAACTCAAAAAGATTACTAATCTGAGACTGTTGCAACTGTTCGGATCCAACAAAAACAGTTTACCTTTTGACCAGGCCGAACTTGGCACGGATCTTACTTATGGCAAAATGGCAACTACTGAGGGTCTGGCAGAAATTGCGACCTACGCTTCAGCAGTGGGTCCAGATAAGGGCTATATTATTCCACGTGACGAAAACGACAACCTGGGATCTGCTACGAGTTTTGTTGCAGACGCTCATAGAGTCGGCCTACAAGTCCATCCGTATACGTTCCGATCGGAGAATATCTACTTACCTCGTGAATTCAGAAGCAGCGATGCCGATGATGAAATCGGCGACACGCAAAGCGAATTGAGAGCTTTCATAGAAGCAGGAATTGACGGAGCGTTTGTTGATCAACCCGATGTGTTGAATCGGCTTCGAAACAGTTGCTAATAAGTGTTTGCTTTTTTATTCATCGAATAATTAATTGTTTATTATGAATGAAAGTTGTATTTACTTTATTTGACGATCATTGTTATATTAATATACTTAGCTACAATATAATTTTAAATAGTTATAAATTATTATCTACATAAAGTCTATATAATATACTAATTACTTACTTAATATTATAAAGCGGGAGAGTTTGTTTGTTTGTTTGAACGCGCTAATCTCAGAAACTAATGGTCCGATTTGAAAAAGAAGTAGAGGAAAATATGGAAAAAACGGGGGAAATTATCTTCTACTTCTTTTTCTTATTCTTGAAATTGCTTATTATCATAAGAACAACTGGAGCAATTCTTATGTTATTTGGCACACATGAAGAATAGTAGTAGAGGAGGGGAAGAGGGGATTTTGGTAGTAGCTCGAGCGTGTCAGATTAAGCTTGTATTACTTGTATAGGCTTCCGACATGTGTCTGGTTATCATGGTATAGAAATCAGATTTCTCACGTGGTGGGTTATTTTTTTTTATATTGAAATGTCATCCATTCTGTCAGATTAAGATAGGGGATGTTAAGTTTACCCCAAAGAAACTTCCATAAAAAGCACTGATGATTCAAAGATAAGGCTAACCTGTAGGAACATTTTAAAATATAAAAAAATAAACCTTCATATTTTCCTAACTAAACTTCGCAGATATTTTATTTTGCACTAAACTAAATGATTTAGTCCTTGTTGTCTAAAATATAATAATAACTGATCGAAATAAGCAATTTTCTGAATATTTTTTCTTTTTCAAAACTTTAAAATGGCCGTAGTTTCTGAACCCACCGCTAAAATAAAAAAAATGATCTTATTATTGACGTGATAACGTCTTATAATTCGATATGGGGTGCGCACCCGAAAAACATGACAGTTCCTGTGTCGTTACCTCGCTCTGAGGCGTTCCATATAAGGCTTGAAGTGCAAGCGAGAGCGCGGAATGAGCGACAAGGAAGCACAATCGGCCTTTGCGTTCGGCAGCGTTCGACATCCGTCTCTCTCCTAAGCCCTACTTGAGTGAGCGATGCGTCTGCGTGGACAGCTGCTATATTATATACTATAGTACATTTACAATATGTTTTTTAAAGAAAGCGAAAAGTTTGTATTGCCGCCGCGTGGACGCGATCCTGGAACTTGGCGCTGTGATATCTAGCTTGTCCCGCTGGGCCAACAAGACGCTGACGTAAGTGCTGCAATTGTCGATATTATCTTGCTACTCGAAGTTGGTAGTGAGGTGACACTTTTTGTAAGTATTGTTTTTACGTAACATTTTTTTTTAAATTAAATGTAGAGGTCCGATAGCAGTAAAAAATACAATAAAAGTACTTTGGTGATATATTCAAATAGAACTATGTTCTTTGCATAGGTCGATTTGAAAGAAATACATCGAAATAACTTTAGGTTACAGTCGAAAAAGTTTGTTTCTTTTTATAGAGATTCGGAAGCGAGGGTTAAGGGGTTAAGGATAGTTGAACGTGACAATGTCATACGTTGTCACGTTCAACTATCGTCAGTAAACCGACTTTACAGACAACCGATTATTTTTTTATCAGTTTTACCTAATGTAAAAAACCTACTAGGTAGGTCTCCATGGCGCTCGAGTGACTACAAAATTAGCACTTTCCCATATAGTAGGGGAGGTAGTGCTGCGTATGCAAAGCCATTTCATACCGACCAAATTTTTGTCCAGCGGTAGCTTAATATTTATCAATCAATATAATCAGCGTCAGTCGCCGCACCCGTGGTGGAATGTTAACTGAGAGTATTTCAAAGTTGTAAAAAAAATTGTTGCGAAAAGTGATTTTATACCGAATGAAACTTTAATGGATGATTATTCACCGTCAAAAAAATCACCGTCAGCCGTATTGCAGACGGGGGATTCAACGTCAGTCGCGTTACTGAACATGTAAAAAAATTTTGAATATAAAGTCATTTTATAACGTACAAAATTTATACAGATGAATGTTTCTACTTTGTAAATAATAAATAAAACCATCAGTCGCTAATACGATGGTGGAAAAACCGTCAGCCAGCGATATAAGTTATGACCAATATAGCCCTACTTCGCGCTCAATGTATCCTAGGGCGTCGCGTAGACGACATTTCCACCTGCAAACATTCAGCTGACGGTGATTTTCGTTTGAATTAACCATAAAATTATTTCACGTAGGAATTTTAAGTAATTAATTCGATAGTCAATACTTGTGAAGAAGAATTATATACATTTTACTTTAAAAGCGCCATCTGTTGTTATATACTAAAACTAAAATAACACCTACCCAACCCAAACGTGTATAATCTAGATATGAACCTTTATTGGATGCGAATTGGGGTCCCAACATCAACTTTGAGATGCTCTCAATTTTTATTCCACCCATTATGAAGTGGCTGACGATCAAAGCTGTTATGTATTAGTGGACTACTATTATTTTAACGATTTTCGCTTGGTATGAAATTACTTTTTTAACTGAGCGCGACCTCCCCTACTAATAGAATAGACCACGTGAAGGGACATAGGCTATTTTTTGCGGAAAAATGTACAGTTTCCGTGAAATTCCTAAATTACGCGGGCGAAGCCACGCGGAACATCTAGTAATAGGCCTAATAGTTGTTAGCTAAACATACAGTTCGACAAGGCTTTTTAAAAATGAACGTGGCGAGAAAAGGAACTAACGCTTCTATCATACAAAAACGTCATTTTTGACATAATATTATTGTGTTTGACAGTTCTCCTCACTAACTCAATGGTTCTCCATAACCATCAGCGCCCCGTCCACATTCATTTGAATTTTAAAAAGCCTTGGAGCACTTTAATGCGCATAAACTATTATTATAACATTTTGTATAATTCCTAGCACAACAAGTAACAGGCGGGTAAAATATTATTGATTCTGTTAAAAATAAGCATTCAAGGGTAAGTATGTTCCAATATGCACTGCGAGCACTGCACAGTGCTATCACGCTATCACTGTAGAAAAATTCGTTTCGTTAGGTATGGACTGCCAGTATACTGCCGCAGTACCCTAGGGAAATATAATATTATGACGTCCTAAATCGTCGCCATATTCTGCTGTGAGCACTGGCGTTTTCGAGGTAAGGTACTCGCAAGTCACAGTACCTTGATAACGTGATCAGTCAAAACCACTCGAGTGTCTAACGTTTTATATAAACAAATAACAATACCTACAGTTTAATCCCAAAGTTATAAAGTTCTGTAATTAAGTTGGATTATATAAAACAATGAAAGAATTGCAAAAATTAACCTTATTAGACTGTGTTGAAAAAGTTCAATATGAACTAATAATATAATTTAAGTAATGAAAACAATATTCTTTTTAATAAATAACTACTTACTTTTAATAAATTATAAATTCAATTCACAATTATTATTAATACTAAATAAAATATTTTTAATTTGACAGTACATAATCCAACATCGGTTTTTTTTAATACACTCATTTGAATGCTGCGTCAAAAAATGCGGCTGACAGTATACGGGATTGTGTTCCGTTTTAATAACCAGTATATCTAACTATAAAGGAACGGCTTCACAGTATACTAAATTGACGTCACATTGTATAGTCTGTCAAAAAAGTTAAGAAATTAAAAAGTGGCAACATCGTAGTGTCATCCCTTTCAAATCGATCTAAGAAAAAGGGATGACACTACGATGTTGCCACTTTTTAACCGACTTCCAAAAAACGAGGAGGTTATATGTTCGGCTGTGGATATTTTTTTTTTTTTTTTTTTTTTTATTTTTGTATGTTCAACGATTACTCCGCCGTTTGTGAACCGATTTTCAAAATTTTTGTTTTGTTGTATTAGGTTTCACTCCAATTTGGTCCCATTTTCACAAAGGTGGTGACCTGATGATGGGATCCATGAGTAATCGAGGGAACTCCTCAATATTTATATGGAAACATATGATGATTTTGGTTTTATGTGAAGTGTACTAAGAATACGCTACCAAAAAGTCAAATATTGGGTCAAGGTATACCATGGTTTCGATGATGCTGAGAGAACTCCTGATTCCTTATAGATACACGTTTGGGAGTTTCGGCGTTGTTTTAAGAACAGAAAGCATAAACTACTATGCAATTCATATTCATCATCATAATCATCATCATCATCATCGTCATCATCATCATTACCACGTCGTGTTAAGGCCACCAATGTCTCATGGCGCAGAATAGATAATAGTACAAGGCATAGGTATGGATATACTAATAATAATAATTATGTACTGTATAACAATTAACAACACCTGTTTGTTTTTAATACACGGCGGTCGGCGTCGCCGCCCAGTCCGTCCGTTCAGTTCCGTCTTCTGCCGCGTGGCGGCAGAAGACAGAATATCGAATACTTTACTAACTACTTTATATACAGATCGAATACTTTAACACTTTATAAAATTTTAATAGACAAATAGAATTAAAATAAAGTTATTTTAAAAAGAGCATTTAAACAAAACAAAGTCATTAAGTGTCTTTTTAATTAGTTATACTTATTAATCGATAGATGGTGCACTAAGTACCTATCGATTTGAATTCTTGATAACAAGAACAGCTGTCAATAATTATGATAATATTAAATATTATGCTACGCTACATCCTATGCAAGTTTGTACAATTTTTTATCTGATAGATCCTTCGATCGTGGAAAAACGAGACACAATAACCTTTCTATTGTTATCGCAATCGCCGGTGACCGCTTCGGGCTTGAAGTATTAAAATTGTTAAATTACTTAGCACAATATGTTCACTTCACTGATAATATTATATTATTTTGTGAGTGTGAGTTGTGACTCTTAACAAATTGTAATAAGATACGTAAAATATACGCGAAGATTTATCTACTAGTGTAACTAAAAAGAGTGAAATTATTATTATTTTTAACAAAAAATTAAAACCGACTTCCAAGGTAAAAACAATAATAACATTAATATGAACTAAAAAGTATTAAATAATTTTTACTATCTAATAGTGCCTTTTTCCGAATTCGGCTAAACCTCAACTATTTCTGTACTCAATCTTCATAATTTTGAAGTCGGTGCCAGTTCCAAAAATTTTAAATATTCTGTCAGAGGACTGAAGATTCAGCTATCTGGTACCGACTTCAAAATAACGAAGATTGAGTACAGAAATAGTTGAGGTTTAGCCGAATTCGGAAAAAGGCACTATTAGATAGTAAAAATTATTTAATACTTTTTAGTTCATATTAATGTTATTATTGTTTTTACCTTGGAAGTCGGTTTTAATTTTTTGTTAATTTATTTCCTCACTTTCTTGAGAGTCTATGCAGTGATCGCAGTGCAAATCGAAACATACCCCTCATAAACTTAATTTCAAAGCAATAAGTGTGACAGTAAAAAAATTACGTTGTCATGACAGTCAGATTCGAAAACGTCACTGCCAAGTGTCATATTCATTAATCTTTCAAACATGTCAAATTTCGTGTTGTGGTTTGTGGTTTATAAATTATAATTTAATTAAAATTTCGTAATGCCGTATTGAGAACACGTTATCTTATAAAAACAATACCTACCGCTGCTAAACTACGAGTCAATGTATTTCAATGATATTTACAATTGCCATCAAGGAACGAAATGTAAACTGATTCTCTCCAGCAGCCACTTACAGAAATGATAAGACATCTAACGAAATTGCGGAAAGTTTTAACGTTGCTTTCGATTGTAACGCTATGTAAGTTTACTAGTTAATATTTTATAGGCGCCGCTAAGAATATCTTTATCGAATACTGGTTTTTCTGCTATTTCACCAACACCACCTTGAATAATAACAACTTGTGGCCTGTTTCGTCCTGGTTGCTGTGGTGCTGCAGCGACATAGATCCAGTATATTAATAAATGCACAATAATGATGAACAATTTTTATTTTTCAGTTATTATAATAATTATAATACTTAGTAAAAATAAATCAGATGATAAGATTATTGAAAATCATGAAAAAATTCACAATGACTTTCAAAATATAGATTATAGAGATTTTAATCGATTGCAAAATAATGACGAACCTCAGCAAGATAAACTTGTAGACAAAATGGAGTCGGAGATCAGGGCAGAAGATGAAAGGGAGAAAGAATTACGAGAAGCGAAAGCTCGCATTGACCTTTTAGAAAAAAAAATAGCTATATTAGAAGGGAGAATTCCTCAGAAATACCCTGATGTGAAATACCTAGGCTATAAAGAGCGAAAAAGAATTGTGGTAAGTAAATATACATTGAAATACAAAAGAAGCAGCAGCTGAGTTAATATTGTTTTGAAACCATTTGTTTGAAAGTGTCTAGAAGATATACAGTGTAAACTCTTTATAATGTTATCCTTTATAACGATAAACTCCCTATAACGTTGAAGTGAGCCCAACTTGGTTGGTTTGTGTTAAAACCCACATATTGAAACACTCTCTATAGCTGTACGCCATTCTCTATTACAAAGAAATGTGTCCATATTTTTAGACAGTAATATTTATTATCAATATTATTGTTTATGTTATGTTATCAGGTAACAAAAAACTTAGAAGCTCAGAAGCATTCGAGGTCGGTCTAGCTTTTGTTATCCTTAATTGCCTTGAACACGTGCAGCATGACGCATTTGTTTCTCGGAAGTGATAGTTTTCGACCAAGCATACTGGCCTACTGGGTACCTATCGTATTATCAGTTGTTTTTTTGTTAATTCCATATAACGAAAACTCTCTATAACGACAAAAAATGCTCAGTCCCTTGAGTTTCGTTATAAAGAGTTTACACTGTATTGTTAATGAATAATATATTTGCATGCCTTTTGTATTAAATACATACTAATGTTATAAATGCAAAAGTCTATCCGTCCAAAAAAATTATAGTTTTTATGAGCTATCTTATTGCTACATATTGTGTTGGTTAGCGAAGTAGTCTTTTAAGGTAATTTATTTAAATTTCTTATTCTCCAGGTTACAGGAGGTGCTGGTTTTGTTGGATCACATCTTGTTGATGTGTTGATGACTCAAGGTCATGAAGTCATTGTTGTTGATAATTTCTTCACTGGACGCAAGAGAAATGTTGAACATTGGTTTGGTCATAGAAACTTTGAAATCATACATCATGACATAGTCAACCCATTATATGTAGAGGTACTTTTCATTGCAAATTTTTTTATATTGTAATATTATTGTGGTAACAATAATCCCTCGATCGCGGATACTTGGAAATATATTGTTATCACAGTCGAATTTGACCGCTTGGGAGTTGATAGGATAATCTTACAATATTTTAAATATTTAAAATTTGGACAGATATAGTTTTTTTTTTTTTGACGTGATAGCGTCTTATAATTCGATATATAACGTCTTATAAATCGCCCACCTGGGCCGCGCCCTTTGTTTCGATTATATTACGTATATCGATGACTTAGAGAATACTTTTGTATGAAGAAGTTTGGTTAGTTATGATTATGACCTTTGATACATTGACCACACTCTGAATGAAAAATAAATAAACAATCTGTGAGCTATTAGTATTATTTCGGCTATTTAAAATTGTGCTCTATTTCCTACGTGTCAAGGTATGACTTGGGCTTTGATCGAATATTTTACTGGATTTCACGAATGTATGTAGCGTTTTGTATTGCGAATAGTTTATTTTACTCATTATAAATATTTTTAGACAATCATTTGAAAGAAATACATCGAAATAACTTTAGGTTACAGTCGAAAAAGTTTGTTTCTATTTATAGAGATTCGGAAGCGAGGGTTAAGGGGTTAAGGATAGTTGAACGTGACGACGTCATACGTTGTCACGTTCAACTATCGTCAGTAATCTGACTTTACAGACAACCGATTTGTTTTTACCTTAAAATTCAATTAGAACTTAAAAAAAATAATATTGTATAGGTAAGTACTTAAATGGGGTACAATTTAAATAAAATAATATTGTTGTAAATATTGTAATTTTCAGGCAGATGAAATATACCACTTAGCTAGTCCTGCAAGCCCACCGCACTATATGCAGAATCCCGTCAAGACAATTAAGACTAACACATTAGGAACTATAAATATGTTAGGCAAGTATGAATTTTATAATCTATATAGAGCTATAATCCCAAACTATAATCTTTGTTCTATAGTTCTTGAATAAGTTGATGGTCTTATAAAATACTAGCGACCCGCCCCGGCGTCGCACGCGTATAAAATATATAGCCACTGAATAAATTATGCCTATAGCCTCTAATCTAACACTGAAAGAATTTTTCAAATCGGACCTGTAGTTCTTGAGATTAGCGTATTCAAGTTAGCCCTTTCAAATAATTTTCCCCGTTTTTTCCACATTTTCCTCTATTTCTTCGCTCCTATTAGTCTTAGCGTGATAAAATATAGCCTATAACCTTCCTCGATAAATGGGCTATCTAACACTGAAAGAATCATCAAAATCATTTGCGTAGTTTTAATGATTAAAGGGAACAAAGGGACATGAGGGAAAAAAAGCGGAAAAAATACTTATTGTTTTATAATAAGTATAGATGCTGCTCATATTGTAATATCAGAGAAGTTGATTCATAGGTCGACCCAAACTACTTAGGTCCGCCATCTGCCTATGAAACTATTCGTTATTTAGGTTTAAAAATAACTTTCTACAAAGTTAACGATTTAAAAGTGGAAATTTTTTTACGACTATCACGTAGACTACGTTATTTTGCCGGTGGGCGTGAATTTCAAAACTGCTTAACATCACGCGGGCCATAAATAAAGTCCCAGTTGGGGATAGCAGCTTTGATGGTACAACTGTAGCATCACTCAATTTCGTGTTTGACTTATATTTCACAGGGTTGGCGAGACGCGTTGGCGCCAAAATTTTAATTGCAAGCACATCAGAAGTTTATGGTGACCCTATGGTGCACCCTCAACCGGAGTCATATTGGGGACATGTCAATCCAATCGGTAAACAAGAAAGTTCTAATCAGTTTAAATTTATATTTTATTTTTTGGAACGTAGTTCCTTATCGCGCATTGCGAAGGGGGGCTAGACAGAAAAAGTTGTAACGACACATTTTTATTAGTTCCTACTCTGTAGAGGCAGAGGGCGTTGATATTATTCTTGGCGTCAACTAGATGGCGTTTTTGAGAATAAGATCGACATCTACCGGACGTTTAAGTAAATTTTATTACAATTCCACAAAAGTGTCGTTGTTAGTATTCCTGGGCGTCAACTAGATAGCGTCTTTTTATAACTTCGTTCCATCCGGGTGTCCCTTGACACTTTTCAAAGTTATTGTTTTAATAAAATCAACCTATAAAATAACAGTGCAGAAGTTTTTGTTGGGATGTCGGGAATTGCCCAACCTCCAAGCCTTGAGTAACAATTTGTTACACAATCTACAAACACAGGCTACTCTTTAATTATCTTTACATAAGCGAATTATATAATTTCAGGGCCCCGAGCTTGTTACGACGAAGGGAAAAGAGTGGCAGAAACTCTGGCATATTCATATGCCAAGCAAGAGAATGTTTCTGTGAGAGTTGCCAGAATATTTAATACATATGGACCAAGAATGCATGTCTCTGATGGAAGAGTTGTCTCCAACTTTATAATGCAAGCTCTGCAGAACCTCACCATTACTGTAATTATTCTTATATTTTTATTGTAATAGGAAGTGTATTATTCTTATTTCATTACTAGTGTCTGATGTATGGATATTTATATTTCTTAGTGTAAGTACTCATATACGGTTTTGCTTGATCAAGCAATCACGGAGAGTAAAACCCACGGCTCAGGCTTTCCTCCACACATTCAGCATTGCTCGATAGTTTTACTCCAGTTCGAAGGAAATTAGCTACGAATAATAAAAACCAGTGTCAAAAAATTTGTCAAGCCTTCAAACTGGCTCGATGCGAGCCTTCGAGCTGTGAGTTGTGCGGTCCACACGGTGATTATTGCTCGGTTTCGAGTAAAACTATCGAGCAAAACTGTATGTGAGTACTTAGCATTCAACAAACATTGCTGTCGAAATGTGTTGCAAGTTACAAATTGGAATAAATTTCAGCTCGATTTGAGCTAATCATTAACAAAGGAGGTTTATTTTAAATTAAGCGTGATGAAAAGTTATTAAGAGCAGACATAAATAATATGCTTTTGAGATTAGATTGAGAACTTTTTACTTTTTTTAATTGTATATCTTTTTGTTTAGGTCTATGGCAATGGTAAACAGACACGCTCATTCTGTTATGTATCTGATTTGGTGGATGGACTATTATCGTTAATGGCGTCGAACTATTCATTGCCAATCAACTTGGGCAATCCTGTGGAGCACACTATAGAAGGTAATGCTATAAGTCCCGAATACATATTATTTCAAATAACACTAATTAAGCGAAAAGAGTTCTATTTTGTTGAAATCAACAAACATTACATACCCCCAAAAATTACATACATAGACTGTAATTTTTACTATAAGTATTACAAAACATAGATTATTAAATTGTAAGTATTAACTTTATTTCAGAATTTGCACTGATTATCAAGAATCTTGTTCCCGGTTGTCGAAGCACTTTATCCACGAGTGCCGCCGTGGAAGATGACCCGCAAAGAAGAAGACCGGATATCACACTCGCAAAAAAGCAATTAAATTGGACTCCAAAGGTATTTGACTGCAAATTATATGTAGTTAAGATAATTAAGTTAAGATATCTTTACCCACTGGCGAGCTCGCTAGGCAAGCAACTTTAGTAAGACAAGACACCTTAAAATTACCCTAAGAAACATTTAGGGCCAACGCTAAAACACGGGCGCGTGCGCCCATCTCATTAGGCGCTGCTAGTATTATTTTTATCTCGATCGTGTACAGTTGTGTCCAGTAGATTACCATGAATTATTTACTAATTTATTATTTGGCAAAAAGACGTCAACGGAAACAACGTCGATTGCGAAAAGCGTGCGTCCGCGCCGTCCGCTGCTCATACTATTTTTCATTATACACACGCGAGCGTGCGCCCGCGGGGCGAGCTTTAGCGTTGGCCCTTAGACGTTATATTACCTAGCAGTAATCTTATAAGATAATAATTATGTCATTTTCAAATTTACAACCAGTCTTAGGGCCAACGCTAAAACTCGCGCGGGCGCACGCTCGCGTGTGTATAATGAGAAATAGTATGGGCAGCGCAGGCGCGTGCGACGGACCGTGACACGCGGGGCGGACGGCGGGCACACGGCGCGAGTACATGCTTTTCGCAGTCGACGTTGTTTGCGTTGACGTCTTTTTGCCAAATAATAAATTAGTAAATAAATCTGTAAATAATCCACGGTAATCTACTCGACAAAACTGTACACGCTCGAGATAAAAGTTATACTTGCAGCGCTAAATGAGACGGGCGCACGCGGCGGTCTTCCGACGCGTGCGCCCGCGCCCGTATCCGCCCGTGTTATAGCGTTGGCCCTTAAATATTTTTTTTACCTCCATTCACTGGAGTGGTGACTGCAGATCGTGCAAGTCTAGGGCGACTGGGGACCACACATTGTAATTTGTATCTTAATTCTTAAAAAATAAGGTTCGTGTAATTTATTTTGTTTTCAGGTCCCTTTGCAGGAGGGTTTACAGAGATCGATAGATTATTTTAGAGAAGAGTTGTCAAGAACAACATTCTACAATAATCAGACCTACATGAATGTTAAAGTGAAGAGTGGCCATTAAGGAGTATTCAGGGGCAGCCCAATCATTATTACTGAGTATTTTACAATGTGATAATACATGTTGAATAGAACCATGGACGTATAAAAAAGGCGGACGGAGTCCCACCATACACAAAACTGTGTCGTTCAGAGTCGGCCAGCTGGCTGTATGTACACGGTCCGCACGCACACATTCTTGCGCTAGTCCATACCATTTGACAGGCGTCAGAACGTGTGCGTGGCCGACTCTGAAGAAAAGTGAAGACACAGTTTTGTGTATGACAAGACTCCGTCCGCCTTTTTTTCTACGTTCATGAATAGAACATTAACATTCGATCGCTGCTTATTTTGTACTAATAATATGACAGAGATAAAACATCCAAGCTATGTCACGCTTGTCAGTAGACTGAGGAATATTATGGACCAGAATACAGCAAATTATAATTACATATTATAATATAAATTCATAGTTATACACACTGTTAGTTTTGAAAAGAAATAGCACATAGTATAACATGATAATTTCTACTGAATATGAGTTTTATACATCACTAATTTTTGAAGAAATGTGGCTGATGTGATGAATGTGAAAATATATTCTAATTGCTGGCCACCAGTGTCGAGCTGCCTCTGCATAAATCCTCTATGATTGTGATATTAGAAATAATATTATAGACTTACCAAAGTGCTACTAATGTTTTTAGTTGTGCAAGACTTATGTACCTAGTTTTTTTTTATAACAATATTAATATATTGTACAATTTTTCGAGTTTGGTTTTTGTTGTAATGTATGATTAATGAATGATAACATTTTTATTTGTTGACGGTTGACATAGGCATTTAGAAAAGTTGTGTGATTATTGATTAATTTTTCTCACTTGCTAATGTATAGTTAAAATTGGGAGCTGTATTGTTTTCTATTGGAATTTTGTTATATTGAATAAAAATTCAAATTATTATTCTTCATTCTATGTTCATTTATTTTAACTACATAAGTTTTCATCTTAAAAGTTATTAATGTAATATTCTTTACATATATTTAGTGACATCATGATTTATGTCCATTTTACATATTATAATAATGTATATGTTACTGTAAAAGCTCGAACTTCGGTTAATCTTAAGATTTGAGTGGAAATCTTAGGATTTACCGACACGAGTTGGTAAATGTAAGTACATATTTCTAAAAATACGACGATTTTTCCGAACATTTACCATTACAATTCGGTATATATGTTAGGTTTTACTACTTCAACAGGTAAATGTTGGTTTTAAGAATAAAACAATGAGTAATTCTTAATTATTTACCTTAATGACCTATTAGACTAAACAGGTAGGTACTATCAGAGAAGTTGATCCCTATACAGATCGGGGACCTACGTAGTTTGGTTGCATTACGTCAAACCCAGCCGACAGATCACAATAATTAACATTGAATTGACATATTCGACCTAATTCGAATATTCCATATGAAAAACACAATTCCTGGCCTGTTTTTGCTCTATAACAGTGCGGAACGCTTCGTGCGCGAGTTTGACTCGCACTTGTCCGTTTTTTTTTCAACATATACCGTGCCATTAACGAAAATCCTAAGATTTACCAACTACCTATATGGTGGTGAAAGTTCGTATCGCAAATCTTTTCGGACATTAACCATTAGGAATTGGTAGATCTTAGGTTTTACTAGAAAATCTTAGGATTTACTGCAGTTCGAGCCTTTACAGTAACATACAAATATTTTAAAAAATGCTAAAACTCACTTTCATTAAATAAATAATAAGGACTAGAGGACAAATATAATATCAAGTTGGACTAGTAAGTATACATTGTTATTTGTTGCTTTTAATATTATGGAATACTAAGGAAACGTAACTCCCATACTTCAATCGTTTCAAGGTTCCTTTTCGCACACTACAATATGACAATAGCTACGAAACACTATACTCTTTACGAAATAAAACCGTTGACAATAATAATTGTCACTTGTATTAAGACACAAAATTGTGTTACCAAATACATGCATAGTGTATGCATGTATTCGGGTCAAATTTTGAAGCCTCTTGGTGCAATTTACTTTAGTTACTCTTCCTTAGTTTTTATTATTTGTAGGGTATACATAACATGTTTTACAACCTTTACAGAACACAAGGCTAGGTTAAAAAACTTACTTTCTATAGTTACATCCTAGTTACATGGGTATTAAATTGACAATATTTTAGGTTGGTTTATAGTAGGGGAGGTCGCGCTCAGTTAAAAAAGTAATTTCATACCGAACGAAAATCGTTACAATAATAGTATTCCACTAATACATAACAGCTTTGATCGTCAGCCACTTCATAATGGGTGGAATAAAAATTGAGAGCATCTCAAAGTTGATGTTGGGAATCGTATTGAATTGACATTAAAACGATCCCAATTCGCACCCAATAAAGGTTCATATCTGGGTTATATACGTTTAGGTTGGGTAGGTGTTATTTTAGTTTTAGTATAATAAATAACTTTAAAGTAAAATGTATATGTCGCAGGGAAAAGAAGATATCAGGGATATCCCGAAATCCCTAGAGATATCACGAAATCGCGGAAGATACCGAATATTCTTGTTTCTTACGTCTTCTTACTAAACAAATCTAGTGATATGTCATTTCACTAAACTAAATCTAGTGAAATGCCAGAAAAGCGGATACCGCCGAATAAAAATCGAGCTACGCATTTCTCTCGCTCGCTCTAGTACCCACACGGGCACTAGT
The DNA here is from genome assembly GCA_937595015.1 of Polyommatus icarus. Classification (NCBI taxonomy): domain Eukaryota; kingdom Metazoa; phylum Arthropoda; class Insecta; order Lepidoptera; family Lycaenidae; genus Polyommatus; species Polyommatus icarus. The sequence continues at coordinate 12,694,445 of OW569328.1, read as the reverse complement.
GGAAGTGAAACAAATGCGTCGCTCGAGCTGGCGCGGCTCGTGTGATTTTAGTCGTTGAATTATTACGCTACAGGTAGCACGCCGGCACGTCGCATCGCATGCCCGTTTCATATAGATTATAATATTTTGTTGACTATTTTGCGTTTATTAGTATACAAGGTGACTGTGATAATGAATGAAGAAGAATTTGTACCCAGCACCAGTAGAGAAACACGTCTAGTGCCCGTGTGGGTACTAGAGCGAGCGAGAGAAGTGCGTAGCTCGATTTTTATTCGGCGGTATCCGCTTTTCTGACATTTCACTAGATTTAGTTTAGTGAAATGACATATGACTAGATTTGTTTAGTAAGAAGACGTAAGAAACAAGAATATTCGGTATCTTCCGCGATTTCGTGATGTCATTGTATGAAACAATACATCCTCTTCTCTCGCGCGCTTAACATTAACTAAACTAGTTGGACAACAAATCCGAGAATAACCGGCAACTAAGCGACCAATTATAATAGGAGGTTTATGTGTATTGCGTCCATATTTGAGTTGGGCTTGTGTGTGTAAATGCAGAGGTGGGGCGCATCATTTCGGCTTAGACGAACTCTACTTAGTGTTATACTTGATTTTGTTTACAGCACATGCTAGGCAGTACATTCCAATTATATTGATATGATTTTCTTAATTTACTTTCAGTCTTACAAAGTTTCTTGCCATGCGAATAAACCAACATTCTGTACATTTTGAACATGTCGGTCGGAGTTTGCTTGTGTCGTACAAGCGTGTTTGTGTCACAACCACGAGATTTCCACTCGGTATCAAACCTCACATCGTGGACTCTGTTGATACCATCTAAAGCTGCAGTCCAAACACCCATTGAGACGTCCTCAGAACGATACACACTGAAAAAGGAAAATACATGCGAATTTAGGTATATAACAATAATTTAAAATGTTCTGCATTTTCCTACAGATATTAAAATATAAACATTGTGAAAGCATTACACTTTGCAGCAGGAGTCTGCTTTATCATAGTTCTAGACAGGAGGTAAGAGGCAAACAGACCGTAAAGATTCTAATATACAATTACATTTGGATTGATGGGGGGCAGATTAAGAAAATCCTAACCTTCGAATCTCATAATAGTATTGAAGGTGAGGTAAAAATTAAATACAAAATATGAGCGAGCAAACTGTCAACTGGGATTGAATGCCCCTCTCACCCCGCAACTCTCTCCGCTCCACGTTTAGGTATGAAACTCGTGCATTAGCGACAGATCGCTCTTGTCCCGTTCCTCTCTACGCCCATGCTAATATATATACTGTGTATACCTGAGTAAATCATGATTTCTGGCAATGTATTTGACAATGCTCTGTGATATGACATATCCACCTCCTAAGGCATACGGGAGGTAGGTGTCACACAGAAACCAGTCCTTTTCCTCCCATTTACCATTCAGAAAAACTCTCGCTCTGCCATCAAAATATCCCCAGTATAGTCCTTTGTAGAAAATGCTCTCAACATTTTTCTGAAAAAGATTGAAAATTTATTTATTAACAAACAAAATTTTAATGCAATATTAAATTAAAATTAGAAAATGATTACTTACTACGACAAAAAGATAATAAATAACATTACAATTTAAAAAAAAATACCTGTGTCACATAAGAACTAATTTCTGGAGCATTCATTTGTGGCGCAAATGCTTCTAAATCTTTTATAATCAAGTCAACCCTCACAAATGAGTCATCATCACATTTTATCACATATTTCAAATTCCTGTAATTATTATTTAACCATATCATCGATTCTTTGACCTTTCTGGCTAAATTCTCATAGGAATCATGAAGGTTCTCTAATAATATTAAATCTTTGGACCTGGTATTTTCATTTCTTATCTTTTTAAGTTGATCCTCTGATAATCCTTGTACCCCTATTGGATATAAAATTTTTGCAAAACCCTGGACTTTTTTGGGTTCTGTCCAACTATGGTTCCACCTGTACAATCTCACATCATTTTCAGTTATAATATTACCAACAAAATTGGCCCAGGTCGACCTTATTGCATCCCGTTTTACTTCGTTTTGAGGGCCGCTCAAAACTAGTACAATGTACTCAACCTCTGTATTGACGGTTGAATCCAATATTCCAGTTGTGGAGTCTGGACATTCAGTATTTACAAAGTTTAAAGTAATAACACATCCCAAATAAAAAAAGAATAAACCAACCAGAACCATGTTCCTGTACTTCTGGACGAGAGTACTCATCGTTTACAGTTATTTTTATTATATAGAGAGAAAGAACAATTACCTACGTAATATAACATTTTTCAACAGTGCATGCTGTACCTACTGTAAATTTGAATTAATAGTTTATTAATACAATACAATAATACAATATTATTATTCTTTTCTTTCTTTTTCTTCTTTTTTGGCAACTTGACACAAAGGATGTGTATGTTGTGCCACAGACAAGGTAAAAAGATAAGGAATATGGCGGGAAAACCATATTCCTCCTATTATATTTTTCATCATCGTTTTCATGTATCGTCAGGTCTAAAGTCTAGTCAAAGTCTAAGTAAAAGTCAATACAGTCAAGGAGTCAAGTCGGTCGATTCAGTAAAGTGGTAGACGCTTTACTGAAACTTTCGATGGAGTTTTGGAGGGAACACAAAATAGCACGTTTCTGGATATAACATCACTTTCCTACACTTGTGCATGAACACGAATATCTAATGGTTAATATTCTACCAATATTACACATTAAAAACCCAGCTAACACAATTTTAGGAAAAGAATACAAAAACACAACAGCACTCTTTCATGCCCGCCAAAACTTCTCAAAGAGAGTTCTTTCTTTTCTTCTTCTTTTTTTGGCAACTTGACACAGGGATGCGTATGTTGTGCCACAGACAAGGTAAAAAGGTAAGGAACGGCGGAAGGAATAAAAGATAACGGAATTTGGAAGAAAGTTAATTAAATCAGTGCAGTAAACTAAATTCTATAAACTAAATAAGATAAACATACTTATTCTAAATATTAATATTATTTAATGTTAAGTAATTAGAAATACAACTATATACACATTTATCATTAGAACTAAGAAGTATATTTACAGAAGTAGAAAATGGAATATGGATTAAAGACAAGCTATGATACAATTGGGAATGATCATGGAGGGAACATGAAAGGATAATGTGGTTCAAGTCACCTACTTCTCCACAGTCGCACAAATCATCATCTCTGACGCCGATTCTCCTAAAGCCGGCTGTACACTCTCGCCGAGACACAGCGAGGCGGCCCGAGTGCGAGAGTGTAAATGGGTGCGCTCGCCTCGTCTCGCGTGTCTCGGACCCTCTCGGTCCGTTGTCGGTATTTTGCGCCCGAGACAAAGGGTCTCGCGAGGAAAACGAGCGCACTACTGTACACTCTCGCGTCTTTCAGTACTAGTCCCGCCATTGGACAGTGTAGAACAGAAAAATAACAATATTAAACGACATTATGAGTCATTATCTGTGAGAAATAAAATTAAATATGATTATAAATCTTTGGATTACAATGATATCTTTCGATGCATGGTGAATAGTGAATGGTCGTTTTCCTCCATCTTGTCTGAGTTCTTTACTACGATTGAACTAAGCGAGAATGTACATGATCCCACTCGGGCAAGGGGCTCTCGCACGAGACTCTCGCCCGAGAGCTCTCGGCGAGAGTGTACAGCGGGCATAAGATGCGTTGGAATGCACATATGACCAAGTCTCATCCGAATAATTGACGTTGTTATATTTTTAGAAAGGAAAATTTTAGAAAACCAGGGCTTAGTAGGGATCTCTGGTTGAATTTTACGATACTGTATAGCTTTTGTTTGACTGCTCAAGGCCCATAACTTATTCCAAGATTTCAATAGGCAACCTCGTGCCATCATGCGAATAATTATTAAAAGGGAACAAATCACCACTAAAAACAGCCTCTTTTGCCAATTTGTCAGCAATTTCATTGCCAACAATGCCGCAATGGCTCGGTATCCATATAAATGTTATTGAAAAGCCTTGAATTTTACATTTATATAGAAGGTTTCTAACTTGGACAATAATTGGATAACAATTTTTTGATTTAAAAGGAAATTTAATCAGGGATTGTAGAGCGCTTAAAGAATCTGTAAATATTAGTGTCTCTTTAAGCCTGCCAAGTAAAATATACTCAACAGCCTTAAAAAGACCATAACACTCTCCTGTAAAAACAGATGTTTCAGGCATGAAAGAGAGTTTTGGCGTGGGCATGTCACTATCAAAAGTTCTTCTACTTTTTATTGTTGGTGTGGTTTTTATTCTTTTTTCCCAAATTGTGTTATTTGGGTTTTTGATGTTCATTATTGGTAAAATATTAGCCATTAAATATCCGTTATCTTGCACAAGTGCAGGTAAGATGTTGTCAAAACCAAAATGTATATTTCCTGTGACATTTGGTGTGAATATCGGTAAATAGGGCTATTTCTTCCGTGTGTTTCAACTAAAACATCGTTATAATAACTCTATTATCCTACTCATTGGAACATTATTGCGTCTTTTTCAAATTGAAATGTATCAAGTTTTGCATTCTTTTGCCCAGTTTTGTAGCAATCATTGATGGTATTCCCTTCTATTTAATTACCGATAGTTGTCTACCCATACGCCATCTAGTTACTAAAATGGAAACTGTATTTCGTCCACCGACCACCTGCTCTACAAATATATACTTGTAATCTGTGCCACCTGCTGTCCAGGTGGACGAAACTTTCCGAACAAAAAAAAATTGGGTTCCAAATTTAAACGTAGCTACTAAAGTAAATCGCATAATCTTTACAATTTTTAAGCACGGTCGAATGTGATTGGTTGATAAAAAAGACCATAGAGAATATAAACTACATGAGAAAAAAGAGGAAGATGAAGTTTAAAACTCAAGGTTCGAATTCCATTTTGTGAAAATTATTTATTACAAAAATACAAAAATTGTAAATTAAGTGGATTAATTATTGAAAAACGAAAGGTAAGCCATTGTAAAATGTAAATGTAACCGTAAATTGATAAATTGAAGCAAAACATAACGATATCATACCATGTTCTAATACAAAGTATGTCGTAGTATTATTTGCATAATTGTACAATAATTTAGAACTTAAACTATATTAATATGAAAAAGATAGATTATTATTTCATAGAAATTATTATAATGTATATCAGTATGCAGTTAATTTGGAAAATGATGAAATGTGTATCATGTGTAAGTATATTGTTTTATTGTAACAATACATAAGGTTATTAATTACTATACTTACTATAATTTATGTAAACTGTATGGAATATAAATGAAAAATGTTTCATTAATTTCAGATTTTTAGGTCCCTATACAGCTAGTTTGCAACATTTTAGTCTGCAAGCAATAGCTGTTAACTCGATCGCGGATTCTAGGAAATCTTTTGTTCTCGCGGTCGCATGCGACCGCTTGGGAACGAAAGCAGCAAAGAGATTCAATGCAAGGAGATTTTAGGAGAAGGAAGGTATGGGATTATGAGTGGTACGGCCACCAAGGAAAAATCCTCTGATCAAGTGAGGTGGTATGCAGCTGGCCTGAACCCGCGCCATAGATTTCAGCTGTCGTATACAGGGTGTAACAAAACAAAGTGTGTATGTATAAAGGTGCGATCCACTGGATCGGAATCGGAGCGCAGGTACGCAGTGGACGGATTTGTTGCTTTGTATGTATGGTACTGACTACTATGAACTGCACTAGAAGTACTGGAACATCATTCTGCGCCTGACAAGTATATGACGACACGTGGTGCCACCGTCCGCACCGTATGTCCCGATTCCAACCTGGTGGACGCGCAGCCTTAATCCCCTCCCTATAATATAGAGTTTACTGTATAAAGCGCTTATTCCACTTATCCTAGCTAGGTTCCTAGATCCTAAATCGTTTCCGATTTAGTCAAGACGTGGAACAACATTTAGAAGCTAGGATCCTAGCTAGGATCCTACCTAGGAACCTAGCTAGCCGCTAGGATAAGTGGAATAATGGCTTAAGCCAATCAAGTAGTTAGTAGAGTAGCATAGACAGCTATTCTATCATATTTATAAATAAAATACATAAAACTGTACTGTAATAATATTATAATATTTAATAATAGAAATCAACAAAAACTTGTGGATTAAATCTGTTTTATTGTTTAATTTACCTTATTAGCCTATTTTTTCAGCCATGTACAATAATTTTTATTGAAATAAAACATTTATTTGAGCTCATTTCTTTTTATTTTTATTTTTTTTAATTTTTGGTATGTTTAGAGTGAAAGGTTTTGCACTTAAAATTTTGTCGTTTAGTTTTAAATTAAAAAAATAACGAATGTTTATTTTTTTTCTTCTAAGTCCGACCTCTTGTTACGTAGTATACAGTTTACATCCTCTTTGCTGCTGTCAAACTCAAACCGTAAACAGAGAAAATCAAACACACGTGACGTTTTTGTAATTTGTATGTTATTAATTATTAATAAACAGTTGTTTTATATCTACACTGAATAATTAATAATAATTGATAGTCTAAGGGTACAAGTTTAAATGGAAGCGTGACCTTATGGGTTCATAGTTTGTGATGGGTTCCACAGGTTAATTCGCTGTTTGGAGTTCCGCCAGGAGTAAATGTGTTCTGTTGGATTGGAGTTACGGAGTATAACTGTGATATACCTTGGATATACCTACTATTTACATAAATATACTATTTACACAAAATTAAAAAATAAGTAGGTAATTCATTGAAAGTAAAACAGTAAGCATCCTATTATTTAAATTTTATCAAGTTTTGTTACCTATCATTAAAGGACAATCGTAGCAACCTATGAGGACGCAGTTTCAATATAGGAAACAGAATATAAATACTAAGAAATTTAGATCACAGTAAGATTTCCGAAAAACATGCAACAACAACAACACAACCCAGTTACACAGACTGGCTTTGACCCATAGTGATTATTTTCTCTTTGGGTTCGACCAGGATAGCAAATAGAAGTAATTCTATTTAAACATGAATATTACTGTGAGCTTGTAGAACCGCTATCCCCAACCCGTGGCCCACGGGCCGCATGCGGCCCGCTGGGACTTTATTTGTGGCCCGCATGGTCATTAAATTATTCCACTTTTAAATCGTTAATTTTGAAGAATGTTATTTTTTAACCCCAAAATTTTTTTGGTGCGGCCTGCGACACCAAGACCTAAACATGTTTGTGGCCCACATGAAAAAAAGGTTGGGGACCACTGTTGTAGAAGATGTCCACAGATTGGGAGTCCAAAATTCATTATATTATATTTGGAAACTATTTGTAATGCAATAAAGTCACAATTCCAACGTCATAAATTGAGAGTTTAAGTTGTTTTATATCTGAGGACATGTTATGATATTTGCCTTTTCCCTATGTTTTAAATCCCCTCACCTGTATTAAGATTTTGGTAACAGTAAACAATTTTCATTTTTCAGTACTATGTGTCAAGAAAGGTAGACCTGCAGAACTGGAAATATGTTAGCAGGGAATAAAGACTCCGGTAAACCACCTAATAGTAACAGCACTCTAGAAAAGTCGGATTTTGTTACTAGAGAACCTATTTCCATTTTCAGTAGGATAAAAAAGGCAAAGAACGAAAAGGAAAAAAAGAAGCTTAATCAACTTTTACAGACACTAAGGGAGAAATTGCCTGAGGGCTTTAAGATAGGAGCTGCTATAGATGAAGGGGATTGTTTCTTTGATTCCATAGCTCAAGGATTGAACGAGCTAAAAGATAAAGGTCTGATTGCAGGTAGTAAAGGATTTAGTGTAAAGTCTCTGCGGGAAAATTGTAAGCAATATGCACAACAAGTTAAACAATCAAAAAAACGTTCATGGTTGGGTAGTGCTTTAAAAGGAGAAGGTAAAAAACTTTGTGAATATATTCCGCGTATTGAATTTACTGCAGAATACATTGAAAATACAAGCATTGGAACATTGGAAAATGCTATATGGGGAAGACCTGAAGTTGAAGGAAAAATGATATGCGAAAAGTATGGCATGAAAATTAGCATTATAGAATTGAGAGATAAAGAGATAGATGGATTACATGTTACTAAAGGTAAAGTAGGGATAGGTAATAATATTATTTACATAGTGAATTACAGGAACCATTTTGTACCACTTCTTAGTAATATTGAAAAAGATATACAGAGAAGCATAAGAATTTCTAGAGAGGAAGCTTACGGTAATGTGGTAGGTTCAAATTCAAACAATATTTCTCTATCTTACATTTCTACACCATTACAAGATGTTGAAAATTCCTCACAGGAGCAAAGCAATCATTCAAGGAGTACACTTAAGGAAAATCATAAAACGAATAGAAAACGAAGACATTCTGTTACAGACAAAGATGAAATAGTATTGAAGAGGTTGCGTGTGGATGTACACAATATTCATGAAGAAATAAGATTTGCTAAAAGTGTTGCCGGTAAAGAAGGGACACCTCGATTTAAACAGTTCTTAGATTTTCTAATTGAAGGGGAAGGTAAAGAATGTCTAGAAGTTCTGAAAGGAAAACGAATAAACCTATCCAGTATGTCCAGCATTTTAAGTGGATCAGGAGCTGATGCTACAAAAGCTTTTAAAGGCTTATATGATCTGTGGTTTGATAAGCAAGGAAATAAAACACGATATTTAAAAAATTTAGAAAAGGAAAGAATAAATCTAGCTAGTGTTTCTAGTATCTTAAGTAAAGCCAGAGCTAATGCTGCAAATACTTTTAAAGGCTTATATGATCTGTGGTTTGATGAGCAAGGACATAAAACACGATATTTAAAAAGTCTAGAAAAAGAAAGCATAAATCTAGCTAGTGTTTCTAGTATCTTAGGCGGAACAGGAACTAGTGCTGTAAAATCTTTTAAAGACTTATATGACCTATGGTTTGATGAAGAAGGAAATAAAACACGATATTTAATAATTCTAGAAAAAGAAGGAATAGGTCTAGCTAGTGTATCAAATATTTTGCACGGAGCAAGAGCTAATGCTGCAAAGACTTTCAAAGGCTTACATGATCTGTGGTTTGATGAGCAAGGAAATAAAACACAATATTTAAAAACCCTGGGAAAAGAAGAAATAAATCTTACTAATGTTTCCGGTATTTTAAGTAAAGCAGGAGCTAAAGCTCCCAAAGCGTTTAAAGACTTATATAATCTGTGGTTTGATGAAGAAGGAAATAAAACACAATATTTAAAAACCCTGGAAAAAGAAGAAATAAATCTTACTAATGTGTCTAGTATTTTAGGTGGAGCAGGAGCTAATGGTGCAATAGCTTTTAAAGACTTATATGATCTGTGGTTTGATGAAATAGGAAATAAAACACAATATTTAAAAACTCTAGAAGAAAGCGGAATGGGTCTTACTAATGTATCCAGTATTTTGCATAGAGTCGGAGCTAATGGTGCAAAAGCTTTTAAAGAGCTATATAATATTTTTATTGATGAGCAAGGTAATAAAACACAATATTTGAGAACTCTAGAAAAAGAAGGAATAAGTCCTGCTAGTATATCCAGTATCTTGCATGGTGCAGGAGTTAATGCTGCAAAGGCCTTTAAAGACTTGTATGACCTGTGGTTTGATGAAGAAGGAAATAAAACACAATATTTAAAAACTTTAAAAGAAAGCGGAATAAATCTTACTAATGTATCCAGTATTCTAAATGGAGCAGGAGCTAATGGTGCAAAGGCTTTTAAAGACTTATATGATCAGTGGTTTGATGAGCAAGGAAATAAAACACAATATTTAAAAACTCTAAATAAAGAAAAAGTAAATCTAGCTGATATGCCCGGTATTTTAAGTAAAGCAGGAGCTAAAGCTCCCAAAGCATTTAAAGACTTATATGATTTATGGTTTGATAAGCAAGGAAATGAAACACAATACTTAAAAACCTTAAAAAAAGAAAAAATAAATCTAACTAATATGTCCAGTATATTGCACGGAGTAGGAGCTAATGGTGCAAAGGCTTTTAAAGAATTGTATGACCTGTGGTTTGATAAACAAGGAAATAAAACACAATATTTAAAAACTCTAGAAGAACGAGGAGTAAATCTTATTAATATGTCTAGTGTTTTAGCTGGAGCAGGAGTTAACGCTACAAAAGCTTTTAAAGACTTATACTATCTGTGGTTTGATGAAAAAGGTAATAAAACACAATATTTAAAAACTCTAGAAAAGGAAGAAATAGATCTATCTAGCATATCTAGTATTTTAAATGGCGCAGGAGCCAATGGTGCAAAAGCTTTTAAAGACTCATATGATCTTTGGTTTGATAAAGAAGGAAATAAAACTCAATATTTGAGAACTATAGAAAAAGAAGGAGCAAGTTTTGCTAGCATGTCCAGTATCTTACATGGAACAGGGGCTAGTGCTGCAAAAGCCTTTAAAGACTTATACGATCTTTGGTTTGATGAAGAAGGAAATAAAACACAATATTTAAAAACTCTAGAAAAAGAAGGAATAAATCTATCTAATATGTCCAGTATTTTAAGTGGAGCAGGAGCGAATACTACGAAATCTTTTAAAGACTTATATGATCTTTGGTTTGATGTGCAAGGAAATAAAAAACAGCATTTAAAACATTTTACTGAAAAAAGGAATAAGGAAAATAATTTTACTATAAGTAACTTGTCTTGTATTTTTAGTGGGGCAGGAGCTAAAGCTAGCAATGCTTTTAAAGAATTACATAACGTTTGTTTTAACGACAATGGAGAAGAGACAGAACTTTTAAATAATTTCTATGATGTAGGCTTTAAGCCAAGTAACTTATCCTCTATGTTATGTGGATCAGGATTCCATGCTTCTCATAGATTAAAAAAATTTCATAATACTATTTTTGACGATAAAGGAAAGGAAACAAAACTTATAAGAGATTTTCGTAAGATAGGTTTTAATCCTCAGAGTCTGTGTAATATATTAAGCGCATCAGTAAGTAGTTTAGGTCAGTTTCATGGTTTTTGTTCCACAGAAAAAGCAAAAGCGTATTTAATCCATTTCTCACAGGCAGGTTTTACTATTAAAAAATTATCTAATATACTGCATGGAGCAAGGGCTAGCATTTGTTCTGCTCTGAAGGATTTTCATAATGTTTGTTTTGATGAGCAAGGGAACAATACGCAGCTTTTGAATGATTTCTTTAGCGTAGGGTTTACGGCAAGTCACTTATCCACAATATTAAGCATGGCAGGAAATAATTCAGCTTCTATCTTAGAAAATTTCCACAAATCATGTTTTAATGAAAGGAATTATTTAAATCACTTCTTAGCCGAGAAAAAACTTTTTACACCAAAAAATTTATCTTGGGTGTTACATAGAGTAGGACTTAGTATTTGTTCTGCCTTTGAAAAATTGCATGGTTTTTGTTTTGATAAAACAGGGAGCAAAACGGATTATTTAAATAATCTTATCAAAAATAACTCACCGAATACAATACTTAATACACTATATAAAAAAGTAGAAAAAGTTAAAAAAGCTCCTTTTGCTTTGTTAGATGAGCAGAATATTAGCGAAGATTGAAGAAGATAAAATAACCAACCCAGGTATTAACTTTACTTAACATAACCCGAGTAGCGTATCCGGTAGAACGGAGCAAAAACAAAACTTGGGTACTTTGCAAGGTGATTCCAAAATGAAGAGAAAAATCCGGAAGGGTACCTTAAATCTTGAAAAAACAGGCAAGAAACTGCTGATAGAATAGATGATAGCCCTGAAACTTATTTAAATGATCCAACAGTGGACAAGCAGCTACAAGAATCATGTCAGACAATTTCTTCCTGAAATTGTTTTATTTTAGCTTCAGGAAGGCTGTTTGTTTGGGAGATGATATCAGTAGAAACACCAGCCTTAAGTAGGGTAGGAGTTTTGCATTTTCAATGTTCCTTTCTTTACAACCTTCTGCTCTGCCTTTTTCATGACCGATTTGGATGCCTTCTTGTCTACCTTTTTCATGACCTACTCGAACACCCTCACGGCTCACCAAACTTGAGCAAAAGCAGCAATCTCCTCCATTTTGCGTTTTTTCATTTATTCATATTATGTTATGCTAGTTACTTTCTAATGAAAACTTAATATTCATCTCTTCATAAGCTCGTTTATTACGTAACTACCAACTATTTTATCTAGGTCCTTCTTTATTTGCTTTGGCTCAAGAGTCACATTTTAACAAACAATTAACATAATAACCCAAGGGTTATTATGTTAATAGGAGATCTGTGTGTTAATTATTGTTTTTGAGAAGATTTTGTTTTGAATTATTTTTTGACAAATGAATAGTTATTAAATTACTGATTTGCTTTTATATATAATTTTAGAGTTAGTATTGTACATGCTGAGATATATAAATTTTAAGGTTTCATCTAAAAGTACCTCAAAAGTACCGACTTTTACCTGCACAAAGTGCGAGTGTAGTCACAATTTCTTTTGCTAGTAACATTGAGATGTATCATATTGTATATAGTCATTATATTTTTGTTTTAACTTATAGGTAACCATTTTATAATAGTTTGTTTCATGCACTTTCGATAAAAATACAGAGTAGAGTTATTTAGCACATGACACAGAGAGGATATAAGTGTTTACAATTGTTTACAAACAATCTCGGAAACGACTTTCTTTTGCATGTAGTGTCAGCCACGTTTATGTTTGACAAAATAAATGATGTGTTCGATAAAACACGAATAAAATGATATTTTCTAAAAATGATTCCTAGCTAGATCGATTTATCGCCCCCGAAACCCCCTATATACTTATGAAAATCGTTGGAGCCAATTCCGAGATTCCAATTATGTATTTGAAAATATTAAGTGATTACGTACTGATTACCATTTAGGTTTTAAATGGTAATCAGTACGTACCAGTAGGTAGGGGTAATCAGTAGGTAGGGTTAAGTTAACTTATACTTAATTAACTTATGTAAAATTACACAAGTTAATAATTATTATAAGTTAACTTGTTTGAGCGTCCGTGGCAGACTTTTGGTAAGCACTCGTAGAGGGTGCAGGTTCGATCCCTGGTGGAGGCGTGTACCTACTAATGAGACATTTTTTTTTCTAATCTCAAGTACGCTCGGACGCTCGTACGGTGAAGGAAAACATCGTGAGGAAACCCGCACATAGTTGGTCCCAGACGTATTGACTAGTTCTTTCCTGTGTCCCTTTTGAAAAGTGTTAAGTGTTTGTGCCAGCTTTTTACTAAACTTTACCTTGAATTTTAAGACAGAAAAAAGTTACTTTTTAAATAGAAGTTTATATATTTGATCTCATTTGACTATGTTTAAGTGTAGTAAATATATATTTTTGTTGATTTTGATTGATTAATAAGATTAGTATAAGCACAATGTTTATTTGTTCAAAAATTTTTTTTATACAATAAACAATGTTGTTTAATATCGAAGACGTCTCAATTTAGTAAAAAATTATCCGCTTTATATTATTCTTTTATAAAATCCAATAGAAAATATACTATAAATGAAATATTTAGTAAAAACCATGCACTTTGGCGGGGTAAGCAACAGGAAAAGAGTTATAAAATTAAGTATATAATTGAAGTTAAATTCTGAAAGACCATATAACGTAGGTACTTCTCAAAAAATATGATATCTATGTAACTTCCTACAATAACATACTTTTTTGGGTGTCGAAGTTTGAATGCGATTTTCTCATTATCATCTTTTACGACTTTCGAGCTTAAACATTTTTTAAAAAATATTTTCCAGACCTACACGCATGTTATTTACATGGTTCGATAGCCTATTAAATGTAGATTATGGGGATACCAATAACTCAATACCGACAATAAGGTCCCTTCACGCTGATAACGTCACATATTATGTTCATTCATGCCAAATTGCAGCTTTCCAGGTCCTATAGTCTCTGAGCAAAACCGCGGACAGACAAACAGACGGACAGACGGCCAGATGGACGAACAGACCGAAACTATAAGGGTTCCTTGTTGACTACGGAACCCAAAAAAAAAACAAGGGCGCAGTTATAGAAACTCGCACAGGGCGCAAAAAGGGCTATTTACGGCACTGGGTTAATCTGCTACAAAGCCATCTTAAAATTGATAATAACAACATAATAGTAAGTAGTAACCAGTGGCGTAACTATAGGGTGGCAGGGCTGGCAAAATACCATGGGGCCCCCGACCCAAAAGGGCCGGCCCGAGAGGCCGTTAGGTCAGAAATTTTATATACATTGTTTTATTATTAACGTGACGAATTTTTACTGATAGGGCCCCATCATTTTGCCACGGGCCCCGGATGTTATAACTTACAGTTACGCCACTGGTAGTAACCATAATTATTATGACAAAATAAAACCCAAGTCGTAACAAATATAGAGTCAGTCACATTGATGATGGAATAGATTGTTTTCTTTTGGAAATCTGCACCAGAGGACGCGACGATAGACACTTCTAGATTTCCCGGAAAATGTACGGTTCCAGCACAATAAACTTATGATTTTCGCTTATACCTAATATTAATTAATATATTGTTTACTTAATTAAACCAATTCGAATTAAATAATCATCGTTAAGACAGGACAACGTCTGTCGGGTCAGCTAGTGGTAAATATAATTAAATCATTTAATTTGCCTAAAATATTATATCAAATAAACGACCCAAACGACGAGTCGTTTGGGAAAGTTGTGAATTTGTATTCTGTGGAGTTGTGTAAGCTGTTTATTTGGTAGATAGATAAAATAAGACAAACTACTGAGAGAATGAAACGAATTCAAAGAGAAATATGCATAATATCAGCGAAAATGTATTGAAGGGTCAAGGGAGTCGATTCGACGTCCCCTGACCGCATTATCTCACGGCAATGCCCAGAATGCAGATTTTCCAAGCCTATCCTACTTATAATAAAAACCATACAATGTCAATATAATCTTGTCTATTCGTCACCTGCCACTGTCAAGTTGCTGTCAAGTTATCGTTGGAAAACAGTGTTGCCTGATCAGGGATTTCCCCCTAGGTTTTTGACCAAGTTAGGGGCAAAACAGGGGGAAAAAATATTGGGGGTATTTTTAGGGGAAATTCAAAATACACGTCGAATACAGCTTTTTTTTGCCAAATATCACGTTCCTAATATTTTTTTACCATCTTTAAATTACTTGAGCGCCACAACAACTGATCGAGGTCGAGTTTCGAGATGTTGAAATGATGAATATTAAATACAGTTCGACAAGGCTTTAAATGAATGTGTCAATGAAGTCAATGGGCGCTGCTGGTAAAGGAGAACTGTCAAAAATGAAGTTTTTGTTATTTTTACTTACTTACTTTTCTCGCCAAAGCGTTACTTTATTACAGCTCGACAAGGCTGTAATAAAGTTAAGTAATATATTTTTATTGAATATTAAAAGAAAAAGTTATAAAGGGGATTTCTAGGGGGAAATCAAATTAGTTCAGGGGTACGGCGTCGAGACCATCTGGCAACACTGTTGGAAAACTCAAAACTGTCAACATATTAGATACATATAGGTACTAGTAATCTGTGACTGTCAAATGTCACATTTGTCAGCTTTATCAACGTTCAAATTTCATTTCGCATTCGCTTATTTTATCAGTAGATCTCTCAAGTCTCAATATTCTTCGAATTCTTCAGTTTTAAAATTTCGTCAACTCCTAGGCACGTAGCCTTTATCAGTAATTTTTGTTTAAATATAAATTTAGTGTTTTCATCCCAACGGATTTGTGTTGTGCCTTTTCTACAACTTTTCTGTCATACGTTGATGCAACGAAACTTATATTTTATTTTGTGTAGCTGAGAGGTAGATTTTAATAAATTGCAATACACTGTTCCTACCTACCTAAAATAACGAATATTTTTAATAATTACCATGTACAAACCGTGTGGTCTCAGTCTATGAAAAAATTAATGCTTTTTAAAGGTAAATATTACGGTTTTTCTTGTATATTCATTTATATTCATTGCTCGCAAATATCTAATTTGTATAATAACTAATAAGATATTTGCGAGCACAGAAAGGTTGTGTTAAAAGTGCCTAGAATTTTTTTGTCCTAATATTTAATTTCATATTGTTTCAGAGTAACAATGGAATCAACTAAGAAGAAAGGGAAGCCTCCTCATCCAAGAGCCAAAGCCAATCCTCTTTCGGCTCTCACTTTCGCGTAAGTTTGATATTTTATATAATAATTATTATGGATTGGACATGAAAACAAACCTAGTTGTCGAAGCACATAATATATTTTTATAATGTAGACTCCCAATTACTTAATGCAACTTTGTCGTATCCTTCTAGACTTCTTTAAATATCACATTTCTATTAATTCCTCAATCGCGGTATAAACAAGACACAATAGCCTTTCTATTGTTGTCGCGATCACAGGTGCTCGTACGGGGCTTGATCTGTTAAATCATGATAATATTAATTAATTATTATTAATTAATTAATTCCGGACACGGAATTAATTAAATCATGATATAGTTCTTGCAATGTAGGAATGCGCGTCGCCCTTAGTTGTGTGAGTGACCATATCTATACACGCGTACATGGCTCGCTCGCTGCTGACTGCTCCGTCGGGTACGCACACTAACGAAAATGTCTATTCACATTTCCTACTACAAATAAAGGCGACGCGCACTCCTAGATTGCAAGAACTATAAAGTCGGCACTACATATAGGCGAACGCGTTGGCCAACGTGTCGGCCCAATGTGTAGAACGGGCGACTCGCGCGTTGGCGGTATGTATTTAGACGTTGGCCGACGCGTTTTGTCGGCACTACATATAGGCTAACGCGTTGGCCGACGCATTGGCCAATGCATTGGCTAATGCGTTCGCCTATTTGTAGTGCCGACATAATACTAAATATTATATTTTGAGTTTTGTTTTTTTTAGAATTTAAATTAATGTCGAATGTTATAAGCATGTTATAGTTTCTTATTTTACATCTAAACATTTTCTTTAGATGGACATTACCAATATTCTGGAGTGGCTTGAAGAAGGAGTTAGAAGAAAGTGATCTGTATGAGCCACTAGAGGAGCATGCTTCTGGTAAGTTTCTCTATGTGCATGTATTTAGCTGAATGCATATCATCATAAGTACTTTTTATACTCATTTAATCTTTGGAGCACCAAGCAGTCGCATGTGACCGCAATAACAATGAAAAGGCTATTGTGTCTCGTTTTTCCACGATGGAAGGATTAATAGAATCCATGAATAGTTTAAAACTGTAAATAATTTAGGTTTTATTTGAAAGAGTGCTTGGACAGCAAACTGACTGATTTATAACAAGCTACATTTTGTCATTGAAGCACCTATACATTATACCTCCTAACTATAGGAACTGATTTTACAGGAGAAAGAAAAAATGATTAACTTTTTAGGTTTATTTACAGAATTATCATATGTTTTCTAATGAAATAATTACAAAAATACTTTTGCTATTTAAATATTAACACATATTCTTGTAAAACCGTCAATTAAGAGATATCTTGAAGTTGATTTCTTAAAAATGTTATATTTTTATTTTTTACCCGCTGTGTCATCTAATTTGCTTTCTTAAAAGAAATGCTGTTAAGTGTTAAGGTTTCAAATTATATGCTATCTATTGGTAAGTACTCACATACGGTTTTGCTCGATAGTTTTACTTGAAATCGAAGGAAATGACATATTTGACATATTTAATTCTATCGAGGCCGGCTCGAAGCGAGCCTTCAAGCTGTCAGTTTTGCGGTCCACACATTGGTTATTGTTCGATTAGGAGTAAAACTATCGAGCAAAACCATATGTCATTACTTAGCATTAATTTATTTTAATTTATTATTAAAATTAACAGTCTCAATTTTGTTACTTAAGGGGCCGGGTACCCTTGAAATTCTCATACATACGTAATACCAAAATCATTTTCTCATACGAAAATATTTAACATGTTTGAGTTATTTTTCAGCTTAAAATGGTAATTATCTAGGTTCCTGCACAAAAATTTACTTCAAAATATTTAAACACTAAAAAAAAATTTTTTGTTTAAAACTTTTTTTTAGTAAATATACTACTAAATATTTAAACACTAAAAAATAGAGTAAAACACTAAAAAATATATATATAAAAAGTAAATTTACTACAAAATATTTAAACTCTAAAAAATATTTTTGTATTTAAATATTTTGTAGTAAATTTACTATTTATTTATATATTTTTAGTGTTTTACTCTATTTTTTAGTGTTCAAATATTTAGTAGTAAATTTACTAAAAAAAAATGTTAAACAAAAAAATTTTTTTTGTGTTTAAATATTTTGAAGAAAATTTTTGTGTCGGAACCTAGGTAATTACTATTTTAAACTGAAAAACAACTCAAACATGTTAAATATTTTCGTATGAGAAAATGATTTT
Organism: Polyommatus icarus; assembly: GCA_937595015.1. Lineage (NCBI taxonomy): Eukaryota > Metazoa > Arthropoda > Insecta > Lepidoptera > Lycaenidae > Polyommatus > Polyommatus icarus. Next base: position 12,676,040 of record OW569328.1, on the reverse strand, counting down.
GGTATTATGTATGTATGAGAAATTCCAAGGGTACCCGGCTTCTTAAGATATAATTTCATGGTGAATGTTTACATTTTAAGTAATAAATGCTGACAGTATGTGTGTTATTGAATTGCACTTTGCTTTTGGCCTACAGGAAAATGCTTGAGCATTGCTTTACACTTTGCCGTTGTAAACCAATTTCCTTAAAATATATATGATTATAAATTAATGACACAAGAAAACACAAAACAGCAGGTGCTATGCCTTTTTAAAAGTCTTAAGAGAGCCATGGAGATTAAAGCTAGCATGATATACAGTACAACACGAACTCACAACCCAATCCTCTTCTCTTTTGCATCAAGAATAAATTCTAAACTCCAGACTGTTTTTCAAGTACTGAAATAGCTAGAAATCTAAAATTTCACAATATTATATTGTGTATTTGTGTTTCCACTATAACATAAATAATAAGCAACGGGGGCTTGCTTAGATATAAATAATGGCAACATGGTATGGTACTTGAAATATTCACAAAATACTGAAACATAATATTTGAACTTAAATAATAATTAACTCTTAAATTAAAATAAAATAAATATGTAATCAAGGGGGTCTCCAGTAGAAAAACTCAATTTTTGCTTAGTATTTTTGTTCTATATTGGTATGGAACCCTTCGTGCGAGAATTCGACTCGCTCTTGGCCAATTTTTTGATTGAGTCTTCACGTGTTATGACGTAATTTATTTCTCGTGCAGTCTACATTGTTGTAGCTAGTAGTCCAATAGGTAAATCCAACAGAATACGCAATAAATCGGCACTTTGCCAGTATATTTAATGACGAAAACGCGCGTGCTTTTTTTCGCTCAAATACACGTACTCTACGACAAAATTGAGTAGTGTGTGGAAAAATGATATTTTTAAACATTCAATGAACAGCTGGTAATATGCTGCAGACACGATTGAGCGCCTCTCAATCGTGTCTGCATGTCATCGAAGATGCGATATTTTATTTCAAAATTTTGTAATCTACTCATGAGTCATGTCATAATATAAACCACGTTTGGTAAAACTTTCTTTGCAGTTTTTGTAAGAACTGTTTAAAATAATAATAATAATATCTATTTACGCTTCACACCACGTCAGTCTGGCCCCGTGCTAAGTACCTGAAGCCTTCAGGCTAAAGGACTTGTGTTACAGGTACCAGACAACGGAAATATATTTAATACTTTTATATTATGCATATCTATACTTTAATATTATAATTGGGAAAAGTTTGTTTGTTTGAACGCGCTAATCTCAGGAACTACTGGTCCGATTTGAAAAATTCTTTCAGTGTTATATAGCCCGTTTATCGAGGAAGGCTATAGGATATATTTTATCACGCTAAGACTAATATTGAAGCGAAGAAATAGAGGAAAATGTGGAAAATAGAGGGGAAAAAGGCATTTTTTCTGTTATTTGGCGCAGATTAGAAGTAGACCTCGTGAAGGATCATAGGATATTTTTGTGGACTAAATTTGTCTGTAATATACCTATGTCTAATTTACGCGGGCGAAGCCGCGCGCAACCTCTTTAATATTATAAAGCGGAAGAGTGTTTGTTTGAACGCGCAAATCTCAGGACCTACTGGTCTGATTTAAAAAGTCTTCCAGTGTTAGATAGCCCATTTATCGAGGAAGGCTATAGGCTATATTTTATCACGCTACAACTAATAAGAGCCAAGAAATAGAGGAAAATGTGGAAAAACGGGGGAAGTTATTTGAAAGGGCTTATATCATGAACTACTAGAGAAATTTTTCTGGTATTTGGCACAGATAAGAAGTAGACCACGTAAAGGATCATAGGCTATTTTTTGTGGACTAATTTGTCTGTGAAATATCTAATTTACGCGGGCGAAGCCGCGCAGAACGTCTAGTATTTAAGATTTTTTTTATATCATACATATATCTAATACACATTTCGAACCCGCGACCCCCCGGCTTGCGCTGCCAACGCGCCACCAACTGAGCCACAGAGGTCGAAAGCCTTTCCTGATTCCTCTAATAAGAAACTCTTTCCTCACCGAACTTTTTCACAGAAAGATTATTCCAATAAGATAATAGCCAATATTCGTCACTCGAGACCTGGCAGGCAGCCAAGTTTTTCACGTTCATTGATGGTTGGCATGACTTGGCGGCTAGCAACAGTGATGGGGGAGGAAACAAATATGGAGAACTAGGTTAAAACTGTCCGATGCAGTTCGCATTATGACGCAGGCTTAGAAGGCTAGGCTGCGTTTACGTTTTCAGGGCCGTTTCTGACATTGTAGTAACATAATTCAGGGTGTAACAAAACAAAGTGATAATTCCTTTAGGGTGTGTACGTGTGCATCACTGTGAAAGTAGCAGGTGAAAGAATACCTAACTTTTTCCTTCTATATTTCTATGAGAAACGTCCCGAGTCCCGACGTACCTAATGAATAATTGGTTAATAAAATATTAAAAATCGGCCAAGTACGAGTTGTGCTCGCGCACGAAGGGTTCCGTACCACTATAGAGCAAAAATAGGCTAAAAATTGTATTTTTTGAGTAATAGGGTCCCGTTTTTACCGTTTGGGTACGGAACCCTAAAAATATCTCTTTGCGCTGTTTCCACAGTGAACTCTACATAATTATACAAGGACATAATTATTATTAGGATTTAGGCACCTATATATTAGTATTAAGTTAGGTATATAGTTTTTTTACACCCTGTATATCATGTAACATGCATTAGGCCAGAAAATAATACCACAGTCGGGCGTACCCAGTTTGCACATTAGCTTGCTATCAGACAAACAAATAAACTGTATTACAAAACCATGCAATCTCATACAGCGATGCTTAAAAGTCTCAAATATGAGTTTTATTCCGGGAACTGTTATTTTACTATATGATATTTATATTGTGAACGTAGCGTACCATATTTTGAGTTTTGAAATTATGGGCTGACGCGTCACAACTCACACGCCCCTGTTACTTCACGGCAGAGGCGGCGCAAGGCGTGGGCGGTGTGGGCGACCGCCCACGGCCTCGCGGTCTAAGGGGCCTCGCGCCTCTTAGACCACAAGGTTTTTTAAGGTTTTACGAGTCACAGTATTCATAAATAAAACTTTGAGTAGAACAAAATTATTTCTCCCAACAAATCCGTCATTTAGCGTCATCCATCAGGGGTCCTCGCAAAATATATTTCAAGGCGCCTCGCAAGATAGATCTTGCCCACATCAAATTTAGGTCTTGCTCCGCCACTGCTTCACGGCAAGCATCATTGCACTGATGACTGACTCTAAACTTAGCGCGAATAGACTGTGGCAACTTATATTACTCAAGTTTTCATGTTCCTATATAATATAATAAGTTCCGTTCCGTTCCGTGCGGCTTTGCCCGCGTTAATTAGGAATTTCACGGAAACCATAGATTCATTTCCCGCAAATAAATAGCCTACGTCTCAAACAAACTCTTCAGCTTTATAATTTTATTAATAAACTGTATAGATTTAAAAAAAGACAAAGTTTTTATAAACTTAAATTAAATAAATTATCATTACTTACTTAATTATTAAAACACATTATTTCTTAGACGTCAGACAAATAAAATATAAATGATTAGTAGTTCTTAGTGCTTACCTACTATACCTACTATAAACTGACATGCGATATCCTTTTTTTATATGTATATAAGTATAAGTATTTCAATAAAAAACAAGATTATTTTTATTATTGTAATTAATATATAATTGTGTAGACTGTAGACGTATCTGCATTGTGTAATATTTTAAAAATAAATCTTAAATAGGTTAATAATTAAATGTAAATTTATACAAATACATTACGTTTTTGTCTTTGGCTCACCCATTGTCCATGGGTTTATAATGTTCTTCATGGATTAGATTTACAATACATACAATATACATTGTCCATTGCTCCAGATTATTAATTAATCCTTTATGCCCCATATTAAGAGCACCGGTGATCGCGACAACAATAGAATTCCATTAGCATTTCCAAGAATCCGCGATCTAACTGAACTATACTCAAAACCCTGAGAAAAGACACAAAATTTCATAGTGTCACGGATAATTTTTTTGAAGATTTGTGCTGTCCAAGTCTTTCTAAGCCTAGCAAAAGGCTGCTACTTAGCAGCCTTATCACTATTTTGTGCTATACAAGGCAATGCATAATAATTTAAATATAAAATACTAGATGTTGCCCGCGACTTCGTCCGCGTGGACTTCAGTTTATAGCGCGCGGTGTTAACAAAATTGGTGTCAAATTTAAAAGCTTTTTAAATCCCTGGTACCCCTTAAACCAAAATACCCAAAAACAGCTGTGCAGTGCGCACATAATAATTCATTTTTTAAAATAAACCTAAAGCTTATTTAGCCCCCAATTACACAACTTTAGCTTTACCCATAAACTATTTAGCAATGCATTGATAGGTTTAAGGTTTCGTCACTCATCACTGCGTAGATAAAGTACCGTGTACTGAGTTATTCATCATCGACGTTTATAACAATCGAAAGAATCGAAAAACATACCTCAACATGGTACGACCTCTTATAGAAAGATGCATGAGCAAGCGATAACGCGATGTAGGAGACGAACGGCGCCATCTATTATGAATTTTTGTAACTAACTTAATTTGAACAAATTTACGCGTTTTCACCCCCTTACAACCCCTTTTTCCGGTTAAAAAGTAGCCTATGTCCTTTCTCAGCTTTAGACTATCCGTGTACAAAATGTCATTACAATCGGTTCAGTAGTTTTGGCGTGAAAGCGAGACAGACAGACAGACAGACAGAGATACTTTTGCATTTATAATATTAGTATAGATTTTTAACAACAAGTGATCGTGGTCTACAGTTCACGATGGCCTGCAGTGGGCCATTGTGTACTGGGGGCTTTACTGTTTGACGTATTCGCTATAAAATACCTCAAACCAGAATTAACCTTATCTTCAAAGCTATTGAGTATACATTTGTATATTTTCCTAGGTCCCCTGGGCGACAAGTTCGCCCGTCTCTGGGAGGAGGAGGTGGCAAGCGCGGGGAACAAGCGCACCCCGAGTTTGCTGAGAGTGATACTGCGCGCGTACGCTGTGAGATGCATGCTGTACGGGTTTATACTGTTCTTCATGGAGTGCGGGATTCGGTAAGAAATTTTACAGTATTTTTTGTGTCCTAGATGAAAATATAGTTAATCGGGGTAAGTTCGGATACAGGGTAAGTCCGGATAATTCAAGTTAACGCTAAATTAAATATTTTGTTCGCCTGTACTACAGTTTGCGGTTGCAGTGCAGTATGGCGTATAAGCACCGTATTCCGTAGCGCCTGGCAAAAAAAAAACTGACTAATTTAGCGAAAAGTTGAATTATCCGGACTTACCCTGTGTCCGAACTTACCCTGACCCCTAACCTTAATAAGAATGTTGCTATCGTTCTCCTTGATGAAATAGGTAATAAGAATATTGCTAGCGTTCTCCTCAATATCCATTTTGCTATTTACATAATGTTATGTACTTATAGTAGTCATGGTTTGAAAGTTATTTTTAAGTTTAACTATATATTTTTCCAGAACTCAGTCTTCCATCTTCACTAAATTTCACAAAAATCGGTTCATCGCCTTAAGCAGTATTGATCTTACTAAGGGCATAAATATATATATTTTTTCATTTTTTAACCATAGCAGTATTGCAATGTGCACAACATATTATTAACAAATTTAGGTTACCATATTGTACCGGTTAAAACACTATCAAGCAGAGAACCTTGCGATTACAATGTATCCAATTGTTGCAAATGACATTTGAATATACATAATAGCTTCAACTGCAGTGCCGCCATCGTATGCACCATGCTGTGTTTTGTGTTGATTATAATTATTAAGTCCGTCCCCCGAGCAAATGACCTTGGCCATACATTTGCCGCGTTGCCGAGATCGCACCAAAACCCTATTTTTTTTACTTATCTTAGTTCAAAATTGTCCTAAAAAAATTTGAAACGGGGAATATGTAGTTTATGATATTGTCCATCTATTGGCGTGTGTTTCAAATAAAAGTAATTTGTAAATCCTAAGTAGATGCTGAATGTATGCTTGAATTTTAATAAATTGGCTTTACTTTGGAAGCTGATTTCATGAGTATAATAAACAAAAATAGAAAATTTAAAACGGGGAAAGGAATGTTGATATACTGAACATTATTGCTGTATTTTTATTATAACTTTGTAGCTTTCAAATTATGAGTTTGTAAGGCTTGAAATACGGTAAATTACGGTATCTCCGTAAGGAACGCCCTTAAGAGCCCGTACTATCTTTTCAACTGCTCTCTTCACACTCACGCCCCTCTTTCATATGCCAGGTGAAAAAGGACGATCGCCAAGTTAGCGGGCAGTTATAGGTATTCTGTTTTTTAAAGGGCTTTTTATATGAAAGTGGTAAAAAGTAATTCCAACATTGTATAGACGACTTTCTCAACAGTACATTGTATTTTTTTCATACCGTTAAGACATCAATACAATCCATAAACATAACCTTTTACAGCAAAAATCACAAAACTGTCGCAGGTTTGAGTTGGATTATTTAAAGATACTTAAAAAAAATATAAAATCTAGCTGCAACATTAAATTATAATTGAAATGATCTTACATGTTGTGCATTAAAACTTATAGAAATACTGTATTTTAACTTTTAAATCACGTCTGTTAAATGAGCGAAATCGGCAAAATTTCGTATACGGACTCTTAATGCCGACCCCAAAGTGATATGAATAGGTATGAAGATTGAGTAGGAAATTGTTTGATTTTCGCCAAATTGAACAAGATATTCGGAGACAAAAAAATCTATTTCATACACTATAGGCTTAAAGTTATTGTTATTATTTTATTAGTCAATATTTATTTTCGTTTGAAGTTAGACAACCCTACGCCTAGAAATAAGTGATAACTGTCAGGTTAATGTCCTAGCCAGCCCTAATCTAAGTGTTATTGATAATTATAATAATAAATGGCTGTTTAGTGTTTATATTATTAAACACATCAATAACTGACATAATAATTTATTACATCTAGTCTTACAATGTAAGGTTCAGACTTTAGAGTTAGAGCAATACAATAATAATAAATTAAAAATTGATATTATGTATTGTATTTTAAATAACACAGTTCTTCAGTTTTTAACCGACTTCCAAAAAGTAGGAGGTTATTTAAATCTGTACTTAGCCACTGTAAATTATTTTTTTATTGTTATGCAGAGACCAGAGTCAACTTTTTTCTATAATTCAGTAAAAGATTCTATAAACGTGTTGCGCTTTTTTTTTTACTGGAAAATACTGTTGACACTACAGATTTCTATCTAATTCTTATTTCTGTGGTTGACACTGTTGTTTTAACAATGTCCAAATGTCAATCTTTTTGAGGAAGTCTGAGCCATAAAGTTAATATACCTAGCGGAATAGAGAAACAAAGCCCTGAGCAAGCGAGATGCCACTATCAGTAACACCGCGTGGTAAAAAGAGACGTGTGACACATGACAGCAGCACTCTTTTTTTGACGTCCAGTCGGCACGTGCCGCACGTTGTCAATATAATCTCATAGAATTCATGTTCAATCATGCTTGTGTAAGTGTATACGTACACATATTTTTCACACAGATGAAAACCAATTTTGGTTACGTTTGACAGCTCGAGATTGTTGCTCTATTCCGATAGGTATATTAACTTTATGGTCTGAGCAGAGTGGATCTGTCTGCAGCTTGTCTGTAAGCTATTCTTTTATCTTCTGATGTCTGTCTGTCTGACTGTTCAGAGTAGTCCTCACTCCTCCGACTGACCTAATGATTCTAAAAAGCTACATAAGGTAATGGCTAGAACTGATTATATACTAATACGATAATTACATACAATGTGATTAAAAAGGCTCAGTTTTCTTAAGCCTCGTCTATGACCGTGAGACAACCTCGACTTACTGACCCGTCTGAGTGATAGATCACATTAGTAAATGCTTCCGACACGACAGACGAACCATATATGGCGATACATTGATAGAGATAGATATCCATATCCATGCTAATTATTATATATGCGAAAGTGTGTCTGTCTGCCTGTCTGTTACCTCTTCGAAAACACATACGATACTTTTTATCCCGGAACGTACGGTTCCCACGCGTTAAACTAAGGGCTCCATTCCACCGCGGCGCACGGAGAGGCTACGCAATCGCGTCAAGCTTCGCTTTGTAAGAAAATATAATATGTGACTGTGTTCACTGCAAATTGTAACCCACGGACACGCTACGCACGAATAGTGTCAAGTCAAATAAATAAATCCATGCACCTCGACGCGTGTGCGTGGCCGTGCACAGCGTGCGCCGCGGTGCAGTGGAATGGAGCCATTTTGGCGCCATTTTGGCGCAACGGAGTTGCGGGCGTCATTTATAAAACAACTAAATTGTACGGGAACTGTATATTTTAAAAATACCTAGATGTTCTTTCCCGGGACTCAGTGCATCTACATTACCAATTTTTATTTTTTACCCTATAAGACAATCAAATTATCTAAAAAAAGCTTTTTCACATTCCCCGCTGGGTCCGGCCTTCTCCAACTGACAAGTATTAGCTGCCAGTTTCATGTTAACTTTTTTGCCGTGGATTAGCCTCATTTACTGTTTTTTTTTGGTATGTAAAAAAGTAGGGTATGAGATAAACTAACTAGTTCATGGTATTCAGTAATCCGAATTGTTTTAAGGATTAACAAATAATCAAATAACAATGTTCTTGAAAATCTTCAATCTACATATTTTATTTGAGGACAAATCCCTGTTTTACAGTCTGTCAAGATTTCAAGAAAGAGTAGACGCAGTACAATTTTTTCTGAACGCATTTCACGCTCAAAAAGTGTTTTTTTTCTCTTTGTATTTCCACAGAGAACGAAACACCTTGCAAATTTTTATCTCGATTTAATAAGGTTTTCATATTTTTTATGTGATTTCAAAATTATGTACAGCGTCTACTCTTTTTGATTAATGATTTTTTTTTCGAAGCCTCCGTAATTGTAATTTGCAATATTGTATACAGGTATATATAATGTACAGGTATATAAAAATATAATATTGTATTGTACTCTTGGTAACGTTCCAATAGTTTTTGCGAGATGGTGGAACAGACATACAAAATTACAAAATATGTATAATATTTCCTCTGCATCATATTAGTTAAGATATAATATTGATAATATGAATAAAGTCCACAGGAAGAACTGTAAATGAGTCATGTAACCATGTACTTATCGTGTTACGTAACGGAACTCGGACACGGAATATTTCACGACCTTGTAAGTTGTAGAATTGTTTGTACGGTATCTTTACACTCTTATTTTCTTATTTCGGAGAAAGAAGTGACTGATATTTTCTCATGAAAAACATAATTTTGAATTATTATATTACTAGATGGATGACGCCTGGAACCGTACATTTTCCAGGATAAAAAGTGTCATATGCCCCTTCTCGGGGCTCAAAGTATCTCCATACCAAATTTCAACAAAATCGGTCCAGCGGTTTGGGCGTGAAGAGGGAACAAACGGGGACACACTTTCGCATTTATAATATTAGTATGGATATGGATATGATATAAACTTCTTCTCCTTTCGCGTAAATAAGTAGTAAATGCATAACTATTATATATGAAAAGTATTGCCACAATAAAGCTTTTATCTATTTTATTGTGAAGTTCAGACAAAATAATTTTGTTTATTGATCGCTATGATGTCAGCGAATAACGGTTTCATTTTATTGTAAGTTACTGAACTCTGTGACGAATAAATAATTATAATATTGTTATGTACGTGTGTAATTTATGTATCCTAATTCCTACTAAACCTATACTATTTGTACCTATTAAGGAATATAATGGGTATTTGAAACCTTTAATAGTTAGGATTTCTTATAAGGTATGCAAAATATTTTGTCAGGGACTTTAACGATGTTGCTTAATTAGCTTACGTTACGGTGTACTTTAGTTTCTAGTACCAAATCTTGAAGAAAAACTCTAATGTTATCACTTAACATCATCACAGCCGCTTCGTCACACAATGGAAAACCCACATGTGACAATATGTGTATTGATTGGGAGTAAGGAGTAACAATAGAATTTAGGTGAGGATAAAGTTCCCTCACCTAAATTATATTGTTTTTAATGTCGAGTGTCGACTCGCATCCGTTTATAAAGGTTCTCTATCTATTATTCTAAAAACACAAGCTACAAAGCCAAACAAATACCAAAAACATAATATTAATATAATTATTATAATATACCGGTAATTAATATTATGCTCTTGGTTTTATCTAAAAAGTTATCATAACTAAAAACAATGACACACAGGATAGTCTCAAAATGGAAAATTTTAACGTTACAAACTATAAAGCACTATATGACTCTCGCAACTCTGTTGTGCCAATATTCGTATATCGCTCGGAAAATGTACATGTTTCCGGGGTAAAAGTATCCTATATTGTGTCATTTCCCGGGACTCAAAGTATCTCCATATCAAAAAGCGAAATCGGTTCAGCGGTTTGGGCGTGAAGAGGTAACAGACAGACACACTTTCGCATTTATAATATACTAGCTGACCCGGCAAATGTTGTTTTGCCATATAAATAATTTTTGGGTTTTTTGGTATGAAAAATAGATGTCGGCCGATTCTCAGACCTACTGAATATGCATATAAAATTTCATAAGGATCGGTCAAGCCGTTTCGGAGGAGTACGGTAACTAACATTGTGACAGGGAAATTTTATATATAAGTCTAGCTGTCCCGGCAAACGTTGTTTTGCCATATAAATAATTTTTGTGTTTTTTGGTATGAAAAATAGATGTTGGCCGATTCTCAGACCTACTGAATATGCATATAAAATTTCATAAAGATCGGTCAAGCCGTTTCGGAGGAGTACGGTAACTAACATTGTGACAGGGAAATTTTATATATAAGATTAGTATTAATTTTTGTCTAGTATCCAACAACCTCGGTTGCTCGGTTCGTTCATCGGGTACTTCAGTAAGGAGGAGCAGAGCTACATGCACAACCGGCTGACGCACATGCAAGCTGACGAGGCACACAGTAATGTCTCCCAAAAGTGAGCTATGTGTGGAACAATCGCCATAGTTTCATTTAAACCATTAGTTTCATAAAACTTAGTGATATTTAGCCCCCAAGCGTTAGCTTAGCCATGTATATATTATAGTCAGAAATTTTAGGTTGGACGTTGTGTAGGCAAAGGCGACTTGTTAACGTCGTTTACCTAATTATTGTAGTAGTTTCGTTGTAATAGATACGTACGTAAATAATATTTTCATAGTAATTTGTAAGAAGTACGAAGTAAATGAACCAGCATGTAAGATTTAGATATAGTTTTCTGCTCTACTTTTTCATTTCATACACAGGTTTCCATTTTATAGCGTTTGCATGTAGCCATTACTGCAGTAAACGTAAAATATAACGTGACAAAAAGGACTTTGCCACCTGTAATGTTGTTGAAATCCAGCAAAAGATCATTTACTGATCTATGATTTAACAGCGTAGTTCCTTCTATAACTACTTAATCTATTCCAGTATCGCGCAGCCGGTGTTCCTGGGTAAACTCGTGGAGTACTACAGCCCCGAACAGACTGCGGTGACGGAGCAGGACGCGTACCTGTACGCGGGGGGAGTGGTGCTCTGCTCCGCGCTCAACGTGTTCGTGGTGCATCCGTACATGATGGCCATCCTGCATATGGGCATGAAGTTCCGAGTGGCCTGCTGCTCTCTCATCTATAGGAAGGTGAGATTTCGGAGCCAAATATGTGTTAAAATAGAAGCTATGTGACGCGTACCTTAATCCGAGGGGAGTGGATGCTCTGCTCCGCGCTCAACGTGTTCGTGGTGCACCCCTACATGATCCTGCATATGGGCATGAAGTTCCGAGTGGCCTGCTGCTCTCTCATCTATAGGAAGGTGAGATTTCGGAGCCAAATATGTGTTAAAATAGAAGCTATGTGACGCGTACCTTAATCCGAGGGGAGTGGTGCTCTGCTCCGCGCTCAACGTGTTCGTGGTACACCCCTACACGATGGCCATCCTGCATATGGGCATGAAGTTCCGAGTGGCCTGCTGCTCTCTCATCTATAGGAAGGTGAGGTTTTATTTATGTTTTTTGTGTGAAATGTCTAGTCAGCTCTGGCCTATGGATTTATGAATAGGCAGTCCGCAGTATAGGCCATGGCCTATAGACGACAGAGTCCTATGGCGTCCTTGGGGGGCGGCAGCGTCCTAGGGTGGCGGCAGAGTTCGTCATAGGGGCGGCAAAATCAAAGTGGCCTATACTCATCTATATCTATACTTATTATAAAACAAAGTCGCTTTTTTCCCTCATGTCCCTTTGTTCCCTTTAATCTATAAAACTACGCAACGGATTTTGATGATTCTTTCAGTGTTAGATAGCCCATTTATCGAGGAAGGTTATAGGCTATATTTTATCACGCTAAGATTAATAGAAGCGAAGAAATAGAGGAAAATGTGGAAAAAACGGGGAAAATTATTTGAAAGGGCTAACTTGAACGCGCTAATCTCAGGAACTATTGGTCCGATTTAACAAATTCTTTCAGTGTTAGATAGTCCATTTATTAAGGAAGGCTATAGGCTATATTTTATCACGCTAAGACTAATAGGAGAATGTGGAAAAAACGGGGGAAATTATTTGAAAGGGTTTATCTCGCGAACTACTGGAGCAATTTTTATGTTATTTGGCATAGATAAGAAGTAGACCACATGAAGGATCGTGATAGGCTATGGATTTTAATATTTTTTTCAGTGGCTATATATTTAATACCCGTGCGACGCCGGGGCGGGTCGCTAGTTTAATTATAATATGAATACGGCCCTGTGTCTCGTTTAAATAGCAGTTACCCGGGCTCTAAACCTAACTAAACAACAAGCCGGGTATTAATCTTAAGTTTAAAAATAATCGGCCAAGTGCGAGTCGGACTCGCGCACGAAGGGTTCCGTACCGTTATAGAGCAAAAATAGGCCAAAAATTGTGTTTTTTGTATGGGAGCCCCCCTTAAATTTTTATTTTATTTAAAAATTATTATTAAAGTACACATAATTAAGGCATTTGTGAAGAAGTGCCTACCTATTGTCATCATTGATACCGAGCAAAAAATGTTTGAAAAATCACGTTTGTTGTATGCCCTTAAATATTTATTTTATTTTGTTTGTGGTTATAGCGGCAACAGAAATACATAATCTGTAAAAATTTCAACTCTGTAGCTATTACCGTTCTTGAGGTACAGCCTGGAGACAGACGGACAGACAGACGGACAGACGGACAGACATCGAAGTCTCAGTAATAGGGTCCCGTTTTTACCCTTTGGGTACGGAACCCTAAAAATTAAATGTCATTCTCAAATCAAAATACTTAATATGTTTCTTTTCTAAAATATTGTTTGGCACAAATTAATAGAATTTACATGAAAATGTTTTGAAAAAGAATTTTCCTAGAATTATTATCGGTTAGTGGTTACCAATAGTAAACATTATTGGTCAAGCTAACCGTTTCCAAATACTGACGTTTCTGGCTAGTGTACTTAGTGTTAATGGAAAAAAATCATGAAAATTGTGTCTGTAACTCTGTACGTGACAAGTCAATTGTTTCAGTAGCTCGCTAGACGCTAACATAAAATATTTAACAACTTTAATTGGTATTAGATTTGCCAATAGTTTGTGTTTGTATTTTTCCAAACAAGTAACTACTGTAGTACAATGTCTGATGGGAATTGGTATCGAAAATGTTGCATTATTGGTATAAAAATATATCCTGATTTTCGTCACTATTAGGACTTTCATAATACGGCTCTTGCATTCTTGTCGCTTAGCTTAGGGCTTAGGCATTACAGTTTTATATTTTATCCTATCTATCCCACTGTAATAAGTATGTCAACTTTGATAAACAGTTAGAAATAGTAGTACAGAATGAATCAAAGTTCACAGAACTGACAATGGTATAAATAAATGCCTGTAATTACTCAGAATTATTATTACTGCAAGACATGTTCAGTAAATATTTTACAACTAGTTTCATATACTTACTTACTTCATAGTTACAAAAAATTAATAAAAAAACAGAATCTGTTTTTATTTTTTTATTATTAAGTATTATTTTTTTATAATTAATAAGTTAGTGCGGATTATAATCCGTACTTATTAATTTTCGTACTAGATCGCACGAATCGGTCGCAACTCGCAAGCAGTGAATGCGTGATTTTATTCAATTTGATGTGACAAAAAATGCAGTACTTAGCACACGTGTAAAACTAGTCTCTATGTTAAGCGACTGACATCAAGGTCACGTCCAAGTTACTCTACTGTATGACACTCCTACTGTTCTTCGCATTAGTATAATAATAAAATTAATTGATGATAGCTGGTCATAGGATTGAATACTGAGAACTAGGCCACCATTTGATTGTAGTCTATGTTTTAACTAAATTCAGATGAAATTGTCTAGAATTGTGATTAATTATATTAATTAATTTTATTACCCAATTAATTTCATGAAATACGACTTACGACCATGACTTCCCAATATAAGGCTGATCACCTGATTGTCTGATAAGTAAGATGATCCATGCGTCGGATGGGCATGTAAAAAGTCGGTCCTGCGCCTGATCTCTCGCCAGTCGTGTCGGTCTGCCGTCCCACTGGGTTATGAGAGTAAAGGAATAGAGAGTGCTCTTGTGTACTGCGCACACACTTGGGCACTATAAAATTACTCCTGCGTAGCTGGCCTGGTTTCAATGAAACCGGCCACCGTCACCGAAACCGGTGTGGGAGCTATTATTATTATTATATTTAAATGGATTTTTGTCTCGGCAACTATGCCGGTGAATGATTCAGGAACGGGCATGTGCCAAGTACCTGATTCAATTTGTATGAGGGAAGAGTCATAATTGTGGAGTATTAAAGCATGACGATGGATTTAGAAAGCGACGAACGATGGAGCAGGTGTCAATTACGATGGATTTTTGTAAGTGAATGTATATGTTTTTGTTTAGATCGAGTGATTTCAAAGCAGCAATGAGGGTTTTAGGGATGACGCCAGTTGAGGAAATGATGATGGGTATGATTTTTACGGTATCCTGGCGCCACATTTGCTTTATTTCGTCTGCGAGAGGTATGTATTTTTGAATTTTTTCATTATGTTTTTGTTTCAGGTTATTGGTGTTGGGGACAGCTATATCTATGAGGTAGGTGACTTTTTGAGATTTTATTGTTAGGCATATATCAGGTCTATTACTTAGTATGGTTCGATCGGTGACTATATCTCGATCCCAATAGAGCTTAGCGGTACTATTTTCCAGGACGTTGCAGGGTTTATATTTGTAATAAGGTGTGTGTGTGTCAATTAGTTTATATTTTAGGGCTAGTAATTGATGGATATGTTTGGCTACGTTGTTGTGACGGTGCGTGTATTCTTTATTAGCGAGTGAGCTACATCCTCCTGTAATGTGGTCTATCGTTTCGGTGGTTTGGTGGCATAATCTACATTTATCAGTTTCTATATTTTCTTTGAGTATATATTTGGAATAGTTGCGAGTTTTAATTATTTGGTCCTGGATTGCTACTAGGAAGCCTTCTGTCTCACTGTATATATTGCCTCTTGTTAGCCAACTAAATGATGCGGTTTGATCTATATGGTCCTGTTCTAACTGATGAGGGAATTTACCGTGTAGTGCTTTACCTTTCCATTTAGCTATTTTATCGCAATCGTTTGTTATTTTATATTTCGGATTAAAATTACTATTGTTTAGCTGCAGAGGAGTTCCAGAGTGTGTAAGTTGTGTTAAGGCTTTATGTAGGTGACTAGTTTGAGCTTTAACTTGAAAATATGTTCTCAAATTTTCTATTTGGCTATAGCACAGGTTTTTTATGTCGATGCAACCTCGGCCTCCTAGCTTTCTCTTAAGGGTGAATCGTTCGACTGCAGAGTGTATGTGATGGATATTATGTTTGTAGCATGCGGTACGGGTTGCGGTATTAATTGCTTCAAGTTCTGTATCTGACCATTTTATAATTCCAAACGAGTAAGTTAATATAGGTATTGAGTATGTGTTAATTGCTTTTACTTTATTTCGACCTGATAATTGAGTGGATAATATTTTATTTAATCTTTGTTTGTATTTCGATTTTAGAGTGTTTTTGATATCCTTGTGATTGATGGTGGTGTTTTGTATGTAACCCAAATATTTGTAAGTATCGTGTGCTTGCATGCTATCTATAATGTCTTCTTGTAGCTCTAGGTTATGCGGGTTTATTTGTTGATGTTGGCCCTTTATTACACAGTTAATTCTACACTTATCGATGCCGAATGCCATTTTAATATCTATGCTAAATCTTTCAGTAAGTTTAAGGAGATAATCTAGTTGTTGTCTGTCGGTTGCGTAAATTTTGATATCGTCCATATATAACAGGTGGGTAAGCTTGATATTATTAGTTCTATCGATGGTATATCCATAGGAAGATTTATTAAGAATTTTGGATAACGGGTTGAGGGCCAAACAAAACCATAATGGGCTGAGTGAATCGCCTTGAAAAATACCTCGTTTTATTTTAATTGGGAGTGTGGAGAATTGGGTATTAGTTGTTCTTAAGAAAAGTTGGGTAGACCAGGTAGACATTAGATACTGAAGCAGCTGTATTAATTTGCTATTTACTTGATATATCTTTAAAACTTTAATTAACCATGAATGGGGAATACTGTCAAAGGCTTTTTGATAATCAATGTATGCGAAGTAAAGGTTATTACGGTTTTGTTTAGCATTGTTGTGTATTTCGGCATCGATTACCAGCTGTTCTTTGCAACCCATAGACCCCTTCGCGCATCCCTTTTGCTCCTCAGGTATGATCTTATTTTGTGTGATATGTGCATTAAGCTTCTGCGTTATGATTGATGTAAATAATTTGTAAACGGTGGGTAGACAAGTGATCGGTCGGTATTTTGTTGGATTTGCAGTATCGTCTTTGTCTTTGGGTTTTAGATATGTGATTCCCTGTGTGAAAAATAAGGGTATGGTTTCCGGAGTATGTATAAATGAATTAAATATGTTTGCAATGTGGCGATGCGTCGATGTGAAATACTTTAACCAGTAGTTTTGTATCTTATCGGGTCCGGGGGCCTTCCAATTCAACGTTTTCTTGATAGCGCGGGTTACATCATCTCTATCCACTGTAATGTCCGGCATTTGGTTTATGTTTTGGTAATCCTGTTCTTCAGACTCGATCCATGAGCAATCGCTATTATGTTGGACTGGTATAGACCACAAGTTTTCCCAATATTCTTGAACATCTTTTATATCAGGTGGCTGCGTGACTTTAATGGTTTCGGAGTTAAGGTTTTGATAAAATAATTTTTGGTTGTTATTAAATTGTATATTGTCTTTTCTTCTAGCGTTACTAATTTTTAGTCGACGTAGACGTTTGGATTGTGCTTTTAGTTTTTGTTTTAAATTATCTAGGTGATCGGTTAATTGATTTTCAGGGAGACTTTTTGGGTTTATTTTCTGTTGTTTTCTGGGGTTGATATTTCCTTTTAAATATTGTGTTAACTGTCCTATATCTTTACGTAGCTTTTTGATTCTATTTTCTATTCGTATCTGCCATTTTGGATTAACATTGTCTATTGTGTTTCTTTTTTCTTTTTTTTCATGATTAACAGTTTTAGTATGTAAGCTCGCTGTGGCCATAGCACCACAATACATAACGCTGTGAACTTCCTCCAGACTGGGTTCTTCTTTTTCTTCCAAATATTTTCCGATAGCATGGTTTAGTACGTTTACTGTTTTAATTACGTTGTGGGTAATCTGGAGTTTAGGTATCATAGGTCTTAAATTTGGGTCCATACCATTGTATTTTATCAACATTTCTTGAAAAACATTTTCAATCTTTTCAGTTTCTATTGGGTTGATATTTGTCGGTGGTCTCGGGGTTGTAGTTATTTGCGTTTCTACAGTCTGGGATGAGTTCGGCTGGATAATTGGTTCGTGTGATGATAATATACTAGTTTGTAGGTTACTTGAGTAGGTGCTTAGTTGTAGATCTGCATCATTTTGGCCATTGGATTCTACAAAGGTTTCGGTTATTTCAGCTACAGATTTTTTTATTTGTTCTCTTATATGAGGTGCTATTCTATTATTACGATGGATTACTCGGATTTGATCGGCGAGTCTTTGTTCTGATAATTGGCTCAGTTCCGGGAACTTGTCAATGAATTTTTGATGAAGTAATGGTCTGAAAGCTGTGAGGTTTGATTCGCATGATGTGACTATGTAGTAACAACGGAGAAGTTCTGTGTTAATTTCATCAGTCCATTTCATCCGTTGTCTACATTTTCCAGCTAGGGTGGTTGGAGGAAGCATTTCCTGCAAAACACTTCTAGTTGGTGTGTTGGTGAGATGTGATTGTGAGGTATTATGGTCTACGGGAAGTCGTTCATTACTTTGCAATGTACTCGTAGACTGCGTGTTGTCAACGATGGGCACAGGGTAAGTAGCAGTTGCTTCCCGTGTAACAACGTATGACATTGGTGACTGTGAAGTAGAACGAGATGATGATGATGATTTATCGAACATGTATGATCTCGGCGATGAGTGAGGAGATGGGAACAGGCTGATGGATGAAGTAGGTGATATAGAGTGCGAATGTGTGTTGCTCGTAGTTGGCACGATGTTCTCTGCAGCAGTACTAGCCTGGGCAGAATGAAGCGATACGTTGCCCCCCCCAGAATACGAGGGACTGCCCGGGCCCGGGGGCCCGGGGCGGGATTCTCCATTGCATTTCGCGCCGGTACCCGCCTGGGGTATATATCTATTACGTAGTCGCATATCATAGGTTTTAAAATGTAAACACAAGGAAGAGTTAACTAAAAAGGAAATATAGTACGAGATGAAATAAAGGCGGTGAAAGATAGCGAAAACACAAACGAAAACGTTGCTCAAACAAAGATTGATTAAAAAAGGTGATGAAAAGATAGTGAAGACAAGGACAGAACCGACGATCTGCCACATGGTTGACCCACCCTGCAGTAGACAGGGTGGCGCAGCCATGTGTTGCCCGGGGACACTAACTAGGAAGAATCGGCTTCACCCCCTTATTATTATTATTATTATTATTATTATTATTATTATTATTCCCAATATTATGGCAAAGAAAATAAAACTGCAAAGCTATTTCAAGTGCTTGGTAACAATGTAGACTTCTTAACAGTGATAAGTTGATAACTTATTAGTTAAGTATTAGTTATTTATCATTATCCTAAGCTTTACCTGCAATTATTATTACCTTACTACCTACCTACTAATAGGTTTCTAATGATATCATTTTCCCTATTTACTTACGCTTAAGTACCGCTACCTCACTTTATAAGGAAAAATCCATACTGTAAGGTACTATATAGGTATACTATAATGTTGCAAACGTGAAAGTGTGTCTGTCTGTCTGTCTGCTGTCTGTAACCTCTTTACGCCCAAACTGCTGAACCGATTTTGCTGGGTATGAAGATACTTTGAGTCCCGCGAAAGGACATAGTCATACTTTTTATTCCGGAAAATGTACGGTTCCTACGCGAACTTTCGCGCAACAGAGTTGCGGGCGTCGTCTAGTCTATACTTTATTTAAACTTATAAAATTACGTGTCCTGATTGACTGACTAATTCATCATCGATGAGCAAAAACTGTTAAAGTTTCAGCCACGAAATTTGGTGAGTTATTTTATTAAGTAGACACCCACTAAGGAAGGATTTTGAAAATTTTACCCCGAAAGGGGTGAAATAGGGGTTGAAAGTTTGAATGAAAGTCCGTCATTTCTTGAGTTAGAAGCATGAAACTTTATTTTGGGGTTACTGATTAAAAATGAATGGCGTATTTAAGCGATTTTGGAAATTCTTACCCCAAGGGGTTGAAATTGGGGTGGAAAGTTTATATGTAAGTCCGTTATTTCTTGAGTTAGAAACATGAAATGTTATGTTTGGGCTACTGATTAAAAATTATTGGATAGGTATTTAAGCGTTCCTGGTAATTCCACCCCCAAGGGGGTGATATAGGGGTTGAAAGTTTAAATGAAATCCGTCATTTCTTAAGTTAGGAACATGAAAGTTTATTTTTGTGCTACTGATTAAAAATGAATGGATACGTATTTAAGCATTCCTGGTAATTCCACCCCCAAGGTGGTGAAATTGGGGTAGAAAGTTTAAATGAAAGTCCGTCATTTCTTGAGTTAGAAATATGAAAGTTTATTGAAGTTTGCGTTTGACGTTTTTAAAATAGGGTCCCGTTTTTACTCTTTGTATAAGGAACCACAAAGAGGGGAAAACTATCCATCTTTGATAATATACTATATATAATTAACGCGGACGAAGTCGCGGGAAACAGCTAGTAATATTATAAAGCGGAAGAGTTTGTTAGTTTGCTTGCTTGTTTGAACGCGCTAATCTCATGAACTACTGGTCCGATTTGAAAAATTCTTTCAGTGTTAGATAGCCCATTTATCGAGGAAGGCTATAGGCTTTATTTTATCACGCTAAGACTAATACGAGCTAGGAAATAGAGGAAAATGTGGAAAAAACGGGGGAAATTATTTGAAAGGGCTTATCTCACGAACTACTAGAACAATTTTTCTGTTATTTGGGTCAGATA
This sequence comes from Polyommatus icarus, assembly GCA_937595015.1. NCBI lineage: Eukaryota > Metazoa > Arthropoda > Insecta > Lepidoptera > Lycaenidae > Polyommatus > Polyommatus icarus. Next base: position 12,655,333 of record OW569328.1, on the reverse strand, counting down.
AGAAGTAGACTACGTGAAAGATCAAATGCTGTTTGTTGTCTGTGAAATATGTAATTTACGCGGGCGAAGCCGCGCGGAACGTCTATACTCCATGTTATATAACCTTACTAAAGAGCGCAAAAAATGTATTAGTGATTAAGCTCCGATTAAGGAATTAAGAAGTCAAAGTCACGGTGAGCCAGTAATCTATGGGTTAGCGCTAACCTTAGGTAAACATGTGTGTTGAGGTAGAGGCTAGAGCCACAAGGTCGGTAATAAGAGCGCTATTGACTAAGTCCGTTTGTCTACTATGTTTATGAAGTTAATGGCTTCAGACTTTTTAGTCTTTACTTTATCTACTACAAAGTGGGTACTGTACTTATTTTTATTGAACATGCTGAAAAATCTTGCAAGAGATCAAGAAACTTGATCTTGATATCGAACTTGAACATCATGGGGACTGGACTGGACCCCATAAATTCAGATTTAAGATGTACCTACCTACTTACCTTTGTACCACTAAAGGTTTTATTTCAAGTAATAGGTTTTTTGTCTTCATTCAACCGTACCGTAGCGACTAGCGGGTAGTTATGATTATGATAGAGCACATAGAGATGTCAGTTACATAATAATTATTTTATTAATAAGGTACAGACGTGGAATAATATATAATTAATATGGTACTGGGCTGCACGGACTAAGAAAAATATTTCTTTTGTCGATGCTTGGAAGTAGTTTTTTGTACCCTTAACCATTAACCCAGTACATACCTAAACTTAAATATACAGGTGTAACAAAACTATAAGCGATAATACTTTAGGGCAGTTTAGGATGTGTAATGTGTATGTGTTGTTAAACTAATATGTATTGAAATCTTTATAAGGGTGACCCATACACACCCAAAAGCAACGATGTCAATTAATACTGGATATGGCATACGCCATCAAAACTCTAGCAATGTTTTTGCATGCAAAATGTGTAACGAAAAAATATTGTCATCCTTTTTGTCTTACAGTAATAGCCTATACTACTCTCTCTTTCACTAATTTTACGCGTTCAATGCATATTTTACGTAATCAATGCATTAAACACGTCCGACTGTCACCGCGTCCTATGACACACTGCACTGCTCTCAGATGAGTGAGCTCACTCATTTCGAGGTTGACACATTTTTGCGCTGACGATTGTATGGAATGCCCTTTCTACAGGTTATAATTCTATGCCCAAAAGTATTTTCTTATCACTTAGCTATGTTACACCTTGTATTTTCAATAGCACGGATTACGGACTCCTCATGTGTTGTCCGGCCTTGACCGATGGCGGAAGTAGACAGCAAACGGGTCATACATTTGCCTCGTGCGGCGTGCCAACCGCCAATATGTACTCGGGTAGGGTTCCTTAGTCGTTTAGTGAAAACCTTCAACATATTATTTTATTAAAATATTTTATGAAACATCTTTATTATAATATTTTAAGATAAAATAAAAAAAAACGATTAAAAAGCTTGACATAGCTTGGAGGGGTAAAAAATATAATTTTCTGTGACGCAATAATATGTAATTCCTTAGTCATGGACCATGGTATATCCTACGTACTATAATATCTCTTGATTCTTAGTTATTTAAAAAATTATTGTTAACTTCTGCTCGAGAAACCTAAAATGAGTTTTTTTTTTAACTGAAAAGTGATTGAGAAAAATTTAAATTCCTTTTAAGCATCAATATGTACCTACTAATTCTTAGTATAAAATTAATATAAATTATGTACAGAATTCTTGAAAAATCAACGCGCATTGTGAAATTATAATTATTTTTAAACATTGTGCAATTTATTCTTCTTTACTTATATTTAAATAAAAATTAAGATCTTTCGCGTTGAGAGATAAAATTACAAATTATTATGAAACGAAAGGATTCCCATCCAGTATAAAGAACAATAATAAATATTATTTTCTCATTTCCTTCAACATATTGTTTTTATATGTGTAACGTGTGTTCACAAGGCTATGGAAATTATGGTCGAGGTGGTTTAACTACCACTTAAAGACTATTTCTTACCGGAGATTAGAGATTATAGCAGGAAATAATACTTTAAATTCAAACTCCTGTTCAAATCAATCTTATTCATCATTGATCACTTTGCTAAAACTTTGTGGCGGTACCCACAATTCGCCTAACAATCCTACATCGCGCTATCGAAGTTTCGGAGAACGGCAAGATATATACAACGTCTGGAATGACGTCAGTGGGCTCCGGCCTGACCGAGCATGCTATCTCGCTCGTTCGGAAGATCTTCCTTTTCGGCCGCCACTAACAACGTTAAAACTTTAAGGTCGTCCCCCGAGCAAACGACCTTGGCCATACATTTGCCGCGTTGCCAAGATCGCGCCAAAACCCTATTATTTTTACTTATCTCGGTTCAAAATTATCCTAAAAAAAATTTAAAACGGCGAATATGTAGTTTATGATATTGTCGATCTATTGGCGTGAGTTTCAAATAAAAGTAATTTGTAAATCCTAAGGAGATGCTGAATGTATGCTTGAATTTTAACAAATTGGTATTACTTTGGAAGCTGATATCATGAGTATAATAAACAAAAATAGAAAATTTGAAACGACAAAAGGAATGTTGATATACTGAAGATTATTGCTGTATTTTTATTATAACTTTGTAGCTTTCTGATTACGAGTTTATAAGGTTTTAAATACGGTCAATTACGGAATCTCCGGACGGAACGCCCTTAAGGCTTGAACCTACTTCAGGCTGTTATTACTTATTGCTTTTCCCTTCTCCTTTTCCCTTCTTCTTTTCCCTTCTCTCAATCATGCTTTCTCTATCATGAACGTGAAAAACGAGAAAAATACATATAACATACTGTACCGAGAACATAATAATATCAGAACAGCTACCTTACTCCCGACAGAATCAGAAATAAATTCAAACTTCCTGTTTAAATCAATCTTATTCATCATTGATCACTTTGCTAAAACTTTAAGGCTTGAACCTACTTCAGGCTGTTATTACTTATTGCTTTTCCCTTCTCTCAATCATGCTTTCTCTTTCATGTACGTGAAAAACGAGAAAAATACATAATAAGAGACTGTACCGAGAACATAATAATATCAGAACAGCTACCTTACTCCCGACAGAATCAGAATCGAATCGAGTTCAAACTAATTCGATCTCAACGACTTTTCTCACTCCTGACATCTATACTAGCGCAAGTTCGTGCTGCGGCTCAATTTGGAACTCATCAGGGGCCGTACCACGAAACTGTTTTGAGACTCAAACAATCGTGCGAGAATGCCGCGTCCTACTCTAACAAACGTGAAATGACGTTGTTAGAGCAGGACGCAGCATTCTCGTCCGATTATTTGAGTCTCAAAACGGTTTCGTAGTAGGCCTACTGGGTATTAAGCTAGCGCAATTGACCCGTAACACTCAACCCTCAAGGGCCTTTTATTAAATCCATCCTCTTTCTTCCAGTCGCTACGTCTATCCAAGACCGCGCTGGGCGAGACCACCGTCGGTCAGGTGGTCAACCTGCTCTCCAACGACGTGAACCGCTTCGACGTGGCGGTGATCTTCCTCCACTACCTGTGGATTGGCCCGCTAGCTACTGTGATCGTCACCTACTTCATGTGGCTCGAGATCAGCTGGGGCGCCGTGGTGGGAGTTGGCTTCATGCTCGCCTTCATACCGCTGCAAGGTAATTAGAGATTTATATACAATAAGTAAGAGCTGTTTTTGATTGAGAGCCTGTCATCGTCACCTACTTCATGTGGCTCGAGATCAGCTGGAGAGCCGTGTTCGGAGTGGGGTTCATGCTCGCCTTCATACCGTTGCAAGGTAACTTCGATCACTAATATACAAGATACACAGTCTCATACAAAACCTCTCGAAAATCTGTCCCCGAGTAATAGAGTTTAATGAAGTATACATTTATCTAAAATCAACCTTAATTATAGTAATTATTAAAGATCTTTTTATAAAACAATGAACATTTGTATTTACAAAGCAATAAAATTTTTACGTCCGATGCACGCTTCATACTAAATTCAACCATCCGCATATATGATTTAAGTTCAAATTTGTATAGTGCCAAAAAAAAATCCAATTTTACGACCGAAATTCGCCGCTGGAACAGGGCGAAGTGAAGTATGAGTGGAGTCGAACTGTTCAAATTTTTTTTGTTGATTGTAATTTGTAATAATTTTAATAGTCCATTTTTTTATTTTTCCGAAGTTTAATGTATAAAGTGAGGAGTAATTATTTTTTACTTGTAATATTATGTTGTTCTAATGTTATGTGACTATGTCTAATTTTATCATTAACCAAAATATACATAAGTGTACATACATTTTCCGATAGGCCACAAAGGACAACTCACATCACCCAACGCCCATACTTTTTAACCTACTTAAAAAATCCTTAATGGGAACTATATTTGATCGAAGATGGGAACATAATATTATTACCACATCTAACTGGATCTCGAGGAAACCTGAAAAAAATCCTCAATAAAAAAATAATAGTAATTGCGACTCCATCAAATGGAACAGAAACATAGCTTATAACCCGAACATTTCAAGTGGGCATGATAAACTACGATAAGTACCTTTAGTATGAGTATTCGCAATTGAGATGGTTTATACCTGGTGTTGATTTATTTACAACTTAATTTTAAAACTGTCTTTTGGTGATTTCTTAAAGAAATACCAATATTTACAATACAATTGTAAGAAATATATTAGGATAAAATTAATACTTACCGGAAATATGAAATTCCATCCTTTTTTTTGGTTTTAGACGTATGATTTCTACAATTATTAAACGCGCACCGAGGCATGTTTCCCGGCGGAGCGTTCGAGCACTACTAAATCAAAAGTGCACCAGAATGTTGAGTTTGGTGCTCTTTTGGTGAGGTCGTTTTTTGCCGCGGATTGTGTATCTTGTATATTAGTGATCGAAGCAAGGTAAATAGAGCTTTATGGCTTAAAGAATTGCTAACGACTACGGGTCAGTTTAAGTTGCAACAAAATTTTTAAATGAGTCGTTCAAAATTAGAACAGGCAGCACGCAAGCAAGTCTGTCAATTTACTGTGTTCCTTTCTGTGTGGTAAAGTTTAGTTTGAATGACGATTTTAAAAATGCAAATCCTCGTCTCGTTGAAACAATATTATCTCATACGTAAATTAAACGGACTATAGTTAGATATTTCTTGCTCAAATGTGATGATCAAGGCAGAAAAATATCGTAGCTAAGGCTATAACCTCATAGTTGCTCACTGCTCAGCTGATTTGAAAGCGCAAATTAGTCTAAATAAACCAGCTGACAGTATGAGGTCAATGGCCTCTGCGAAGATTTATTTCATTAATAGACCTTACTAGTCGTGACTTGTATCTGTTATTACTTATTATATTACTTATGCCACGACCTACGACACGTTTTACATAAGGCAAGGTTAAATCCGAAGATAATTATTTAATATAGAACCAAAACTTGAATTTATTTGGAACCCGTCGCGTCGTTAGTCGCTACGCGACTTTTATTTTATTTAAAATAACGTGAATAATAATTACTAAATTTGCATAGTAACATAAACTTTTTAATTTTATATTATTTTGGTAAAGTATTTGCATTTGTCATAATTAAATGATTGTGGTTGCAACCATTATCTCTAATTTTTCGTATAAAAAATATACCTACATACTTACATCAAATTTTTTTGATGTTTCGAGTTATGAAATGACAAAGATGCTTTGCGCTCCAACTCCTATTGGGCTAATGATTATTAAACTGCAGGCAATTGATCGAATGAATTGTGTTGATATAGTCTTATATAGCAATCATTATGTACTAGATGTTTCATGTTACCTACAACTTTGTTGCACAGCATTTTTTTAACGGCGGGGGAAGGGGTCCTAAGTTTTGTGATTGTTTTGTGAAGAAATTTATAATATTATTGCGCTTGTTTTAATTTTTAGATGTAAAATTGTAACAAGAGGGTTCAAGGAATCATGAAAATCGTGCAACGAAACGTACTTTATGGTTGGTCCCTAACTTATAATTTTTCCCCTGATAAAAACTATTCTATGTCCGTCCACGGAACCAAGTATCTCTATGCTTATGCTATGTATAACAAATTTTATCAAAATGGTAACAGCGACTTTAGCGTGAAGAGGTTAAAATTATAACAGACATGTTCGTACTTATAAAATTATGTATATCTGTATTAATATACATCCATACTAATATTATAAATGCGAAAGTGTGTCTATCTGTCTGTCTGTCTGTTACCTCTTCACGCCTAAACCGCTGAACCGATTTTGCTGAAATTTGGTATGGAGATACTTTGAGTCCCGGGAAAAGACATAGGATACTTTTTATCCCGGAAAAATGTACGGTTCCCGCGCGATAAACGAATTTTGGCGCAACGAAGTTGCGGGCGTCATCTTGTTATTAATACTCTCTCTAATCTAATTGTTTAATCTTATATATAAAATTCTCGTGTCACAATGTTAGTCCACGAACTCCTCCGAAAAGGCTTTACTGATTTTTACCAAATTTTATATGCATATTCAGTAGGTCTGAGAATCGGTTACTGGGTACTTATTATATTGATAAGTGCATTTGTTGAATAAATACCTAATAGCAAATTATTACAACTCGAGACTGACGACGACCATTGATAGCGATCGACGTTGCCATGGTGACATATTTATTTAGTCACTTCAATAAAATAATACGGGGGAAATTAATACTTTATATGGCAAAGAAACGTTTACCGGGATAGCTAGTAATTTATAGTATTACACGAAGTGGAAAAATATCAAGAAAATTAACTCTATAAAAGCTATAAAATTCTCACTAAACTTTAATAGTCAACAAGGAAATGTCAGATAAAGCTTAATTAATAAATACATTTCCTCTTCATAATTAACTGTTAAATTGGTATTTTAATTAAATACATTTAATAGAGCATATAAGCATCCTTTACTCATAGTAAAAAAAAGTAAAAAGTAGCATCGTTTACCTAATATACTTACAATTAATAAAATAATAATAACACAACAACACTAACATCAATATATTTTATTGTCAGCTCGCAGCGACAAAAAGTGCCATTTGACGATGCATTCCATACTGTGATCCATACTAATATTCTAAAGCTGAAAAGTTTTTTTTTTTTTTTGCTTGTATTTTTTGTATGGGGGTGAACCATAAAGGTGAACGCAGATTTGGGCCGCTCCGCACGCACCGCAGTCGCCGCATTCGAATTATTTATACGAAGTAATAGGCAAGCTCGCATACCTACCCGCGCCGCAGTCTTCGCAACTTCATCTAATATATATGCTACGCTCAAAGACCGAAATCGCTCAGTGAGCGAAAAAATAGCTCACAACGCGTTGTGGTCACAGTGAAACAGCCACGACGCGAAATTCGCGTCGTGGCTCTAATGAAAACGGCCACGACGCGTTCTGGCAATCACAAAAAGACCATAACGCGAAATTCGTGTCGTGGCTGGTATGCTATTCGTTTTTCTTGGTTTGTTCTTGATTAATTAATCGTCCAGAGGCATGGAAGATCATAAATCTATAATATTGAATTACCACGCATACTACAAAACATTTTTTCTTTTACTAAATCACTGTATAACGTGTAAATTATCATTATTATTTATAAAATATCAAGTTCCATATAACTATCCGTACAGACAGACAGACAGACAGTAATTATATTAGTACGGATAGAACGGAACTATAGATATTTTATAAAATATAATAATGATAAACACGTTATGCAGTGATTTAGTAAAAGAAAAAATGTTTTGTAGTATGCGTGGTAATTCAATATTATAAATTTATAATCTTCCATACCTCTGGACGATTAATTAATGAAGAACAAATCAAGAAAAACGAATAGCATACCAGCCACGACACAAATTTCGCGTTATGGTCTTTTTGTGATTGCCAGAACGCGTCGTGGCTGTTTCACTGTGACCACAACGCGTTGTGAGCTCACTGAGCGATTTCGGTCTTTGAGCGTAACATATATAAATCTCCTGTCACGATGTTTGTCCGCGATGGATTCCTAAACTACTTAACCGATTTTAATGTTTCTTTTTTTTTAAATGTGTGCTTTTTACAACTTGAGAGATAGGATAGCTTAGATCTTTAATTATAGTCGCAATTTTATTTTATAGCAAATTATTTGTCTATAAAGAGCGACCATTGTTTAAGCGACGCGGGTCACGGGATAGCGATGGACGTTGCCATGGTGACATACTTATTTAGTCACTAATTCAATAAAATAATACGGGCGATATACTTCATATAATACTAGCTAACCCGGCAAACGTTGTTTTGCCATATAAATAATTTTTGGTAAGAAAAATAGAATGTTGCTCGATTCTCAGACCTACTCAATATGCTCACAAAATTTCATGAGAATCGGTCAAGCCGCTTCGGAGGAGCGGGAACGAACATTGTGACACGAGAATTTTATATATATGATGGCAAAGAAACGTTTGCCGGGACAGCTAGTAATATTATAAAGAATTCGAATGCGGCGACTGCGGTGCGTGCGGTGCGGCCCAAATCTGTGTTCACCTTTAATATTTGTTTTATTTTGTTTTTAATAGTATTTGTTATTATAGCGGCAACAGAAATACATAATCTCTGAAAATCTCTAGCTAGCGCCGTTCTTGAGATACAGCCTGGAGACATAGGTACAGATGGACAGACATACATCGAAGTCTTATTAATAGGGTCGGACGGGGAAAATTATTTTAAAGTTATTATCTTACGAACTACTGAAGGAATTTTTATGTGATTTGGCACAGATATACATTAAGTAGATAACGTGAGACATAGGCTATTTTTTGCGGGAAATGTTAGGTACATTTCCCGCCCTACGATTTCCATGAATTTACTAATTTACGCGAGTGAATCCGCGATGATAAAATAGAACCAATACTAATATAAATATTTCATGGCAAATTACGCGATGACACTTAACGTTCTAATTTTGTTATTATGCATGTAAATAAAGCTCAAACAGAATGTAATCAATTGTATCAAACATAAAAAGTAACAAGCACATTTCACGTAATTAATATTACATCGAAGTAAACACGCTAAAGATAGCAAACATTTTTATTGGGGCAATGTTTGGGTACACCACTCTTGAACTGGTGATAATGTCGACATACACTTAGGATACTAACCCCGATAGATATTTCGTAATTAAAACAATGCAATAACATGATAAGTGCACTCAATAAAAAGTTTGTTATACACTAAATGTAGCGTAGCGCAAAATGTAGTTATCACTGGGATATAATATAAATACTTGCATAATTTTTATAATGTTTCATACTTTGTTATCTTTTACTGGCATACGAAATTTTATATTATTTGATCTGCTAAATATATAATTGAATAATTTAATGTTCAAGTAAGAGAGGCAAACAGTTATAGGTCAATGGCTGAATTTCTGTACATCAGGCGACCGTACTTTATATTAAGGAAAAAAATAGTGTATTGTTTTTTGTATCTGGTTTATTTCGGTTGGTATCAAATAAAAAATTTGAACTTACACAAAATTGTCTTTCAAGGCTACAATAATAATTAGCGTACAGCTGAAAAATCATGTGATGTCACCACGGAAACCCCGTTACGTGACATGAAGTCCAAAGTAGATATTAATTTTCACAAATCTAAGAAGTTAACATAAAAAAATGTAGTATATTAATACTTCATTAAAATAAACAAGTAGTTGGAGATTCGTGAGATATTTTTTTACATTGACAAATGTCTCTTTCACTGCCATACCTATAACGAAGATAGAGAAAGAGAGAAACGATATCTCATTGTACAAATTTTACATGCTCTGACTTAACTATTTCCATAGCATTTATTATCTGGGCAAGCGATAATCTACAAAGTAAACTTAGCGCCAAAATAATCCTTATTAGTAGAGACCGGATTATATGCAACATAAAAAGCTTGTTGTATGCACAAATATGCATGAAAAATGTTTGAAATATGCACGAAAATTGGCAGAATATGCAAAATTAAATGACAATATGCAAATTCAAAATCTGCATGCAATTAGTAAATTACTTTTTGATAGGCGATAATAGGTACAGTAACATCATAATTTGACATTAAAATTATTAGAAAAAATTGTCAACATAAGCAATAGGGTGTCCCTTAAATTTCAAGTTATATTTTTACGCATACCGTCTCAAAAGTTTCCTAATGACCCTATAATGTCTAGAAATAAGTATAAGTTCGATTCCTAAAGTATAACCCGTGCCGACTTGAGATTAAACTTCTTCATACAAGTTACGTATAAGTAGGTACTGCGTTGTGACTTGCTAGTAAATGTTATTAGGCATATTTTCATACGTGACTTTTGAGATTATTAATGCTCCATTATGTAGTGCGTAAACATGTTAGTTTATTTACTCCTAACTGCGTGAAGAAATTTATTGATTCATATAATGTTTGGAGAGAGTGACAAAAAAAGCAAACTATCGTTTAAAATTTATTTACTATAGTCGCTATTCACAATAACTGCGAAGGACAAAAAGGCTCTACAAGGTGTTTGCTTATTTTCGAATGCACAGTGGTAACTAAAGCATATTAATAAAATTTGTGCTTCTTGAAGATGTTAAAAGAGTACGGAAAAACAACAAACAATTTTTAAGGCCTCTCTAAGGAAGTTTAGCTATAATTTATGGTATTTATGTGAAGAGTCATTATATCACTGTCATTATACCACTGTTTGATGATGAATGTTGGTAACCAAACTAAAAAGCAGATGATTTTCAACTTCAACGGGGACAGAATCACAAATTTTAGCAAACGTCGAAGGAAGAATTGTCTCAAAAGTTGTTTCGTTGTATCTTCTTGGAACAATAATTATTTTCTGGAATTTTAAAGAAAATAAGTAATTTGAGAGATGTACATTTAACTGCCGAAAGGGCTGTTAAATTGATGCACGGCTGAAGATGAACATAAACAGTTGTTGCTGCGCTGAATGCAGGAACATAGAAAAGTGTATCTTAACTGTAATAAACACTACTCTAAAAAGAAGTTACCCCTGTCTGATTGTAAGAAATATATGTTATTAATTAAAGATTAATGTTCATTTTATTGAATTGTTCAATTTTCACTTACTTTTATTGCAGTTCTAGTGATTTAATGTAGACCGCCATATCAGGACAAAATTACGTTTCATACTAAACTTTGCGGCTCGGTCGGCACGGGTTGCAATTGTGCTAGGAAGGCAAAATTTTATATTTGAGTATCTTATAACGTTAGTAAAAAATATACAGGGTATGCATTTTGACATTCTAAAAAAAATTTTTTTTGTCATATAAGGGACACCCTAATAAGCAATCAAAAGTTTTTCAAAATTTTCAGTGCTATTATGTCTACGACCATTTAGAATATTTTTGTAAATAGAAAAGGTTCGCTCCACATTCACTGAGGAAACTGGGCAGAATTTGAACTTGGGTGCTTTGTTAACACGTCTTAGGTTCAGTTTCTGGGAAAAGTTCTGCCATCCCATTAATTTGTAGTTGGCAAGCGCGACGTTCTTCTGGCTCTTTCATTTTACTATAGTAACTGTCAAAACAAAAGACGCGCACGGCTACTGACTGCATTCGAAATGCAGTAAAACTTGCAACTATTACTCAATAGCCCATATTATGTTTTTGTTATTATTAACTGTTATTTTTATTAAATTTGGTCGCATTTCGTAGTGCAGGGTTAGTGAAAAATGTTTTAAATGTACCGAAAACATGCATCATAAGTAGATTTTAGGTAAAATATGCTATTACCGCTGAGAATGGTTAAAATATGCAAATGCATATGCAGATATGCAAATGCACATAATCCGGTCTCTACTTGTTAGACATCGGATTATATGCATTTGCATACTTGCATATGCAAATGCATATATTATATAATGACACTTTTAGGTGTTAGTGCATATTTTGGCAATTTTTCGTTGATAGTGCATATTTTCGTAGTTTTATGCCCTCGTAGTCACCAAACTAGCTATCATGACACACACCGAGGCCACAAAACAGAGGTAAATAGATCAAAAACACTTCAAACATGTGGCTCCATCCTCATTAAAAGAATAAAAGAATGCAATACACCCGATAGGTACATACAATATCTTTCTAGAAACAAAATTTTTCTTTGTAGTTGGCAACATTAGTAAAAAATTGGAATGAAGTAGTTACCGATTTCTTAAACTTCCATGGGCATTAAGATTTCAATCGGAAAATGTTAGTAGAAAATTATTATTGGTGCTGTATAAAAAATTAAAATCCTGGATTTGATGAAATTATGAAATTGACGCTTTTATTAACGGCACCACCGGAAAGCTCTTCACAAAAATTATTATTAATAAGTGACTTTTGATTGTGCATATTTCGGCCATTTATCGTGCGTACTTGCATGCATATTTCGGCACTTTGATCGTGCATATAATCGGATGTATAATCCTTATAATAATAATTTACAGCATACCTCGGCAAGCGCACTTCAGTTCTGCGTCTGAAGACGGCGATGCGGACGGACGAGCGAGTGCGGCTGATGAACGAGATCCTGTCGGGGATCCAGGTGATCAAGATGTACACCTGGGAGAAACCCTTCGCCGACCTCGTCGCTAAGGCCAGGAAGTAAGTTGCCTGTTTTATTGGCAAAAGATCAGATTAATAACCAGAAGTAGTTATTTTTAGGGTTCCGTAACCAAAGGGTAAAAACGGGACCCTATTACTGAGACTTCGATGTCTGTCCGTCTGTCTGTCTGTCTCCAGGCTGTAACTCAAGAACCGCTATAGCTAGACTTTTTAAATTTTCACAGATTATGCATTTCTGGTGCCGCTATAACAACAAATACTAAAAACAAAGTAAAGTTAATATTTAAGGGGGGCTCCCATACAAAAAACAGAATTTTTCCCTATTTTCGCTCTATAAAGGCGCGCGAGTCCAACTCGCACTTGGCCGAGTCCGACTCGCACTTGGCCGACATGGTACTGTTAACATTGTTTGCCGCGATGGATGCTGTTTTGATGCTTTACAAGTTGCAGTCCTGTCTTAACGAAGCGACCAAAATTTTATCCCTGAGAAGGCAAACATTTACCGTGCTGAATGTTTTTTCTTCTGTCAGTCATAATACACATACTAAAAATGAGTACTGCTACTTAAAAGCTTACTTACTAGCGAGAATCTAATATAAAATGGAACAGCCCTAGTCGATATCATCGTCTTCAAGCTAAATACTGTAATTAATATAATGTTACATTGTCAGATCATTAATTTCCTTTATTAGATAATAATTATTATGATTTATGTATCACAATATAGTCTCCATTCATGATAATATTCAATTGCTTGATAGTTGATACACTGGTCCCACATTCGTCCGCTCCGTACGCGTCGCATTTCGTGTACTATGCGGTGCGTGCGACGCGTACGGCGCGTACGGTGCTGACAAATTTGCGATCAGCTTAAATCCTTTCCAGGCAGGAGGTCAAGCATATCCTCGCGACTATACTGATATATCCTTATGTGTTTATCGTGATCGAACTGTACATTTTAATCTCTACGTACTTTAAGCTGTGTGATCGAACTGTGCAGTTTCAACTTTGCGCGTGTATCAAGTTTAAGTTGGTTAAATCAATTCCAGGCAGGAGATAAAGCAGATCCGCGCGACGTCGTACATCCGCGGCGTGCTGACGTCGTTCATAATGTTCACGACGCGCATCTGCCTGTTCTTCTCGATCCTGGTGTTCGTGCTGGAGAACCACGTGATCAGCGCCAAGCAGGTCTTCGTGGTGACCAGCTTCTACAACCTGTTGCGACAGACTATGACCGTGTTCTTCCCGCAAGGTAGGTCTTTTTCTTTGCCTACAAGTAGTAAAGGTTTAGCGTGCGACGCCGTCTTATTTGCGTAAAAAACGCAAATAATTTAGCGTGCAATGACTTCTCGTTTTACTAGTAAACTTTAACAGATAATAAAATTATTATGAAGATAAATAAAATAAAATTAGTAAAATGAAGAATAAAGATTAAAATCTTCATCACTACGCAGTTTTACAGGTTTCAGATTTGGCTAAAATAATTACGCTTAGTATTTTTATGTAGTATCTTTAAAATTTGGTTGTAATATTTCAGGCATAGCTCAGGTAGCTGAAGCAACGATATCCATCAAACGCTTGCAAAACTTCATGCTGTATGAGGACACAAGCAAACCCGTGCCCGGCCTGTCAGACATACAGACATCCAGCAAAGCGAAAGAGAAGAATATTTTAGATGAAAAAGACAAAGATACTAAAGATCTGGAGAAGAGAGAATCCAAAATGGCGATGATAGCGGAAAAAGAATTGAATATTGATGAGAAAAAAAATGGTGAGATATTTTGCTGTTAAAATAAATATCCATACTAATATTATAAATGCGAAAGTGTGTCTGTCTGTCTGTTACTTATTCACGCCCTTTTTTTGCTGAAATTCGGTATGAAGATAATTTGAGTCCCGGGAAAGGACATAGGATACTTTTTATCCGGGAAAAATGTACGGTTCCCGCGCGATAAACTAATTTTGGCGCAACGGAGTTGCGGGCGTCATATATCAACGATATTCTTGAACCTAGCTTGCAACATAATTTCTGAGTGTAAAATCCTTTTCAGTAACAGTACTGTACAGACAATTACATATTTAAATGATTTTCTTACGCACAGGTAAAGCACCAATAGAATCAAGCGAGGAGGACGATACGGAATTAGAAACTCAGTTTGATACGGACGCTCGCGGCGTGCGCCTACGACACGCCACCGCCAAGTGGATACCCTCGCATACAGAGAACACCCTTACTGATCTGTCGCTCACCATCAAACCCGGAAAGTAAGTTATATAAGCGAATCCATACGAAACATCAAACAACACGTACCTTTAAATACATTAAGATATCAGTTAATCATGAACTGAAGATAGACTTTTAACCGACAATAAAATTAGGGATGGTCTCAAGTTGAGATTGAAGTAGTGCTTCAAAACTTTTTTTTCATGATGACCCGTGAGCTTAGTATCAATTAGCTCCTAAATTTTCTCACCCTATAAACGTATATGTTACGTATATGTTAAGACTATAATTAGTCAAATCGATACAGCCGTTCTCGAGTCTTAGCGAGACTAACAACATTTGGAATACATTTTTATATTTAAATAAAAACATTTTTTATACAGCACTGGTATACTTTACACGCATAATAAATTGCACAGTAGGTAGGTAGGTAGGTAGGTAGCAACTCCATCGTGGGTATCGCAGACACAATAGATTTTCAATTGTTGTGCGGCAGCCGGCGGCTGCCGCTTGGGGGTGATGGGTTAATCAATAATAATAAGTATTATAATCTAAAACAAAGACCGAAATTATGCCGTAAACGTAAGTAACTGTAACATATGCCTTTTGGCTTACAGGCTCATAGCTGTGATAGGTCCTGTGGGCGCGGGCAAGTCGTCGCTGCTGCACGTGCTGCTGCGAGAGTTGCCGCTGCTGTCGGGCAGCGTGCACGTCGGCGGCACCGTCTCCTACGCCAGTCAGGAGCCCTGGCTGTTTGCGGGTACATAATAAACAAATTATTTTAGATAAGTTTAATTTTGATAAAACTATTTATAAACGTACAGTTCGTCATTAACTTGAATAATCGGCCAAGTGCGAGTCCGACTCGCGCACTAAGGGTTCCGTACCATAACAGAGCAAAATTAGGCAAAAAATGTGTTTTTGTATGGGAGCCCCCCTTAATGTTTTATTTTATTTTAATATTATTATTAAATATTAAAATGCACATGTTGCCATTATTGGTATAGAGCCAAAAAGGTCAAAAAATTTCAAGTTTGTTGTATGGGAGCCCCCCTTAAATATTAATTTTATTTTATTTTTAGTAGTTGTTGTTATAGTGGCAACAGATATACACAATCTGTGAATATTTCAACTCTCTAGCTGTTACCGTTCTTGAGTTACAGTCTGGAGACAGACAGACGGACAGACATCGAAGTCTCAGTAATAGGGTCCCGTTTTTACCCTTTGGGTACGGAACCCTAAAAATCCAACATTTTTCGGTAAAATATTGGTAGAAATATAAGCATACCGTACAGTCAGTACGGAGGCGCTTCCTATTCTTTCCGGAATCCTCCGGCCTGCCCATAGATTCAAAGACTAGGCTGCAGTCTTATTGTAAATATGTAATGTCGGATATAATATTATAAGCGCAAATAATATCAATGAAATTATATATAGAGACTATAATAAGAATAACAAGAACGCTTTTTGCAAAAATAGTAGTTACATTAACATACAATATAAAATAGCAACTATATTTTATCAGACTATAACACAACCTGTTCATAACAGGTAGCGTCCGTCAGAACATTCTGTTCGGTCAGCCGATGGACCGGCCGCGGTACAACGCGGTGGTGCGGCGTTGCGCGCTCGACCGCGACTTCTCGCTGTTCCCGCACGGCGACAAGACCGTTGTTGGCGAGCGGGGAGTCAGTCTCAGTGGAGGTGTGTATATGATACATTAGAGACAATAATTATATTATTACATCCTAAAAATTGTATAAAATAACAGTAATCTATTTATTAAAATGACTGACTTTTGTTGGTAGTTGATTATTATTAAACGGACATGTGGCTCAATTAATAAAAAAATACACAATCAATTAACACAAAAATACAGTCTTAAAATTTCAGTGTTGCGTTATTTTGTTTTACTTGACATGTCTACCGCGTGAGAATAATATGTTTTCCAATTATAAAGAATAATGCGAGTCCGTAGCGCACAATTCTGACTTGGGCTAGTGTTTAATTGGAATGTAAAGTAGTTTTTTTGAGAGTGTTTGATTGTGGAAGCGTTCAGCGTTGCTGTTTAACATTCAGCTTTATGCCGCCTTATTTGCTCTAGCGCTGCAATAGGGAAGTTGATAACTTTTTTAAAATAGTTTTAAGCGCTTCAGTTGTTTACAATAATACCTGTAAATTTATATTTTATTCATTATTATGCCCTAGAATGAGTTAAAAAATATTTTAAATACTGAATTCAAAATATGTCACAAAAACGCGGCATTATGGTTACGTGATCACGTGTGACGTCATCGTTCATGAAACAAAACAATCGTAGACAGAGCAAAAGTGAGTAAGTGTTTAACCTAACAAGTGTCAATTTTGTTTGACACTGAACGATGACGTCACTGTTTCAGATAGGCGTTTCTAATCACGTGACTAACAGTTAATAAATCCAATTTATTTCAATGTCAACTCCCGGATTGTAAAATAGATAGGGTATATCACTTGTGGTTTTATGAGTCACGCAATAACGTGCACGCAGGCCAGCGGGCGCGCATCTCGCTGGCGCGCGCGGTGTACAAGCGCGCGGACGTGTATTTACTGGACGACCCGCTGTCAGCGGTAGACGCGCACGTCGGCCGCCACCTGTTCGAGTCCTGCGTGGTGGGGTACCTGCGCTCCGCCACGCGCGTCCTCGTCACGCACCAGCTGCAGTTCCTGAGGGATGTGGATCAGGTGTGTACAGAAACATTCGCTGTTTTTGTTTGATGCATTAGAGAGGTTAATTTAACAAAAACAGGAACTCTATAGGGTCAATTCAGATGTTACGTGACGCGTAGATGCATTGCTAAATTTGTATGGATTTGAGAGATTTGCAAGACGTCTCAGTACAAATTTAGAAATGCATCTACGCGTCGCGTTGCGGTCCGAATTAACCCTCGCTTTGTCAAAATTGTCAACATTTTAGATAAGTACTTCCACTACAATATAGTCGTTCACACATAATATTATGACACACGCATAGGTCTTATGTGGCGTATAATTAGGCATGAAATTACCGTCCAGCACCAAGTTATTTATTGTATTGCAATCGTAGAGATAATCAGCGCCAAAAGCCTAAGTAACCGATTAAAATTGGTGGGAGAGTTTTATGACCTAAATTAAATCGAAAATACTATACATGGGTGTTAAACTCATTGGTTTAATATAAACTATGTAAAATTCGTAGTAACATAACATTTATTTATAATAATATGGCTGAGAGTATTATAATTTTTTGTTTGTTTTTTTTAACAGATTATAATATTAAAAAATGGTTCGATAGCGGCCGCCGGTGATTTTGAAACGTTGAGCGCGTCGGGTCTGGACTTCGCCAGTTTGCTCGCTCGAGAGGAAGAGGAGGAAGAGAAGAAGGAACCAGAGGAGAAGTCGCAGGTGGACCCTGAAGACACCATGATGCAGGGCAGCTTCCGGAAGAGGCAGCTGAGTATACACTCTGTAAGTGGATTTATTAACTTGATGGCTCCCTTCAGCTTCAACTACCACAAAAACATTGATGTTAAAAAACATAACATAAAACTGTTACGCTATGTTTGTTAACTATATTAATATTTTTTGTTATTAATCACAATTTAACTAACCAACAATAACTTCAGTTTTTAAAACTTATAATCAAGGTGTGACGACGCGGGCCCTAATAATTATTTAATAATATTGTTATTCTGTACTTATAAAATGTTTTTTTCCTTGCATCGAACATACTGCGAAACTACTGGATCATTTTGGATAACGTTTGGCACATATAATATATTTAATATTATAGCAGGAAACGAGAAAAAATAATTTAAAGACACATTTATCGATCAAAATATTTATAATACTTATGTAGAATGTAAATGTTATAATATAACGCCACGTTATGACGTTAAAATTACTATGACGTCACACAATAGCGTTCATATTATCATTAAGGCTGTGTTTCCACTGAAGCGGAGCGGAGCTTAGCCGTGCCCGAATTGACCAATCGTGCTATTCCAGCGGAATGACAGCAAAGCGGAGCGAAGATTTCGAGCATGGTGATTGGTCAATTCGGCACCGGCAAGCTCCACTCCGCTTCAGTGGAAATGCAGCCATATGGGATTACAGATATTGACGTGACAACGTCTTTTAATTCGATGGAGCCGGCTGCACGCACGAAAAAACATGACTCGTGCGGCGTTACCTCGCTCTGAGGCGTTCCATTTAGGGCTTGAAGTGCAAGCGAGAGCGCGGAACGAGCGACAAAGAGGCACGTTTTTTTAACCAGGTTTGTAGCTCGTTTCATTGTCTTCTCTCCTCACAGGTAAGCTCAGTAGACAACCTAACCGCGACGGCGCCGCCGGAGGGCGAGGGGCGGGAGGAGGCGGAGTCTCGGACGGCGGGGGCGGTGTCGGGCCGCGTGTACGGCGCCTACCTCCGCGCCGCCGGACATCCGGTGTTAGTGGCGCTTATGATGATGGTGGCCACGTTGGCCCAGGTGCTCGGATCTGGATCGGATTGGTGGACTAGTTATTGGTGAGTGTTGTAATTCTAATATTGTAAATGAGAAAGTTTAGCAAATAAAAAAAATCTACTAAATATGTAAACGTGAGAACCAGCTGTTCGTGTTTGACAAATTGAAATTAAAAATATATTTGGTTTACGATGAACGTAGAAAAAAAGGCGGACGGAGTCTTGTCATATACAAAACTGTGTCTTCACTTTTCTTCAGAGTCGGCCACGCACACATTCTGACGCCTGCCAAATGGTATGGACTAGCGCAAGAATGCGTGCGTGCGGACCGTGTACATACAGCCAGCTGGCCGACTCTGAACGACACAGTTTTGTGTATGGTGGGACTCCGTCCGCCTTTTTTTATACGTCCATGTTGTTTACATTTTAATTATTAGTTTAAATGAGTAAATTTCAGCTAAATAAAAATTTCAAATTTTTATATTTAAAAAAGAACACTATTCCAGTTTGATTGCAGGAGCTGCCAAAAGCTAATGTAATTTTATTATTTCAGGGTTAATTTAGAGGAAAGTCACCCAGAAGAGGTGATGAGAAACATGGAGCTTAGGGGTAACGGGTCTGTCTCATCGCTGAACCTCACGCAGGCCATGATTGATGACGCTAAATTCAGTAACGGCCTCACCAGATACGATTGCATTTATATTTATACTGGTAAGTCAGAATAGAAATAATTTATTTTAACTTTGTAGTTGTTTGGGTGTTGTTTGTATTAATATAAACAAAGCAGTATTTATTAATTTAATGTAGTCATGTATTGCATAGTAAATTGTGGCACATTAGTTTCAACTTAAGTCAAACTGTAGAATTTACTTTCAACTGTTCCTAATACATTTATTACAATAAGTTAAGTGTTTATTTACTACATGCTGTAGTGGCATGTTTGTGTACATGCTGGCTATGTTTGAATTGAAATAGTGCAGTTGTTTGCACGTCAACTACTGTCAATCTGTTGTAGATTTTTTTTATAGAGCACAAGGTTTTAAATGTAGAATCTATCCGTCTCCATGTATCTCAATACGTGTAACTGACACAATTACCTTTATCCTCCGCAGGTATGGTGGTGGCGCTAGTAGTCATCTCTCTACTTCGTTCATTCATGTTCTTCTCAATGGCGATGAACGCTTCCACTAAACTACACAACACGATGTTCGGGGCGATCACGCGCGCGCCCATGAGGTTCTTCCACACCAACCCGTCGGGGAGAATATTAAACCGCTTCTCGAAGGATATGGGTGCGGTTGACGAGGTGTTACCCACCGCTCTATTGGACGTGTTGCAGGTAATAAGTTACCGCTTTATGAATGTAAATATCAATCCTTAAGAATAACCGTAAAACACCTAAAACCCGTACATTAACTCGAGAAAGGGACAAATAACTGAAGCTATACAAAGTTGGCGGTACTTTCCGCTTCATAACATGGAATGCCCTACAACTTGTAAAGAAACAATTTGCAGCATTCGATTAATAAACTAAAGGCATACAATCCCGCGGATATAAACCATAAAATGTTTCATTTTTTTGCTAGCTAATAGTCATTTCATTTTAGTGAATCGGTCTGTTTCATTAATTGTTATTTTTTCTAAATGTTTCTCTATCTAACCTGATATCGGTTTAATTATTGCCGTCTCATTCTAGATCGGTCTATCGCTCATCGGTATCGTGATAGTGGTGGCGATAGTGAACTACTGGCTGCTGGTGCCGACGCTGGCGATCGGCGTGGTGTTCTACGGCCTGCGCATCTTCTACATATCGTCGTCGCGCAGCATCAAACGCCTCGAGGGTGTGAGTAAGTCTCTGCGCCTTGGAGCCATTTACTGCATTTTCTATTAATAAATAATAATGATGTGACCTGCTGGTGGAAGGTTTAGAGCAGGCGTCGGCAAGTAATTTTTGGTGGGGTCCGGATACTGTGGAAAGAATTTTACGAGGTCCAGAAAAAAACACACTTGTCCTGTGTAGCTTAAAAATATTATTTTAATTAATAAAGGTATACGTATACCTTTTCTATGTGTCGTAGGATTATTTGATAAATCGAATTATCGCGAAAATTCTAGGAACATTGCGAAAACACGGATAATTAGACAATGGTGATTTCATTTTTCAAACTTACTGACAAAAGGTGGTGTTTTCGCGAAAACACGAGTCGCCTCAGTAACATTGCGAAACGAATCGTTAGTTATTATCACTGATTGGTCGGTTTAAGCGCCTCACAACAACATATTGTCTGATTGGTTGAAGAGTTGACATTTCAAATGTCAATCGATTGTCACGCGTTGTTTTGTTTGTGATTGTTTTTGTAAGCGAACTAGCAGTTTTTAATATTTCATGTGTTTAAAATTGCAGTTGGATTTGAAAAATAGTGCAAAAAGTTATCTAAAAGTGTGTCTGTAAATACAAAATGACTGATACAAGTGAAATTAGTGCTGAAAGTTAAACAGAACCAGAAACTAATTCTGAGGTTATGTCCGATAAAAGGTTAAATAAAAAGTAAAGTTCCTATGAACTGGCATTGTCATTTCTTACCCCTTATAAGTCTATGGTATAATACCTCAAAGATACATAGGGAAAGATAGTAACCAATCAGAATAAGAGTTGGCCAGTAAGTAAAAATCAAGCCAATCAGCGTTAAGAATGTGCAATGTTACTAAGGCAACTCGTGTTTTCGCGAAAACACTACCTTTTGTCAGTAAGTTTGAAAAATGTAATCACCATTGTCTAATTATCCGTGTTTTCGCAAAGTCCCTAGAATTTTCGCGATAATTCGATTTATCAAGTCATCCTACGACATATGTATAAATTGATACAAAATACATTACAATATTTCGCGGTCCGAGATTCGACCTTTCGCGGTCCGCATACGGACCGCGGTCCGCCTGTTGTCTACCTCTGGTTTAGAGGTTATACAAGTGTAGAGATATAAACGTGTACAATAGGCATGATATATCGAAACAAAAAACGTTGCTAAAAATGGCACCACTTTGATGTTGTCTTCAGCCAATTTGGCATGTAGAATGACTGTAAAGTTCACAATTTGTCGTATGACATGTTATGTGGTGTGTCGTGTGCTGTGTGCTGTGTTCCATATACTGAGTTTTTAAAACTTTGGTTGGATTGAGGGATACCTAATTCTTGCGAGTACTAAGCTTGGTCATATAAACATTTTTAAAACGTAAACGGCACAATATTTGTATAATATTTTAGGAGACCCCTTACGGGAATGATAATCAGAGATATTGAATATTTATTGGGCGCAACTAATCGCGCGCGCCTCCGACCGATGACTGGCTATACTGCCGTTAACATACATGAACAATACCCCTACAATATAATCATTCCAGCAATAGCTTAAGCTGATTGCAACGTAAACTAGTTGCTTAAAGAAAGATGTACACACACACTTGACACTAGACACATTATGAGGTTATAACTAATTGAACACTGTTTCCGCAGCTCGCAGCCCTGTGTTCTCTCACCTCAACGCGTCGCTACAGGGTATAACAACAATACGCGCGTTCGGCGCCGAGGAGGCTCTTATACGAGAGTTCGACAATCACCAGGACCTGCATAGCTCTGCTTGGTAAGCTTTTTAAACTAAAAAATTAAGTCCTAAAAAGACAAAGACTATCGTTTGACACACTTTTCCGCATTCATCATGTTCTGATTTCCAAAAAATTTATAATTTCTTCTCGATAAATGAATTTCTGCTCGAAAAAAATAATCACTGCAAGCTACTTCTAGATACGATATTCATTCACGTAAAATCTGTTACTATTTACTATCCACTACTATAATAGTCTACAGTAAGTATTTATCTATACTTATTATAAAACAAAGTCGCTTTTTTCCCTCATGTCCCTTTGTTCCCTTTAATCTTTAAAACTACGCAACGGATTTTGATGATTCTTTCAGTGTTAGATAGCCCATTTATCGAGGAAGGTTATAGGCTATATTTTATCACGCTAAGACTAATAGGAGCGAAGAAATAGATGAAAATGTGAAAAAAACGGGGAAAATTATTTGAAAGGGCTAACTTGAATGCGCTAAACTTAGGAACTACTGGTCCAATTTGAAAAATTTTTTCAGTGTTAGATAGCCCATTTATTGAGGAAGGCTATAGGCTTAATTTTTCCAGTGGCTATATATTTTATACCCGTGCGACGCACATATAATCTGTAAAATAACGCGTTGTCATATTGCAGGTACCTGTTCATAGCGAGTTCTCGCGCGTTCGGTTTCTGGCTGGACCTGGTGTGTGTGGTGTACATCGCCGTCGTCACGCTCAGCTTCCTCATGTTCGGACAAGGTAAACTCACACACATTTAAATTACTCATATAATATTATGTAGTTCCTATGTTTGTCAAGTGACTTGCAAGTTGCTACGAACCAAATATAGCAAATGTGAAAGTAAGGTCACAAAAGTGTGCATATCACAATAGGCTACTTGACCTACTTTTTTTTTCATGCTAATCGCTTCTTAATCATTCATTTTTACAAAAAAAAAAACTAAAATTTTAATATTTTACACAGTAGAAATCTATAAAAATGTTTATTGAAAAATGTGTCTCATATATGCCGCCGAAAACACTGTCCGCCATAGTGTGACGTCATACGCTTTGTATTTTAACCTCGTTAAAGCGGAACGGCGCACGAATAGCACACAAAAAAATTTCGAAATCCGTTAAATTTGAAAATTTTCAATTTTTTTTCAAATTTTCGAATTTCGCGCCGCTAATTTTGAAGGATTGAATGTTGTCTATGGTAGATTATTGTACTGGGAACAGAATGCAAGCAATAAAACACCGTAATACTTTGTGATAAGATTTATATTAGCGAAAATAATTTCCTATATCCGGTACGCAGATCTGCGCTCCCGCCATTGGATGTATGCGCGGAGATCTGCGCGCACTTCATTCATTCTCTTTATTGAACATATTTTTATGTGCTAAATGTACGAGTCTAAAAGTGCCCAAAAATTATAAAAGAATTAAATAAGAACTTACAAATCATTTGTAATGTTGAAAACTTTTGGAGAAAAGTTTTGGCCATTTCATTTCCCGTCTACAATAAATGGACATAATATATAAAACTGATGTTTTAAGTGAATTATTCAAGAAAATATATTTTACGAATCTTTCTAGGCTTATTCTTATTATTTATGTACAAATAAACTTACATATAACGAGCGCGATAAATAAAAGATATTAAATTACTATGAGGATGACGTCACATCCAAATCGGAAGTACCGCAAAAGCGTTTTCGTCAGTACAAATCCTATTTTCATAAAATCATATTTTCAAATCGACTTTATTTATCAATCATAAGCTTTTATTTGATGATAAGGGTGAAATACCAAAGTTTCCTAGGCCAAGTTCTACTGGAAATATGCATTTGTTCAATGAAATTGAATATAGGTCAAGTAGCCTATTTGTGCCCGAGCGAAAGAGACTGTATTATGTATACCAATGGATCAACAATGTACAAATTTCCACTTTCTTTGTGACTAGAGCGCTTTGCCTGAAGCCGATTACGATTAAGACAATGTTGACATAAAAGAAGTTGCTTTTATACAGGAGCGTATTCATTTCGCAAAGTCCCGAAACTGACCAAATATTCACGTTGTTATGTAACAGAACGTTATGGCGGCAACGTGGGCTTGGCGATCACGCAGGCGATGGGTCTGACCGGCATGTTCCAGTGGGGCATGCGGCAGTCCACCGAGCTAGAGAACCAGATGACCAGCGTTGAGAGGTAATACATTATTGTTTGTCTCTTTGTTTTATTTCTGGGCGTCAGTTTGACTCATAGTTTTTCTAATATATAAAAGAAATAAATCATTTTCTATTTCTTAATAGCAGCGTTTTACCCTGAAATAAAACGCTTATTAAATACTTACCTTATTTGAAGCATAATAATTGAGATAGGCACTTCCGTTTCCGCAGATTTTACCTCCTTTTCTTTCCTGAATGTTGGTAGCTCTGTCAACCTTGGCGCCATTATCGAGCAGGTAGAGGGAGAATTCCCGCTTGACTATGATCATTGAGTCGAAATTACACCAGGCAGAAATAAAAAGTTATGCTTCAAATAAGGTAAGTATTTAATAAGCGTTTTATTTCAGGGTAAAACGCTGCTATTAAACACTTGACCGTTATTTGAAGCATAATAATTGAGACGTGTTTGTTATCGCCTGGTGATGATGGACGCCAATGTGACAAAATGTTGTTAGACGCCAATGTGAAAAGAAAATATAACAATATAAAATAAAATTATTAGTATTTCCTTTTAGAAATACATCCAAAACTGACTGACAAATCAAAAATACAAATTATAAAAGCTTTGATATGGACCTAATGAAATCAACTAAAGGAACAAAAGAATTCCTTAATCGTTAGAATTAGATGAAAGTACTTTTTGTACCGATTTCCAATAACTGCCCAAAAGTATTTCATCAATGGATACATTGTCTATCCAACTTTTAGCCACAGCTGAGCGGACGTTACCTGGTGGTTCAGTTGCCCCAGACAAGTTAGTTTGGATCCAGCCAGCTATTACAGTTTTAAAAGCGGCAGATGGTTTTCCTCGCAAATTCGATAATAAACTGGCACATCTAGCTTCGCTACTCGCTAGTCCAGCGATGAAGATTATGATTACAGCATTTAAGCCAATAAACAGCAAGGTTGCTTATCACTGGAATTGCTTAAAAGTTAAAATCTTCCAGCTATATTGCCTAGAATCAGAACTGTTCGTTTTAGTCAAATTCTTTAATGTGATTATCATCACTGTAAGAAGTGTAAGATCATGTACACGTCTGCCCAACGAAAACAAAAGCAAAATATCTGTATGTCTAGAGACTGCAAATAAATTACTTGCGTCAACAGTATAAGACTTCAATAACTTTTGAATATAATATGTTGTACAGGCTCTTTCAATGCAATATATTTTAAACTACAGTTTTACCAAAACGAGAAATCAAATGGCCAGAAATATCCATATCAGACATGGTAGATATTATCTATTTATGTAAGAAAATAGTGTTATAAGAGAGTTTATATTTATTAAAAATAGATATGGTAAAAATTTTGCAAGGACTGTGGGCGTCGGCTTGTGAGCATCATATCTGTGTAACTTACACCGATAACCATCATTCTAGGCAACTTTATAAGTTTTGAGAGTAGAAGGTCTTCATGATAATAACAATAATAATTTTATATGGTTATCATCTCAGCTCACGAAATTTTGCGACCACCCCCATATTTCTATACTTCCAGGGTCATTTCCTGATCTTTGGCAGAGGGACCCTCGTTGAAATGTCGATTAGGCATTCCTCCAGATCGCGAATCATATACGGTGCTGCTATTGCACTCGACTTGAGATCTGCTTGCCAAAATACTCGTTCCTAGCGTGGATTCACTAGGAGATAAATCCTGGCGCCTGATTTAGGTGAGCCAGGCCTTTGGGTATTAATTAAGGTGGGGGAAACAACCAGGCTAGTGGGTACACCTGAGAAAAGGCATCGTGATATAAAGCTGCTTGATCGCTCAAGTCGAGAGTTACACAATTAGTCATTACATGAGCTTCGGCGGAAGCAAATAAACCAGTCACAGATACACTAAGTTTTCTGAACTTCTCAGTGCAAGAAGTTAACAGATTTGGAAATGATCCAATAACTCGAAAAATCTGAATGGTTATGTCCATCAGGGCATCTGACCTGGTGCGACCCTCATCCCGACTCGCTAATATAGGTTCTAGTTGTTCGATTGTCGCTCTGCCAAAGAACTATCGAGCGAGTGAGAGTCTGGTGCTGACCTCGGAGAAAAAAAAAAAAAAAAAAAAAAAAAAAAAAAAAAAAGCGCTAGAAGCTCTTTCTGATTGCAATGCATGAAATTTTCTTGTGCTCACCATGTCCATTGTCCCCGTTAAGGAAAGGTGGTCGAGTTGAGCACGCTAAGCTACGTCCAATACATCTGTTGCCAAGCAGTGCGACGGTGGGCTCCAATGAATGGAAATTGATAGATGATGACTTTGCAACCACCACCGAAGATCGTCGCTAAACGTAACGCTTGTCTCGGTAGAGAGCAGTGATTCAGAAATGCAGGCTTTTCCATGTCCATGAGAAGAGACAAGAGAGCTCGGTAATGTAGTCTCCCCTTCGGAACTATGAAACTGGCGAAGTCAGGAGACCGACGATGCTCTGCAAGGTCTTTAGATCTACCAGACCTTTGTCAGGACTCAGGACAGGTAAAATATTTTGTTGAATTTTTGACATTTTCTCGCCTGAAAAAAGCTTTTCGTTTTGTAACGTGTTCCAACAAACACCTAGAAATATCAGGTCTTGTTGAGGCGTAAGTATAGACTTTTATTTGCTAACCTATATATTGAAGTCTTTGAAGCAAAATGTGGTCATGCTCCTGTAGGATGATTTTGTTTTAATGAGCAATTAGATAATCATCTAAATAAACGATGATACGTAGAACTTGCTCTCTGAGGGTTTGTGCAACCCAATTGGTCAGGGAAGCAAAAGCTTTCGGAGCAGTGGTGAGACCGAACGCTAAGCAAGTAATTTGCAGCAACTGTCCCCTGTATATCAAACGTAGGAACCGTCGGTGCGATGGAGCGACTGCCAGGTGAAAATAAACTTGGGACAGGTATATTTTGCAAAGCCAATCGTTGGGTTGCAGAAAAACTGTCATTAGTTAAATATTTATGAGCTTGAATGGCCTAGTCAAAACATAATTGAGTAGAGTGGAAAGATTTAAAATAGGACGGCAGGACCCGTCGACCTTAGGAACCAGAAACATTGTCGAAATTAAACTTGGTGAGGGGCTAGCAACTTCTAGTACACCCTGGTGTATCATTTGTCGAATTTGGAGAGACATATCCTCCGACTCTGTGGTAGAAAAATGTTTTGGTTCAATTTTGCAATGAACCGAGGAGGTTTCTCCATAAAGGGTATGCGGTACCCTTTTACAATCTTTAACAGATAACCTGGAGCATCTAGGCGCTGCCAACGGCGGTAAAACTTCAAAGTTTGACCCGCTCTGAATTTTTGTTTGTCAGTACTTACGTTTTTTTTTTTTGGCATTCCCGAGGCCCGAAAGAGAAGCGGCACATTTACGGGTACTTCTGTCGTGGAAATTCCCTCTGTTATCCAATCGAGCTCCTCTCTAGTGAAAGGAACTTCGTGCATTACCAGGCATTGACCGTGGTTAAAAATTTTTTCTTTGTTCCTGCGCGGAACGATTGTAAGAACAGCCTTGCGCAGGCTGGTGAGCATGGGAAATGTGCGAGTTAGCACAACATCCATGAGATATACCCTGCGCGGATATATATAACTTTTAGCCTGCCCCTGCGAGAGTAGGCTAAGCTCTCGAGTGAAAAATACTTCGTGCATTGCCAGGTATTGACCGTGGTTCAAAATTATTTCTCTGTCCCTGCGGGAGACGATTGTAAGAACAGCCTTGCGCACGCTAGTGAGCATGGGAAATGTGCGAGCTAGCACAACATCCATAGACATACCCTGCGCGGATATACAACTCTTAGCCTGCCCCTGCGGGGGGTGGCGAGTCGAAATTCTTGCTGCTAGAACCCGCTTGCGCAGCGGTAGCAACATTATTCTGATTATTCGCAACAAAGGTTTTGCGAGCTCCCTCAGTCTTTTCGAGTAGTGACACCAGCAACTCGGAATTTACTTAGATAAAATGATTGCAAGAACTGGGTCGCGAACGAAATTGATAATTGCGTCTCATTTGAAAACCTCAGCTCTATGACCACAAATTGAATTAAATTGAAGTAAATCTGACATTGTGATACAATTCCTAACGGTTTCATTCAAACCTTCAGGGGTCACGCTTGAAGCGTGTGACCATTGTAACAATTTCTTAACACGTTCTCTGCCGGTAGTACAAACAAGAAAAATTACAAAAAATCTTTTTGGTTGAAATAGATGTATTAGGTCAAGACATAAACCATGACATCATTTAGGGTTCGATGGGGTGCAGGGTTCCTGAGATATATTAAAAAAACTCCTTGAGGTCACATGTGACCTACGCGGCGCTGTAGTACGGAAAGTACGCAATCTTTATCACTGCGCCGCTCCGGTCACGTTTCCGGTCACCGCAGTCTGTCTGTCTCTAGACTGTAACTCAATAACCGCTATGGCTAGACTTCTGAAATTTTCACAAATTATGTATTTCTGTTGCCGCTATAACAAAAGATACTAAAAATAGAATAAAATTAATATTTAAGGGGGGCTCCCATACAACAAACGTAATAATTTTTACCTTTTTGGCTTGTAATCAATAATGGCAACAGCTAGGGACTTGAAATTTTTACAATATGCTTAATTTTATCTGTTGTCTAATTATTAATAATAAATTGTTAATACCATTATTGATAAATGAATAAAAAGTTATAGAAACAGTTATTTTTTCCAGTGCTTTGGGTTTTTGCATTAAAATTTTCACGTATAATGAACACAGGTGAATACCATGTGAGAGTATTGCTGTACAGCGCCGCACCGGTCACTTACTACAGAGAAATGTAAGATAAACGTGTCCTATGGCCTACGAGTTCGATTCAAAAACAGGTCTGCTCTGAGGTCACCGGTGCCCTACGCGGCGGGTAGATACAGGTAGGGGTCCGGGCACATGTGACCTACGCGGCAGAGAACGTGTTAAGAGCAGATTGCAATGCTTCGTGCTGCTTAAGTACGCAATATAATAATGCCGCGTATGATTTGTCCACGTGAAATAGATTTTTTAGAAAATCGAAATATTTAAGCTCATCATTGACCTCTAAATCGACAAAAACTAATGTATGATTATATCATTATAAGATTTTTGAACTTCAGAATAACGAACTTCTGACCATTCGTTAGTATGTTGAATATAATTTAATATAGCCAAAAAACCCCGGAGAAGTTTTCCGAACGGACGTTTCTTTAAGTTTTGTTTCAATTTCAAAAACAAGATTCGGTTGTCAAGAATTGCTAACGTTCGTTTCATTTTCAAAATCAAGATTCGGTTGTATAGAATTGCTAACGGTCGTTTCATTTTCAAAATCAAGATTCGGTTGTAAAGAATTGCTAAAGGTCGTTTCATTTTCAAAAACAAGATTCGGTTGTAAAGAATTGCTAACGGTCGTTTCATTTTCATTTGATTCGCAATACAATTTCCGACTGACAGTATCGTCGATGCAACAATCATCTGCATGACCTTGAAGAAAAGATCGGTTTTCGTAAAAGGAATTAACCCTTTTGTTCATTAACCTCTTGAGTTAATTTAGCTAAATGGTCATCACGGCGCTGTCTGTATTTGCCCCCCCTTTTTTGTGGCAGCGGCGCCTCGATTTACGTTTGCAGTGTGAAGTAGAAGTCGATGACGAGCTCCAATCACATGTGGAACT
Source organism: Polyommatus icarus (assembly GCA_937595015.1). Classification (NCBI taxonomy): domain Eukaryota; kingdom Metazoa; phylum Arthropoda; class Insecta; order Lepidoptera; family Lycaenidae; genus Polyommatus; species Polyommatus icarus. The sequence continues at coordinate 12,624,524 of OW569328.1, read as the reverse complement.
ACAACTACTAGATGACCTTGCAAAAGAACAAGGCTTTTTATTAACTGCATTAGAGGGTAGTTTCAAATCGTTAGCTGGTGTCACTACCGAATCATTAACAAATTCACATTCGTTGTTCATTATTAATAGCTACCTTAACCTAGGAAAGAACACAAACACAAGAACTTATCTAGAAAATTGCAATATTTAAAATTTAAATGTAGTATTTAAATTTAAATTCGTCATTAAAATAACGATACGAACGATAAAATCGTTATTAATAAAATGAAATATTCATCTTGCATTTTGCAAGAAAATAAGGGTAAGAAAATATAACTTACGTGAATTATCACAACACTTGAAAAACGGTAAAACAGAACACTGAAATTATTTCACTTTTTACATAAATTATATAACTAGGAGTTATATAATAGCAGCGTTTTACCTTACAATAAAACGCTTATTAAACTACTTACCTTATTCGAGGCTTAATATTGAGATAGGCACTTCCGTTTCCCGTCTACCTTTAGTGATTTTACCGCCTAGTTCCATCACTTCCGGGTCAAATCACGCTCCCGCCATTACCAGGTGCTTCCGAGCGAGGTGGGGAGCGAAGAAGTTTCCCACCTTTGATCATTGCGTCGAAAAGCACCAGGCAGAAATAAAAAGTTAAGCCTCGAATAAGGTAAGTAGTTTAATAAGCGTTTTATTGTAAGGTAAAACGCTGCTATTAAACAACATGACCGTTATTCGAGGCTTAATATTGAGACGTGTTTGTTATCGCCTGGTGATGGCGGGGGTTCCCAAAAACGCCAATGTGAATGTTCCTATATTAGTGCATAAAAATAATAGAAGTTAGGGACATTGAAATCATTTATTTTAAATGCACCTTTTTTAATAACAAAAGTTGTGTTTGCACAACAAAAACAAAATATAAGCAACATTAAACTAAAATCATGATTCATTAAATTATACTAATCAACTGGTTGAAATAAATTTGTAACGTTAGCATTAGGATTAGAACTTTTGTCATAAATTTCACGACGATAATAGTTTTTAAAAGTATTAGCAGATTTCCAATTTCCTCGCGCTAACAATTCATCAAAATCAACATTGTCGATCCAATTTCTAGATGCCACAGCTGATCTGATGCTGCCCGGAGATGCTTTTATATCAGCCTGTTTAAAAATAGACTTTATCCATCCGGCTATTACTGCACGAGAGGCTGGTTTTGGTTGTCCTCGAAAAGTTATAAACAAGTTTGTCAAATTGCTTTCATTCCTACGACTTTGATACAAGGATATAGTTCTCTTAATCCAAAAAACGGGATCTAAGTTTTGACAATCACGATTCGGTAAAAGCCTCCAGCCTGATTGCCTATATGAACTGCAATCTGTTTTTGAACCGAACACAGGCCATAAAACTATACTGTCGTTTAAGGAAGTATAATGATTAGAATCCACGACAAGTAATGTGAGATCGTGAATTCGTCTACCCGAACACAATAACAGTAATAATGCAGTATGTCTAGCCGTTTGAAAAAGGTTATTAAAATCTACATTCATATTTTTCAAAAATACTAATAATTCATTGACGTCCCATACTGGGGGTTTAGATATTTTAGGCTTTTTAAGTGAGATAGCTTTTAAAACATGCTTGACTAAAACATGTGAACATTTGAGGCACAATTCAATGTTGCCACTACAGATTTATGTAAAAGTATAGTGTTGTAAGAAAAATTATGCTTAAGGTAAAGGTCAGCTAAGAATTTGGCCAATGTGGATGCACTGCATCCTTTTTCGCTAATACCCTGGCTTCTACACCAATCCTTCCAACGATTCCATGCCACCTCATACGTTTTTAGAGTAGATGGACGCCATGATGACCTTAGTAAATCCAACTGTTCTGGGTTCCATAATCTTACCTCCTCAGACCATCCCCACATTTCCAAACCCCCAGGTGAATTTGGTCGATCCTCTGAGGTGGTTCTCCCGTGAAGATGTCTATTAGATAACGATTCCGTAACTCCAACGGAGGTGCTAGCGCCCGAGATTTCACGTCGGCACGCCAATAAACCTTCTCCCACCTCGGGACTACTAGGAGGCAGACCCCGGACAATTGATTCAGGTGACTTAGAACCTTGGGAATGAGAAAGGGTGGAGGAAAGACCCACGCCAGTGTGAAGTGCCATGGAATGCTGAAAGGATCGTGTATTATTGCCTGACGGTCGGTTAGATCCAAAGTTGCATAATTCGACACTACGTGAGCTCGGGCTGACGCAAAGAGGTCCACTACTGGTGTCCCCCATTTTCGGAAAACTTTTTCTATGCAACTGGGTAATAGGTGCCATTTGGGCGGTTGCCGATGCCGCGAAAGGTAATCGGCATGTTTGTTCAGTCTGCCGGGAATATACTTGTTCCGAAAATGAATGCCGTATCAGTCTATAATTTCTAAAATTTGTAAAGTCATTTCGTTCAATGGGGATGACCGAGTGCCTCCTTCGTTCCGTAAATACACTACAACAGTTTTGTTGTCGCACTGTATCAGTATGGAGCTGTTGCGTAACTCTATGGCTCTTACCTGAAAAACTTTGAAGATAGCCAACATCTCCTTCTGATTGCAGTGAAGTTGTTGTTCGGACCCTTGCCACGATCCTGTTAATGCCTGGTTGTAGAGTTGAGCACCCCATGCTATTTCGGAAGCATCTGTGGTCAGGTAGTGCTTCGCTTGGGATGGATGCAACAAAGTACTGGCATGGCAATTCCTGATCCACCGAATAATTTCGCTCTTGGCATAAGCAGGTAACCGATGCAGCTTTTTCGGATCGTCTGGGAGGGAATTTTGAAACTTCAAAAGAAAGCGATGATTGAACCTGCCGCGCGGTACTGCAAAACTTGCAAAGTTTAGCAGACCCACCATGCTTTGCACCTGTTTGAAGGTGACATGCTGCAGGAAGTCCGGTATCCGGTGCATGTTTATCAAGCGAAACTTGTCTGGCTTGATTTTGGCAAACCTTTTGTTCGGCATGGCAAGTGGAGGTTTCCTTACAGAGGGTACCTGATACCCTTGAATCATATCCAAAATTACATTTGGTGCGCCGATCGCTTGCCACCTCCCCAGGAACTGTTGTAGCTGACCGGCCTGAAAATGCCTCGAGTCATTGTCTCGATCTTTTAGAATTTTCTCTGTTGGCAGAGGGAGAATGATACCGCTTACGACCACCTCGCTGGGCATTATAGGGTCTTGATCCGGTTCTTGAGCCTCTACCGCGAAAGGAATCGTAATGTCCTTTTGTATGTTTAGGGCCATTATAATGATGTGGCTCCTGTCGGCTGGGCTCTCCCGAAGAGCCATGATTATGTGAACCACTCCCCGAGAGTGGACAACAATGATTCCAACGATCTACAGGCATATCGTACGATCTATGGTTACCACGAGATGGAACCTTGTATGAAGCCGATCCCCCCGAGGGACGGTTTGATCGTTTACTGGTACCAGGTTGCGAAGAGTGTGCAAAACCTGTATTATTATTAGGCCAAAAAATTTTACGAACACCACCAGCCTTTTCTAGAGCACTAGTGAAAGCGTCAGCATTAAATAAGTGGCTACAAGAGGGTGGAATCTTGTTCAAGGTCGATTTCATTAAAGGATCGCGTACATGAGTAAGGATAGCATCACGACGCATTTCAATACTTTCTGACCTATGACCACAAGCTAGTTGCAATAAATCACTTGAAACTTTATGGAATTCACCTTTAACAAATAACTCCTGAAGCTGAGTACTCAACGCTACCGAATTAAAGCCACTTGAATCTGCCCATGTTATCAAAGAACGTAAATTATTTTGTATAATCTCGCGTTGCTTTAATACACAGAAGGTTATTGCTGCGTATGCCTTATCAGGATGAGACATATGACGGTTTGAATCATACGCTTTTACCTCGTCGTTTGTTTCTAGTTCACAATAACCTGGCGTATGGTTATATAATTTTTGCGTATCCGCATAGCGAACATCGTTCCAATTTGCGCTATTAAACCTTTGAATTTCGAGTAAATACTTTAAATAATCATCTGGAGTCTTAGGAATTGTAGGCTCCTTTAATTTAGTTTCAATGTTAAAAGTGAATTCCGTAGAAGCAGGCTCATCAAAATGGCTTTCATTGTATAAATCACGGCTGACTTCGGAGATTAAGGAAATATTATCATTATCACAGTACCTGTTATTTTGAGAAACGCATTTCCTTAATTCACCAACCTCCTTTGTCAATTTCTCAAGCATTCGATCGGTATTCCGACTATGCTTATTTTTATTGCGACGTCTGTGACGGCGGCGGCGTGAACGCTTATGTTTTCCAGACGACGAGCTCGATGAACTTGACGAACTATCATCGCTAGAGCTACACGTTTCTCCTCGCGTTATAGTCGTTTGGTTAACGTTATTATTTGCGTTCATTTCATCACTAGGACCACTGAAAATGTGTAAGCTTAATACTAAACTCGATAAAGTATTTAAATACTTACTTCATATCTAAGAAAGTTAAAGAAAAAACATAAAATTATAATTATGTAATACGAACGGAAACTCCGTTTTTAAAAGTTAGCTTCAAAAGTTAAAGCAAAATCATTATCACAAATGTATCACAATTCACCAACGGAAACTGAAATGTAAGTATATAAAATAAAAGAACTTACGCATCCATGTTGAAATACTTATAAATTATTATTATATAATAATATTATACCAAAACTTGGAATTGTTCAACAAAATGGCGAATTTTAATGGCTCTATTCCATAAAGTGGAAGAGTGTTCACTCGACGGGAATCGAAACGCCAATGATCAAAGGTGGGAAACTTCTTCGCTCCCCACCTCGCTCGGAAGCACCTGGTAATGGCGGGAGCGTGATTTGACCCGGAAGTGATGGAACTAGGCGGTAAAATCACTAAAGGTAGACGGGAAACGGAAGTGCCTATCTCAATATTAAGCCTCGAATAACGGTCATGTTGTTTAATAAGGAGGTATACACGTAATGGCTTTTGAGCACGACTGTGCGGTGCGGATAACAAGACGCCAATGATCATAGTCAAGCGGGAATTCTCCCTCTACCTGCTCGATAATGGCGCCAAGGTTGACAGAGCTACCAACATTCAGGAAAGAAAAGGAGGTAAAATCTGCGGAAACGGAAGTGCCTATCTCAATTATTATGCTTCAAATAACGGTCAAGTGTTTAATGGATTATTATTTATTACTAAGCAGATGAAAGGACTTCAATTGCAATAATCTATTTTATAACTCATTGTAATGGTATGTCATCCAATTGTAACTCACTTAAATATTTAAAAGTAGCGCTAACGTGATATTTTGCCCATACGAAAATACGATTCCAATGTTTTCAGAATACAAGAGTACTCGCACATAGAATCGGAACCTCCGCTAGAATCGGAGCCGAACAAGAAGCCGCCGCCGTCGTGGCCGGAGGCGGGGCGCGTGGAGTTCAAGCACGTGTTCCTGTACTATGTAGTCGGAGAGCCGCCCGTGCTGCGCGACCTCACGCTCGACATACAGCCGCGCGAGAAGGTGGGGATTGTCGGCCGCACGGGCGCGGGCAAGTCCTCGCTCATCAACGCGCTGTTCAGGTATGTTAGATGAAGTAAATATTTAAATGGTAATGGTAATATTTAAATTTTACCTCCTTAAAATATTTTAACAGCAAGTAACTATACAAGGAGTACTTGTTTCTGTCTGGCACATTTTTTTTTCTATTTTATGTATCCTGCAACCTAGATATCTATTTATTCAACAATAGTCTTGTGTGATGTGCGATTATCATCTGGAGTATTGTCTTCAGCAAACATGTGCATCCAGTGAGCACAATCTTATCTATTCTTTTCTCTGGCACATTGGAAAAGTCATTTGACAGACAAAGATTTAAGATAGCAAGACCTTGAATAGTTATACGCTGGTTAAATATCTTTATTAGTAACTGTGTTGGGGATAAGGAAAGGGACAGTAAATGAACAAACTATCCTGAAACAACCTTTCATCAAAACAATAACCAAAAGTCACCTTTAATCATATTTACTTTTATATGTATTTTCAAACACATTTTAAGTATTTACTACTTTACAATAACTGTGTGCTGACTTGTATGGACCATTTAAAGTGTAAATATGACATAACCAGTTTTTTTTAAAAGCTACTCAATACAATTATTATTACAGGCTAACAAAACTCGAGGGTGAGATAATAATCGACGGCCGGGAGACGTCATCGCTGGGGTTACACGAGCTGCGCAGCCGCATCTCCATCATACCGCAGGAGCCGGTGCTGTTCTCCGGCACCATGAGACACAACCTCGACCCGTTTGATGAATACCCCGACCAGGTGCTGTGGAGGGCGCTCGAGGAGGTAAGAAATGGAAACCTCCAGATGCTTCTTAGGTTTATTGGCTCCAAGTCAAATAAGGAGGCAAAATACAATACTCTACTTGTGATGAATTATCAATAATTTTTTTGTTGGCAGTTAGACAAAGACTAAGGGCCTGTTTCACCACTTCCTGATTGGTGCCGGATATGCTATCCACCACTTAACTTGTTAGATAGAGTATGGAGATTCTGTCAAAAAAGTTGTGGATAGCCTATCCGGCACTTTATGAGGAAGTGGTGAAAAAGGCCCTAAATAAAACGAAAAATTCCCCGTTATTTTGGGTAAAAAAATGCAAGCAAAGGATTAGAGAGGCCGATCGGAACATGTGTTATGTGTATAACAATTAACAACCACCAAAAACTAATAATTTTTAGGTTCCAGATCTTTTTTTTTTAATATTTTAAACAATCGAAACTAATAATATCATAAAAATGTGTTCTGAAATGTTTACTTGATTGGCATCGTTCATTGGCATGAACGGTAACTTAGTTTCTTCTGCTTGTAAAGCAAATAAATGATTGATTGATTGTCTTCTTTCATTCCAGGTGGAACTAAAAGAGGCTGTGTCGGAGTTGCCGGCGGGTCTCAACTCGCGCATGTCGGAGGGCGGCGGCAACTTCTCCGTGGGCCAGCGGCAGCTCGTGTGTCTCGCGCGCGCCATCGTCCGCCGCAACAGGCTGCTCGTGCTAGATGAGGCCACCGCTAATGTCGACCCGCAGTAAGTACAATCTTATCTTATATATAAAATTCTCGTGTCACAATGTTAGTCCACGAACTCCTCCGAAACGGCTTTACTGATTTTTACCAATTTTTATATGCATATTCAGTAGGTCTGAGAATCGGCTACTGGGTACTTTATATATATTGATAAGTTATAAATATTTGTTGAATAAATAATAGTAAATTATTACAACTCGAGATTGAGGGTGACCATTGTTTGTGTGACGGGATAGCGATAGACGTTGCTATGGTAACATACTTATTTAGTCACCTCAAAAAAATAATATGGGCGAAATAGGTATTTTATATTATGGCAAAGCAACGTTTGGCGGGACAGCTAGTAATGTATAAAATTCTCGTGTTGCGATGTTTAACACGAAACGGCTTGACTGATTTGATAAAATTTGTGTTCTTGTCACTCGTAAATAGTTGAAAAGGGATGAAAAATAGACGTTAGTCGATTTTCAGACCTACCCAGTTCCAAGAATCGGCCAACTTCTTTTTTATGTACCCGAAATAACCTATATGGCATAACAACGTTCATGCCTTTAATCTGTAATAATATCGCATCCGATAACGCAACGCGTCAACTTGCATGTTATAAAATATGTATTGATAGACGCACTGCAACACAATAATATTATACGTGGCTTCGCCCGAAACGTGTGATAGGAGACAAACGTATTTTTGGCATTCATTTTAGATTATTTAATTTGAATTTAAGACACAACTTAAATGTTTGCAGGACGGACGCGCTAATTCAAGCGACCATCAGAACGAAGTTCGCCGAGTGCACGGTACTCACGATAGCCCACCGACTGCACACCGTCATGGATTCTGATAAGGTGAGTCTCTCTGAAACCAGTTGCAAAATCTTTCTACGTACTCCTTGATTGAGCTAAATACACTGACCTCCATTATACAAGTACGCAGGACATAAGATACCTAACTTTTTTGTGCCTATTTGAAGCGGAATCAGCGCCCTCAATGCGGGGGAAGAGAACTAAATCTGACGTAACTTGCAAATGGCCGCTCAATCGCTATTGGTTGTAGAAACGATTAGTGTATAAACACACTAGGCTGAATTACGCCGGCGTAATTTACGTGGCCGAAATTACGATGCGACACACTATAAATTACGCGAAGAGCCGAAATTTCGCGGCGTAATTTCCGTTGCGGAACGCACGTGTAAGTGAGTATTTAAAATTCTCATATGTAATGTGTGCGTTAACGCTTTGGAGATAAGGTTGGATTTCCTATGTTCGGTTTTGATAATTCCGTCGCGTATAGTGTGTTGCTATACAAAACATTTCCGCCGAATCGCTGCCGAACTTTACGCTCGACTCGGCTCGACGGAAATTCGGCTCACGACGGAATTTCGGCATAATGTGTCGACTGTCGCGTTCCGCCCATATTTTGTATGGATTTGAAACGCGGCGGAATTTACGTCGGCGTAATTCAGCCTAGTGTGTTTAGACCCTTAGTTTCAAGTACTGCTAGTGATGCTACCCACTACTGCTATCAGCGCTAATAATATGGCGATTTTTTTGTGTGATCGAGTCTGCGGCTTCCATACAGTCTGATGGCGCGCGCCATGCTGATTGTACGTAAGCCGCAGACTAGATCGCACAAAAAGTGTGACGTGTGCGATCTCACGTAGTATTAATTAAAATTGTCTCCACGAAATACACAGGCGTACTTTTTGGTTGTAATATTCGGGTCTGTCATACAATAGGCTACTTGACCTAATTTTTTTCTTCATGCTAATCGCTTCATAATCATTCATTTTTACAAAAAAAAAACTAATATTTTAATATTTTACACAGTAGAAACCCATAAAAATGTTTATTGAAAAATATGCCTCTTAAATGGCTCCGAAAACACTGTCCAGTGTCCGCCATAGTGTGACGTCATACGCTTTGTATTTTAAACTCTCTTTATTGAAATTTTTTTAATGTGCTAAATGTACGAGTCTAAAAGTGCCCAAAAATTATAAAATAATTATATAAGAAATTAGAAATCATTTGTAATGTTGAAAACTTTTGGAGAAAAGTTTTGGCCATTTCATTTCCCGTCTACAATAAATGGAGATAATATATATAAAATTGATGTTTTATTTGAATTATTGAAGAAAATATATAATATGCTTATTCTTATTATTTATGTACAAATAAACTTACATATAGCGAGCGCGATAAATAAAAGATATTAAATTAGTATGAGGATGACGTCACATCCCAATCGGAAGTACCGCAAAAGCGTTTTCGTCAGTACAATTCCTATTTTCATAAAATCATATTTTCAAATCGACTTTGTTTATCAATCATAAGCTTTTATTTGATAATAAGGGTGAAATACGGTTTCCTAGGCCAAGTTCTACTAGAAATATGCATTTGTTCAATGAAATTGAATATAGGTCAAGTAGCCTATCTTGTAACTACAGTAACTGTAACCATATTTGAGCAGTCCAGTGTGAGAGTTATGTCCTATAGTATGGTATCGAGAAAATTATCAAAAATAATAGTAAAAAAAAAACACATTAATAGACTACCGGAGATGGGTAAAAATCGTGCTCAAAGATTCCGTTACATACAGCCCAAGCTAATAAAAGTGTGTTAAGATCACTATCATGTCATCATCATTTTCAGGTCCTGGTGATGGACGCGGGTCAGATGGTGGAGTTCGACCACCCTCACGTGCTGCTGCAGCGCGCGGACGGCCACCTGCGCGCCATGCTCGAGCAGACCGGCCGCGCCACCGCCGACGCGCTCGCACGGACCGCGCACCAGGTAACTTGATATTCGTGTCTTAGGGCCGACCCACACGTACCACAACCACACGACATCCCAACGACAAAATTTCGTCGAGCAGTGGTTACGTGTGAATGGTGTCGCTGCATTTTTTTGTAGTTGCGTTGTGGTACAGACAAAATGCCGACGTGGTTGCGTTGTCGCCAGTGGTTGCGATGTGGTTACGTACGAAAGTCAATGAAACGGAGGGGGGAAGAGCGCGGGCGGTGTGCGCGCACTTTCGTTGCATCGACGCAACGTTGTGGTTGCGATGTGGCCGGCCGTGGTTGCGTCTGACAAGTTATCTGACAAGTGGTCGACAACGACTGCAAAATGTAGTACGTGTGAATGGTCCAGTTCATTTACAATACGAAATATACACCCGACCACGTGGTGTGGTTGTGGTACGTGTGGGTTGACCCTTAAACACACTATGCCGATTCCCGCGGCGGAAATTCCGCATGATTACGTCATACTTTCTGAGCTTAAAAGATTTAGACACTAATCAACGAAATCTATGTTTTTTCAGGCCTACAATAAAAAGTACAACATAGAAACAGACTGAAGCTAAAATTTACGTCCGTATTGTTCCTGCATGTCCGAGAGACGAATAATATTCCTCAAACTGCGAAGAGGCAAACATAGTTACTTATATAAATGTGATCTATAGAAATGAAAGTGTTCAAAATCATTTCATTTTACTGGATCTCTCTGAAGTTTGCAACGTATTTTGATATATTGCGCGCAAAATGCACCAACTTCACGGTGGTCCTGTAAAATGAAGTGCGTAATTTTTAATCTCGAAATAATTTAATTGTGTACAATAATTATTTGTGTACTTGCATGTTATATTTATTTTAATATTGGATCTGCGTTTTTGTGTTTGACACACGAGTCGATCTTAATCACATTAGTTTAAATTTTAGAATACGAACATTAGTTCTTGCAATTCCATAACATTATAATAAACCAAGTAGGAGAGGTCATAGTTTTCGGTGAAAATGTGTTACCTAATCGCAAGAACTATATTTAAGATAGTTACTGTAAGTGATAAATTATTTTGTGTGATATGTTAATTTGTTCGAATATTGGAATTCTCATCATGGATCTAAACTGATATCTGAATACAATCAAACACTATAAAATTAGTCTAAATAAGGTGCTATCATATTCAAGTACTTAATATAAGCAGATACAATTTCTTAATTTCGTTAAGTACTTATCCGAGGCTTTTGCTACTGTTTTATTGTTAAATTTAATATTATTTAATTTATTTAATCAACGATTTATTTTAAGAGTCTCAATACTATAGGCTGGATCTGACCGAAAAGAAAAATTTGGTTCTTAATTTATTTTTCTTATAAATTTAACTATTTTGGGATTGAGTATTTGTTGCCGCCTTCTTTCGGCAGCTTTTAACTTATTATGATAGTTTTTACTGTTTCTTTGTTTATTGTTCTTGCTACAAAGTTGAATTAAATCTTCGCCTAAATTACAAATAATATGGTATTTTAAATCGTTCCGTACTTAATTATTATTATTTATTAATATTGGCAAATCGATGTGTAGTTTAGATTCAATTTAAATATTCAATAAAAATGTCTTTGGAGTGTACAATTCGGACTGGCCTGACTGTTTGTGAAACAGTCAGTCAATTGTATTTTAATTTTTGACCTGGTCCAAAAGTACCAATTTCTAATTTTAAAGTTATTAAGAGAAACCACTTTATCTATCAAGAAATCAAAATAGTTAGGCGAGTATGTTCTTTACACTGTCTACAAATAACTTTTTTCTGTCTACTCAAAGTATATAATATACACCTAATAATATAATTATTGTATGCTATATTCAATGTTATTTTAATTGTGCCACTTACATAATGTTTTCGAGTACTTTATTCTGATGAATATTTTACGATGCCATGAAACTTTGTATTGAACCAAAATGTGTGATATGAATAATGAATACAGTGCCTGGTACTTACAATACCTATTTAATGAGAATTTGTTAATGATAATAAAAAGAAAATACATTTTTATATTTTCAAACTCGTGACTTTTTATTTACCGCCTTATAATGAAGTTTATTGTGTAGTAAATAAATTTTAATCGCACATAAAATTTGGCATCGCATCATTTCGCTATTTTAAATTTTCATAAAAAAACTGCAATTGATTATCGAGTCATTTATTTCTCATTTATATGAATTTTTCACAAAAATTATACCAACTTAACCACTATCAGAGATATTTGTGGAATGTAACAATATTATTGTAAACATAACAAGTAGAAAACGTTGCCTATTCTGAAAACAGCTGGAAAATACTTTAATTATATACAACGTTAAACAAACAGGTAAAATATAGTAAAGTAAAGCACAAATTTTTCGATTCATGAGTAATGTTACAAGTACTATAAGTATGTTAATAGAAACTTTTCAAACTCTTTTTGTGAATTTTTGGAGTGGAGCTTGAGAAGGAATTTCAATTTTAACAACATTACAAAATATTTATCACAAAAATCGCGCTCGCACCAACTCCTACTAGTAAATTGTTGAATGTTTGTTACAAGAAATTAGTCGATACCTCCTCGCCACCTATACCACCTTCTCATATCACAGTCCTCGATACCTTCTCGCTGATATAATTCGGACGCTCCTACTAACTTAAATATAATTCTACGCTAAAATGGACAGAACAACAAAATACTTAACCACGTTTTGAGTATAAACAATTTGAGACATAAATAAAATAAATAGAATTAAACCGAAATAATTAAATAGATTGTCATGTTTTCGTTGCCTTTTGGCACAATAGAGGGAAACATGAAAATAGAAAATTAAAACATAGAATGTGGTCGCTCACAAAACATTCGAGTAGGCAGACATTTACACCCTCGCTGTTAAAAATAATTAAAACTAAAAATACAATACTTACAATACGTTCCTAACAAATAACTCTTTGAGTACATAACTAACATTTACGAAAATATTTCACATCTTTATTACTACGAAATGAAAATAAAGGACAACTTTAAAATTAAATATAACAAGTAATCAAACAAGATATGATAGCAGGAATTATATTAGCTGCCATTATAGATCAATACTATTTTTAATTCACTATTTTCATGATATCACTTAGGATACACAACCAAAAAGGAGAAATTTCTATACAACACTCAGAATTTAGCTGAGATCTTAGAAAACTGGTAAGTATATTGTTAATACAATAACCCCTTTACTAATAAAAACTTTCACTCCACGTTTAAACTCCATGTTGCTGTCTCAGTCTAATACATTAGAAAAGTCATTGACTGACAAATATAGCTACATGGCTTAGCAAAAGTCCGTGAGTAAATATTTTTAATAATATGGGGGATTTAGGCACTAGTTAATTAACATGTATATACTCTGGAAGCGACATATTTTACACTAATGTAAGCCTACAATTAATTTTATACTGGTTACAGTCAAGCCATAATGTATTTAAATATAATTAAGATTTTATGCAACGTAAGTGTGCCTACGCTTGAATGTGAATAAATCATGAGAACAAAAAGTGTGTAATGTAAAAGAATTATTGTGAGTGTTAAGTAGGATTTACATTTACCTTATTTTATCAGTCAATGTGGAAAGTATAATAGATTTTAGGAAAATTATTTGCTAGATGTTATGTTATTGAATACAAATTCGAAACAGAACAAGATCCAAGCGTAGACACACAAAAATTGCCATAGGTTAATACTGAGATGTGCGCATGTATATTGTTTTTATTACAGCAACAAATGATCCAAATTTGAACATTTTATAAAGGAAAATTTCTTTAAGATATTTTGGCATAGCAGTAGCAGTCAAAAATGGACCACTCGTTTGCCGTAACACCAATTTTCAGTTGACTTACACCTAGTTATGTGATACAACAAATTTAAATACTATATTCACAGTCTTCGTATATTGGCGATAGTTCTGAACGTTCACACTGTCACCTACACTAGCACTTTGAGTGTTCCTAGCTCAGTTTCCTCAAACAAGGGCCGTCATACTTCCCGAATTCGGGTTCCTGGTTTCTTCGACTTCAGTTTTTTCCTGAAAGAAAAATTTAATTTATTAAAACATAGACATTGAAATAAAATAAAATAAAAAAATAAAACGGTACATTTAGGGCCTGTTCTTTATCGAATCTTTCTTCGTTCTGAATCGATAAGGTTTTCGCGACTTAAGCAGGTCTGCAAATATCTTGATTGAATTGTCCTGCCCCTACGCACTCTTTGTCCCAGTAAGGCATCCATTACTAGCTTATGCAAGCGCCAGTCAATTCCGTCAATCATGAATTATGTTTGACTGATGGTGACTTATGGACTGACGAATGGTATTAGACGGTCTGTACAACTCTGGCTGGTTGGGTTTAAAAATCTATTGTGACTTTTGTAAGATTTGATGTTGTCAGAAAAATTGTGACATTATTGAGAATATATATCGGTTGCAACAAGACGTGGTTTTTATCTTTAGTTTTTTATCATGCAATTATTAGTTTCCAGTTAAACATTGGTCGGATTAGAGCCGGATCGAAATATTATCAGTATGGATATATTGCTAAGCATTCAGGAAGAACTAAAAGGGCAATTTTTTTAAATTGAAAATAAACTTTAAAAAATGTTCCAAGGAAAGGATTACAAAAGCGTATGTAGAAACAAGAGTGCAAGCACTAGAGACAAAATGGCAAAAATTTAATGATAATCATATACAAATTATATCAGTACGCGACAAGGAACAGGAATTGGCATATTTTTCAGACGATACGTACTCTGAGATGGAAGAATTTTTTTTGGAATTTAAATCGGAATTACAATATCATTTACAGGAATTTGCGACAATCTACAGCGATAAAACCATGAAAGAAGACTGCGCTGGAAATTCCAAACAGGCGTTTGTAAAGCTGCCACAGATCACTATTCCAATTTTTTCAGGCGTCTATACTGAATGGCTCAGCTTCCGGGATTTATTTTTGTCACTGGTCCACAACAACATGGCAATAGACAAGGTTCAAAAGCTGCAGTACCTGAAGGCCCATCTCATCGGAGAAGCTGCGCAACTTCTAGTGCATTTACCCATTACTAATGATAATTACGACCAGTGCTGGACTTTGTTGGAAGGAAGGTATAATAATAAACATTTCTTGGCCAATTGTATACTTAGAGATTTTTTTAATCAAAGGGACCTTCCAACAGAGTCAGCTACGGCTGTTAAGCAACTGTTAGATAATATAACTAACATGTTGCACTGTCTCACAAATTTAGGTATTGATACAAGCACGTGGGATATAATTGTCATATATGTAGTAAGTATGAAACTCGATAGAGAATCAAGGAAACTGTGGGAGGCACGGGTAAGTGAGTTTACCAAATTTAATAGATTAGCTACTTTAGACCAATTTAAAGAGTTTTTGTTAAATAGATTCCACGCACTTGAATATCTAGAAACAAATATGCCAAATTATGTACCGAAATTTCAAATAAATACTAGCAAAATTAGGCCTGGTGGAGTAGTGCACTCCTTACACTCCTCCAAGATTCCTTGTTGCTTTTGTAAACAATATGATCATAAAATAAGTAGCTGTCAAGAGTTCGTAAGGTTGTCAGTCGCCCACAAGCGTAACTTTGTCCAAGAAAATAAATTGTGCTTTAACTGTTTAGCTAATAATCATATTGCGAGAAATTGTTTGAGTTCAAATCGATGTCGATTTTGCAATAAGCAGCACCATTCGCTCTTGCATTTTATTAACGATGATGGTATGAATCTAGCGGGTAATAGTCATAGTCCGAACATGGAGCCGTTAGGTAATGCTGCATCGGCACATATTGCATCGCAACTGTTAAACAATAGGGAGGAGCATAATTCAACAAATAGTTTTTTGTCTCAAAATAACGTAAGTTACTATTCATTACTAGCTACGGCCATCGTTAATGTGAAGTCTAAGACAGGCAGGATTTTACAATTACGTGCTCTGATTGATCCAGCATCACACATATCATTTGTGTCAGAGGCAGCTGTTCAATTACTTAGCCTAAAGAGATCAGTAATTAAAGAAAACATATCAGGAGTAGGAGGCGTTCCGTCTGTTGTAGTGAAGTCGAAAACCGAGCTTAATCTTTATTCAGCTGATAGTACAGTCAAGGTCGAAGCGTTCGTCTTAGACAAATTAACAGGCTTATTGCCACCTAGAAGAGTAATGATTGAACCGTGGCCGGTTCTGAATAATGTCAATATGGCTGATCCAGAATTTTACATACCTAATAAAGTTGATCTTCTGTTAGGAGCGGACGTTTATGGAGTAATTTTAAAGGAAGGTTTATGCAAGGGCCCGTCAGGATCTTTAGTTCTACAAAATACGATATTCGGTTGGATAATAACTGGGAGTAATAAAAAACAATCAATAGGAGATTTTTCAACCAGCATGCATGTTTGCGTTGATGAGCTTATCAAATCGTTTTGGGAATTAGAAAATGAACCTAATCTTACTAAAGCGATTTTATCCGAAGAGGAGCAACGATGTGAAGATATATTTAGGGCTACTACAAGTCGCGATGAGAGCGGTAGGTACATTGTTAAATTGCCCTTTAAGACTGATATACCGGAATGTCTTTACAGCCAATCGCGGAATATAGCACTTAAAAGATTTGTTTTATTGGAACGTCGTTTAGAGAAGGATTTTTATTTAAAGACAGAGTTTATTAAGACATTTGAAGAATATTTAAGTCTAAAACACATGGAAGCTGTTCCGATGGAAGAATTTGGGCAAGGCGTGTATCTACCCTATCATCCAATTATTAGATCAGACAAAACTACTACCAAGGTAAGATTTGTGTTTGATGCTTCATGTAAAGGTGTGAACGGAGTTAGTTTGAATGACGATTTAATGATTGGGCGAAGATTGCAGTTTGAACTACGTCACTTGATAATGCGCTGGAGAACTTATCCGATATGTTTTTGCGCGGACATTGTAAAAATGTACAGACAAGTGAAAGTTACACCAAGTGACACAGATTATCAACGAATTTTATGGCGAGCTGAACCCGAGAAGGAAATTCGTGAATATCGATTGCTTCGAGTAACATTTGGTTTGTCATCGGCGCCATATTTGTCTGTCAGGACATTGATGCAATTAGCAACAGACGAAGGTGGTAAATATCCACTAGCGGCAGAAAGAGTAAGAAATGATTTTTACATGGATGATTTGATGTCAGGTTGTCAAAATATAAATGAAGCTAAACAAATATACAAGGAAATGAATGGTATAATGAAAGAAGGAGGGTTCGTGCTACAAAAATGGAATAGTAACAGTGAAGAATTAAGAGAGTATATGCAAGAGAATGTAAGTGAAAGAAATGTAGAAAACGTTAAGCTAGAGGAACAATCTGAGACTAATAAAATACTAGGACTTACCTGGAATCGCCAGCAAGACAAATTTGAATACGTAGTAAAGTTGCCATTGAGATCACTGAATGGACCTATAACTAAAAGAAATGTTGTCGCGGATATAGCTAAATTATATGATCCGTTAGGATGGATAGCACCAAGTATAATTAGTGCAAAAATTTTTATTCAGAAACTATGGATATCAGGTATTGGTTGGGATGAGTACTTACCAAAAGAGCTTTTCGAAGAATGGGTTATCTATCGTAATGATCTAGAAAAGCTAGCGGAGTTTCGGTTACCCCGTTGGATTAATTGTAAAAATGACGACCAGTTACTAGAGCTTCATGGATTTTGTGATGCGTCTTCATCTGCATATGGAGCAGTGATTTACTCTCGAGTTGTAGATGCTAATAATCGGGTTCATATTAACTTACTGACTGCCAAAACAAGAGTTGCCCCAGTGAAACAGATCTCAATTCCAAGATTGGAATTGTGTGGGGGGGTGTTACTAGCGAAACTATTAACAGAAGTATCTGAAGTGTTAAACGTTTCCAAAACAAATGTCCACGCGTGGACAGATTCAGAGGTAGTGCTGGCGTGGTTAAATTGTCATCCTAATAAATGGAAGACATTTATTGGAAATCGTGTTGCAGAAATAATGATTCATCTCAATCGGAATCAGTGGTCTTATGTTAAATCTGAGAATAACCCAGCAGACTGTGCCTCACGAGGTATTCAGCCGTCAGCTATTTTAAATCATCGGTTGTGGATTGAAGGCCCTGATTGGCTGAAAAATAGGTCTATAGAATATTGTAATCCAAGGAGCTCCACAACCTTAGAAGAAAAACAAGTTGCTGTCCATGTGGCGACGATGAGTGCAGATGATGATAAGGTTTGGCTTAAATTTTCATCATTATGCAGACTTTTACGAGTTGTAGCTTACTGTAGACGATTCATCAGAAATTGTAAAAGTGCGGAGAAAATAAATTGCTCTCATCTACTAAAAGATGAAATTGATGAAGCGATGGAAATCATGATTAAGAAAAGTCAAAGCCAAGAATTTTATGAAGAAATAGAAAACTTAAAGAATGGAAAGGGACTTAATAAAAGGTCAAAAATTCTTTCCTTAACTCCGTTTTTGGATAGTTCTGATATTCTTAGGGTCGGAGGACGAATAGATAACGCGCATACTGATGTCAACAATAAACATCCAATACTTATTCCTCATGATTCGTTTTTAAGTAAGCTTTTGGTCGCTGACTCCCACGTTAAGACGATGCATGGTGGCCCGCAACTTATGATTCATTATTTGAGAGCCAATTACTGGATTCTTCGAGTAAAAAATTTAGTTAAACTATGTTGTCGAAAATGTGTTGTTTGTGTTCGCTATAAAGGGAAATCTAATAACCCTTTGATGGGATCTTTACCACCCGAAAGAGTTGCTGTGAGGAGAGCTTTTTTATGCAGTGGAGTAGATTACGCGGGACCCCTTAATCTAAGGCTGTCAAAGGGTCGAGGAACTAAGTCCTATAAGGGGTATGTTTGTCTTTTTGTATGTATGTCTACTAAGGCTGTCCATCTTGAAGCAGCTAGTGACTTGTCATCTAAAGGTTTTTTGATGGCTTTTAGGAGGTTTGTTGCTAGGAGAGGGCATTGTAGTGACTTGTATAGTGATAACGGGACAAATTTTGTGGGAGCATCGCGAGAGTTAAAAGAAATGTTGAATGATCAAAACAGTAACTTTACTAATGAGGTATCTGATTGGCTAGCGACCAACGGTACTCAATGGCACTTTATACCACCTCGAGCACCGAATTTCGGAGGGTTGTGGGAAGCGGGAATTAAGTCTACAAAGAATCATTTGAATAAGGTTATGGGTAATTCCACCCTCACTTTTGAGGAACTCACAACCATATTGGCTCAAATTGAGGCGTGCTTGAATTCACGCCCACTAAGTTGTGTGCGAGGAAATGAGGAGTTTGTACCATTAACACCGGGGCATTTCCTTATTGGTGAGCCACTATTATTGCCTCCTGATTGTAAATATGAACAGTCCACAGTAAGCACTTTACGTCGATGGCAATTATGTCAACGAATGGTGCAAGATTTTTGGAGACGATGGTCCAAAGAATATTTATCCTTTCTCATGCATAGATATAAATGGAAAGCAATTAGTCCGGAACCTGAGATAGGGGATGTGGTGCTTATTAAGGAGGACGACTTACCTCCTGCAAGATGGCTAATGGGTATTATCGTTAAGAAACATACCGGGCTGGACAAGGTTACGCGGGTGGTAACCATAAAATGTAAGGACACGTGTTTAAAGCGACCAGTATCAAAAATTTGTGTTTTACCTACTACCGAATAATGTTTAGGTTTCTGAAATATAATAAATATTGTTGTCACTATATAAACCTGATAATTAGCAATTGGTTTGCATGTCTAATTGTGAGCATTAGTATTGTTTTATTTTATTTTTTTGTGATTTTTGATATGTATATTTAAGGTTAATTTTATTATTGTTACACTACTGTTAAAGGTGTTCTTAAGGTACATATTGTTAAACTAATATGATTCTTTTCCAACCTATCACTTGTATGGGAGAAGTAGTAAGCGACCATATTTTCATTGAGATTTGAGATACAGTCCACTTAATTACTCTATAATATAGATACTTTATGTTATCATGTTCATCTGTGGGAAATGTTATGTTAAGTTTATCTTCTACGTTGTTATATCTTTAGTTGCTATTTATCTTAGAGTGATATCCTTTTCTTATATTATAATTAAAGACTGTCGTCTTTGGGGGGGGGCTATGTACAACTCTGGCTGGTTGGGTTTAAAAATCTATTGTGACTTTTGTAAGATTTGATGTTGTCAGAAAAATTGTGACATTATTGAGAATATATATCGGTTGCAACAAGACGTGGTTTTTATCTTTAGTTTTTTATCATGCAATTATTAGTTTCCAGTTAAACATTGATAACACCCCCCCACACAATTCCAATCTTGGAATTGAGATCTGTTTCACTGGGGCAACTCTTGTTTTGGCAGTCAGTAAGTTAATATGAACCCGATTATTAGCATCTACAACTCGAGAGTAAATCACTGCTCCATATGCAGATGAAGACGCATCACAAAATCCATGAAGCTCTAGTAACTGGTCGTCATTTTTACAATTAATCCAACGGGGTAACCGAAACTCCGCTAGCTTTTCTAGATCATTACGATAGATAACCCATTCTTCGAAAAGCTCTTTTGGTAAGTACTCATCCCAACCAATACCTGATATCCATAGTTTCTGACAACATCAAATCTTACAAAAGTCACAATAGATTTTTAAACCCAACCAGCCAGAGTTGTACACGGTCACATAATTCTTCTTCAGTTTTATGTCAGTCAAACCCAAAATTTTCAAAGGTATACGTTTCTATTTTTTTCCAATTTTGTCAGAAGTGACAACAGTCATTCAAAATTCGTGACTTGATGGTTTCATGAAGCAAAAATCAAAATATCCGGATTTTCGTCAATAAACTTCATGCAACCGTCAGTCACGCTCTTACACGGTAGGTTATCCACAGCGACCACTTATCCCAATAGACGCCTAATGTTTTGATTTCTCTTAACAAATAATTGTGTCAATGCGCTGAGGTAAGCGACGCGCGGGGTGAGGGAAGAAATGCATTACGATTGGCCAATTCAAATTCACGGCATGTCATAAATCATAACTAGTGATGGGAAGTACGAGAAGCGCTGGCCAAAAGAAAAAAAAACAGTACATAATATTTATTTTATTTTTAAGTGTAGAATGAAGAAAAGACTTTTATAAATTAATATTTAATCATTTTTAAAATGAATTAACTTCGTATAAATTCTCCGAACTGCAGGTTTCTGAACCGAAGATTTTGTTAGAAATACCATCTTGTAGTTATGTATTTATACATCACACTATTTGCTAAATCCACCACATGATTGGTTTCTTCATAATGAAATTGATGGAAACTTATTTCTGAAAAAAGTTGTTCACCAATAAAGCTGCTTGAAGTTTTATTGACTAAAAACTCTGCTTGGTTCACTTTTCTTTACGCCTCCAATATACAATTTCATGATAACTTCACAGCGACGGCAAATTTTAACAACACTTTGTGATGGGTAGATTAAGCCACCCATGTCTCTGTAAGCTATAAAACTGTTAGCATTTTCGTTTAAAGTAATCAATGCCCCTATGCAGGTTTTACATTTCAAATGCTTTATTAAAGAGCTAGCAACAAAACCTGCTATGTACTCAATAGTATTTTCAGCAAACTGAGATAAGCAAATTGATTCTATGGCACTGTCTAAATCTTGATGACTTTCGGTGCCGAACTGAATTTCGCTCTTATCTTCTGCCGTTGTAGTCAAATTTATTCTTTGCAGTGCAGATGAGCAGTTTAGAATTGATATATTCTCTAAAGGTATGCAGTTACCCGTAGATACTTCAACCAGTTCTGTGTGTATCAATATTTTTTTAACACGACGTGGTAATGATGATGATGACGATGATGATGATGATGAATTTGAATTGCGTGGTAGCATATGCTTTCTGTACTTAAAACAACGCCGAAACTCCCAAACGTGTATCTATAAGGAGTCAGGAGTTCTCTCAGCATCTTCGAAACCATGGTATACCTTGACCCAATATTTGAATTTTTGGTAGCATATTCTTAGTACACTTCACATAAAACCAAAATCACCATATGTTTCCATATAAATTTCGAGGAGTTCCCTCGATTACTCCTGGATCCCATCAGGTCACCGCTTTTGTGAATATGGTACCAAATTGGAGTGAAACCTAATACAACAAAACAAAAATTTCGAAAATCGGTTCACAAACGGCGGAGTAATCGTTGAACACACAAAAAAAAATATCCACAGCCGAACATATAACCTCCTCGTTTTTTGGAAGTCGGTTAAAAATTTAAAAACACATACTTACACACGTTTACAAAAACAATTCATAAAATATTACTCTTTTTCAACAACATGAAAAAAAAAACAATTTGTTTAACTGATAAAAAGTCAATCATCGCATCACTAGTGACGCTTGACTCGGCTTGACAGTAATGAAAGAAAGGATAAGGATTACTAGTTTGTGTATGATAGAAAGGGAAATACTTATAAACAAACGTTTTCCTTGACGTATTCGGACCAGCGTAAGTTGAGCTCTGAAGAAATTGATTCCTGACAATATAAATCTTAAAATTGGCTTACCTATGAAAAGTTATGCCGTCTTTGCTAAAATTAGACGATTGGCTACATTTTCCACACCATTTTACTGTACAGGGAGCCATATTTCGCCTTTATCGTATTTTATTTAGTAGTAGACGCATGAGATGTACATAGGTCACGGAAGTGGTCGATAATGAGACAGATTTCGCTGTAATTGTCTCAAGTAAGACCTATTAGTCTTACATGTTGCCAGACAGTATTTGCCTTGCATTAGGCGTCTATTGGGATAAGTGGTCGCTGGTTATCCATCAGTCACAGCCATGACTGTGACTGCACTAAGGCGACACGACACGACGCGAAACTTCACTTCCATACAAACGTCTTACAGACGTCAATTGAACGGAACGCGAAGTGTTGCGTCATGTCGTGTCGGTGGGCCCCTAGACGATCAATTTTATTATGCAATATCATTGAAGGATAGTAATAAACAATGTATTTGACAATAAGATTGAAAGGCGGCCGCGTTCAATATCAACCCTAGACGGTCAATAATATTGCACAATACGTGATATTGCACAAAAAATTGATAGTCTAGGGGCCCGCTCGCACAGTGCGGACTCGCCTTTAAGGGACCTAGAAAATGAACATTGCGTCGAGCGATCATGATGTTGTGCGTGGCCTCTGCCAATAATAATTATTATCAGTCGTACTACCATAGAAGTTGATTCCTATGCAGATCGGGGACCTACGTAGTTTGGTTGCTTTACGTCAAACCCAGCCGACAGATCACAATTAACATTGAATTGACATATTCGACTAAATAACGTTGGTCTATCAACTGCATAGGAATCAATTTCCTCGATGGTGCATACCTCTCTGGCGGGCTGTGGGGGCGGCGGGAGGGGCAGCGCGAGGCGCAGCGCGGTCCAGAAGGCGCGCTCGTGCACGTGCCGCCACGCCACCAGCCGCGTGCGCCGCAGCACGCTCACCAAGCTCTCGCCCGACTCCTTCGCCTCGCGCTTCAGTTTCGGTAGGTCCTGAAATATGAAACATATTATAACGCGCTGCGATGATGTGTAGTATAAGGGTCAAATCAGACTGCAACGCGACGCGTAGATGCTTTGTATAGATTTGGCAGACTTCAATTATTGTGTGAGACGTCATGCAAGTCTGTCATTTCAATAAGTACAAATTTAGAAATGCAACTACGCGTCGCGTTGCGGTCTGAATTGACCTTTTTTCTTAAGAAAAAATCAAGGTATGCTACCCTTAGCATACCTTGATTTTTTCTTAAGAACTGTTTGACTTGATATACTAGCTAAGCTCCCTAGCTTAGCTAGTATATCAAGTATAACGCGATTAGGGGTAGGGAAATAGTATAAAACGAAGAATGGCGGGTTCGAACAACGTGTCGTAATGCATTATTAGCACCGAACCTATGGTATAATCTTCACAACGTAAAACTGACTTTGAGATAAAAATGCTTAACAATACATGACGTTTTAAATGGCGGCAGGGTACTGAAAAAATATACTGCGTCTTACTCTGGAATCAGACTTTAAAAGGCGTTACCTAATATTTGAATTTTGAACATCCCCTAAGGAAGCCATCAAAGGGTAAACACATGAAATCGGATTGTATGCTTCACATCGTGTGCTGTAATCTTTGCAGCGATGTTTACCTGCAGCAGCACAACGACGGGCGGCAGCGGCAGCGCGCGCAGCTGTCGCAGCGCCGTCAGCAGCTGCGCGGGCGTGTGCTGCGCCGGCGAGACCACGCCCACCACCGACCGGCACCGCCCCACCTCGCACACTATCTCCTTGTACCCTGTGGCGATGTTTACCTGCAGCAGCACAACGACGGGCGGCAGCGGCAGCGCGCGCAGCTGTCGCAGCGCCGTCAGCAGCTGCGCGGGCGTGTGCTGCGCCGGCGAGACCACGCCCACCACCGACCGGCACCGCCCCACCTCGCACACTATCTCCTTGTACCCTGTGGCGATGTTTACCTGCAGCAGCACAACGACGGGCGGCAGCGGCAGCGCGCGCAGCTGTCGCAGCGCCGTCAGCAGCTGCGCGGGCGTGTGCTGCGCCGGCGAGACCACGCCCACCACCGACCGGCACCGCCCCACCTCGCACACTATCTCCTTGTACCCTGTGGCGATGTTTACCTGCAGCAGCACAACGACGGGCGGCAGCGGCAGCGCGCGCAGCTATCGCAGCGCCGTCAGCAGCTGCGCGGGCGTGTGCTGCGCCGGCGAGACCACGCCCACCACCGACCGGCACCGCCCCACCTCGCACACTATCTCCTTGTACCCTGTGGCGATGTTTACCTGCAGCAGCACAACGACGGGCGGCAGCGGCAGCGCGCGCAGCTGTCGCAGCGCCGTCAGCAGCTGCGCGGGCGTGTGCTGCGCCGGCGAGACCACGCCCACCACCGACCGGCACCGCCCCACCTCACACACTATCTCCTTGTACCCTGTGGCGATGTTTACCTGCAGCAGCACAACGACGGGCGGCAGCGGCAGCGCGCGCAGCTGTCGCAGCGCCGTCAGCAGCTGCGCGGGCGTGTGCTGCGCCGGCGAGACCACGCCCACCACCGACCGGCACCGCCCCACCTCACACACTATCTCCTTGTACCCTGTGGCGATGTTTACCTGCAGCAGCACAACGACGGGCGGCAGCGGCAGCGCGCGCAGCTGTCGCAGCGCCGTCAGCAGCTGCGCGGGCGTGTGCTGCGCCGGCGAGACCACGCCCACCACCGACCGGCACCGCCCCACCTCGCACACTATCTCCTTGTACCCTGTGGCGATGTTTACCTGCAGCAGCACAACGACGGGCGGCAGCGGCAGCGCGCGCAGCTGTCGCAGCGCCGTCAGCAGCTGCGCGGGCGTGTGCTGCGCCGGCGAGACCACGCCCACCACCGACCGGCACCGCCCCACCTCGCACACTATCTCCTTGTACCCTGAAAGAGAATCATAATTATTTTAAAGTAAAATATGGCACGACTTTTAGAAGCATAATATTTATCTGCTCATTAAAATATGTCGGTAAATTTCCAGAGAAAGTTTTTTGCGCTACGACGTATTTATTTAGCTTTAAAAGGAACTAAATGACGCCACGTCACATCACGTGTTTTATGCAAAAGAGGCTAAACGTACGTCTTGTAATGAAACTAGAGGTCCGCACCGTAAACGAGTCGCATCCCAGACTTCGTTGTATGGAAACATCACAAAATGCGTCGCGTACGGTGCGGACATATGTGCGAGCAGTTTAATAGTAATTGTGTCGGGCTGTTGGGTCATAATCTTAAATCGGTCGATCGAAGTTTCACTTTTTTATTTACAGTAGATTGACCAAGTCTTCGCTAGGTCAGAAAATCAAGGGGGTCTTAGGGCCGGGACATAAAAACACGGCACGACGTCGTACGGCGCCGTGTCGTGCCGTGTTTTTGTGTCCCGGCCCTTACCCTCGCATCCCCACGTAATTCCCCGTACTCACAGTTGTCGGGGTTGTTGGAGAGCGTGCGCGCGAGCACGCGGTACTTGTACTTGAGCGCGAGCGTCGGCAGCAGAGCGCCGCGCACCAGCTCAGCGTCCACCGCCGTCGAGCACACCAGCACGTCGAACTCCTTCTCCAACACTACACAAAAAAAGGAAATATTGAATATCGAATTGCCGACACTACATAAAAAATAAGAAAAATATGTTAAAATGAAATCGCATTGTTTGAGACGCTTTATGCCCGTTTTCACCAACAACACCTAACGATTTGGACTTTACAGATATTTACTAAATTGCCGATTGCCACCAACATCTAGTTATTATCACCCCAAATATCTAGTTTCGAAAAGTGGTAGGTAAAATTACTTTTAGCGGTAGGTAAAATAATGACAGAATGATATTTTATATCGTTCTATATAAGAAGTAGATCTGTGTTAGTATTGTAGGCGTTAGGACAACAGCCGCGAGAGTCGGTATCGGTGTTATCAGTCTACCGCTTATCGCCGAGACGCGCATGACTCACTGTTACGAGGTATTCCCCACCCAGGACGGCTTATGTCAGATTACCATATCTCTATGGGCTAATATTAATCTCATAAGTTTCAGGTATTCGATAAGAATTAAAATAACACTTTTCTTCCTTCCTCATCCAGTGTTCGTATTCATATTATTTTCACTGTCTTGACTAATAAAATCTTACTTAGTAACTTTACTAAGTAAGATCGACTGCTTTGACAAATCTGATAATTTAACATTCAAGTAAAAGTTTCTCATTTCCAAAAAGTTATATTTTGAGTCATAATATATAATATGCCAGATTTCCTTATCAAACATTATTGTCCCAGTATTATATAATACATATTATCTTATATATAAAATTCTCGTGTCACAATGTTAGTCCACGATCTCCTCCGAAACGGCTTTACTGATTTTTACCAAATTTTATATGCATATTCAGTAGGTCTGAGAATCGGCTACTCGGTACTTTATAAATATTGGTAAGTGCATTTGTTGAATAAATAATAGTAAATTATTACAACCTGAGACTGGCGGCGACCATTGTTTCTGCGACGAGATAGCGATCGACGTTGCCATGGCGACATACTTATTTAGTCACTTCAACAAAATAATATGGACGAAATACTTTATATTATGGCAAAGCAACGTTTGCCGGGACAGCTAGTAATAATATATATTTTAACAAAAATCAAACAATGGATATGCTACATATTGTATTTACAAAAGTATTTTCTAATGTAACAGACAAGGATAAAACTTTGTTTTGCCTATACATTGCTTAAATATTTGGGAGTGCCTCCGCTGCCGGCGCCGGCTCCCAAAAATATCAGTAATGGGAACCGGCGGTAAGTAGTGCCGGCAGCCGAGATATAAAACAACGGCTGCCGGCGCTGGCACTCAAAAT
This sequence comes from Polyommatus icarus, assembly GCA_937595015.1. Taxonomy (NCBI): domain Eukaryota; kingdom Metazoa; phylum Arthropoda; class Insecta; order Lepidoptera; family Lycaenidae; genus Polyommatus; species Polyommatus icarus. The sequence goes on along the minus strand of OW569328.1, from coordinate 12,597,065 downwards.
GGGAACCGGTGATAATGCGTAAAGGGCTAGGTTCCAGTCCCGATACACAAATTTTAAAAAGAAATAATTATAATTCCAAAGGTGAAAGTTAGTTAAGTAGGTACCTATTTGTTGGGCTGTGGATATTTTAAAAATAGTTTTGTGATGCATTTAGCTTAGCTTTACCTTAGCTACCTTTTTTTCAAAAAAGTAAGATTTTGCACCACAGCTTCAGTTATAAACCCCGTGGTATACGTCCGAAAGTACTGAACAGAACTTCAGATTCCTTATACATATTCTTCGATCACTAATTTTGATCGAAGTACATATTAGAGAGTTTCAGCGTTGTTTAAAAAAGCAAAGATAATGTATTATGCTACTATGCAGATCACAATTATAATCAACATCATCATCACCATACGAGCACCGGTGATCGCGTCAACAATAGAATACAGTAGCATTTCCAAGAATCCCAGATCGAAGGATTCAATTTATATCAAATATGCATCCTTACAATATGACTATATTTTATGACCTTATTATTTGTACTTTTCATAGTCCTTTAGCTCAAGACTGATGTTTTTGATCATTATTCTGTCACTTGACAAGCGATGTTTGCCGAATAGGCGCCGGCAGCCTATTCGGCAAACATCGCGCGACTTCGGCAAACTTCGGAGTTCGGAAAACAGCACCGGCAGCCATTTCAGCAACCGGCGCCGGCAGCCGTTTCGGCAACCGGCGCCGGCAGCGGAGGCACTCCCTTAATATTTTTATTAGGAAGGTGGTAAGTACTTTTAGGTGTTCCAATCTGAACACATAAATTTAAATTTGTTTTTTTTCTAATTGTACCATCAAGGAAATTAATTACTAGGCAGTTGACAGACCAACGTTATTTGGTCGGATCGTGTCAATTTAATGTTAATTGTGATCTGTCGACTGGGTTTGACGTAACGCGACCAAACTACGTAGGTCCCCAATCACCTTAGAATCAACTTCTCTGATAGTTGACGACCCCTGTGGCTCAGTGGGTGGGTTGTCGGTAGCTCAAGCCGGGGGTCGCGGGTTCGAATCCCGCCAACGGAATAAAAAGTTTTCAAAGTTCCTGGGTCATGGGTGTGTATTAAATATGTGTATCATATAATAAAAATCTTAAATATGTGTATAGTATAAAAGTATTAAATATATTTCCGATGTCTGGTACCCGTAACACAAGTCCTTTAGGTACTTAGCACGGGGCCAGACTGACGTGGTACGCACCTCGTGCCCGCTGCGCGGCGCCCGCGGCCCGAGCGCGCGCGTGTCGTGCGGCGAGCAGCAGGCGCGGCGTGTAGCGGCGGTGCGCGGCCGCGAGCAGCACGCCCGCCAGCACGACGCTCGCGCCGCACGCCACCAGCGCCCGCCACGGCACGCCCCCCGACTCCTCCCACCCGCCCACACCGCCGTCTGGAATAGTCGTTTATTTACGTGAAATGTTTACTCATATATTATTATGTTGTTAAAAGCAGTGCAGTGGGAGTATTCGTTTATTTGCATAAAATGTTTGTGTGTTTAGGAGTGGTTTAACTATAATACCATTAATTCTCAGACGGTTCAATGGTAGAATAGTATAAACATTATTATGTACATAATAAACGCCTCCAAAAGAGCAAATGCTGTGCGCTGGCGTACGTTCACGCACGCGCATATGCGTTACTTCGATACACACGTAGTGTATTGTAATATCGTGTAAGTCTCATAAAACACAGCTGCATGAAGAGCAGGTAGAAACTCGACTGCTGGACCTTCTCCTCGGCTACGCCTTGTCTCATTCACTCGTCTATGGCCAATCATAGTGTCAATTCAGATTCAGACCGCAACGCGACGCGTAGATATGCATTTCTAAATATTGTATGGATTTGACGGATTTGCAAGACGTCTCACGCTCACAAAATATATCAATTCGGTACAAAAGAAATAGAAATGCATCTAGGCGTCGCGTTGCGGTCTGAATTGACCCTTCATGGACGTATTGTATCAGTGACGTCACTCACGTTTATAATGCACGGTGACGTAGCTGCGCGACACGACGTCATTGCTGTGGACGACACACGCGTACGTGCCGTAGTCCGCCGCCGACACGCGCTCGATGCTCAGGTACGAACCGATTATGTCCTCCACGTCCTCACTGGAATTTAAAAAATATATATTCATAATCATAAAATATGATATTCGGTGAAAAAAACATGACAATTTAACATGGAACATGATTTCAGAAATATAATTTACATTAAATTGCTTATGCAACTGACAACGAATAATGTTAGTGATAGGTACGCAAAGCGACTTTTCTAACGTCTCAACCAGACAAGGAGAAATACCAAATCTCCATACCAAATTTCAGCAAAGTCGGTTAAGCCGTTTGAGAGCGAATAGCTTTGTCCACATTGTGTCTTTTTCTGTTCATCAAGGGCATGCCTTATAGCGCTGTCAACGTCAAACGTGAGGCATGCCCGTAACGCGCGTTGAAATCGTAGCGCGCGCTATGACACTTTGCTTTCAACACGGGGGGATGAACAGAAAAAAGGCACAATGTGGACAAAGCTAATATGTAACATATTATAGTCTGTCAAGAAAGTCATGACAGGCGGGAAATTTTTAAAATGAAATAAAAAATATGAGAACTTTATTAATTCGAGATAAAAATGTGCAACGTGACAATATTTAAAATGTAATAAGCGTTCTCTGTGAAAATACAAAGAAAAAAATACACCTTATAAGCGTGATTACGCTTAGAAAATTTTCCCGCCTGTCATGACTTTCTTGACGGAATAAACAGACAGACACACTTATGCATGTTTATTATTAGTATGGAAATATGGATATCTTACCGTTTCGTCCTAATTTCATTCTGTGACGGCAACAGTTCGCCGTCAGTTCCGTTGGGGAAGACTTTCCACCACCTCAAGTCGCTCCGAGCGTCTGCAAGGTATGAACTCGCTGGAAACAAAACAACAACAATTAAAAAAAGTTTGAGCATATTTACTTGCAACACCAATTTGTGCTGGCCATAAAAAATAACATGTTCTATTTTTAAAACAAACACTGCTGACCGTAAAAAAATAATAAGATGTTCCATTTTTAAAACAAACACACCCACCTATGAGGGCTTCGCAGAACAGTCGCACCGCGCTGCCCTCCTCCACCCACTGGTCCTTCGAAATGAACATTGTTTTCGGAGCGTCCGTAGCTTTTTCTGGAAAAGAGAAGCTTTATTAAAAAAAAAATCATAACATTTTATAATAAACTACGTTTTTTCTTTATTTTATTCGCTTTTCACTGCCGCTTCTCTCTACTTTCATGTTTTTGTGATGAAAAAGGTTTGTGTTGTTAAAGGATACATTTCCGTGGAAATACCATACAATAGGTACTATTTTATGGAGCCTTCAAACAACTACAACTTTCTCCTTGTACTTCCGTACTTACACAGTTCCCCGTGATATCTTTTTGACTACATTTTCGGTCTTTCCCTATTCTATTTCGTGCTTAGTGGTTTACTACTACTAAAACCCTACGCGTTTTGCAATGAATCATGATGGACCTCTCAAGCCAATAGTATAGAGGTGAGTGGTGACCTTTGTCCATGATCGTCGTTAATTGCTACGAGCTACGACAGGTGAAAATAATACTTTCTGTGATTGTCCATCATGGTCCTGCACGCATAGGTTGGTCTTTTTAAGGGCCCTCTCTCCCTAAATTAGCAGGTCGATTGTCTGTCAGTGCGAATATCGACGTAAATGACATTAAAATAACATTCATAACAGCGCGTCTTGTACGGTGGCGGTTACGACGCTCGCCGCGTCCATGATAGGATATAATAGTATAATTTATTTAAACTCTAAAAAATATTTTTTAGTATTTAAATATTTTGTAGTAAATTTACTATTTATTTTTATTATTTTTTTAGTGTTTTACTCTATTTTTTAGTGTTTAAATATTAAGTACTAAATTTACAAAAAAAAATTAAAAACAAAAAAATAATAATAATGTTTAAATATTTTGAAGTAAATTTTTGTGCAGGAACCTAGATAATTACTATTTTAAACTGAAAAACAACTCAAACATGTTAAATATTTTCGTATGAGAAAATGATTTTGGAATTACGTATGTATGAGAATTTCGAGGGTACCCGGCCCCTTAAGCAGGCCATAAACTCATACGGGTGTACCTGACAGATTTGCCTGTGCAGTTGCGCATATCAGGCCAAGTTGAGGCAAAACCGGTACAGTTCTGTAACATACACGCACCGGTCTATCTGAACAGTTGACCTGTTTAGTTATACCCTTGCGTGTCTGGCCTGCTAGAGGGTTAAAACCCTTACCTAGAATTTCCAATCTCACAGTATGAGTTTCACTGTGCGTCTCGTTGGACAGCCGGCAGGTGTAGTTGCCGGAGTCGGCGCGGGTCGCCCGGCGCGTGTACAGCGTCTGGTTCGCAGCCTCCGGGTACAGGATCAGGTTGGACACGCCCGCCGACCACGGATACGCTACACCGTCCTTGAACCTGTCAACAAGGGAGGGTATTGTTATAAATTGAGACTTGAGAGCCTAGATAGATAAATAACTCTTTATTGCTCACAAATTGGTATTATAACTAGTTCGACTAACTTAACAATATTATGTTTACATAAAATTTGGGCAAGGGCGGCCTTATCGCTTTAAGCGATCTCTTCCAGGCAACCCTGCGGCTATGGAGATATAACATAATTCTAGTCTAGAATCTAGACCAACGCAGTGTTTTGTCAGACGCCAGTGATCTGGCGCGTCTACGGGTCTGGCATAGACGCTGACAGCCAGCAGCGCTATCATGACGAATTGATGACGTGCCTTATCTTCAACAGAGTCGCAACTGGCGCAGATTATCTCGCGTCGGATCTTTTATATTTAGTCGCTTTGAGGTAGGTACTGGGTACAGCCACCCAATCAGAGTTTTGTCTAACTCATTAGATCAAAACTTGAAGGTTTTAAATAGGAGATTTTTAATATTTATAAGCAAGAAAAACTACTTCCCGCAGGTGAGGTTCCGATAGCCTGATCGGCAAAGGAATTGAGGCAAACTATGACCATTTGCGATAACGCAAACGTTGCCAAACCAAAGAAGTATCAAGATGGAATCAGGAAAACGGACGAGATTGGTCAAGGAACAAAATAATATGTTGCACTAAAATAGAATCGCCGGTTACTCTGAAAACGACCGATAAGATACTCAAAATCAGAATCGATACTCAAAAATCGGACCGACGTGACCGAATCGTATTGGGAAATGTGATAAGGCGATAACTGATTCCCCGTACGCTGGGCAGATAAGGTACGAGAAACAATCTGCTAATGGCGCGGGACATGCAGCTGCCGTTCCCAGAACTATTACGTTATTAACGCTAGGTGACGATGTTAATCTCCCTAGTCCCTACCGTGAGAGCTGAATCAACATCCTCTAAGCAAGCTATTCAGAACAGCGATTTAGGCTCCATGTATCATCGAGGAAATTGATTCCTAGGCAGATGGCGGACTTAAGTGTGATTTGGTAGCGTTGAGTCAAACACATCCGACCGATCACAGCTAACGAATAGCGACCAAGTGACATACAATTTCCTCGATGGTACGGTTATTGTCCTAAACGCCTAAGGATTTCCTTATCCATTATTGTTTCTACTATTCATATTTTTAGTTTTGTAGTTCATACCCGAATAGTAAAAAGGAATATTAAAACAAAGAAATTATTTCGCCATTGGATGTATCTCAACAGACGTCATAGGCCATAGCCAGACACTTAAGTTTTCGACACCCTCGCCTTTTTCAGGATATTTGGCTGTGCTGCTTATAATGAATTTTTTTTCTCAGTTAATACTGATAGTAACTTATACCAGGGTATTAGTTAAATAAGTCATTTGAGTCAAAGCATAATTTTCACGTAGATCATTATAATTTCATTCGTAGTTTTCAAAGTAAGCGGCTAACTGTGTTAATAAAACGGAACTAAGGGACCTTGGTTTGTAAAAGTAAGTCTTGGAAATGATTGGATCACTTCAAAAGACCCCATTTTCTGAGAACAGTTCAAGTCGATATGCCCAGGGGGTTTGCGGCAGTCATTTTGCTGGAATTAAGTCTCTAAGGACCTTTGTTTTAAATCTGGCAGGATTTTAAGTCTCCATCACTGGTTATGATTTTCCTTATAATATTTTATCATAGCATGCAGGGTCCAAACCACGATGTTAGTTATTTTTTTTTACATATTATGTTTATAATGAAATTATAAGTAGCGTATGATCATAGTTTCTACCGTACTAGGAAGACATTATTTTGGGGTTGCAGAACACTTCAATACTAATTTTGTAAATGCGAAAGTATGTCTGTTACCTCTTCGTTCTTAAAATGCTGAACAAGTGAAATTCGGTATGATTTCATCCTGGTGAATTAAACGGTAACCGGGCGATAAAGTTGCGGGCAACATCTACTAATCAAATCACCCCGTCATCTATAACCTAGAAAGCTGTGAGTGCTAGCACTCAAGCGCCAAATATTTATAGCTGATGCGCCCCAGCTGTGTTCACGGAACGCGCGCGCAAACACCAACTCCTCTGAGCTGTAAAATTTTGCGGGAGCCGTTTTTGAAACGTTTGAAAGTAAAACAAACACACGTTTGATCGCCACTCGCAAGGCCGCGCGGATTGTTCCGAGAAGCGACCTGCTGAATATCCATTAGATGCTAGTACAACAGGGTTGCCACCTCCGAGAAATTATAACATTAACAGAAAGAAATCTAGATTTTCCTCGTTTTCGGTAAGATTTTATAGTACTTCTGTCAAAAGGGAACTAGGAACAAATTCGTAGATCAATAATATCTTAGTATTTCCGATTAAATTTTAAAATTTCTTCCATCTTTCTAGAATCTCATGTCCTTCTTTTTATGTAACGTAGCAAGTAGCATCCTTATTTTACCCTTATTTATTTAATTTATAGAAACATACATTTCAGCTCATAAACATTCAGCAGATAGTGAAGTATAAATTATTATACCATGCAGTAGTTTTGCTGCATAAAGATATCTGAAATCACGGTAATGTGTGCGTGAGCCCGTTACACGCAGTCTAGTATGAAATTCTACTTATACTGTAAAATAATTTATACTGTGATACAGATACTAAATTATGAGTTAAGATACCGCTCGTGGCTTGGGTTTTCAGGAAAAATGCGATGAATGTTTTACAACACACATGAGTTATGGATACTCTGCATATTTTAAGCTTTATGTAACAAAGTTAATAAAATATCCAAGAGACATTAATTATTGACTTAACTTATCCAGTACGTACATCAAATAATAAAAAATCCGGACTTATTGTACAAAAAATACTGAAGCACATACATTAAAAGTGATAAAACGTTATATTATAAAATATGTATTGTTAATTAATTTGTAAGTAAATTCATTTAACAGAGATCAGCCATTTAATAGAGATCGGCGGCGCGGCGTAGCGCTGCTGTCATACTGTTTTATATTTTTTAAGCATGCTTACATTTTAAACGTAAAAAAAACCATGCCATCATCCTAAAATGAGTCATATATCTAGACAGGAACGTTTAAAGTTAAGCCCAAGAAAATAAAAATAAAGAGCTAATAATCTTGCGAGATTGTTTATAAATTAGGTCATGATTGGTGACTAAGGTTTAAGACGTGGCTTTGTTATATATTAAAGGCACGTTTAAGGTATTTCATTATACTAACGGTATTATCTGATTGTTGCAATCTAAAATAAAATACCATGCCTATTGCTAGCTTGCTAACGCTTTTTGAAATAAATGAATGTAGGTATATTTCTTTTTTTTTCCTTATAATTCTAAAAAACGACGATTGTCAAGAATTAAGCAATATTAAGCAATGAAAGGGACTTAAAACTCAAACACATAATAATTGAATGAACTGGCAACTTGCAGACATTTGATATTTTCGGCAGAAAGTAAGTAAGTAAAGGCCAACGTCCCATGATTTGCTATTGTCCTTTCTGCTGCAGAAAGGACAACAGCAAATCATGGGACATATTAATTATATTATCGCATGCAGAATTTCTGCATGCGATAATATAATTAATACTAACTAATATGTCGAATCTCACACAAATTTGAAATCTAACCTAGATGTCCTCAGTCCTAGCATAAAGTACCTAAATTCAATCCACAATGTATACCTGGTGATGCATTTCCTTCCACCATTTAACGGTGCCAATACGCCGCCGTGATACATTTTTCTGCGGAACCGCGTATGTGTCACAGCAATTTTTACACGAGGGACGTACAGACAGTTCGCAGAAAGAGAGAAAACATGATGTAATACGACGGAAATCCATAATATCTTGGCGGGGAAAAAGGCCGGTTCGCTTTGTGAGGTGTTTTTTGTTGGCTGTGCAAATGTAGCGGGCTGCGGCATGTGCAGGTGAGGGCGCAATTATCATAATGCTGTACCCTTTTACCATCGCAAAGCACCGACGCCTGCACTTAAACGCACTTGAATTTCTTTTTGCTGGCGCTTGAAGTGAATATTTAAAATTTAAAGTAAGGGTAAGAGCACATTGCAACGTGACGCGTCGATTCATGGCTTAAACGTTCATTGCAAGTTGCAACGCCTCGTGCTTTTAATATGGCGAGATTCATACTATCCATACTAATATTATAAATGCGAAAGTGTGTCTGTCTGTCTGTCTGTCTGTTACCTCTTCACGCCCAAACCCCTGAACCGATTTCGCTAAAATTTGGCATGGAGATACTTTGAGTCTCGGGAAAGGACATAGAATACTTTTTGTCCCGAAAAAATGTACGGTTCCCGTGCGATAAACGAGTTTTTGCGAAACGAAGAATCTAGTTGTTAATAAAGTTATTTTAGTGGCAAAGTCAGTATCTCACACAGAAAAGAAGCTGACTTGTAAGGACTCTTTTCTGATTATTTATTATACAGCTGCTAGAGGCGCTAGAGCTTTCCTAAGATGACGATTCAATTTCCGAACCCTGAAGGTATAATCCATACTAATATTATAAATGCGAAAGTCTGTCTGTCTGTTACCTCTTCACGCCCAAACCGCTGAACCGATTTTGATGAAATTTGGTATGGAGATACTTTGAGTCCCGGGAAAGGACATAGTCTACTTTTCATCCCGGAAAAATGTACGGTTCTTAGGAGTTGCGGGCATCAACTAGTATAATAAATAATATTTCCGATGATCTATGTGACGTCAGATTCATTCAATCATAAATATTACTTATTTGTGAAATGTTGTACCGAAATAAATTGCCTATATTAAATTTTCCGGAAACAGGTTGTTAGCGTCCGAAATAGAATTTTCGTATTGTATTATAAATTGGCCATTATATATTAAATTACATTATTCGGTATTCTAGTAATTCGAGAAATGTTCTACGGATTCATTGTTTGACACATATTTTGTGTATTCAGTGTTCCGAATTTCCGAACAATAATTTGAAATTTACGATAAAATTATCATGTTTTTATGTAAATACACGACAATAAATAACACAACAACAGTAGCTTGTGTGTTTATTATGCAATTATGTATTTAAAATTTCAATGTTTTAACGACCTTTCAACGGGTAATAAATCAAGTCTTTAAAATGTTAAGACTGAAACAAATTCTGTACTATTTTGTTACGAAAAACATACAATAGTCAATATGTTATTTTGATCTACCATTACCTATAAGTTCACGCCTCCGTGGTCCAGTGGTTTAGAGCGCGGCTCTTGACTCTCGGAGGTAGTGGGTTCGATTCCTACGTTGGAAACAAGTTATTTCCAAGTTTGGTTAGGACAATGAAGGCTGATCACCTGATTGTCTGACAAGATGATCCATGCGTCGGATGGGCATGTTATAAAAGTCGGTCCTGCGCCTTATCTTTCGCCAGTCGTGTCGGTCGTCCGTCCCACTGGGTTATGATTTATGAGAGTAAAAGGAATAGAGAGTGCTCTTGTGTACTGCGCACACACTTTGGCACTATAAAATTACTCCTGCGTAACTCGCCAGGTTTCAATAAAACGGACCAAAACCGAAACCGGTGAGGGAGATATTATTATTACTTACAAGTTATAACTTATAATTTATAAATTATAATATAACAAGTCTCTATTGCAAAATTCATTAAAGCAATAAAGCATGTAGAGCCTTGAACCCTCTACACATTATTAGCTCTATGTAAGCAACACGAAACCCAATACAGTCCTCAATTACATCAGGACTCATCAGACAGAATTTGCATAGAACAAGAAAAAGAACGGACAGGGCCGATTGAAATAATTCACCAGCGATGAGGTCACGCCGGCCGCGGGCCCGTCAGTCCGAAATGTTTCCGAAAGACGAACCGGTCTTTGACCTGGAGAGCCAGGGCTGCCCACCGTACTGGTACAGCCAGGAAAAAAATCAAGACTGCCTGTCTTGATTTTTTTAGAGGATGCCTGATAGAACCCACAAACCCTCAAGCAAGCTAGAAACTTAAAATCTCTCCTAAGTTGACTTTCATATTTTGGGATTTCAAAATTCTACTATTATCATAAAGATAAGTATTTTACAAAAGAAAAAAAAACGCGTGGCCTTCGGGGACTGCCACGGTAAAGCTGCATAGCATTTTTTATCAACTTATGCAATTATAATTCGCATACGTCTAGTCGCGCGCACACAAATACCGAGCAGAAGTCTTTTTTTATTGTTGGGAAAATGCATTTACGCATCCCCGGGGCCTGGGGAGGACCACCGAGGTATGTGGGACTCCCCGGGTCGGACGTAGTATCCGCACCCGAGACTACTCCTGTTGTAGTGTGTGTGTGTGTTCCTGCTCCTGAAGGTGGGACTTCGGGAAACGCGTAATACACGACCGCAGCCCCACCACCTCTGCCTCTTTGGGCTCCACTCGTGGTAACACAATATTCCACACCATTCCGCGACGATGCGCTGGAACACCTAGCGCATCGTGGCCTACACTGTTATTGATACTCGAAGGCCGAACTAATTAAGTAATAAGTATACTCTACTACTCTTCCTATAAAACGACGATAGAAAAATGTTAGGTGTTTTTCGTTACCGAATTTCTTGATTTGGCGCGGCGCGGCGCGTGAAGTGCGGTGCGTAGCTTTTATCGCGGGCTTTAAAGCTAATAGCTTAATAATAAAATGATTATTTTGGTGCTGACGGTGCAGGCAACCCTGCGGTGTATCGGGTTGCAGTCCAGTCTGGCCGCAAATCATTCGCGTGCATCCTCCGCGCAGGTTATAATTTACGCTTTAAATTTCGTAACTGGCCACAAAAAAAAAACATATTTCTATACAAAAATTGAGTAAAAAACGATGCAGCGTCTGCACGGCGTTCGAGGAGTCAATGAACGTCTGCAATTGAAACGTTAAATGTTTTTGTCTTTACCTTTTTACTTATGTACATTGTAAATATGCTTCATTTCATAATATTATTGCCTTCCGGTTAGCATGATTTTATTTTGCAACGTAGGCTATAAAGTTTAAACCGTCGGCATGTTAGACTGAAGCGTAGATCATACTCTATGTTATAAATAGGTAGAGTCATGTCTAACAACGGTTCTACATAGATTGAACATTCTTACCGAAAATACTTAAACGGTAAAGTATTTCTACTTAATTTAATTTTGTGTTTATAATAAAGATTAAAAAAATTAAAAATAAAAAAATTTCTATGTCGGAAATCCGTAATAGATTTTTAGAAACATAGATCTTGTTTAGTGCTATAATTTTGTTTACGAGTCACTCCTGAGTCCTCGAAAACTATAACTTATAGACTATAGTGCTCTCTAGTCTCTACCTCTCTAAAAATACTTTAACTAATAAAAATTGAGTGGCACTGGCATCACGTACAATTTCGGAAATTCGACGATATACATATACCTACATATAAAACTGATATATATTATAACGATGACTTGCGCAAGTAACTTTAAAGGTCAAAACATATAAGTTGAAAAACAATCGGAGGGAACTGGTTTAAAAAATATCAAAATTAAAAAATAAAATGCCCAAACACTGAATTCGTAATTCCAGAGATATTTTATAATTTTTAAATTGCCCACAAAAAGCATACTAATGACACTGTAGGCTCAAAATTGGAGCTGCGAGGGCTCCAGCGGGCACAAAATTGACACTAAAGAAACGACGCGGCCGCAACTTCCTTTGTTTTGTTTGTGTCTTTGGACGGAGAACCGGCCAAGTGAGAGTTGGGTACTGCAAGGGACCCGTAGTTTTCTACTTTAGAACGGAATCATCATTTTAAACATCGTTGCAAAGGTAAGTCGATGCACCAAATGTGAAGTTTAGATAGTCAATTAGATAGCTCTACATTTTTCTGCAGATATCAATAAAATTGTTGTTATTTAAAGAAGCAGCTTTCAATTACAATAATGATCACTAATAAACCATGCACACGTAAATATTTTAGGTAATGATCAGTGAAAATGACTAAAATATATACAAAATGTTATATATACAAAGGATCAAGGCGAAAATCGCGATCAAAGTTCAACGCCTACGGACCTCTCGACCCCGTATAGGTGTGAATGGTGTGATATACGAGGAGTGTATTGATGTTACAATAATCTATAAATAGCACTAGCTATATGACCAAGCTTCGCTCGGTATACAAAAAATTAAAAAAACACATAAAATGACATTTTATGAAAATGATTCCTAGCTAGATCGATTTATCGCCCCCGAAACCCTCTATATATACAAAATTTCATGAAAATCGTTGGAGCCGATTCCGAGATTACAAGATTACAAGATTTCGATTAAATACATACAAGAATTGCTCGTTTAAAGATATAAGATATAAATCACGTACCTTCATAAACTTGAACTAGGTACAAATAAAAATAAGGGCAACCTCTACCTAATACTTAATTTTATCGCATTGCATGGCATTGCTTATTGACAAAACCCTCCAAAATGCTAGACCGATTCTGTAGAATGTGTGCTTATCGGGTATGAAATGAAAATATATTTTATTTCTAAATAGTTTAACAAAGTTAATACTTTTGGAACGTCTACATGAGCCCTACCTGCCCCTGCGAATTAGTAAACTTCCATCTTTCATATCTGAAAAGCGTATAGTATGATAAACACTGTCGTGACTCGTGACTGAAAAACACTTTCAATTTAACCGAAACTAAAACTAAAAATTGATGAAAATTACTAAATAAAGTGGAATTGCATGCATGTCAATTGTGTTCTATTAGAGTTTATAAGAATAAGAAAAGAATAAGAAAAGTTTATTTTGCACATCACACAACAAAATATTTACAAAGGACGAAAGAACACAGAACAATTAATATTTTAACATTATGTTGTGTGATATCACAAAAATGGACCCCAGCTCAGCATATTGCAGCAAGTTGCTGCACTGATTTTCTGCTGGGACCAATGTGTGACATCACAATAATAATATAGTTTGGACATTACAATAATAATTAGGAACTAAGAGCATACTAAATAATAATTAATAAACTTAAATACTAAATAAATTATTAAAGAAAATAAGAACTAAAAGAAAATACTTAATTAAAACTAAGTGCATAACATTGGGAGAGAAAAAAAAAAAAAACTTTATCGTGAATTTCCACCTAGAACCTACAGTACAATTACATGTATATTGTAAAACAACATTTGCCGGTTCAAGCAGAGTTTTCTATTGTACACTACGGACCCCTAGTGCATGTGTCACAATCCCCCGTGCACCGTCATTACGTGATCACACGTCACGCACCGATGACAATCGTAGCTTGTGGGAAAAAAGGAAAATACACGTTCTTGGAAAGCGACCAAATTATACCGTCCATACTATAACCGTACGCTCATTACAACTCGTTTCTATCGAACCTATGTTTAAATACAGGTTTAATTGTGAGTAAAAAGCGATGTAATGGCATATGAAAAAAGCTATGTTTGTTTACGTGCCTTTTTCTTTTTGGCGCAAAAACGTGCAACGAGTTATTAGAGTGTAGTTTACCATTTACACGTATTTTTATGTGATGAAGTTTTTTTTTTAAATTGAGTTTTAAGTGATTAAGTCACCCCGTGATGAAGTTAGGTTTACAAGTATTTTTTAAGTGACGACAACTAGTTGTTAGGTTTACATTGTTTTCTTCTTGGTAATTTTCACAATGGCATCATAGAGGAAATCATTTAAATGGAAGTTACGTCTAGCATCCTGCACGTCCGATACTAATCGGCTTTGCAACTGAAGAAATAAACAGCAAAATAAAATAAAAACGTGAGTGGAAAGAAAATATGCAATGTAAAGTAAGCTTCGTCGGAAAATAGCATCATGCAGATTGCAGGCAAGCGTAGTAAAAAAATTACCCCATGAACAAGTTTTTAGAAAATAGAGACAACTTGCATTTGTTAACTTCGACAGCTACGCATTGCTCTTGCGATGAAATCAAAATCCATGTTGACAAAGTACCCTGTAATCGGCAATTTTAATCTCGAAGCATTTAAATACATTAATCAGATGTTTTTCATACTCATTTCGGCGATTCCGTGCTAATTACACTTAATGTCGTCGCTCGCAATTACCCGTGTTTGGAAAAACACAATTATTTTAATACAACAACGATTAGGGCGGGCAAAAAGCGGGGGCTCGCTTACCGGCTAGTAATTATGAAGCGAGGAATGCTGTACGTAGCTATTTCAATTAATAACCGACTTGCAGAAGTAACTGATGGATAGAAGGCAATTTCTTGCAGCTAACGGAGCCGGGGTGCAGCGAGAACGCTACGACGAAATCAACGGTCAGCCGAGCACCGAGAACCTAATTGCGAGCGGCCTTATTGCTGGAAAATAGAGTTCACATTCGCCAAGCACCGTATCGGTGTACCTATAATGTTGCCGGCAAAAACTAATTGCGCTATAGGTGAACGAGTAAAATGAAGACTTTTATATAAATCTAGCTGAACCATCACTTTGCGGAAAACATTGTGTTGGGAGTTTTTGCTACGAGTTGTACTTCTAAGTATTGACGCATTGGTGCGAGCGGTCGTAGGTCGCAGCTATTGTTATTTGTTCGAAAAACAATTTGGGTTTACTTGTACTGAAATATGTGGTTTGGGATTTGGGTAAACCCCTGATGATTACAAACATTAAATTTAATATTTAAAACGTTAGTTACAAAAGAACTGGAAAAGTAGGTATTGAAATAGACGACAATTATTGTCTATACAAAGAACTTGGGGAATACCAGCCGACCCAAGTTGAAGTTGTCTTTCTCGTGAAGTATTTTCTCTGAAATTTCCTTGCCTTTGTCTTAGTTTAATTACTTATAGTCCGCGCGTAACTAGTTGGCCGCTCTGCCCATATAGTCAGATACCGGCAATCGGCCAACTAGTTCCGCGCGGACTATAGCATCAACATCTAGATCTAATCTAGAGAATGTTTAAAGCCACCAGTTTAGTCTAAAGTGGAGATACTTCGGTTTCCTTCGTCAATCTGTCACCATGTCTTCTGTGGAAAGCACTTTTGGTGGCCATGCTAAACGTGCAGTAAGAGGTTTCATGAGGCAATTTTACAAAACGCACAAAGTATTACGATAGTGCCGTTACCCTGACAGTAACACGTAATAATCGTTACCACCTCGTCCCCATTTTCGATATTTTAGGAAGTGTCTCGGCTCTCGAGTCTCGAGCGATGAATCACAATCGCATGCACAGTTCACGTTTATCGGAATATTATATTTCACATCACACTGAATAATTCCACGGTTCGTGGAAAAGAAACTTTCGCGTCGAGAGAGCATACAAATATTATATTAAAATGTATGATGTGTCACGTGCATTTTAAATTTAGTAATGTTGTAACAGCCTTTTCATTATTTATTTCATATTTAGGATAATTATTTTCACCCCTGTTAATATTTCTCCACGATAATGCATACTACTATGTCTAATGTTGGATAAACCACCCAAGTTCCCAACAGACAATGACAGCAAAATAGATGACCGTGGAGTCAACATTTTTTAAATAATTATGTTTAAATTACCTATAAAGTCAGCGAGGTTATAAAAGCGGGCAATATCTACATTTCATAATATTAAGGTGCACCTCGGTCTAGGCTTAAAATCAAAGAACTCTCTGATTGGATTTTCTACTCGGAAAAGTTGCAGCTTACAGACGCTTCATTTTCTCGAGATTATCTTATAAACTGCACGGATAGTTTATAAAATATTCTTCATAGAAATAGATCGGAACCTTATTAATATCCATTGGAATTTACGAGGAAAATGCATGAATAGTTTAGAATTCCATATTACGTTGAAATATGAATTCATATGGTACGGTACGGTAGACACCGTAGAACATAGCTGGTGAATTGGTGATAGGTAAAACGCCACGATGAAGTCAGCAGGTTCTTTTTCACAATAGGGATTTCATGACGAATGATGATGATGATGAGGTAAATAAAGCCGATAGAAGTTACAGGAAAAGCAGAAGGAAAAAAAAGTAATGCTGGCAAAACAAAATATTTAGTTCTCAATTACATAAAGCGAAGGTAATACAACCGTTGGCCACGTTAAACACAGGAAGCGGGGCAAAAACCATGAGGAGGAAGACGGCAGTTGTGATTGCCGCGGTCAGCGGTGTCTCGGTACGTAACGACACGACAGCGGACATGCCGCGGCGTTCAGGGAATGTGTCGTCCAGGGGTCCGATTCTTATTGCTCGAACGCCTCTTCATTTGTCGGTTATCCTACTCGCGCGAACAGTGAAAACACAATATCTCAAGCGCGAGAGAGAGGGCTTACGACCGAAGTGACATTATGAGAATCGGACCCCAGGTAAGTAACGACTAACGAGTTAAAACGACACGAGAGCGCGGCGTGCATGTCGTCGTGTCGTTACAAACATCAAGGTACATAACGACACGACATCGAACAGACTGCCGTGTCTGGGGAATGTCTGATCGTCCCGGTACACAACGACACGACATCGGACGTGCCTTCATATCCGGGAATGTCCGGGATATATCTGATCGTACCGGTACACAACGACATGACATCGGACTGGCTGCCGAGTCCACGTAATCTCGCGATCGTCCCGACACGACTTCGAACACGCCTTCGTATCCGGGATATGTCTGATCGTCCCGGTATGTAACGACACGACAGCGGACAGATGGCGCGCGACTCGTATGGGCAAGGAATGCCGCTCTCGCCGCCCTGGGAACAGATCACGATGCTGTACATCTGTACAAGCGAGACTTTCCTAGTATTGTTTTTTAAACTAGAAACAGGCAGACGTTTTACCTGAGGGTAAGTGAAGCGCTGCCATGACGGACCAGCCACACTCCGCGCGAAGATTTGTGAAAGAACACACAATTTGTGTTGCCATTGATTTTCTGTAATGTACTATCTCCAATCAATCTTTATTCCTGATCCTGATGGTTAAGTCAATACAAGGCTGTAGCATGGTAAAAAGTAGTTCGTCAGCCAAACTAAAAACTTAGCCACGCCAAGCGACATTAAGAGAGTAACAATGCATGCTAAAGGGTGTTTAATGGACAAACTGACACTTTAGGAGTCAGAACTCGCGACAGTAAAAAGCCGTCGTGATGATGTCGTGCTACTGTGATGGAGGGACGTAAACGTTTTTGTATTTCAAGTATGTATGGATTAGATCCGATCTCAGACGTGAGACGTGCAATAATAGCATTGCACGTCTGAGATCGGATATAGTCGAGATTGTGAGATCTAAAGATCCAAGATCCATTGTATTCTAGTCCATATACTCCAGTGTATTCTGAGATTCCAGGAAATAGGTGAAATATTGCGTATAAAGCTCAATACTAGTAATAATATGAATTTAATGCATTAAAGTAAATAAATGTCCTCATTTGATCACATTTTCAAGACATCCCGGGGGCCCGACAAAAATTACTTTGGAATTGAGATGGTTAAGACAGCGATATAGATGTCTATAGGATTTAACGTAAAGCACTAAGTGGCATGGCGCTTGCAATGCTTTCAATCTTGATAAAAAATGAAAAAATAAAAAATAAAATGAAAATATAGTTGTTCATAAAAATCTTTCCATTCATCAATATAGTCAATTCTATTTTCATGACAATGGACGGTGGTGTATTTCATTCACGTTTCAATAACAGAAAATATCAGATCGAAATGTCCAACTGTGTCCAGCGGATGTAGCCGTGACCGCATAATAATTTCACGTAGCGGCCCACTACCGGTCTTCCAAAAGGCTTTGTATTTAAATGAGCCAAGTGTCGGAAACAGGAACCGATCATAATTTTCTGATAGACTGGCGAATATGACGTTACCTACAATAGACTACAACTGAATATAAATGCGATGCTGGGCGACAGCCGACAGCCCAGGGCGCCGTATGAAAAGGGGAGCTGAATGCAAACTAAGGGGTCGCCAAATTTTTCTGGACTGTCAGCAGTCAGCACCCTAGGCGCCGAAGAAATCTCGCCCAGGACGCTGGTAGTGCTCAAACCGGCACTGCATACACCAGATTTCCGCAGCAATGATATAACGTTGACAATTTTCAACGACTCCTAACTTTTGCTTAAAGTTAGAATGTAAAGTTCGCCTGACCCATTTAACGTTACGAGTTCCGAGAACAAGCAGAAGAGATTTACAAACTACATTCTACATACAGAATTACATCCTACATAGTACTCTTCTTCGTTATTAATACTGATAACCAGTTACTCTGTTACTGTTAACTCTGGGCCTTCCTCGAATCGTCTGCGGAGCGTCGCAATAAAAAACTTCGATGATAGCTCCCAAGGTTCAGCATAAATACTGGGAAACCATCTAATATCGACTTTTATGTATAAGATTCAAATGAGACGTTTGTTATGATTCGCGACGGCTAGCGAACAATAGGGCGTTTAACATTCGGGAGCCGTGGCTTCTCGGCACTACGAAACTGCAAGTGCACAATAATTTATTATCGGCGTACACGCGCCGAATGCTAACCGGCGCGTCGCGCGTCGTCGCAGGAGCATCGGGCGTGCTCCAACATTCGATTGTGCGAAATATTAAATGCTAAATACCAGGAATCCGCCGGAAATGGGTTCTTTCGTTATGCGCGACGGGTGCGTGAAATGATCGATTCGGGGGGGCCGCGGCGCCGCGGACCGAATTCCTATGAAATCGAACTAATAGAACTAGATGACCAATCCCTTCTAGAAATTCGTGTATCATTGTTTTATGGTGAACATTTGCATGGTAATCGCGGCGTTACGCGCGTTTCGCAATAGCGTTCGTAACTTAGGCATTTTAAGACAGGATACGACTGCATTTTGCATACAACTTAGCTCGTAGTTGATAAGCAAATTACGTTGAACTAAAATGGAATATCTTGCCATATGAGGCTGCTCTGTTAATTAGTTAAAACTTAGAAAATGTAGTAAACATCCTGTGACATGTTTACACAAACTAAAGGAGGTAGGAGAACTTTGAAAAGTATCTATTGGGAAAATAACTTGAATGGTAAGGCCCGTAAGGGCCAGTTTCATAATAAAAGTGACGAATAGCAAGAAGTCTGGTCGCTGGCTTCCTTTGTACTGAGCGACAGAGACAAAACTTTTGGATAAGTTATTTGCCACTAGGTAGGCGTTTGTAAAAAAAAGCCTCAAAACAACGAACTATTTTTAAATAGGTACATACATAACAGAATTTAGAAGTTAGAAATTCAACTGTACAGTGTAGAGGTATTTATAACTTAGTTTGGCCTTCTTCGCACTGAGCAAGACTAAACTTTTTCAAAAGCCAGTTAAACTTATAACGCTGCTGTACAGATCCTAAGTCCATCTACAGAGTTGTCTGTTGAGTCAGAACATCAAGATGCTACATTGTATTGATAACTCTACTTCACTAATGCATGTCGTTATTCTGTAAGTTATGCCGGAGATAAGGTAGCTAACGTACGTCGGCCACCGCGGTGAACGTACGTGCGGCGGCGGGTATAATACATTCGTTACTGCGAACACCGCCGAGATCCCCAGTGCGATAAACTAAACCTTTCATTCCGAATGCACGTATTGAAAACGAATATATCCAACCTCATTGTATTCAAACTGCTTTACATATCAACTTGTGCCGCAAAAGCCCTTACAAATTTATTTAATTAAAAACTTTATCTTATAAATATTCTCGTGTCGCGGTGTTTGTTGCAAAACTTTTTCCTCTTCCAATTGTGTATACTTATTACTTGCTCTATGAGTCTAAGAATCAGCCAACGCCTATGTTTTATTCTCAAAAAAACCTTTTAGCAGATCAAACAGCGCATAGTTCTGGATCGCGTTATCGAATTTTCCGAGATCGGCCTGACATAAACCACTTCTCCATGACAGTCTGGAATTATAACAGGGGGCTCAAATATATACCCAATGCGTATATATATTTAATGGCAACCAATAAAGTTAAAACTTAAAGCGCATCACACACGGTGAAGATAATATAATATTTTATCTTAAGATGCCCAAATATAAAATATTATAGTATCTTAAGCTATCACACACGGCTAAGATACGATAATATTAAAAATATGTTCATTTCCTTACGAGTCTGCGTTGGTGCCACACGTATTCCTTGTTAGAGTTCTATATACAGGGTGATTGACTATGAGTAATAACTAATAATTGATACTGCCTTACTTCTTGATTTGTTAGACAGCTCCTCAGTCGATGATTCCGATATAGAATGTGAAATGCAGATTGCAGTAGCACATTCCAAAAGGAGAAACATTTGGATAGAGCCTCACATAAAAAAGAGAAAAGACGGACTGCATTTCAATTGCAATCCAACTGCAAATTGCAGTTTGAATGCAGTTGACACGACTGCAATGCGACTGCAATAGAACTGCAAACCAAACACGCAGTCAGATTGCAGTTCAGTTGCAGTCGGCGTGCAGTCGTGTGAACTGTTTGGTTTGCAGTTCTATTGCAGTCGTGTCAACTGCATTCAAACTGCACTTGAACTGCAATTTACAGTTGGATTGCAGTTGAAATGCAGTCCGTCTGTGTAGACCCTTATCAATACCTGTCAACGAAGAAGTTTCAGGAGTATTTTAGAAATTCAAGAGAAACATTCATTTCGATTCATGAGCTTTTTAAGCAATAAATTATAAGTCAATTTTATTTAAAATTATCCGAAATGTTACATTTTCCCTCAAAATGTTACTTTTCGAATGAGAGTAGGTATGTAACTTTCTAACATACAGCACTGGCAACACTGCATCTACTAGTGCGTCCGATCACCGATGAGCCCGCTGCTCGACACAAAAACATCCTGTACCTATTCATAAAGATATATTTCGCATCTTAAGATAACATATTAAGATACGAAATATATATTTCGTATCTTAAGATAAAATATTAAGGTACGAAATATATATTTCCATATCGCTCGGTATCTTAAGATACAAAATATAAAATATAAATTAACTTCGTCGTGTGTGATGGTGAGCGATATTCTAAAGTATGCTCTAAGATAATATATATTTTATATTATCTTCACCATCTGTGATGCGCTTAATGCAGAGATAAACATATTAACGAAAAAAAACTGGCCAAGTGCGTGTCGGGCCACGCGCAATATAGGGTTCCGTAATACCGCTAGTTTTTTTTAAATATTTGTGTGGTCAATGAATGCACATTTATAACGTGTTTTACACTACTAACAACATCATCTCAGTTACTTTCAAAGGAATTTGAACGAAAAGTTCCTTTATACTTCGCCGAATACATGTTTTTTAGTTGATCGACTATTACTCAATAACTTATGAAGTCTACTTAGCCGTGATAGTTTTCCTTTTAAATTCAGCATATTTCCTACTCCCGTGATTTTTTTCACATTTCCAGAACCAACCGTTTAGCTGGTAGAAGGGGGAGACACTGGACTCTAACGATTTTTTCCACTTTAAATCTTAATATTTCACAAACGGATCCCTAAATCGGAAAATGATTTATGAACACTCATAATAGTTTTAAAAAACTTACCCAACGACACCCTACACAATGGGGTGGACGCGAAAAAAAAATTTCATCCCCACTTGATGTGTATGGAAGGTACCAACAAAAAAAATATTTTAAAATTTAATTAAATTTTAATTTAAAAAAAATTTAAAAAATTAAAAAAATCTAAAAATAATAACAAACTAAATTTTAAGCTATGGATTTCCGCAAAGTAACGCCTGATTCCATTAACTAAAAAAAATATTTTTTTAAGATTTTATGTACCATTTTGTTGCCATTATTAATATGTGCATTCATGCCAAATTACATCTTTGTAGGTCTTATAGTCTCTGAGCAAAACCGCGGACAGACAGACAGACGGACGGACAGACCGAAACTATAAGGGTTCCTTGTTGACTACGGAACCCTAAAAAAACACGTTCGAAATAATCCGGTTAAAAACATGAATGAAGTCGTTGATGTCTTTGATAAGGGGAAACAAATTGGGACATTTAAAAGCGACGCAGATACCTGGAGGTATGTAAAAGGCGACTTTATGCAAAAGACCATCAAAAAGTAATGCTACAAGCAGAGTGCACATACGGTTTTAAGATGTAACGGTTTTTTAATATTAGCTTACAACGGTTTTCGTGTTTGACACACTTACTTGAGATGAGTACACCGGATGATCACTTACAATTAGCTTAATAGCGTGTTTACATGATTCCAATCTAGTGATCGAATCCGGCGCCGCACTGGATTGCTACTGGAATAATGTAAACGAGCACTGGCTGGATTGCACTGGAATGCATTTCAGTGCATTACAGAGGCCACTAGCGCTGAATTAGATAAGGGTGGGTGGGTTGCACCAGAGGCGTGGTTAAAGTTATGGTTATAGTTAACGCTGACTTAGCTTTAATTTTAACTTTGACCACAGAAATTGACAGATGTCTGTTGCATTTATTTTTTTATTAAAGCTACCAGGTAATGGGATTGAGACTTCGATCACTAATATACAAGATACACAGTCTCATACAAAACCTCTCGAAAATCTGTCCCCGAGTAATAGAGTTTAATGAAGTATACATTTATCTAAAATCAACCTTAATTATAGTAATTATTAAAGATCTTTTTATAAAACAATGAACATTTGTGTTTACAAAGCAATAAAATTTTTACGTCCGATGCACGCTTCATACTAAATTCAACCATCCGCGTATATGATTTAAGTTCAAATTTGTATAGTGCCAAAAAAAAATCCAATTTTACGACCGAAATTCGCCGCTGGAACAGGGCGAAGTGAAGTATGAGTGGAGTCGAACTGTTCAAATTTTTTTTGTTGATTGTAATTTGTAATAATTTTAATAGTCCATTTTTTTATTTTTCCGAAGTTTAATGTATAAAGTGAGGAGTAATTATTTTTTACTTGTAATATTATGTTGTTCTAATTTTATGTCTAATTTTATCATTAACCAAAATATACATAAGTGTACATACATTTTCCGATAGGCCACAAAGGACAACTCACATCACCCAACGCCCATACTTTTTAACCTACTTAAAAAATCCTTAATGGGAACTATATTTGATCGAAGATGGGAACATAATATTATTACCACATCTAACTGGATCTCGAGGAAACCTGAAAAAAATCCTCAATAAAAAAATAATAGTAATAGCGACTCCATCAAATGGAACAGAAACATAGCTTATAACCCGAACATTTCAAGTGGGCATGATAAACTACGATAAGTACCTTTAGTATGAGTATTCGCAATTGAGATGGTTTATACCTGGTGTTGATTTATTTACAACTTAATTTTAAAACTGTCTTTTGGTGATTTCTTAAAGAAATACCAATATTTACAATACAATTGTAAGAAATATATTAGGATAAAATTAATACTTACCGGAAATATGAAATTCCATCCTTTTTTTTGGTTTTAGACGTATGATTTCTACAATTATTAAACGCGCACCGAGGCATGTTTCCCGGCGGAGCGTTCGAGCACTACTAAATCAAAAGTGCACCAGAATGTTGAGTTTGGTGCTCTTTTGGTGAGGTCGTTTTTTGCCGCGGATTGTGTATCTTGTATATTAGTGATCGAAGGATTGAGAGTATAAAAAATTGAATTATCTGTAAAAATCGACAGGAAAAATATAACACTGTGAAACAGTAAATTTTCACGAAAAACATTAGATATAAATTAGGTATGAGAAATTATGATTAAATAATATGGAGTCGGACGCCATAGAATACTGGTATGAAATAAAGCTTATAGAATATAGGTTCCGCTGAGTAAAAGAGATACACAAACTGATATTAAGAGAAGATAACGTTGTTTGCTTTAGGTCTGTCCATAATTTGAATGCCAATGCTGTTTGGATAATTTTAATGAACCTTGATATTACTTGATACCTCCACGTCATCAAATATAGATTGATCATTTTCGACATCCTCTAATTTTCCTCTTACGCACGCGCTAAGGCCGTGTTCACACCAAACCGACTGATGAAACGGGGACCGTGAGCCCCAGTGTTAACGTGAAAATATACGGTATCGAATGTCCGCGCCTACGCCTAGCGTAAGTTCTATAGGCTGTGGTAATAGCGTAATGTCGGTTAGGTGTGAACGAAAAAGTGAATATGTATGGAAATATAATGGAACTGCGTAACGTTCGCTCACATTCGGCGGCTCACAGTCGGTTTGGTGTGAACACGGCCTAAAGTCTCGACTATACTCCGAACCAGAAAACGAGTCATTTTCGTACAGTTTTTGTCACTAGGAAATTGTGTCTCGCCTCATGATTTGAACTATACACGAATATTTACACATAACATGTCATCAGGCATTAGTTTTATTAGGCTCTACATACGTGATCGCGTGATGCCTGAGGCGGTACTAAATTATTTTACCCCCGAGCTTATTATTTTGAACCTTATGTGATCGACATAACGTGTGAACGGTAAAATAGCAGAACGGAGCGTACACGCGAGCATCTTCCAGCTAATCGCCTGCATACCCTCACTTAGTAATTACTAATTAGTCTTCTCGGTAGCAAATCTTATTAATATTGATACATCTCGTCTTATAGTGAAGTTTCCACTCCACTGATTAAGTTATATCCACAGGTTTCATCTTAATTATTCGTTACGATTATTATTAGATCCGCAACTCCGTTGCATCACACGAGAACTCAAAGTATGTAAATATAATTATTCAATACCGAATTTCAGCAATTGATTGATTTGAATCGATCGAATTTTCGGTTACGAGTACGTATAGGAGCAAGAGCAAGAGACAACAGCCCGACTAAAATAGTTACGACAACGACAGTAAGGGCGAAGCCAAACGAGCGTAATTTGTGGCGCAAAATTTCTGCCGCGTAAATATCTTTTCGTACAAATCATGACTCACAAAATTACGCTCGTGTGAATCAAATAGGACTTTTGTATGAAACTGAATGAATGCAGCAGAATTCTGCCGAACCGAAATTCTGCGACTCCCAACTCACAAATTACGCTCGTTTGGCTTCGCCCTTAGAGGCAAGATGATCTTATCAGAGCCCAGATTCTGCCACTTTAATCCAATGTTCATATGGTTACGAATTATGATGCATCCTCAGTATGACAATACTTTGATTAGGGTTACACGCTCAGTCTAGGATCTGTTCAGTCCAATCTTAGACTGATTACAGAATGATGTCTGAAAATTATTAGTGCATCAATCAACTACTTAGAGTTTAGACTATATAAATCTCCCGTCATTTTGACCAAACTGGACTGAACTGATGCAAAACTAAGCGTGTAACCCTAGTATAAAAACTAGTATTAAAAAGCGACGTCCAAAAACGGTTTCTGATTCGTTCAAACTGCTATTAGCCGTTTAGTTGACGTATTGAATAATCCTATCATATACGAGTACGTAACATAAACCTCAAACGTTTATTGTTGGATGAAACATCAGAATAGGGGTACAGAACATATTTATTTTAATTAATTCTTCAATCTTTATCATTAATTAGTCACATTATTATTAATGCCTTTAGTCGCGGTTGTTTATTATGACAAAAATGACATCGACCTCTTAATAATCTGATATTTTTATGTCGCTGAAAGTTTAACTCTACCAGTCTAACGAGTTCTTATTATATATAATAAATTTGCCGTGCTGCAGGAAAATAAAAATTTACATAAAATAAGATTTATTGTGGCAATAATATGCCTTGTGGAGTAACATAATGGTTAATGAATGATTGATGCAAGGAGATATTAAAATATTGCAGAATGAAATAAAAAAAATGAAAAAAATATACTTATATTACGCAAAGGTTGGAGCCGAGGGCGCTTCTAACACATACTGTAAATAATCTGACATAATCGGCAGGGCTATCACGTAAAAATAGCGATCAACAATCCACTAGCAATAATCGCGCTAGCGATTGCTGGGTATAAAAATAATGGTGTCATGTATAGCGATCGATTGCAATCGTATTGTTTCGGCTGATACGTGATACGAAATCGCGATTTTGGATTATCGCGCAATAATTGCTATCGCATTGCTCTTGCAAGATACGTGATACGCCGGCGGACTTGTTGCACAAATATCAGAATATTTACAGAAACATTGTCAAATGTCGAACAAAACCGTCTCCACTCTCCACGTCATTTGGATTAAAACGACTGTTCAGTTTTGCTATACTCGGTAAATTATTACTCACGGTACGTTTTAACTGCGAGCGAACTGTATAGAATATAGATTCATTCTGCTTCCTCAACACAACAAGCTACTAAATATTAGAAGCTGAAAACAGATCCACACCAGCACATAAACTGCGCTATCTTGAGTTAGCACATTAACCCATCAAGCCCCATAAGCTCACCGGTGAGCGTGATACAATAGAATACCAATAGATTTCCAAGAATCCACGATGGAAGGATTAAATAACAGTGATTTCGAAAAGTAAGTACCTTTACTTAGAAATAAGAATTATATAAAGTATCTTTTTTACTTTTATGTTTTCTCTACGTTTGTTTAATTTTATAAAATACCACATCTTACGTCATTTGGCATAAACTCTACTCCCAGCGCGTTTTTATGTCTTTTATTGTTGTTCCGAGTAAGATTGATCACGCATGCCGAATGGGTCCGTTACCTATATGAAGTACGTTCACATACATTATATATTCCGTAATGCTGTCAATGGTAAAAACGCCTCCCTAGTGGTGTTGAGTTAGGGTCACTTCACATTGCAACAGGACAAGGCAATGGTGCATTCCAAAGCTAATCAAAATTGGAACAGGCTGTCCGAAACACCGCGGCCGGCAAATCTGCCAAATCAATTTTGTGTTTTGTACAGTAAATAAAATTCAGTTTCTTCCTTATTTCAAAATTTTTTCGCATCGGGTCGCCTCCTTTGTGAACTGACCTCTGAGCCTGTGGGTTCGATTCCCGCGTTGGAATTAGTGACTTCAATATTAAAATATACTATGATAAAGGTACACTTATTTTTAACCGACTTCCAAAAAACGAGGAGGTTATATGTTCGGCTGTGGATATTTTTTTTTTTTTTTTTTTTTGTATGTTCAACGATTACTCCGCCGTTTGTGAACCGATTTTCGAAATTTTTGCTTTGTTGTATTTGGTTTTACTCCAATTTGGTACCATGTTCACAAAGTGGTGACCTGATGATGGGATCCAGGAGTAATCGAGGGAACTCCTCGAAATTTATATGGAAACATATGGTGATTTTGGTTTTATGTGAAGTGTACTAAGAATATGCTACCAAAAAGTCAAATATTGGGTCAAGGTATACCATGGTTTCGAAGATGCTGAGAGAACTCCTGACTCACTCCTTATAGATACACGTTTGGGAGTTTCGGCGTTGTTTTAAGAACAGAAAGCATATGCTACTATGCAACTCATATTCATCATCATAATCATCATCATCATCATCATCATCATCATCGTCTTCATCATTACCACATCGTGTTAAGGTCACCAATGTCTCATGGCACAGAATAGATAATAGTACAAGGCATAGGTGTGGATATACTAATAATAATAATAATTTTATACTGTATAACAACACTTTGTTTAAATATACACGGCGGTCAGCGCCGAATACGCCGAATACGCCGAATCGAATATACTTTACTACTTTATATACAGATCGAATACTATACTAACTACTTTATAAAATTTTAATAGACAAAATATAGAATTAAAATAAAGTTATTTTAAAAAGAGCATTTAAACTAAACAAAGTCAATAAGTGTCTTTTTAATTAGTTATACTTATTAATCGATAGATGGCGCACTAAGTATCGATTTGAATGGATTTGAAATTGAATTCTTGATAACAAGAACAGCTGTCAATAATTATGATAATATTATATTACTAGCTGTCCCGGCAAACGTTGTTTTGCCATATAAATAATTTTTGGTATGAAAAATAGATGTTGGCCGATTCTCAGACCAATATGCTCACATAATTTCATGAGAATCGGTCAAGCCGTTTCCGAGGAGTATGGCAACGAAAACTGTGACACGAGAATTTTATATATTAGACGAGTAGCTACGCTACATCCTATGCAAGTTTATACAATTTTTTATCTGATAGATCCTTGGATCGTGGAAAAACGAGACACAATAGCCTTTCTATTGTTATCGCAATCGCCGGTGACCGCTTGGGGTTTGAAGTATTAAAATTGTTAAATTACTTAGCACAATATTATGTTCACTTCACTGATAATATATTATTTTGTGAGTGTGAACTGTGTAATAAGATACGTAAAATATACGCGAAGGTTTACCTACTAGTGTAACTAAAAAGAGTGAAATTATTATTATTTTTAACAAAAAATTAAAACCGACTTCCAAGGTAAAAACAATATTAACATTAATATGAACTAAAAAGTATTAAATAATTTTTGCTATCTAATAGTGCCTTTTTCCGAATTCGGCTAAACCTTGACTATTTCTGTACTCAATCTTCATAATTTTGAAGTCGGTGCCAGTTCCAAAAGTTTCAAATATTCTGTCAGAGGACTGAAGATTCAGCTATCTGATACCGACTTCAAAATAATGAAGATTGAGTACAGAAATAGTCAAGGTTTAGCCGAATTCGGAAAAAGGCACTATTAGATAGCAAAAATTATTTAATACTTTTTAGTTCATATTAATGTTAATATTGTTTTTACCTTGGAAGTCGGTTTTAATTTTTTGTTAAAAATAATAATAATTAAATTATACGGTCCATGATTGTAAGTTTTTTTCAAGGACAGAAAAATATTTCGCTTGCAAGTAATGTTTCCTGAATGTATCAAATTTCAAAATAAGGTGCTTGGACTCGTTAAGTACCAAGTTCCAAAATTAGGTATACAGATTATTAATAATATTAAAACAGATAATTATTATCCTATTTATTTAGGTAGGTGTCGACCAAAAAATTGCCATATAACATTGTCTCTACGTAGAGTAGAAACATAGCATTACAAACGGAAAAGTTAGAGCCTGAGACCTGTATATTTACTCTATGGTAGAGCTTAGGTTGGCCGTTGGCTTTTGATCCCTCATAATTTCTAGTATGTTAACCATCCAATTTGATTTTTTTTAATATCCTGCTGTAGCTAAAGTAATAAACTTAACGACCTGATGAAACAAACGAGTTTTATGGTTTTATAGACGTGATTTTGCCAGGAGTGCCGACTGCTGAGTGACTCATTTAAAGTCCAAACTCCTATCAATCAAAATCTATATTAATCAAAGACAAATTGATAGCAATGATTAAAAAAAATCTCAAAAAAATAATTTTCTGTCAAACTCATCATTGATTTAAGTAATTATTAAATCCAGTCATTAGACGCAAGAAAATATTGAAATATTCTCAGAATTACAAACAACAACACATTTTGGGCAGCAAAGGATTATTGGTATTATCACATCACAATCACAGAACTTTTTAACGACGGCAGGTGCATGTCTGTTGCGCAAACGCGCAAGGTGAAGACTTGAGTCACCTCTTGATATTTTTTGTAAAAAAAAAAAACTCACGCAAATTTAGATATAAAAGCACTACACTTTAATTAGGAATCATTCTGCAAAAAAAAATGTCTTACTATGTAAACAGCGTCAATTATAGTAGAAAAACTTAAAAGTAAAGCCATTAAAAGGAAGAAAAGTGAATTTATTAAATCGAATGTCTTATAATAAAAACATCGGAATGAATATTCTGTTCCAAAAATTGAAAAGAACATAGGAAAACCATTCATAATAATATGGATAGTAGAGAAAAATAATTTAATTAAATACGTAATTAATAAAAACATGAATTATAAAGATGTTTTTTGACATCATCAATCAGGAAAATTGTAAAGAAAATCTCAAGGAAAAACAAATAAACATTAAAATTATGGACAAAAGACAAAACCTTGAGGTTGGTAACCCTAATTGAAGTTTTTTGTTAATATCGAGGCATAAGGTCGTCGTAAGTATCACATGTCATCTCGTTAACACTTGATCGGATGACATCACACTGACGACTGACGAGGAAAATAATATTAAGAAACTGTTAATCCATCGCAACATTTACTTTAGAAGATCTTCATTAGCATCTTTATTCTAAATTCTATAAAATTAATAGAAAAGGTCTAGCTTAAAACGAATCCATACTAATATAATAAATGCGAAAGTGTGTCTGTCTGTTACCTCTTCACGCCCAAACCACTGAACCTATTTTGCTGAGGTATGGAGATACTTTGAGTCCCATCTCCCAGGAAAGGACATAGGATATTTTTTTTCATTCCGGGAAAATGTACGGTTTTCGCGCGATAAAAGAATTTTCGCACAGCGGAGTCGCATCAGCATCAGCATCAGCTACAATATTATATGTACTTGAATGTGAATGACATATTATATTAAAACTTTACCTTCTTAGTGTATAATATCTACTCTCTTCACTATAGATGGAAATTAAAAAAGATGTGACTCTGCTTTTGTCGTTTCCATCTTACGTACTTAAATATACCCCACACGAAAAGTCAGTGGAGATCATTGTCTTTTTCAGAGGTAACGCATAAAATAATAGGGGGAGTAGATAGTATGTGGATGACGTATGACGATCCTCCAAATATGTTTAAGAACTAAGAAGTAAGTGAAGCTGAAAGAAATACAATTATGAATTCATTGACGAAATTTCAAACACTAATTTGATTATGCAGATCGTTACTACAATGAATACATAATCACCAGCGATTTTTCCATTCGATAAGCGATTGAAACGCAGGTGGTCCCACCGTTACGATACAAAAGTGGCGTCCACAATAGGGCAGCCCCAAAACAAATCAATGAACGGTTAGAAATTATTAATGACGTGGGCTCGAAAATGACATGCACATACTAATACTTAGAAGTCGACACTAGCGGAGGTCCACGAGATTCAATATTTGTCTGTGAGGTGATCATCACATCCCAGAATAGGGTCGTGGAAATGTTGAATTCGTTTTGTTTTTAAAACCCCAAGTTATATTTCAATGTTGTCTTAGTTTACAGAATCGTGTAAAACTTTAAGTTATGCTATTATGACCATTATAATACATATTATTTAATTTAAATTCTATATATTTTCCTGCGAGGATGACAACGAAAGAAAATTTGATACTGTTCAAACAGCTCCACCATTTTTTGATGTGAGCAAACAAACAAAATTACAAACATATTCCATAATATCAAACACCTACACGTTCCAGCGATGCACATAAAAATACTAAAGCTTTTCAAAAACTTGTTGGTGGCAGCCCTACACACATTCGGCGGGATGCTGGCCGAATATTAATTTCGACGATGAAGCTATTGTCCAGACGTGCCCGGACGCAACAAGTGCACCCAAACGCCAAATTACTTACATCAGGCTATTGTTGTAAAATTATTATGCGGTGTGCAATAAAGATGACGCTGTAATATGCGGTGTAAAATGTTCTTAGAAGATAAACGCATCACGTACAAGGTATTAGTTTCTGGAATTCTTAATGTTGTGTTATCTGACTCTAATAATAGGTATGTCAAAAAGCTATAATATGTTATAGCTGATAGTGATGATATTACGTGCCTTGTTTTTTTCATTATTTGAATTTTGAAACCTCTATTCGCCGTTTCGACGTTTCAGACATATTTTCAGCTTCCTAACGCGAACGTTAGGAAGCTGAAGTAAACTTAAAACAAGTAACTTGAAAAGCAATTGAAATGTATGAAACTAATTTTCTACGTAGAGAAGTGTAGCAATATGACTGAAGAGCTAGAAACTAAGAAAACTTAGAAACATCCAGATCATACTTTCATCGTGTATATTGTAGAATTGTAGAGTCGCACAAAGCAATAACAGTGTTATTAAAATTTTGCAACAAAATGTTGTAAGACTGCAATGTTGCCAGGTAGACATAGAGACGCTCATAGCAATAAAGCAAAAAGCTATTAAAAAGCAATAAACAATGCCCAATTTGTGATACCTACTTTTTTACGTCGTGCATAAAAAATCGCGACTTTTATTGCGCTTTAGCTCATTGCACATTGTTTAACTTTCATATAATTGCGCAATGCACCGAGATGGGACCACCGTGTCGGCGGAATGTCGCCGGAACCCGACACCGACGGACATGAATGAAATCACGCTCATGTAACCATCCGTCGGGAAACCAAAAAATGTCCCCAACTTTTTTAACTTCAGTGGAAAAACGTTACGTGATGCTTTACGGAGGCTGTCGCTAACTCTCTATAATTACTATGGCTTTATGGCTTGTATAATATTTTGTCGATAATATTTTGCTGAATGGCCGACCAGTTAGGCCTAGGAGTTAGGACGGCTTATTAATTAATAATTATATTGTATTTTAAAATTTATGTTAGGGGCAAGTGTCTTCAGATTATGTACCTACTTCAGATTATTAATCCTTCAGGCACCGGTGATCGCGAGAACAAAAGAATACAATGGGAATTCCTAGAACCTCCGATCGAAGTATTAATACGGTTATGTCTGTAGCCATTTCTAGTAATTCTTCATTTTGTAAAATATTTATTAAGTTCATATAGGAATTAATCTGGCAGGCTAACTTGGCTGCGAGTTCCGACATCAAGCAAGTGCTGCAGTGTTAACCTACCGTATACCGAATTTAGAGCAGGCTTCATAATCCGTTGTTTGAATAATTATACAGTATAATATGTATTACAGTATCCGAGTATAATACGTTAATGAGGTAATCCGATCCATGTTGCACTCCAAGCATTTTCCTAGAACACGCTCAAACGCGTCATAGCTCGCTGACGTTATCACTCGTATGAATTGAAGGCAAATAGTAGTGAAGTCACGACTTTTATTATGTTACTGTTTAGCAACCGAAAATTTTGCTATTTTCAGGTTCGAAAGCAAAG
The DNA here is from genome assembly GCA_937595015.1 of Polyommatus icarus. NCBI lineage: Eukaryota > Metazoa > Arthropoda > Insecta > Lepidoptera > Lycaenidae > Polyommatus > Polyommatus icarus. The sequence goes on along the minus strand of OW569328.1, from coordinate 12,563,635 downwards.
GATGATGGTCAAAAAGTATGGAACCCATGACCAATAACAATATCTTAGATACCTTACTGCTGTTAGAAGATATCCAAATCTTTTTATATAATTAACAATATTATTCTTAAGTTTTTGCGAAAAAGGGAGAAAATTAAATAAGAGAAAAATCTAAACAATATCATAACACTCACATAATGCTGTTTTCTTTCACGTTACATTTTCTGCGAGAAAAATAATAAAGAGAGCATACAATGTCGAACGGATGTCTAGAGATCGATGTGCTAAGGCGGGGCAGCCTTAGGGCTGCGTTGATTAGTTTTATAATTATAATGTTATGTAGTTGTATATTTAATTATATGTATCATTTATAGAGATTTTCATAGACCATTACAAAATCTAAAGAAGGTGTTTAAACATTATGTTACTTCTTACGTCACAAGCTGTACACTGAGTAGAGGCCTTTATGTAAAAATAACTCAAGATAGATCTAAGTTGAATCTTCTGATAAGCTACTGGACTTATCAATCTTAAAAATATTTTAGCGGAAGCTATAAACATAATTACCTATTAATAACTTAACCTTAATTCTCTCAATAAAATTCAAGCAATGTCCAATCAGCCCAAATGAGAGCAAAGAATGTGATGCGGTAGGAATGTACAACGCGAACGATTAGTCGTATTTGGCAGCCCTACACTCTGGTCACCAGTTCACACGGCCCTACACATTTCTACACAAACACGGCGATGTTGACACTAGACCTCCATAGTCCATGCTCATTAGTAAGTTTACTTCGGATAAATATATTGAGTTTTTCCCCTCCTGTTTGCTCTGTAATGGCCAATGGGTTTTATAATACTAGTAGTTGTTGCCAAGCTAATTTTGACTATGGGAAATCCAGATTTATATACCCACGTAACACCCTTGTCTAATATCTAAGCTTAGCGGCTTTAGACTTTGCAGATAAGTTTTAGAAGAGAGAACAGATGCGTTGTTGCGCAAATAATCTCGCTAGTTATAGTTATATTATATCATTTCAAAAATCTAAATACTAGGTTGAATTAAATTAGAACTCTGTATTATGTAGAGAAAAGAAAATGGTAAGTGGGTATGTAGTCCGGTTAACAAATGACTCAAAAGAGGGTGTAGAGTGCGTGAGCGGGAACCTATGCGATTTCTGCTGGAACTTATTCGTATAGAATCTAATTTATAGAAAATTTAATAAGCTTTAATGTCATCATACAATATTTTTTACTATAACGCATAGTTTTTTAGTTATTGACGAAAAACCATAAATTTAGACCTTTGTCCCGCCCCCCTCCCGCCGGCTCACCTCCTAGACGTCAGGACTTTTAGTATGTTTTGTCTTTAACCTGAATAAGTTCCAGCAGAAATCGCTTAGGTTCCCGCTCACGCACTCTACAAATACTTTGTTGACCGAGCTGGTAATTTCTACTAACACTATGTAAAACATTATACATATTCACTCAATGTTAGCAAAATATCATCCAAATAAACAGCCTAACCAATAAGAAGAAGTACAATAGGACAATAATTTCGCTATGAATAAATTGATATACTGAGTGAGCAATAAAGCTCCCAGAATGGTAAGCACTAAGCAAACACCTTTTTACAATAGGTCGGGCGAGAAATTCTCGAATATAATACTCGTTTCATCATTTAAGGGTCCTTCACACCGGTCCGCTTTTGTCCCACAAGTGCACGGACTATGCGAACAAAAAACATCATAAAGGTATTGTGTTTTATGAAAGGGAACGTCAAAAGATCATGCGACAGATAAAAATATTGAAGCCACTGCAGCCTGAGCCATTGTGCCCGTGGCGTCCGAACTACAAAACAATAAATATAAAACTGAAGCGACAGTTCACATGGATGATTGTGTGATGGATGGTGGAGCAATAAATAATTTAATTATGATGTACAAATTGAAATGTATTGATTTTGGATGGAATATTAATTTGATAGTATGTAGACTTTTGGTACTTTTTAAATCAGAAAAATCGACGAAAACGTTTTCAATTTTTCAAATCTTTATAGATGAGATGAGAGTATAGGTACTAAAACATAATGTATAAAATGTAATAAAGTTCTATTTCCAACAATTTGCAAGGGAATATTCTTGGGATTTACTCACAAATCCTTTCTACACATCGGTTATCTCTCGTCAAAGCCGTAGATATGACACGTATATCATTTTATTTCGAGTACAATACAATCCAATTGTATCCTTGTGCCAGGTGGTTGACTCAAAGAGAATGAAAATAAAAGGTTTTGGCACATCCGTCGCCCAGCTGCCGTATCCTACCGACTGCGCCGATTATACGCCATTCTATAAAACCTTTGAAAATGTATTCATAAACCAGGAAATATCATCACTTTTATAGCAGCGACCTTGCCAAATTCATTTGAACGAGCACTTAAAATTATTTAAATTAATTAAGATAAGCCTTAATAATATAATAAGTGTAGGTGAATGTTTTATGGCATAGTTATTTATTAAAAATACATGATTTCGTAGAATTTTACTATTTATAGTGATTTATAATGGAGAGTAAAAGTGCAAAATAGAAAAAAGAGATTAAAATAGGAATAGAAAAACTTAAAACCTCAATGGCAGATTGTGTTTGTAGATTACAAAATACTGTTAGGTTAGGTAAGTAAATAAATTTTGCAGCTGTTACTTGATACTGGACATTTTTTGTAGTATCCATTGAGTGTCCACTTCTTACGAGCAGTAGTTTTTTTGTCCTTTTACTTTCTTTTTTTTATTTGCTTTCAAATAATTGTTTTCGGCTTAATATTCTTATTTCTTACCCTAATCATAATTTTTAGGGCAAAATATAAGCAGAGAACTTTACTGAAATCGAAAAACGTAGCGCCTAATTTTTCTTAACTTTAACATACAATTTTTTCGCAAGAAACCACAAGAGCAAGCCCACTATCTATAACATGAAAGCCGACGCTAATTTAATCACCATCAAACCGTTAATGATCCGTAACCCATAATGAAGATATATTATATGACAAGTTACAACCTTTTTTATCGGAGAAACAATCGGGGAGCGACCCTACCTGTAAGCGGTCGCTTGTAAAACGTTCAAAATAATCGGTCCAACAAATCGACTCGTTTTAACATGTCAAGACGAGTTCAGTTTTTTGTCGCCGGGAGCAGCGGGACGCCAGGGGATATCTTATACATATTACAGTCTAAGGTGAGTATTGAATTTAAAGTGGCCTCCGCGAACACCTTTATTGACACATCAACGTGCTGTCGGAATCCATAAATTAAGCGTTATCACTTATTATTTCCATCATGTACGGTGGTCGGTGCCCGCCGCGAGCCATTGAGGATATTGCCTTTTGTGCAATGGCTCCCGTCTCCCATACACCTAACTTATAACTATGCAAATAAAAATCCGATCACGCGTCTAAAAACTGCGACGTTCGCTTTAAAAATATGTACACGATAGCTCTGCACTTTTCGTGGAAGCGTAAATTGACCTAACATTTTGCCGGCGCGCGATAGTTTTTTAAAAGCGTTATAAAATTCCAAAGGCTAACTAAAACGGATTACCGTACGAATTATTCGAAACGGAATATTATAGGTTCCGGTTCCTCGAATTCCGAGGATATAGATAGAGCACCACGCCGATCGAAACTCAATTTCAGCGAGCGCCGCTCGTGAAAATTGAAAACTTACGTCGCCCCATAAAAACGCAATCAGACCACCGCGCCGTTTTCCATTTAATCGAAGGCTTTCGCGATGGCAAACGACAGAAGCGATTAGCGGCAAAAAGATCATTTCGATGGAATATCTACTAATGGCTATTTCATAACGTGACGTCGCCGTATCGAGCGGCGCGATCGGGTCCGTGCATACCGTCAGCGGAGGCCGCGTGCAGGCCGAGGGAGGAGGGACAGGGAGCGAGGGAGCGGGCAGCGGCGCTGAACAAAGCACCTTCCCGGAACCGCCACAATACAGGTTTGCGACGTGCGATACCTCCGCAGATACGGCCGGCCAGGTACACGGCCCTTTGTCAACCGAACAACGACACAACGGTAAACGGCAAACTAGTTTCAATTATCGGAAATTGCTGGACATCATTACGGACATTATTTAGCCGTTTACGGCGAATCAAATTAACGACGAGTTTCGAGGCCTTAAAAAAATTGTCTGGCTCATTTTAGTCTTCGTGAAAAAATTCACGTGTCTCCTTCATCTAGAACGGTCGTGAACTTTCCGGTAACGAAATTGGAATTATTGCGAAATATTGTAAAGCAAGTAGATGTAAAATTATAATTGTCATTTACGCAAGGAGCACTTGAAAAATAAACAACAAATTAAATTACCCTTTTAAAATTATGTAATCGTTAAAACAGACATAAAACTAATAAAAATGTTGATTAATTCATATTAAGTACTTAACAAGTTTTTGAATTGGGTAATATTATAGGTACCTGCTTACATCGCTGAAAATAGATTCGCTTATCGCATTAAGCGAATATAATATAATATCATTTTCAACAAATATTTCCTAACAAAACATTTTCTAGTAATTCTCATACAATAATTATTATTCTTGATATTATACTTCTAAAGAAGCTTATTAAAGGCAGATTAATAGAAAGAGAGCACAAAGAAAGGAAAGCTCAGAAGGCCTTTATGGAACATCAGATTTATAATAAAGATAAGTAAGATGAAAAGCAGAAAGGTTATAACAACAAAGGACTATATAAACAAAGATTAACGTAGCATAATACCGTGACATACCAGCAAGGATGACAAAGCAGATGAAATACGTAATAAATAGTTTTGAAGGGTAAATGGTCCACCGTCCACCACACATTCCTACCACTCCAACTCCTGTGTCGCCAAAATAAACAGTGGTAACCAACCACGAAAACCTAATATGAATTATACAAGCAAAATGTTAGTGAAAAACCAAGATTTCGGATCGAAATTGAGATGAGAAGAAGACTCCAATAAGATTTGATAAGTAGCGAAGTTAGAAAAAAAAATTAGAACTACCTACTACATCTACATACTTACCTAATGCTGGAATGTTAATTCCACCTTCGCAACATGCCATTGTTTACACTAACTAAATGATTATTTAGAGAAGAACATCTTGCGGATATTCGGCGCTGTGTAAAATTCTTAGCACATTATTCTCAAAATTTCGTGGAAACCTGCGCGTACTTTAATTCGGAGCTACATTAATGTTTTATTACCGAGAACGTAATACAAATTGCCGGAATTAAGACTTAATTACCTAAAACCATAGGTATGCAAAAATGTTTTTCGAGATTTAAATTTAAATCGTGGACGTAAAAATTGAGACAAAGAGCGGCGTTGGAAGATCTAACGGATGCATAACAAGATAAGGAAGATATATGACACGAAAGTAAGAGTAATAAAAGTAAATAAAAATAACGTAAAACTCGTCCCGGGCCCCGGCGCCGTCGTGTCATTGACGACAGCGCTTCTGTGGGTCCGAACTCCGAGCACTACGAAACACGACATGACAATTTATATTACCTCATACCTTTTGAGAAACCTATAAAACTTTTAATAACAAGTGTCGTTAATTAATAAATCGGCAGTATATTAATGGAAAAACGCAACATAAAACATTATTCAATAAAAGTTACATTATATCTCAATGATTTTTAATCATCAAAATGCCATGCCTAATAGATGATGTAAACAAAAAGTAAAGCGATTAATAATATTAATTAATATAATCAGTCAAAGAAACTGGTAAGCAATAAGTTATTACTCGAACGATTTAAAAGTGAAGATGATTGAATTCATGATATTACGAGAATAGATTCTAAATCGGATAATCTGCAGCTTGCGGTAAAAACTACAATAGATAACGAGGCGGTTCCGCGAAATTGTACCGGCAAATGAACATGTGCGTAAGCAATTCAATGATGTTTATTACGCTCCCTTTGTGAGGAAACCCCACGCAGAGATTCGCAAACTGCGATAAGCGATTACACTTTGTGTTAAAAATAGGATAGAGATGCCCATCAGGGACTACTGTTAACAATAATAATATGCGTAATAGAAGGTGGGTTATTTTCAGAAAAACATTTCATAATCCGTGACCTTCAAAATGTTAGTAGTCGAATATTTATGTTATGTAAATAAGCAACAAGAGATAAAGTTAAGCAAATAAACCAAATTTCCGAGTGATTGAAGGATAAATCCACAGTAGACGGATCGGGATATTTTCTTATCGGCCATGAGCTATTTCGCCGAGATACTTCGGGCAGTTATTTTTATGTGTACGCAGAATTTATTATTTGCACAAGTGTAAAATGTTACAAGCGCGATGCCGGGTAACAAAGAAGAGTAAAACGAAATAAAATCACAACCAAAAGGGTGAAAGTCGAGTAAAGAGTGTTGGCGAAAGAAGCTTATGGAGGTGATAATATTTGTTGCGAGAAAAGCGGTCAGCCTGTCTAGCATACGCCAACGAGATATTATATCTCGTATCTCACTCTCGAGATAATTAAAAACTACTCGTCTCATAATGTCAAAATTTCGACATTATCTCGACAAAACTCTATGAAAATGTGTTATTTCGATAATAGATCTACGCGAGTAAAAATGTTTGTCATGCTAGGGTCAATAGAAATGAAGATACAAACTATCAAACATCGAGAAACATGTAGAGTGAGATATCTCGTTGGCGTATGCTAGGCAGGCTGGAAAGGGCTGTTTCACCACAGTGAATGGTGATATCTATTTATGATAATGCTGGTGATGATGTTGGAATTACATATTTAATCAATAGACAGTTTATCGCTTTGAAATAGCTCCAACTTCTCTAATATATATGTATTTAAAAACATTAGTCACCGTTATCAATTTACATGAGCAAGCACGGACATGTCTTGCTATAACAGTGTCGGCAATTATATTGCACCATGTCTTATAATTTGATATGAAATCAATGATAAATTAAACAATGACATAAACATAAACACATGCGTGTCATTCTTTATTTGTTGGTAGATAAAAAACGGAAGCAACTAAATTTTGAGTCAATTCCTTCGAATAGTAAAAAACCACTGATAAAGAATTTTTATAGCCGATTACAGATTGCTTAGCTATAAAATAAATATTCAAATATTCGCAAAGCTACTAAAATGTTTAGAGTTTTACAGAATCAGAAATTTAATGATACCTGGCAAGCCTCTCTATTCTCAATTCCTGCATGTATTTGAATAATATTATACTTATTAACATAATTAGATTGTTATTATTGATTATTGCCATAATTAGACGGCGCAATTTTGGCTATACTTTAATTGCTGTTTGCTGAATAATGCACCTAATTCATCATTAATCTGAGCCAAATCCATATCAAACGTTACCCTTTGTCAATGTATAATAATATCACGAAATAATTATTCTACATTATTATTAAATCAATTTTATAATCAAGAGCTAAGCCAATGGCTGCACAGATTTTTCTTAGAAACTGTTTCGTGCCACAATATGCTTATTGTTGAGCTATTGTCTGTAATACAATTATCTACTCTTATTGTTACCGATTCGTATATTTACCATTCCATAAGACAATACTCATTGACAGTATCGCGAAATGTGAGATCGTATGTCGCTGACTCAAGAATTTCTCTACCATAATAATTATTGCTGTCTCTACATCTTTCACCTTTTTAAATATTAAGTACTTCTCTTTTTAACTAGAAAGAGAAACGGGAAGATTGATGTTGATTATTATTATTAAACGGTGTATCGACGCACAACACTTCATATAAAAAATGTGTGCCGTGGCCAGTGTTATTTTGATTATAGTCACAGAATACATAATATAGTAACAATTACTATAGTATAGATTCGTCCCTTCTACCTATTCTCATAATACATAATATACATCTAGGCTCTATTAGCTCTATACTAGCTTTGGAGTTTGGAGTCGTTATTAAGGCGCGCCCTGCGACCTTCGACTGCGGACTGCGTTTATATCATGAACAAAGACACGATAATTTCTGTAGTTCTCAGAATATGAATAATAGGAGTTGGTCTAGATCGAAATTATAGATGCAATATAAAGTTTGCTCTGGCAAGACTCGGTATTTATGCCAACAGTTTTTATTATCATTCTATTACATTTATTTTTTAACGCGAATGAGCCGTACATTTTCTGATTTTAAAATCTGTACTCGAGACACTTCAAAATTTTTTATCTAAATCGGCCCAGCGGCTTGAGGGCGCAAATGTTTTATAATGTAAATAAAGCTTATTTCCAACTTTATCGGTTATCCGGCTTTAATGAAAACATTGGCGAAGAAGATAAAACCTATAAAATCCCACCTGCTTCACCAAAAACATGGTCACGTTGTTGAAACAAAGAAACTGGAACATATTCTGTCATATAATTCCCTGGAACAGATTACGTGGGTAATGTACTGGCATTTGTTCACGTGACACAGTTAGTCGAAACGCGTAGGAGGCTGCACGATCCCGAGATGCACTCTTCCCAGAACGAGGCTTGACTCAGGCCAGTTTCGCACATATTTTGTGACAACTGAAATAGACTTCATAGAAGCGTTCAATGAGATTAATTCGCAATAAGTAGCTAGGCAAGAAAATTAATCTACTAACTCGCCAACTAACCATCAGGATATATAGCAGTAGAATTTGAACACTAATATTATAAAGCGGCAGAATTAGCTTAAGCGCGCTAATCTTACAAACTTCTAGATAGTTTTTTATGTAATTCAGCACAAAATATAGAGTAAACCACGGGGAAGGACTGAAGGAGATAAACCTATTTTTTGCGCGAAAACGTACGGTTCCCTCTACATTCTACAATATAATATATTCTTTGCCTCTACTATACCTTATTTTTTTTACTATTACTAAATTTTAATGGTATAATGTAAGCACAAACTAGACATAAGATATCACCTTTATAAACTATATTAAGTATGTGTATAAATGATTTGATTTGAAAATAAAAATTTATAATTGACTTAGAACTCCTTTTTTTTAAATATCATCCCCCTAACATTATCAGGGCTATTTATTTTCTATTTGTCTATAAATACAATTTGTCTAATTAGCCCAATAATTGTGTTCAGTAATAAAATTTGTACAATATTTATGATATCCAATATAAAATATACGATGTAATTAACATTAAATTCCAATATACAATAAAATGATTCCACTAAAATAAGCAAATAAAATACCTACAATTAAAATGTCAAAATAGTAAAACAACGGCACAAATATTATAAAACAAAAAGAACGGAGACTATTCTAATATCACAGCTTAAAATTAGAACCTAATTGTTATTATCACACAAAATACTACTGTTACGCTTATTCACTACACCCACGATCGTTCTGCAAAAGCCAGGAAGATGTCCCGCTTTTTACCCCCCAGGATGGATGGCAGATTCTCACCCGTTATCGATGTGCCCAATTTCTGCTCAATATCGTATCTATTGCTAGCAAAAATTGGGCACTCGAGTAGCAGGTGAGGAACCGCCTCCTCAACTCCTGGCTGACACAGGCAGGATGGATCCTCCTTCAGCTTGAATCTGTTCAAGTAGAATTTAATTCCCCATTTCATAATTTTTTTCAAGTATTTCGTTCGCTTTACGCTATCACAGTATCGCCATCTATCACCATTACAATGTCGTCGGCAAAGGCTTGGTTAAAAATATTCATCTCCTCTAACATCCATAGCAGGGGGTCCAACAAGAGGTTCCACAGGATAGGTCCACCGATGGACCCCTGCACGCACCCCTTGTCGGTATCCCTGCTTACTTCCACACCAGCATATCTCACATTCACACTCCTTCCACTCAAGTAGCTACTGATCACCCGCCTCAGGTTCCCCGGACACCCAACTTCAGCCAGCCGAACCTTTATGGCTGGCCACCAAGCACTGTCGAAGGCCCCCTCTATGTCCAGCCATACCACAACAGAAATTTTCTTCTCTTCCCTCTTCTTTCTGATGTGGTTCACCAACCTATAGAGGGCGTCTTCGGTGCTCCTTTGGGGCATAAAGCCATACTGGTTGGGGCTTATTTCGGGCAACAGGTAGAACCTAAGTCGGGCGACCAGCATCTTCTCGAAGATTTTGCCGAGAACAGGTAGAAGGCCGATCGGTCGATAGGCTTTTGGTACCCGGTATGATTCCTTGCCCGGCTTTCTCAGCACCACCACTGTCGCCTGCTTCCACTGTTCGGGAAAGTAACCGACAGTGAGGCACTTATTCAGCAGGGCAAGGAACCATTCCGGGTTACTTAGAACTCCTTAGAAGTTATTAAATACGCGTTATTATGAAGTAACTGACTAATAGTTGGGGAGGGAAAGAGGGGATTTCGGGAGTAGCTCTAGCGTGTCAGATTAAGCTTGCATAGGCTTCCGACATAATATTGTGTCTGCTTATCATGGTATACAAATCAAATTTCTCACGTGGTGGGTAATTTTTTTTTAATATTGAAATGTCATCGTATCTGTCAGATTAAGATAGGGGATGTTTAGTATACTCCAAGGAAGCTTCCACTGACGATTCAAAGGTTAGGTAAGCTTAGCCATTTTAAAATATAAAAAAATAAAGCTTCATATTTTCTTAAGTAATAAATAATAAATAAATAAAATAAATTCTAAGCTTCGCAGATATTTTATTTTGCTCTAAACTAAATGATTTAGTCCTTTTTGTCTAAAATATATTTATAATTTACCTAAATAAGCAATTTTCTGAATATATTTTCTTTTTCAAAACTTTAAAATGGCTGCAGTTTCTGAACCCACCGCTAAAATAAAAAACGTTCTATTTTTTTATCAGCTTTACCTAATGTACAAAACCTACTAGGTCTCCATGACGCTCGAGTGACTACATAAATAGCACCCTCCCCTCCTCTGCTATAATTAATAACAATATTATTCATAAATTAACCTACAGACTATGTAATAAATCGAATCATGAATCGTCAATAAGCAATTTCAGAATAAATTAATGTTCATACCATAGGTAATTTGCTACAGCTATACCATTTAACGCATTGGTTGTGTAATGCGTATTCAAAACAAGTATATAATCAAGTGTGTCGAGGTAAATGTACATGGAAATATAATTGAAGTCATAAAAACCTAAGAGCACATTCCTCGTAAAATATCAAGTGGCCCATAGCTCTAGTAGAGTCAGATAATTTTATGGTTCTATTCTATCAATATTATTCATGTTACTATTAAAACTAAACGTTACCATTGATAATAAAGGTTACGATGAATTTTGTTTAAGTACTACAAAGTACCAGACTAAGTTCTGCCAATGGTAACTGAGACTTAATTTTTTTTTACAGTAACCTAACAATCTACACAAGTTTAGACAGTATTCAAATAACACTCACCATTCGATGCTCCTATATCCTTTGACGCAGCAGTGTATGCTCTTGAATTTGTCCTGGAACCCGTACTCGAAGGGTACCGGCTCCTTCGTGAAGTGCATCCATGATGTATTGGTTGGGAATGTATTCTGGGAACAGTAGCCCGAGGACAGGACGCGGGAGGCGTTCGCCAGGATCCCTAACGCCAGTAGCACCCACATCGTGGTTCGTACATCCTGAAACAAACGGAAGAATAAGTATTGCGCTATAATCTTACGGTCGAAATTACTTTAATGTACTATCAGAGAAGTTGATTCATGGGCAGTTTGTGGACCTATGCAACGTTGGTTACGTAAGAGCCGTATACCTCACCGGGATGCCAGGGCACGTATTCTACGTCGCCGCAAAGCGGTGTTTGTCATAAATTCTATGAAGATCTAATAAAATACCTTGAAAAATTGTTCAATTATCTGAGGATATCACTAAAATCAGCGACTGATTGACACAAAGACGTGCAAACAACTGGCAACGTCAACAGTCGCCGCATGCGGAGCGGTCGACTCTGGCTACGCTGGCGACGTGGCATCCTGGTGAGGTATGGCCCTTATGTCAAACTCATCCGACAGATTACAGCTCACTGAATAGACATAATCTGATCAATAATTAACGTAGGTCTGTCAATTGCCCATGAATCAATTTCTTCGATGGTACAGAGTACAGACTACAGGCCAATATTATAAAGAGGTAAAGTTTGTTAAGTTTGTGACATTGTATGGTAATCTTTTGATCTACTGATTAGATCTTAAATTCCTTTCACTGATAGAATGCTGCGTATAGACTGTGCACAGTGCATGTCATGAGGCTGAAAATTCTCAAAATTATTGAAAAAAGGTGGAACCTCCTGTAGAATTAAAAAAATAATTCCACGGCCAGCGAATAGTTCAATAGAGAGGGGATCAAGTACGTCTGATAGAATTTCACATGGGCAATTCCGCTGACAAAAGCTATAACTTCATTAATCTCTACACTGCTGTTGCAATTCTGCCAAGTGCCAAGCAAAGTTATGGGAAATCAGCCTATATTATAGTAAACTACAAAGTCAGCAAAGCGCTCCTGCTTTTGGATCGAAGACTCTAATGAAATGCATACTCGTAATGCGTTATGCGTGCAGCTAAACGTACATCGCGCATATGCACAGAAACGTCGCGCTATCATCGAAGTGTATTAGAGGTATAAATTTCTTTACGACAGTACTGTACCTATTACGTACAGCGAATAGGAATGTCTTAGCAAGTATTTTAAAACAAAATATAACAATTCAAGTTCATTCAACTATTACCTAGAAATGTGAACGTAAACAATGCACAAGAAAAGTGCACCTCGGTAAAGAATTATGGTTATTATGCCATCATCGCGGGCAGCCCTGCCCTACTCGCTGAATGACGACTGATGCAACCGCATTTGAAGCCTTGCATATTATACCATTGAGACCAAAACCAGGATAATATACTTAAAACTTCAAGGCGAGCACATAAATGTGAATGAAACTAGTTGACGCCCGCAGCTCCGTCCGCCAAAATTCGTTTATCGCGAAAGCACTCTACATAATATTTCCGCAACCAAAAATGCCCTTTGTAAGGGACATAGGTATCTACATAATATTTAATTTTATTTACATCGATTCAGCATAACAGACAGACAGACAAATTTTAAGTATTAGTAATGATGTCAAAATTTATAAGAAAGTTTGTGACTAGCCTGTGGTTTGGAATTAGCCTGTGAGGTTTGTGGTTTGGACTTTACTGTGTTGACTGAGTGTCGAGTCCGAAGGAAGCAAATTTCTAGGAAAGAAATACTTTTCCTAAGCAGCCGAGTGTGTTGTTAAGTATATATATGGACGTTATTCTACGGAACATAGAAAGGAACCACTTTAAAGTTCTTTGAGCCGGGTTTAATCTCCATTTCTATGTATCGCTATACATAATATCCCTATTTTCCTTATAGATCAGCTTTCAACGTTAAGCAGGCGTCCACAAATTACGTGAGGAGTCTTTTTATTATTTTTTGACCCTCCCTCACCCCCCCAAATGTCACATAAGATTTTCAAAATGTGGGTTTCTTACGTTTAATAAACGTTTGGTTTGACAGTCAGTAGATTTTCTTTCGAACGAATTTGTGAATGATCTTAATCCTATAAAGATTACGCTTAGGTACGATTAAATCTTAAGCATACGTACAATCTGGATGAAATGGACCAAAACAGTATCATTTTGTTGAGAAAAAAAATTACGTGAGATTTGCCGAGACCCCCTCCCCCTAAACACTTCACGTATAATTGTGTTAATGTGTGCTATTTGTTTGAATACTGCACATATCAACTTTAAAACCAATTTTGCAACATCAAACCAGCTGGGCGGACAACCTGACACTCTTCACCTACAGCTACGGTCGATGACTGCATAGCTCATGTTTTGACTTAGCATTGCCATGTCTGCACATAATGCTATTAAATTACAACCATTACGTGTATGGTTATTTCGCTTGTGTGTTATTATGGAGTCAAGAAGTCTAACTACACGGTACAAAAGAGAAATCATTTCTGGTAGAGTAATGAATAATGATACACTACATTAGTAATACCAGCCACTCTCAAAGTGTGCTCTGCGAAGCTCTGGGGCTCCGAAAAGCCTTCATAGGGGCTCTGCAAGCGATAAACCTTTTTAGGGTTCCGTACCCAAAGGGTGAAAACGGGAACCCTATTACTGAGACTTCACAGTCTGTCCGTCTGTCTGTCTGTCTCTAGGCTGTAACTCAAGAACGGTAATAGCTACAGACTTGAAATTTTCACAGATTGTGTATATAATATATCTGTTGCCGCTAAAACAGCAAATACTAAAACAAAATAAAGTTATTATTTAAGGGCTCCCAATGCACATTATATACAACAAACATGATTTCTTTTGCTTTTTTTGCTCGTTGTCAATAATGGAAACAGATTGGCACTTGAATTTTTTAAAAATGCCTTTTATTATATCTATACTTTAATAATTAAAAATAATATTAAAATAAAATAAAATTTTAAGGGAGGCTCCCATACAAAAAACACAATTTTTGGCCTATTTTTGCTCTATAACCTTTCGTGCGCGAGTCCGACTCGTACTTGGCCGATTATTTTCTCTTTTCACTTCTTGGTCATATACCTACTATCTGAAATATTTAGTGAATAGACAAACTCCTGAAAACTCAGAAACTGGCATAAGTTTTGCATTTAAGGACACACTGTAATAATTAAGAATGAAAATATAAGGATACATCAGTCATCACCCAATATGTAATAATATGAATCACGTTTACTTATAATTATATTATTATGTAAATATGTATTTAGGTTATCAGTTTCTAATAGCCATTATGTAACTCGTCCTCACGCCTTATTTCTTACTGAAAAATCCATACGTACAATAAAACTTGAGAACGGGGTATATTATGTGATACAAAATCATTAAATTAATATAAACTAAGAATTTTTTTTTTGTTGCTGTATTAAGATTTTATTAAGTATTATTATTATTTTTACTAATTTCCAGAATATTTTTGTTAATTTTAATTAAAATTTAATTTTCTGTAATTTTTTTTGCTGTAATTCGTTAAAAACTCCCCCATAGCACAGGCTGCGCCTAGTTTGGGGGACTGCCACTTTTTAAAACATTTTGTTAACTAAGTTATGACAATAAAGATTTGTATTTGTATATCATCAAAATTGAAAACATACTTAAATGTTTTGAAGAAGCTCCTTGAACAACACAAGCTATTAATAAAGGACGGCCCTGAAGTATAAAAGCCTACCTTACGGGCAAAAAATAATTCACCATTAAAGATAAAGCGTATAAAATTATATCCTATTTCAGACTATAAACCTTTATTACGGACAAGTATAAGAAATTGACGTCATAATTATAATCAATTTGCATTTAATTTCATTCGATTGAAAACGAATAAATTGCAATCATGTCGAAACCTAGCAGCAAAAACAGCATAAAAAGCAGGATACAGAAAAAAACAAGTTTCGAAACGGACGCTAGACTCAACCTAAATAATAGTATTTAGGTTGAGTCTAGCGTCTAGCTGTACTATGTACTTAGGTACAGTTCTGGGAATCTGTTATTGCACTACTGAGCAGGGGTTCTCAAACTTTTTCAGTCTGCGGCGCACTTACAATATTTTGTCACGGCGCCCCCCTTTTTTTTGAGACGGGGATTGCACTGTTGCTCATGCCGGAGGGTTTGCGGACAACTTCTCCGAGTATGTAGCTGCGGCCGTAAAGATGGTGAATTGAGCGCAGCCCTACTCACTAAACCCGTCTATACTCTTCCACTCGTCGCACGCAGGATTGCGAGAACGCACGAGCTTTCTTTCCGCGGCTCTGCGTGCATGTTAGTGTTGGATAGGACATACAAGAGGCATTACAATTGAATGATATTCAGAATTGAATAATCTCTGAATCTTTAGATGAAGACGAAATAATATAAACTTTTAATGAAAAGATTTTGAAACATATATTATATTACAGTATATTATTTCTAAATCATTATGAATTCATATTAATATATTTTTAGGGGGAAAATATATACTTAAGTAAATATAAATTCACGCCTCAAGACGGCCTGCACCAGATTTACGCTGACTTGAGGCTCTTGCAGCCTTTCCTCCCATAGTTCTAAAATAAACACCTTTTATGATTATGATTTAAATGATTAAAGCAAGTAAATAATAAAATATATTTAATCATCTGCCTGCTTTACATTATTCATATTATAATTTTATTTTATAATTATTGTGGTTATGGATAATGATGGAGGATCGACTCACGGGCCACGGCGCCCCTCCTGCCTTTCCGCGGCGCACCAGGGCGCCGCGGCGCACAGTTTGGGAACCCCTGGTGACTACTCTATCCTTTACTATTCATTAACAGGGCTTATACTTCTATCGCATTATGACAGGGTTTCCTTTTCACGGTGCCCTAGGATTCTAAGGTGTCTGTCTTCGCATTTCTTTATAGGGTGAAGCCAAACGAGCGTAATTTGTGAGTTGTGAGTCGCGGAATTTCTGCCAAGTAAATATCTTTTCAATGTACAAAATACAAATCGACTCACAAAAATACGCTCGTGTGAATCAACAGGACTTTTGTATGAAACTGAATGCAGCAGAATTCTGCCGAACCGAAAATCAGCGACTCACAAGACACTCACAAATTACGCTCGTTTGGATTCGCCCTTAGTGCTCATGCGACCTGCTGCATGAAAACAGGTGGAACTTAGTTGCGAATTGGCAGGATTCGTAAACAGCCCCCTTAGACAACTGGCAAAACGCTAACGCTAACGCTACAAAATGTATGGATTTGACATTAGTATTCGCTAGCGAAGCGATGGCTTATGATTTGGCAGGATTCGTAAACAGCCCCCTTAGACAACTGGCAAAACGCTAACGCTAACGCTACAAAATGTATCGATTTGACATTAGTATTCGCTAGCGAAGCGATGGCTTATGATTTGGCAGGATTCGTAAACAGCCCCCTTAGACAACTGGCAGAACGCTAACGCTAACGCTACAAAATGTATGGATTTGACATTAGTATTCGCTAGCGAAGCGATGGCTTATGATTTGGCAGGATTCGTAAACAGCCCCCTTAGACAACTGGCAAAACGCTAACGCTAACGCTACAAAATGTATGGATTTGACATTGGTATTCGCTAGCGAAGCGATGGCTTATGATTTGGCAGGATTCGTAAACAGCCCCCTTAGACAACTGGCAAAACGCTAACGCTAGCGCTACAAAATGTATGGATTTGACATTAGTATTCGCTAGCGAAGCGATGGCTTATGATTTGGCAGGATTCGTAAACAGCCCCCTTAGACAACTGGCAAAACGCTAACGCTAGCGCTACAAAATGTATGGATTTGACATTATAGTATTCGCTAGCGAAGCGATGGCTTATGATTTGGCAGGATTCGTAAACAGCCTCCTTAGACAACTGGCAAAACGCTAACGCTAGCGCTACAAAATGTATGGATTTGACATTATAGTATTCGCTAGCGAAGCGATGGCTTATGATTTGGCAGGATTCGTAAACAGCCTCCTTAGACAACTGGCAAAACGCTAACGCTAGCGCTACAAAATGTATGGATTTGACATTAGTATTCGCTAGCGAAGCGATGGCTTATATCAAATTATATCAAATCGCATACATTTTGTAGCGTTAGCGTTAGCGTTTTGCCAGTTGTCTAAGGGGGCTGCGCGGGAACTGCACAATTTTCCAGGCTCAATCATACGTCCTTTTCCCTGTGCGTCTAGCCACAGAATATATTGTTACGGATACGGACACGTGGTGCCATCTAGCGTCAGGCCAGCGAACCTACCAAGGGAACACAGGCAACGTAAATCCCCTACTCGCTACTAGATGACGCTAGGTGTATGTACCTACGAGTACTTTCTAGAAATATCTGATACTTGTTTACGCATATCGGGTTTATTCTGGGATGTTCCGGAATTTTCTGAGATTCGATCCGGCCCGTATAAATAGTCGCAGACAGTCGAGCCAGCAATTCAGTTTGATCTGAGCTATCTTCGAGGCGACTTCGGAGCGAAAACAAGTGATCAATAGTGAGTGATTGTGATTGTGATAGTGACTCGGCTACGACCTAGGACAGTGATAGTGCTCAGTGATTTGGATCTAGTGCTTAGTGTTTGGACTCAGTGATTAGTGTGAGCTAGTGTTTGTGAATAAAGTCTTCAAGAGAGTCACCAGGTCTTTCTCTCCGAATCATCGAACCCTAGCACGTAACAATTGGTGTCAGAAGTGAGATTTGGAGATGCCATTGACTCCGAGAGAGGACTTCAAGGGGAGTGTCAGGACAAGGGCGCAGCGAGCTGCTGCCATTGACTCCGAGAGAGGAGTTGGCGGTGGAGCTGCGGAGGCCACACCCACTGGGGACCAAGCTCCACCCACTTCGGGTGAAGCCACGCCCACTGGCTCCGCCCACCGGGACCCGCCCACTGACCACGCCCCCCAGGCCCCGCCCACTCTGGACATGGCCACGCCCGCTGGCTCCGCCCACCAGGCCACGCCCACTCAGGCCACGCCCACTGGCCCCGCCCACTGGGCCCCGCCTACTCAGGCTCCGTCGACTAGCTCCATCCATCCTGCCACGCGCGTGGTTTCTACGGCCCCTCAAATGGCTCCTCAATTAGAAAGCATAATTGAGTTAATTCAGGCTTTGCAAGATGCCCAAGACCGCAAGCTCGGCGCTTTACAAGATTCTCAAAGGGCAATGATGGAGGCACAAGACCGCAAGCTCGGCGCTTTGCAAGAATCACAAGACCGCAAGCTCGGCGCTTTGCAGGAATCACAAGACCGCAAGCTCGGCGCTTTGCAGGAATCACAAGAGTCACAAGACCGCAAGCTCGGCGCTATGCAAGATTCTCAAAGGGCTGAAATTCAGGCAATGAGGGAGTCACAAGACCGCAAACTCGGCGCTTTACAAGAGTCACAAGAGCAACAGAAGGACCTCCAAGAGAAAGCGCTTCTGGCCATAAAGGATGTCAGTGACACGGTAACTAAGCTTCGTAAAGATGTCGACGTAATGGACGAACGAGTTACCGGGTTAGGATTGGATATGGAAAATGTAAAAACCAACATCACCGAACTACAGAAGAAAGTAGTGCGCCTTGAAACCACGGGAGCTGCGGTGTCTAGTGGAAACACTATAGTGGTGCAGGGACCAAGAGTAAAAGTACCGCCATACGACGGCACTACTTCTTGGAACGCTTACCGTCAGCAATTCCAGACTGTTGCTTCTGCCAATGGATGGACTGATGAACAATGCCTGACCGCTCTCACAGTTGCGCTCAGAGGGCAAGCTTTGTCGGTCCTGGAAGCACATACAGGGAATGGATTCCAAGATTTGATGGAGGCACTGGAATCCAGATATGGGGAGCGACACCTGGAGCACGTGTTCCGCGCTCAACTGCGCGACAGAGTCCAACGCTCAGGAGAGGGACTACAACAATGGGCGTTGGAAATTGAAAAACTGGTCAAGAAGGCACACCCAGGAGCCGATTCCAAAATGATCGACACAAATATTGTGCAAGCATTTGTCGACGGAATCAGGGATCTGGAGGTCAGAGCTGCAGTGAGGCTTCGTCACCACACCTCGCTTAAGGAAGCATTGGCGCATGCTTTAGAAGTCGAGGCTGTTCGCCGTGACATACGACAGACCCATAAGATCCACGAGGTCTACGAGGAAGTCAAGGAGATGAGGGCTCCCACGAAGAAAAGTTTTGGAGCCATGTGCTACAGGTGTGGCGAGAGGGGCCATCTTCAGCTTAACTGCCCGCAGAAGGAGACCCAGTTGGCAAGAATGAAAAAGCTCGAGGAACAAATGGAGGAGCTGAAGAAGCAAGGGGCTTCGTCCCCTGCCCACGATCAGGGAAACGAATAAAAGCCAGAACTAAGGGGCGAGTACTGGCTGACGCGGAGGAAGCCCCGATAACTGTTATCTCCCAAGCATGCAGCGGGAATAGTCTTGTGATTCAGGGGACTATTAACAGGACGGATTGCAAAATTACTCTAGACACAGGAGCCTCTAGAACGATAGTGAACCCAAATCTGGTAAAAGCCGCAAGGAGACAGAAGAGGAGAATTAACTGTCGGCTTCTTACTGCCTCCGGTCAGCCAATACCCGTCCTGGGAGAAATGTCAGTTACGATTAATGTAGGGGGGTCTTCATACCCTCACGACGTTATCGTAGCTGAGATTATGGATAACTGCATCTTGGGTTTGGATTTCATGAAGAAGCATAACTGCAGAATTAATGTCGCTGATGGAGTTTTCAAGTGTGGTGAAGAGGAAATTTTCATCCTTGGAGGCGCCTGCGGGAAAGTTGAATGTGTAAAGAAAGTCAATATACCTGGACGTGCGGAAGCTCGGGTGCTGGTTAAACTACCGCCCGCCGGAAAGAAAAAGTCAAAGAGATGCGTGTTGATCGAAGACACGGCTACCAAGACATCAGCGCAAAAACTGATGACGGCGAGAACCCTTGTTAGTGGAAACAGTAACGCTGTGGTCAGGGTTTTGAATCTTGGCAATCGCGAGATCTGCTTGAACAAAGGTGACGTCATTGGAAAGTGCGAGGAAGTTGTCTGGATGAGAAAGTGTAGTTCGATCACAGGCTCAGACTCAGCAAACAGCAGCAACTATAGAATAGTGACTGAGCTACTCGATGACTGCAAGAGTAATCTGACTTATTCGCAGAGCATGAAAGCTAAGAAGTTTTTACAACGCCACGCGAATATCTTCTCCAGTCAGGAAGGCGACCTTGGAAGAACGTCGATGGTTCAGCACAGGATAGATACCGGAAGCGAGAACCCAATTCGTCAACGAGCAAGACGGATACCCATTGCAAAGGAAAAAGAAGTTGAAGGCCTTTTGGAGGACATGAGAAGGCATAAGATAATTGAACCGTCTGCAAGTCCGTGGTGCTCACCTGTTGTGTTAGTGAAGAAGAAAGATGGCAGCACAAGATTTTGTGTGGACTACAGGCGTCTCAATGATGTCACTAAGAAGGACAGCTATCCATTACCTCGAATCGACGACACTCTGGATACCTTGAGTGGCATGAAATGGTTCTCGACCCTGGATCTGAAATCTGGATACTGGCAGGTGGAAATTCATCCAAAAGACAAGGAGAAGACAGCTTTCTCCACCGGTAGAGGTTTATGGCAGTTTAACGTCATGCCCTTTGGATTGTGTAACGCACCTGCCACATTTGAGCGACTCATGGAGTGTGTACTGGCAGGCTTAGTTGGAGAGGCTTGCTTAGTCTACTTGGATGACGTCATCATTGTTGGCCGCGACTTCGAGGACCATTTGCGAAACTTAGAACGAGTTTTCGCCAAAATAGAGGGGGCCAAGTTAAAGTTGAATCCGAAAAAGTGTCGTTTGTTCAGGAGTAAGGTCAATTATCTCGGCCATATTATCTCCAGTGATGGAATCCAGACGGACCCGGAGAAACTGGAAGCAGTTCAAAATTGGCCAACCCCTAAAAACAAAACCGAAGTGCGGGCATTTCTCGGCCTATGCTCCTACTACAGGCGTTTTGTTAAGGGATTCTCAGAGATAGCCAAGCCATTACATCGGCTGACAGAAGATAAACGACAATTTATTTGGGACGAGACTTCGGAAGATTCTTTTCAGAAACTGAAGCAACATCTGTGTGAAACACCAATCCTGGGGTATCCACAACCTGAAGGTCAGTTTATAGTCGACACGGACGCAAGCAACACGGCCATTGGAGGGGTGTTATCTCAAAAACAGGGTGAAAGAGAAGTTGTAATTGCATATTTCAGCAAATCTTTATCTAAGCCAGAGAGAAACTACTGTGTGACAAGAAGAGAACTCTTGGCTGTCGTAAAGACGCTACAACATTTCAGCAAATATCTCATCGGGAGACAGTTTTTATTGCGAACTGATCACGCAGCCTTGAAGTGGTTACTACAATTCAAGAACCCAGAAGGCCAAGTAGCTCGATGGATTGAACAACTCCAGGAGTATGACTTCAAGACGGAACACCGCAGCGGAAAGGCGCATGGGAATGCCGACGCACTTTCACGAAGGCCGTGTTCAGAAGACTGCAAACATTGTGTTAAGCAGGAATCTAACGAAATTTCATTAAAGTTAACGAAAACAAGTCCTTTGGGTCCATGGGAGAATGATGCTATGAGGGAGGCTCAAGAAAGAGATGACGACCTTCGGCACATCATCACATGGAAGAAACGGGGTGACGTAAAACCAATCTGGAGTGAGGTTGCACCCACTGGCGCTGCCACTAAGGCGTACTGGGCGCAATGGGACAGTCTGATACTTCAAAATGGAATACTTTACCGGAAATGGGAGAAGACTAACGGCAGAGAGTTCCATCTTCAGATAGTTGTCCCAAGGACGAGAGTACCAGATGTTCTCCGTGAAATACACGATGGCGTATCAGGAGGTCATCTAGGTGTCAAGAGGACGTTAACAAAAGTGCGAGAACGATTCTACTGGTTGCATTGTCGAGATGATGTGCAGGATTGGTGCCGCAAATGTACTACTTGCGCTGTAGTAAAGGGACCACAGACAAGGAGCCGTGGGAACCTGCGCTTGTATAACGTTGGCGCACCGTGGGAACGAATTGCAGTTGACGTAGCTGGGCCATTTCCTGTAACGGAATCGGGAAACAAGTATTTCATGGTCGTCATGGACTACTTTACCAAATGGCCCGAAGTTTTCGCTATACCAAATCAGGAAGCTACAACAGTTGCTTCTAAGCTAGTCGAAGAAGTGATATCTCGCTTTGGTGTGCCTCTAGAAATCCATTCCGATCAGGGCAGGAATTTCGAATCGCAGGTTTTCCAGGAAGTATGTAGAATTTTGGGAATGCATAAGACGAGGACCACCGCGTACCATCCACAGTCTGATGGAATGGTTGAGAGATTTAACCAGACCCTTGAGAGGCATTTGGCGAAATTGGTAGATGACAAACAAAAGGATTGGGACAAGTATATACCGCTCTTTCTTCTGTCGTATCGTACAGCCGAGCATGAGGGCATAAAAGCTACCCCGGCGTATGTCAATTACGGTAGAGAGCTACGAGTACCAGTAGACCTCTTGACAGGAGGGTCACCGGAGGAACCAAAGACCGTACCAGACTATGTCTGCGATTTAAGGGAAAAGATGCGCTATATACACGCCACGGTTCGGGAAAATGGGTTACAGTCAAGTGAGAAGATGAAGACCAGATACGACCGGAAAGCGAACACGAGCGGCTTCGAAGAAGGGTCACTGGTGTGGCTGCATAACCCAACTCGCCGAAAAGGGAAATCTCCAAAGTTACAGACCAAGTGGGACGGCCCATACAAAGTGGTTACCCGATTGAATGACGTGACTTACAGGATCCAAAAGCAACCAAGAGGGACATTCAAAGTGGTACACATAGACCGTCTGGCGCGTTACCATGGCAGTAACAACGATGCTCGGGACGAGCATCTCTAAGAGGGGAGTAGTGTTACGGATACGGACACGTGGTGCCATCTAGCGTCAGGCCAGCGAACCTACCAAGGGAACACAGGCAACGTAAATCCCCTACTCGCTACTAGATGACGCTAGGTGTATGTACCTACGAGTACTTTCTAGAAATATCTGATACTTGTTTACGCATATCGGGTTTATTCTGGGATGTTCCGGAATTTTCTGAGATTCGATCCGGCCCGTATAAATAGTCGCAGACAGTCGAGCCAGCAATTCAGTTTGATCTGAGCTATCTTCGAGGCGACTTCGGAGCGAAAACAAGTGATCAATAGTGAGTGATTGTGATTGTGATAGTGACTCGGCTACGACCTAGGATAGTGATAGTGCTCAGTGATTTGGATCTAGTGCTTAGTGTTTGGACTCAGTGATTAGTGTGAGCTAGTGTTTGTGAATAAAGTCTTCAAGAGAGTCACCAGGTCTTTCTCTCCGAATCATCGAACCCTAGCACGTAACAATATATTAGTAGTACCAAGTCTAGCATGCGCTTACAACGAGATACTCTAGTAAACAAGTGCCATTTTCCTCGAAACCTGATCGCATGCACCGAAAATTATGATTTTGGTCTCATCCGATTTGGAATACTATCTAGAACATTCTATCAAAATTCCAGGACGGGCTGAAAAAAAATGCAAAAGTTATAAACAATTAAGTAAACATAAAAATAAGGGTTTGGTTTTTTTTTAATATTTCAAAAACTATTTGAGATAATCAAAATTTGAAAATAGATCCTTAAAGAGCAGGAAATTTCCTAAAAAAATCCTAGATCCTGGAACCTTGCCAATTATCCTTATAGCTTTAATTGAGCGGCGAAAGTAACGGTGAAACCGCGTGGTTCAGGTTTTGCGTGATTTGCCGTAATCTGCTACGTGAACTAAAAAAATATTTTAAGTGATTAAATATTAATATTAAGGAATAAAAAAATTGGGTACAAATTAGACATATCAATAAACAATAATCCATTAACAAGAATAAATTATCACAATTTGTTTAATTATTATGCTTTTTTAAATTTGTTTATAGTCACCATTTTAATGTTAACATAAAAACACTGATTATTTCTAAACAAGAAATCTAGAAATTTTTATTATTCTTTTGAGCTAATCTTAAAAGGGCTTAGAAGAGATATCCGGTGGAAAAAATCAATAATTTTGATTTTTCACTTTTTTATTAACATTCAAAAGCATTCCAAACTTATTCATGTAAATAAAGCAATAACGGTACTTTTATATCCAATTATTGCTATTATTTTGTTTTATTGTTGTTAGAAGCCAGATAACAATATATATTTTTATATTTATAACTAATAAAATTTAAATGATCATTTTTGTTGATGAAAAAACCCTAATTGCTTTATTTACATGAAAATTTCATGAATGCCTTTGATGGTTCATAAAAAAGTGAAAAATCAAAATTATTGGATTTCAGAAAATCATAATTTTCGGTGAATGAGATCAGGTTTCGAGGAAAATGGCACTTGTTAATCAGACTAAGATATCTCACTCTCGAGTGTAGTTTTGTCGATATCGACATAATGTCAAAATCATTTTTTGACGTTACTTCGATATAGATTTTGACGACAGATCTAGGCGATAAAAAATGTATGGGTCAATGGAGATGAAGAGACAAACCATGAAACATCGAGAAAACATTATAGACAAAATTTTCTCGTTATGCGCATGCTAGGCGCACAGGACTGAAGATATTTCAAGGCATAAAAAAAGTGATAAACAGACATGGAACACTTTCGCAAATTATAACATAGAATAGAGTCTAATACTCTAGTCTATTCTATAGTCTATACTCAGCTCTATAGTCACTATAGAGTATAGACTATAGAATAGAGTATAGACTATAGAATAATTATCTATCTGTAATCGCAATACCTGAAATACCGATGCTTTCTCGCTAATAGGCTTCGAATTTCATTTTAATTACATAGAGTAAGCTATAAATAGAGCTCAGTGTTGTGCCGGTCATACCATCAACCTACAGATATTATACATGATATGGCGAAAGGTCAGCATGATGAAAGTTTTACAGATCATTTTGACATACGTAGCAATAATGAGTTGAAAAATATATATATTTTAAAAGTTTTGAATTATTGAAAGAGAGTTTTGAACTCTACACATCGGTCCACTCGCGCGAATCTGAGAAAAAGTTAATAACTATATGAGTTAATTATATTTAGTACGATCAAATTAATAAAATCAGCGGAAATATTTCGTGTAGTTTTGAAAATCGCTACAGTTATTCCTTGTGATATCCAGATGAACATGTCAAAAGTCCTCAAGGGTGGGGGGTGAGCTAAGAGTGTAGGGGGGGGTCAAAGGACCCTTTTTTTAGGTTTTTGCTCATAAGTAAAAAACCTGCACAAATAGCATTACGGTTACTTCTAGGAAAATTTTCTACATAAAATTTCCTCTAAATTATGTCCTATAAATTTTTTTGTACGGTCGATACTTTAGGAACTACAGGGGGGGTCAAATTCCTCAAAAGTGCGAATCGCGAAAATAACACGCATCGAACGTCCGAAACTAAGAAAACAACTTATTCTGATTCAAATACCTGCTATTCACAGATAATTCAATTCAATTCAATTAATTTATTTCAGATTTTCATCCATAGTGTTAGTTTCAACAATAGGTCCTTATTCTAGTGTTAGTAAAAAATATAAAATAATTGTTTGTCCTAGCTGCTATTATTACAAAACGTTAGACTAGTCACCATGGAATTAGGAAGTACTATACAGCTGGAAGGCTTACTTCATCATTTTGAAATATTAAAATGAACCTTACTTCCATGTGCTAAAGTATTATTTTTATTAACTTATTAGTTAATAAAAATAATACTTTAGTCTCCTTATAGTAGCGAGCACGAGCGAGAAATCGATTTTCTTGGTTTGTCCCTTTCGCACAATTGCCATGTAAAATATACGATAGTACATAATTTCAGTCTTGATATGAAAGTTACAGTTCAACAAGAGCATTTCCTAGCTAATGCGAAAAACAAGTCTCGACTTATACAACTCCTCACAGAAAAAATGCAGGCAGAGCAAATTGAAACACGAGTGGCACCTAGTGATGCTGATTGTACAATTATAAAAAGTGTAATTGAAAAAGTCGCAAACTATCCTGAGGTTGCTGTTGTTGGGGAAGATATAGATTTAATAGTCCTTCTTATGGCTCTGTCACCACCAGATAAGCAAATATTCTTTGTGAAGCCAACATCTGAAGAAATAGCAGAGTCAGGAGAAAGGATGTTTTTGACGATGTATCGTGCAGCCACTGATCAGCTTGATCTTAACAGACATCGATACTCAGTTTTTGTCAAATCCAGCACCAAATCCAAACCAGATCTTTCCTCTCTCCCACCTACAAATGGACCAGCAAAATTTTACTCATTCCGAGTGTTCCACCAAGTACAAGAGTGGTTAGGTAACGCACTGCCTCCTGAAACGTGGGGATGGAAGCGAGGAGCTGATGGAAACCTCGAGCCTGTTACCACTCATGATCCTCCAGCTCCTGACACCGTGCTGAAGTCAATATTTTGTCGCTGCAAAAGTGATTGCACTGGTAATTGTGGATGCCGAAAAGCTGGTATCACGTGCAGTCTAGTATGCAACGGCTGCTTGGGTTCGTGTACAAATGGCGTACCTGTAGATTTGGTAGATATAGAAGGTGAAGATGATGATGATGTAGTAGAAGAAAATTATTGATTTAATTAAGACTGTCTAATTATTATTTTCTAGTTTTGAAAACATACCAATTTTATTTTATTTATAAAACCGTCTCATTTTTTATACCTATATAAAGTTGAACACTCTGTAACTTCTAAAGTATCGACCATACAAAAAAAATTATAGGATCAAATTTAAAGGAAATTTTATGTAGAATGTTTTCCTACAAGTAACCGTTACGCTATTTGTGCAGGTTTTAGACTTATGAGCTAAAATCTAAAAAAAGGGTCCTTTGACCCCCCCCTACACCTTTAGCTCACCCCCCACCCTTGGGGATTTTCGATATGTTTATCTGGATATCTCAAGGAATAACTGTAGCGATTTTCAAAACTACACGAATTATTTCCGCTGATCGTCCATTTTCGGCTTAATTTTCTTAGGCTAATTGCATTTTCATTTTTTCTATAATGAGGAAGGCGAAACATAATATTATTAAATATTATATTTAGCCCGGATTGTCAAGTTTACACAAAATGCACATGATACTAGCTATCGTCATTTTACCCGCAGGCCGCAACGAAACGGGAATAATATCAAGTATAATAATTTAACACAATAGGACACAGGTATAGCTTGAGAGACTTTATCGCTTTTAATAAGTTTTTATCTAAGTAAATAATAAATGTAAGCCCAGTGCCCACCCACTCACTAGGAGGGTTCTTTACCAGAAACGCACAGGTAGGTTATTATCACCTCTTATTTCCAGCCAGTTTACGTCCGAAAACGGTACATTTTGGGCGTAAACTGGCTGGAAATAAGAGATCATAATAGCCCACCTGTAGTCTGTAATGTAAAGATTAAGCTTTCTAACAATTAAAACAATCGCTTCTTCGTAAGAAAAATGCTTAATCCGTCTTTTATAATCTACCTAGGTATTAATCAACCACAAAGAATTGTTTTATTGTTTAAGCGTTTAAAGAGGATTTAGTATTAATAGATTGGTCATTGTAAAAGTCATGTAACTTCAAAATTCAAAATTGTATAAGGTTTCTGTAGATTAGTTAATTTCGTTTAGTAAAAATACCATACTCTATTTTTAGGGTTCCGTACCCAAAGGGTAAAAACGGGACCCTATTACTGAGACTTCGATGTCTGTCCGTCTGTCTGTCTCCAGGCTGTAATTCAAGAACGGTAATAGCTAGAAAGTTGAAATTATCACAGATTGTGTATATCTGTTGCCGCTGTAACAACAAATACTAAAAACAAAATAAAATTAATATTAAAGTGGGCCTCCCATACAACAAACGTGATTTTTTTTGGCCTTTTTGGCTCTATATCAATAATGGCAACAGGAAGGTACTTGAATTTTACACAAGTTCCTTAGTTTTACGTGCACTTTAATATTTAATGATAATATTAAAATGAAATAAAAAATAAAGGATTAAAGGGTTTTTTGTATGGGAGCCCCATACAAAAAACACAATTTTTGGCCTAATTTTACTCTATAATGGTACGGAACCCTTAGTGCGCGAGTCTGACTCGCACTTGGCCAATTATTTATACACTCCATGGTCGTTCTTTTGATATTTAATAAATACTTATTTTTTTCAAAAGTTTCGCTTTAAAACCTTTCTGCCAAAGTTAAAATTTCACAGAAGTAAGTGGAATAATGACTCCGGTTTACAATTTATTTGCCGACTGAAACGATTCTTGCTAAAATTAATAATTCTAACGATGGAAAGTCCGAGGGATGACTCAACGTTTTTATTGCTGGTTTACTATAGAAAACTACAAAAAATAGCATTATGTAGTTACTAGTGTTGTTTACGTATTTCGCTATGATTTACGAAATAATTTCATAATAATATATGTTCAGCAACAGTTGACACATAACACAACACAGCTGGGAACAAATTATCGGACGAACGTCCGCGGACATTTTCATCGGATGCGGCTTGTTTCTATCTGATTTTACAAAATACTCGAAACTGTGCACATTTATTTTATTTATTTATTTGATTAATTTATTTATTTAAATCAGGCTACGTAGGCCCATACAATATATTATATACCTTAATGTCTAACAATTATATCTAATGTCAATTATTATCTTAATAACTACACTTTATCACGAATTAACGGCGACGTGACGCGCGCTTCATTCCGGAGTCTTCCCCGGAACCTTCGGTAAACGACATCAGTCGGCCAGAATTCCTCCGCTTCAAAGGTCGACAGAAGATGCGTCGGTACTCTCACCACAAAGGAACTGAAGATGACCTTGTGGCGAGACTGCAGACGTTCGACCCTCAGGCGGAGGGATGTCTTCTACTGATGTAGTCCACGACGTCCTCGACCTCCATGGACCAGTTCAGGCGGGATATGTACAGGGGCGTCGCGGAGACCTCGCTCCGCAGACGCAGCTCAGGTACATATGTCGCGGTGCCGCGATGGTTGCGACTTGCGGGCATTAGTGGTGGTACATTGTCTTGACATAAGTCGCGGACGCGACCTTGAGTGTTCGGAGTTCGGGCGTCCGAACAGAATCTGGCTGGCCATTCGCGGACGTCTGCCATTGACATAATATAGGTTAGGTCTTTGACGCCCGCGGTTGAACCGTGCACATTGTTAAGCCGCATCCATCAGCCGCGACTTATGGACGCGTCCGATAATTTCTTCCTAGCTTAAAACATACTAATAGTATGTAGTCGGAACAGACAGACATAGAGGAAGACGAACAGGATGAAGGTCTGTCTGTTTATCTGTTTCTATGTCTAGTCTGCCTGTTACCTGTTCACGCTTAAGGGGCCGGGTACCCTCGAAATTCTCATACATACATAATTCCATTACTACTACTATTTTAAACTGAAAAGCAAGTCAAACATGTTAAATATTTTCGTATGAGAAAATGATTTTGGAATTACGTATGTATGAGAAATTCCAAGTGTACCCGGCCTCTTAAGTCGCTGAATCGATTTAGATGTAATTTGGTATGAAGATACTTTGTGTCCCGGGAAAGGACATAGAATACATTATATCAAAGAAAAATGTACAGTACCTGCGTTAATTTTGACGGAACGGAGTTTCGGGAGTCGTTTAGTCTTAAACATAGGTATTTAATTAGAGCTTCGTTGATCATTCTTAGTTAGACACAGTCCGAATTTATTTTCAAATAATAAAACATTTTTAAAACGCTTTTATCTAAATTCTAAATGGTATACCTTCAAAGAACTAAATTCATAGCTCGAAACGATCGATCGCAAAATTCGCAAATATCGACAATGTACGAATGTCCGCTTTTTCGTCACCTCAAATCTGTGGTTTTTGCGCGTAACTGCTTGGTGCTTACATAAACCACATACTTACTATCAGCCATCAGGTCTTACATAAATCTTTATGGGATGCAAATGATTAAAAACATTAAGCCTTATACGTTCAATCCCGTATGATTTCTAACCCATTTACAATTTTCTTAGAATTATCTAACATATTCATTTATTCGCATTAAAATGTGCATTTAGCCGAGCATTTATATATTATGTACCATCGAGGAAGTTGATTCCTATGCAGTTGAGAGACCAACGTCATTTGGTCGATTATGTCAATTCAATATTAATTGTGATCTGTCGGCTGAGTTTGACGTAATGCGACCAAACTACGTAGATCCCCCATTTGCATAGGAATCAACTTCCCCGAGTGTACATTGTGCGAAGTTATTATCCATACTAATAATATTATCAATGCGAAAGTGTGTCTGTCTGTCTGTTACCTACCTCTTCACGCCCAATCCGCTGAATCGATTTTGCTGAAATTTGGCATGGAGGTACTGTAAGTCCCGGGAAAGGACATAGGATACTTTTCATCCCGGAAAATGTACGGTTTTCGCACGATTAACGAATTCTGGCGCAACAGAGTTGCGGGCGTCATCTAGTTTTAAAATAATAAACTCGTTTTAATTAAGTTCTAACTACTGAGGTTGTTCTAAGTCGTCGAAAAACTAGTCTCTCTTCAGTTTGGACTTTCCGGTATGACGTAGAGCGTATTATACGAGTGCCTCTACATAATAGCGTAACTACACAAAAAACAGGATAGGCTTAGATGGAGACTCAACTCGCAAGAAAAAACAATTGTTTTAAGTCTGATATAACTTGAGTAGGTACCTAGTTAGTTTGAAGATTTTCAGAGCTAGCGTGATCTACAGAACCGGCAACTGCATGCCTACTGACTTTGAGGAGATTTTTATTTCAGAGCAACATAATCAATAGGACCTCTACCTACTGACTTTCGTTACAGGCTAGCTTAAATTAGGGTGCATTAATATTGCATAATCTGTGGTGTTTGCGATCGAGCTAATGCTCGATATGACTGTGATCGGAGTTCGTGTAAGTTCACGGGACGGATCTCACAAAAGTTATATGCCGTGACTCGTGGCATAGGATTTCCATTATCCATACTAATGCGAAAGTGCGTCTGTCTGTCTGTTACGTCTTCACGCCCAAACCACTGAACCGATTTTGATGAAAATTGGCATGGAGATACTTTGAGTCCCGGACGGAAGATACTTTTTATTCCGGAAAAATGTACTAGTTCAAGCGCGATTTAAAACATATTATGTAACACAAGCCACTGATATGATATTCTGGACTTCAACTTCAGACTTTACGAAAAAAAAATGGCGGCGGCGTCGTTGAAGTTGTAACACAAGTAGTACAAGCTTGTTCTCGACGAGTGATTTTTGCAATTACCGACAGGCGGCACACATATCTGACAGCAATTTGCCGGCGCGAGCTGCGGTGATCGCCTTCCCAGAACACCAGTTGCATCAACTGTGCTAGCGCGATTAACGCACTAATTACCGGACGGACCTAGGGCTGCCACGGACCTAAAGCCAGCTCTGGATTTTTGTAAAGGTTGGTTTATGGGCGGAAGCGTCCTATGGCGTCCTAGGGGGGCGGCAGCGTCCTAGGATGGCGGCATAGTTTGTACATAGGGGCGGCAAAATTACCTAAAGTGGCCTATACTCATAAAAAATATAAATCCGGCCCTGCTTAAAGCCCCTAGCCAAGACACTCTTCTTCAAATCGCTTCTTTATAGAATCGCCGGTTAAAATGACTTTAAGGGAGATCGCACACGTCACACTTTTTGTGTGATCGAGTCTGCGGCTTACATACAGTCTGATGGCGCGCGCCATGCAGATTGTATGTAAGCCGCAGACTAGATCGCACAAAAAGTGTGACGTGTGCGAATTGTGCGATCTCCCATAATATGAGTCGAATGTCGACTTTATCAAACGCATAATATGTCAATTTCATACATTTGATCGCCGATTATATAAAGAAGCGGTAAAAAAAACGTCTTGGCTAAAGGGCCTAGTTTAGGTAAAAAGTTCGAAACAAAGCTGAAGCTACATTTTAATCTATCAATCGCATGGTCTCTTTCTATTGAAGATTTAGCAAGACACATTGTCTGAGTTTGATATTGTTATAGCAACTAATATGTATTCTGTGGTTATAGTATATGTAACACTGTCTAAGCCACAACCCTGATTTAGTACAGTTATTAGTTAAACTTATTCAGTAGTTCTTATTACTTATTCAATCAGTTCTATTAGGACTCCCCCTTCTTGTTGGTAAAGTTGCGGTGGGTTGGTTGATTGTGTCCGTAACTTTGCCTAAGCGGTGAGTGGAGCACCATGGGGTTTTAGGGGGTAGTTCCTTAGAGAGTCCCACATACCCCGGCCGATGTCCCCAACCCGCCGGGGATGCGTTATGTATTTCCCCACGTAAAAAAAAGACTCCCCCTTCTTACTAACTCTACTAGTAATAATTGTATCTGCTACAAAAAACGAGCTTGCCGAGGGGCATCTACTGCATATTTGTATGCAATTTAATTATGTAAAGAAAACTTGAGTTACAATAAAAATAAAATATAAGTTTCAGAGTTTTTAAATATATTATCTTGTAAGAAAAATAAGATGGGGCAGCCCTGAACACAACCACTTCAATATACTGAACCAAGTATGTCCGCACAAAAAATTGCTTAGTACTTAGTTTCTCTAGGTACACTGATTTACTTCTTTACACATAATGTAACTATGTTTCTAATGGACACAACAGACAAGAAGCTACTGTAATAACTAATAATATAATAATGAAATTAAATACAATGAATATTGTATTATTAAATATTTATGATAATAATAATACATTGTTCCTCGCTTCGAGGGCACATCTTTAACCATCTCTCCTAGCATTGAGATACTTGGCGTCAACATATCGAGCGAAGTTCAGTTCCGATATCATCTAGAGGGTAAGGCCAAATTAGCCTCGAAGAAGCTTGGTGTTCTCAACAGAGCGAGACAGTACTTCAGTCCGGACCAACGCCTACAACTCTACAAGGCGCAAGTTCGGCCTCATATGGAATACTGTTCTCATCTCTGGGCAGGGGCGCCAATACACTGGTTTAAAATACTTGATTATTGCTACTTAGAAATTTGGTTTGTCTTTTGACCGAAACCACAGAATACATATTAGTTTAACAACCGAAACCTCCTCTAGCGAGTTTTAAACTTCTCGTCTAAAATATTAATTGTCTGCTGTATATTTTAATACTTATGTATAAAAATGATTCCATAGTATCTCCTGAGTATGAATTAGTATTTTAAGGAAAAAAAATCCCCACAAAAAGATTGTACCCTTTGATTTTTGAGCGCTAGGCACTAGATATTAATATCTTGTGTACCTACATATTGAAATACCAAAATAATATGTTTTCTGAGTATTGTTACTATATCACTTTTTAGAAAGGTAATAATAGGTATTCTGAAACACATAAAACAAACTGATCAATTATATACTGATTACTTTAAATTGGAATAAAAAAAGATAAAATTGAAGATTTTACCAACACTTACAGATGCACACAGTACGTTTAAAATAAAATTAGTTGAATAGTTTTTATATATCTCACGTACAATAGGTACGTTACTGGTAATTAGCAAAATATATAATTGTTCCTAAGTTTTAACATACCTACTATTTGAATTTTTTTGAAAATTATTTATTGAGTAATGGCATGGGTCACAAAGCCGGCAACAGGTTAGTAAATAGCGGCAAATATTATAACAGCGACACCGTCAAAAAATTTGCCTGTAGCCGGCGTTTTTTAGTGAAAGTTAATTAAATGTGTGAATTCTAGTATGTAGTTCTAATGGCACTGTCACAAAATAACAGTACTGAGTACTTATTAAAAGCATTACTCACCGATCCCAAGATTACTAAATCAAAATTTCCCAGAATTCGAAACGTTTCGAGTGAAATTATTATATTTTACACAGTTTCATCACAACACATTTTGACTGGCATTCGCTATTGTTCACAGAAAGTTTACTGATATTTAGAGTTTTTTAATGTATAAGTTCACATAAAATAATAACAGAAATTTTAATATTATCGTAACACTTTCAAGTTTCACATCACCAACAACTTGCGGCGAAAACACGACTGACGTGAACTCCGGCGAGTCACGAATTGTCAAATTGAAGAGGATGTGACATGTGTCACGTGGAGTTGACAGATGACTTTTTTTTTTAATTCGTCCCGGTCGGGACAGGCAAAGGGAGCGTTACCCATACAGCCATTTCTATGTTTTCTCTATTTAATGAATGATAGTGAAGGCCGAAGCCAATTCTTTTATATTAACCATCTGAAATGGGTTGTTTTCTTTTTATCATCTCCACCAAACGGCGCGACGGTAGACACTCATTAATTTTCCAATCTGAAATTATCTGCAGGTTGGCATTACTGACTACATGTTGGTCGTGTTTCTAAAAAATATCAGTGTACTGTCAAGTATGACATAAATCAAAATATCTTAAACCTTCATATCAAAGAGGATGTAAACTGTATACTACGTAACAAGAGGTCGGACTTAGAAGAAAAAAAATAAACATTCGTTATTTTTTTAATTTAAAACTAAACGACAAAATTTTAAGTGCAAAACCTTTCACTCTAAACATACCAAAAATTAAAAAAAATAAAAAGAAATGAGCTCAAATAAATGTTTTATTTCAATAAAAATTATTGTACATGGCTAAATAAATAGGCTAATAAGGTAAATTAAACAATAAAACAGATTTAATCCACAAGTTTTTGTTGATTTCTATTATTAAATATTATAATATTATTACAGTACAGTTTTATGTATTTTATTTATAAATATGATAGAATAGCTGTCTATGCTACTCTACTAACTACTTGATTGGCTTAAGCCATTATTCCACTTATCCTAGCGGCTAGCTAGGTTCCTAGGTAGGATCCTAGCTTCTAAATGTTGTTCCACGTCTTGACTAAATCGGAAACGATTTAGGATCTAGAAACCTAGCTAGGATAAGTGGAATAAGCGCTTT
The DNA here is from genome assembly GCA_937595015.1 of Polyommatus icarus. NCBI lineage: Eukaryota > Metazoa > Arthropoda > Insecta > Lepidoptera > Lycaenidae > Polyommatus > Polyommatus icarus. The sequence continues at coordinate 12,528,043 of OW569328.1, read as the reverse complement.
ATACAGTAAACTGTATATAGGGAGGGGATTAAAGCTGCGCGTCCACCAGGTTGGAATCGGGACGTACGGTGCGGACGGTAGTACCACGTGTCGTCATATACTTGTCAGGCGCAGAATGACGTTCCAGTACTTCTAGTGCAGTTCATAGTAGTCAGTACCATACATACAAAGCAACAAATCCGTCCACTGCGTACCTGCGCTCCGATTCCGATCCAGTGGACCGCGCCTTTATACATACACACTTTGTTTTGTTACACCCTGTATACGACAGCTGAAATCTATGGCGCGGGTTCAGGCCAGCTGCATACCACCTCACTTGATCAGAGGATTTTTCCTTGGTGGCCGTACCACTCATAATCCCATACCTTCCTTCTCCTAAAATCTCCTTGCATTGAATCTCTTTGCTGCTTTCGTTCCCAAGCGGTCGCATGCGACCGCGAGAACAAAAGATTTCCTAGAATCCGCGATCGAGTTAACAGCTATTGCTTGCAGACTAAAATGTTGCAAACTAGCTGTATAGGGACCTTCGATCACTAATATACAAGATACACAATCCGCGGCAAAAAACGACCTCACCAAAAGAGCACCAAACTCAACATTCTGGTGCACTTTTGATTTAGTAGTGCTCGAACGCTCCGCCGGGAAACATGCCTCAGTGCGCGTTTAATAATTGTAGAAATCATACGTCTAAAACCAAAAAAAAGGATGGAATTTCATATTTCCGGTAAGTATTAATTTTATCCTAATATATTTCTTACAATTGTATTGTAAATATTGGTATTTCTTTAAGAAATCACCAAAAGACAGTTTTAAAATTAAGTTGTAAATAAATCAACACCAGGTATAAACCATCTCAATTGCGAATACTCATACTAAAGGTACTTATCGTAGTTTATCATGCCCACTTGAAATGTTCGGGTTATAAGCTATGTTTCTGTTCCATTTGATGGAGTCGCTATTACTATTATTTTTTTATTGAGGATTTTTTTCAGGTCTTTTAGTTTGCATTGATAGTTTAACGTATTTATATAAGACTCTGATTGAATCTGATACTGTTTCTTTTCTTCTTATCCAAAGTCACTATAACTTTGCATTTGAAATACTTCAGATGAATCGAAATCACAATATCATCCAGATAAATGGGTTTTTCAGTATAAATAGCGAAGAATTTCGAACCAAATTCGGATTAACCCGATACAATAGCGAAAAAATCTTGAAAATCGGTCCACAAACGGCAAAGTGATCGTTGAAAAATACAATATTACAAAAAATATAAACAGACGAACATAATATTATATTCTCCGGGAGGAGATTATAATATTATGTTCCCATCTTCGATCAAATATAGTTCCCATTAAGGATTTTTTAAGTCGGTTAAAAAGTATGGGCGTTGGGTGATGTGAGTTGTCCTTTGTGGCCTATCGGAAAATGTATGTACACTTATGTATATTTTGGTTAATGATAAAATTAGACATAACATTAGAACAACATAATATTACAAGTAAAAAATAATTACTCCTCACTTTATACATTAAACTTCGGAAAAATAAAAAAATGGACTATTAAAATTATTACAAATTACAATCAACAAAAAAAATTTGAACAGTTCGACTCCACTCATACTTCACTTCGCCCTGTTCCAGCGGCGAATTTCGGTCGTAAAATTGGATTTTTTTTTGGCACTATACAAATTTGAACTTAAATCATATACGCGGATGGTTGAATTTAGTATGAAGCGTGCATCGGACGAAAAATTTTTATTGCTTTGTAAACTCAAATGTACATTGTTTTATATAAAGATCTTTAATAATTACTGTGTTTAAGGTTGATTTTAGATAAATGTATACTTTTTTAAACCCTATTACTCGGCGACAGATTTTCGAGAGGTTTTGTATGAGACTGTGTATCTTGTATATTAGTGATCGAAGATAGGGACCTAAAAATCTGAAATTAATGAAACATTTTTCATTTACTACAATATTTCCATACAGTTTACATAAATTATAGTAAGTAGGTATAGTAATTAATAACCTAAATAAAATTAAAATAGCAAGATTGTTTGAACCTTTAGAAAACTCTGTGCAAAGCCTAATCTCCGAATGGCAGTCGCGATGGGACTGTTCCACCAAAGGGCGTCATCTTTATAATTTTTTCCCTAATATTCGTGAACGGTTATCCAAACATTGGATGGATATTGATCACTGCGTTTCTCAATTCCTGACCGGTCATGGAAATTTTAAGGCCAAACTTTACGGATTTAAACTAGTGCCTTCACCCATGTGCGAGTGCTCGACCGAAGGCAACATGTTTGAACAAACCGCTCATCATGTTCTCTGGGAGTGCAGTCTCTGGCAGGACGAAAGAACTAATATGCTAAACAACCTATTCTGTACATCTGGAGTCGCATACTACGGTGATCTCGTGGACAGCGCTAGGAACTTCCGTGCCTTCAAGCGTTTTTGTCACAATTATTATTGGCAACAGTCAAACACAATAAGCTCCAATATTAACTTAGCTTAGCTTAGGAGTCACAATTATTATTAACCTTATTTCCGTGGTGCTCCCCCTTAAGTTCTTTGACTTTCGGTCATTGCAACTTTGTGCTGTCTCCCGCTTTTATGGGGAGGGAAATTGGAATCTTCCTACTCCTCCTATTTTCTTCTGATTAATTTCGTTGCGGGTCCCAAGACAGTTTTAGCATGTCCCTCGGGCTCCCTGAGATCATATCAAAGGGTTTTCGTGGTTGGATACCGCTGTCGATCCTGGCGACACAGGAGATACAGTGGTGGGAATGTGTGGTGGGCCAAAGCCCGTTTAAAAAAGTAATTAATAACCTTATGTATTGTTACAATAAAACAATATGTACACATGATACACATTTCATCATTTTCCAAATTAACTGCATACTGATATACATTATAATAATTTCTATGAAATAATAATCTATCTTTTTCATATTAATATAGTTTAAGTTCTAAATTATTGTACAATTATGCAAATAATACTACGACATACTTTGTATTAGAACATGGTATGATATCGTTATGTTTTGCTTCAATTTATCAATTTACGGTTACATTTACATTTTACAATGGCTTACCTTTCGTTTTTCAATAATTAATCCCCTTAATTTACAATTTTTGTATTTTTGTAATAAATAATTTTCACAAAATGGAATTCGAACCTTGAGTTTTAAACTTCATCTTCCTCTTTTTTCTCATGTAGTTTATATTCTCTATGGTCTTTTTTATCAACCAATCACAGTCGACCGTGCTTAAAAATTGTACAGATTATGCGATTTACTTTAGTAGCTACGTTTAAATTTGGAACCCAATTTTTTTTTGTTCGGAAAGTTTCGTCCACCTGCTTCATATGACCTCCTCACTATACCACAAAAAAGTGCTTATAAATCTTGGCAATCAATCTGGGAATCAACAGGGAGAATCAAAGGAAAATCTTACGCATCAATCCAACATTTAATTAGACATAAGCCCTGGTTTTGGAAATATAAAAAATTAACAAAAAATGCTGTTTCCTCTTTATGTAGAATCCGTTTAGGCCATTGCTGCACTCCTAAGTTTCTTAACAAAATTAGAGTAAAAGATTCTTCACTTTGTGAGTGTGGGTTGGATGAAGGATCCCTTGATCACATATTTTTCACCTGCCCTCTGAATTCTCCTTCGTTGCTTATTTACGATCATCTTCCAAACCTCAACATTCCTTTACCTTCTGATTTCAGGTCCCTTCTTTATCATTTTGATAATTACAAATTGATTTTCCTCTTAGCTAAATTTATAAATCTAAATAAGATTAAGCTATATTATTCCTTTCCTTTGATATCCTACTTATTTGTATTTCTTATTTTTTTGGTTAAAAACCTTAAACCTTAATTGTCTAACCTACCATAAATAACTAACAATTTTCAGGTCTCAAATACCAAAATTTAAAATTATTTCTTCTTTATCTTATTCGTTTCGTTAAAATTTTTATTTCATTACTTGACACTGGCAGAATGTCGCAAAAAGCGATGGTTTGCCATAAATAAAAAGAAGAAGAAGATCTTAAACCTAAGCGATCATTGGCCTAAGCGATTAGGTCACTATACTGGTAATAGTTTAGGAACACGTTAAAATAAAAATTTGTCAGTGACAACTGACAACTGAACGGCCTTGTGGTGGCCATGTTACTTTGGAACTTCTTCTACTTTTTATTGTTGGTGTGGTTTTTATTATTTTTTTCTAAATTGTGTTATTTGTGTTTTTGATGTTTATTATTGGTAAAATAATGGCCATTAAATATCCGTTATCGTGCACAAGTGCAGGTAAGATGTTGTAAAACCAAAATTTATGACATTTGGTGTGAATAACGATAAATAGGGCTATTTCTTCCGTGAGTTTTAACTAAAACATCGTTATAATAACTTTATTATCCTATTCATTGGAATATTATTGCGTCTTTTTCAAATTGAAATGTATCAAGTTTTACATTCTTTTGCCCAGTTTTGTAGCAATGGGGATTGTCCATTTTTTTTAAATTTTGCTCATTACAAAAACATTTCGAGGAATAAGGTCAGTGATCGCTTTTCTGTATATAAACGAAAAAAATACCCATTAGTTACTTATATTTTTGAACAAATATGTTTAACCTTAGTTTGACCTTCAATGGCGTTAAATTAGCAATAAATTCGACCAACATTACGTTTCGAACTTTTGGTAAGCTTCTCGTATCAGCTTTCACATAATGATAACTTATATTTGACAAACCAGCCATTATAAATAAGATTGAAACGAAAAAAAACATACTGCAGAGGTCAATTGGCCGCCAATGATGACGTCAGAGCGAAACTTTAAAAATTTATTGAGAAAAAACTAGCCAATGAATTTCAAAATTATTTAATTTATATTCTTAAAACACCCTATTTTAACGAAAAAAAATATAAAAAGTACATGTGATTTTTTTGGACAATGCCCATTATTGATGGCATTCCCTGGTATTACCGATAGTTGTCTACCCATACGCCATCTAGTTACTTAAATGGAAGCTGTTTGACAATCAAATTAAAAAAATAAGAAAATGCCCCATAGAGTTTTCATCAGGCCGAAGCCAAAGAGGATGTAAACTGTATACTACGTAACAAGAGGTCGGACTTAAAAGAAAAAAAATAAACATTCGTTATTTTTTTAATTTAAAACTAAACGACAAAATTTTAAGCGCAAAACCTTTCACTCTAAACATACCAAAAATTAAAAAAAATAAAAAGAAATGAGCTCAAATAAATGTTTTATTTCAATAAAAATTATTGTACATGGCTAAATAAATAGGCTAATAAGGTAAATTAAACAATAAAACAGATTTAATCCACAAGTTTTTGTTGATTTCTATTATTAAATATTATAATATTATTACAGTACAGTTTTATGTATTTTATTTATAAATATGATAGAATAGCTGTCTATGCTACTCTACTAACTACTTGATTGGCTTAAGCCATTATTCCACTTATCCTAGCGGCTAGCTAGGTTCCTAGGTAGGATCCTAGCTAGGATCATAGCTTCTAAATGTTGTTCCACGTCTTGACTAAATCGGAAACGATTTAGGATCTAGGAACCTAGCTAGGATAAGTGGAATAAGCGCTTTATACAGTAAACTCTATATAGGGAGGGGATTAAAGCTGCGCGTCCACCAGGTTGGAATCGGGACATACGGTGCGGACGGTGGCACCACGTGTCGTCATATTATACTTGTCAGGCGCAGAATGATGTTCCAGTACTTCTAGTGCAGTTCATAGTAGTCAGTACCATACATACAAAGCAACAAATCCGTCCACTGCGTACCTGCGCTCCGATTCCGATCCAGTGGATCGCACCTTTATACATACACACTTTGTTTTGTTACACCCTGTATACGACAGCTGAAATCTATGGCGCGGGTTCAGGCCAGCTGCATACCACCTCACTTGATCAGAGGATTTTTCCTTGGTGGCCGTACCACTCATAATCCCATACCTTCCTTCTCCTAAAATCTCCTTGCATTGAATCTCTTTGCTGCTTTCGTTCCCAAGCGGTCGCATGCGACCGCGAGAACAAAAGATTTCCTAGAATCCGCGATCGAGTTAACAGCTATTGCTTGCAGACTAAAATGTTGCAAACTAGCTGTATAGGGACCTAAAAATCTGAAATTAATGAAACATTTTTCATTTACTACAATATTTCCATACAGTTTACATAAATTATAGTAAGTAGGTATAGTAATTAATAACCTTATGTATTGTTACAATAAAACAATATACACATGATACACATTTCATCATTTTCCAAATTAACTGCATACTGATATACATTATAATAATTTCTATGAAATAATAATCTATCTTTTTCATATTAATATAGTTTAAGTTCTAAATTATTGTACAATTATGCAAATAATACTACGACATACTTTGTATTAGAACATGGTATGATATCGTTATGTTTTGCTTCAATTTATCAATTTACGGTTACATTTACATTTTACAATGGCTTACCTTTCGTTTTTCAATAATTAATCCCCTTAATTTACAATTTTTGTATTTTTGTAATAAATAATTTTCACAAAATGGAATTCGAACCTTGAGTTTTAAACTTCATCTTCCTCTTTTTTCTCATGTAGTTTATATTCTCTATGGTCTTTTTTATCAACCAATCACAGTCGACCGTGCTTAAAAATTGTACAGATTATGCGATTTACTTTAGTAGCTACGTTTAAATTTGGAACCCAATTTTTTTTTGTTCGGAAAGTTTCGTCCACCTGGCCGAAGCCAATTCTTTTATAATAACCATCTGAAATAGAGTTTTCATCAGGCCGAAGCCAATTCTTTTATATTAACCATCTGAAATAGAGTTTTCATCAGGCCGAAGCCAATTCTTTGATATCAATAATATTATGAAATAAGTTTTTTCATCAGGCCGAAGCCATTTCTCATGTTTTGATAGTATTTTACTGTCCCTTCTTCAATTTGACTCTTGACAGATGCCTAAAAAGTCTGCTAATAAACTTTTGTGCTGTCTTCAACTACAGCTGCGGCAAGTGTGCCGGTATAATATATGGTGCACACTGTACAGTATGTACAATGGCTGGCCGAGGAAATTGAACACAGATTACTGTATAATTACAGAACACTCTACTTGGCGGCTGCTGACGGAAGAGTGATCGTCACTCTCGTCGGGCGACCACTCTAACCATCCCCACTCCTACCCAGTAGGCGTGTCCATCTTTATTTATCAATACACTACATATATGTACATTAATTTAATAATATTTTATTACTAAAACTAAGAAAAACGAGATGAAAAGCAAATATAAAAGATAATTATTTACAACCACAAAGTACTTATATATAATTAGGAAATTTACAACACATAACCGTTACAAAGAACTATCTCTGTGTTACTATATACAATCTCAAGGTATATAGGTAATGACTGGTGAGTATTTGTTTATATATCACCAATGGTAGAAAGGATGTACTCATATATTGGCTTATAACAATCGGTTATCGGGTGTTTTCAGAAGCTGCTGAAGGGAGTGCGGGATGGCTTCAGCAGTTTTAAAGATTTCCATCAAGTGATTGATAAAAATAAATCTTTGAAGAGTAAAACTGTTACAAGTAAAGAAAATGTGATCCAAGGTTTGTTCATAATGATTACAGTAATTACAAACGGGTGAAGACAACATTCAATCAGTGAAGATGAGCATTAAATCGACAGTGACCAAGTCTAAGACGGCAAATAGTAGAATAAAATTTTCTGTCATGAAATGAAACACCTTTAGTAAACCATGGGACTGACAACTCCTGTTTAATCTTAGAATACCATTTTCCTTTGGTTTCTATGATCTGTTTCCAAAAATTTGTAAATTCAATTTTAAAGGTTTCTTTTATTTTGACTAAAACATCAAATTCTGGAAGGCATATGTTTTTAATACAATGCACCTGAGAACAAGTGATTATAGCTCTTGCTAGAAAATCAGCCTGTTCATTTCCCTTGACACTAATATGTGACGGTGACCAGACTAAAACTTTTTTGTTTAATGTTGTTAATTTTGTATATTTTTCTCTAATATCATAGATAATATAGTTAGTTGTAGCACAAAATTTGGGGTTATTTATGTTTTGAAGAACGCTAAGACTATCAGACACTATAATCCATTTATCATATACTTGAGTTTCAATATACTCTAATGCAGACAGAACTGCTAAACACTCAGCAGTAAAAATACTTGTTAAATTTGGAAGCCTAATATCATATCCTTTCTTATCCTGTTTAATATACAGGGTGTCAAAAGACCGCTTCCGATAACTTCGTGGGGTTATTATAGGGCATGAGATATATCCATTGGTGCAAGTAATTTTCTTTAAATCGCCAGTTTTTAAAATAGTCAAAATTTTCAACACGCAATGTATAACGCTGGTGTAAATGGGCGATAGTATCGCGCGCCAGTGGAGCCCCGGCCCCCAGGCCGAGTCAGCCCCCACGCGCCGCTCGCGCCGAGTACCGCGCGCGCGGCCCTGCGCTAGACAAAACAGCTGATCGTGGTGTGCCACAGTGCCCTAGCCCGTGGGTAGTGAATAAACCACCAGTATTGTAATGATTATTAAATTACAATTGTTTTCACGATTTAACATAATGTTAGAATTTATTAATTACCGTTTCTTAGGTTATTAGTTTAAGTATTATTTATTACTCAAAAATACTCCGTTTTTACTTCCGGCCAAAAAGGAAAAGAAATCATAATAATTCACATTCGAATCAGTTGATCTCTTGAATCAGAAATTGTAAAAATACAACACTTACACAGTTACACCTATCTATGGAAAAAAATACTTGATAACATGTTCACTGACCTGTGATCAGCTGTCTGTTTTTATGAAATGCAGTTCGAACTGTGCTCACTGTCCATGTAACTCAATATAGATTGCAGAGTTATTCAACACGAAACAAAAGTAAATAGGAGACATTCCAATTCTTTACACACTTTTTACTGCACTGTTTAAACCGCACTATCGAAAACGATGTTCACCCCCGTTCCATAAAAGTTTACGAGTACCACAGATTACCCTTATTACCTTAAAATTACAAAACTTTAACAAAAACTTCACAGTACACCAGCGCGGCGCGTGTTTACAGCCGACTGAACAAATGAAGAAAAAACTTTGTAAAATAATAGGGATTTATCCCTGTGCATATTTTGAGTTATCGATAATTTTTTATCGATAAATCGTATTAATTGTTTTACATACGAGTACGTATTGATTACAGTCAAACTAAAAATAAGCAAATATCTACTCAATGTTAAGAATAGCGACAATAATTAAAATTTATTTAAATAATTAGGTATTATTAAAGTATTTTCATTGCGTACGTAGACGCGTATACGCATTACGCGCATACCTAGACGCGCAAACGCGTACCATAGTATAACAACCACTTTATCACGGTAATGTCGGTAGGTATCGAAATTATCTTGCAACTTGACTATGTATCCCGATAAAATTTTCTGAATTCATAACCTCATAATAGAGTTAATTTTAAAAATGAGATTAGATCAACTAAATAATAGTTATTAACTTTTATTATTTAATGGTAATTTAAATATCGACAACATAGTTTTGAATGTACAACACTTAGATTGTCCTTGAAATGGATTAACAACACGTGACGTGCACGTGCGTCGTGCACCTGCAGAGCGGCCGATGGCGGCCGCTCTTTGTCGGCTCGATCACTAAAGACTCCGCCGCGGCGGCGTGCTTTTTGATCGATGCCGCCGTGCTTCGGTTTCTTTTGACCTCTTCCGAAAGCCGATACATAATTATTTTAACATTATTTTTAAAATTAAAATAGATTTTCTAATTTAGTAGCCATTTGTGCATTGAGGTATAAGATTGTTGTTAGACATAAGTTTGATTTTTTTAACAATTAGGTACTTCAAGTATCAAAACGTGGTAGTAGTTATTGTGTTATGTGTTAATTGATTATTATTATTCAGTTGTGTTAAGTAATTTACTGTATGGTGTGATAGATTTCGTTTAAAAAGGGAAGTGTTTTTGACGTTTTTGGTGGTGACTGGTCTTATTGCTTGGTGTTAAGGACTATTTTCAAAATGCATAAAGAAGTAAGAACCCGTCTTGAACTCAACATTTTTCACGTAAGTTAATTATTGCCAGATTTTTGTGTATCATCTGTAATTTCGATTGATAAGACGTGACGATTGCGGATAGACAGTTCGTCCGCATTGGTTTCGTTACTTATGAACTTTTTAACGTCGAGTCTAAAAATCTTAGAAATTTGCCATACCTACTCTTGTAAGTTTTTACACATGCAGTTGATTACAGTTTTCTACATAAGTTACCATGAAACTTTTAACACTGCAAGTAGCCAAGATGAGGGGTTAGAGGTCAGTCATAGTGACCACCTTCATGGGTTTAAAGTTGGAAGGACACATCACACAACATACATTAGGGTTTAGAACAGTTCTGACGTAGTGTATCGTCGCATACGACCTTTCGAGTTTCGACAGCGTACGTAGGCCGTAGCGTGAAGACATTGAGCGCGCGTTTTTACATTGCGATTTTTAGTAATAATAATAAAATTTAAAAAAAAAATTAAAATTATTTTTCTATGTGGTTTATTATCATGTTTAAAGGGTATTCATTATAAAAAAAAATAAAATTAAAATAAAAAAAAAATAATAAAAAAAACTAAAAAAAAATACATTTTCGTAATCAGAAAATGTAGTATAATCATACCCCAAAGTTATCGGAAGCGGTCTTTTGACACCCTGTATATGGCTGCTGATACCGCCTCAGAAGTCTTTGAACCATCTGTATAGACTTGTTGATAGCCAACTAGGTTACTTAATAAAAGGTATACATCTTCTTTGCACTTCAAAGAATTATGAATTACATTTTTAGTGGAAAATATTTAGAGCTAAATGTGCTCATATAGCAAGGCCATAAGTCACTTTCATATAAGTTATAGTCTTGCTTTATTTTTACAATTTCAGGTAAGTAATGTAATAAAATAGAGGAAGAAGAACCACTCTGCAATTTTACAAGAAGAGGATGATTTTTAATGGATGAAATTCTCAACAAAAACCTGTATATTAAATATTTAAAGCAAATTTTTAAAGGAGGGATGTTACATTAAACCTGCATTGATATTATGGGTGTACACCAAGCACAATCCGTAAGCACCTATTTTGAACTTTATCTAGTCTATCAACAAAATTTGGAATAGAAGCAAAGCATACATAACCATATTCAAAATGGCTTCTTACAAAAGCCTTGTACAGAATTAATACAATTTTTGGATCAGCTCCCCAATATGTGCCTGCTAAAGAGTTTAATATATTGCAAGCCTTTAAAGCCCTGTTTACTAAGTAATCAATATATTTATTAAATTTGAAGGAGTTCTGAAAAATCACACCTAAGAATCTAACAGTTTTGTCAACTGCTAACGTACTATCTCCATATACCTAGTAGGACAATGTTTGTTGTTTTGCTAAGTTGTTTTGAAAAAACTAAAACTTTGCTTTTTTCAGAACTGATATCCAAGCCCAGCCCCAGATCATCATAGTAGGCCTTAAGGCCGAGGAGAGCAACTCTGAGATTTTCAATAGCTGCAGGCGACATGTCTGCAGTACAATATATAGTTAAGTCATCTACAAACTGTAGGTTAGTAATGTTTTGACCTAAAACAATATTTAACTTAAGTATGTATATGTTACGCTCAAAGACCGAAATCGCTCAGTGAGCGAAAAAATAGCTCACAACGCGTTGTGGTTATGGTGAAACGGCCACGACGCGTTCTGGCAATCACAAAAAGACCATAACGCGAAATTCGTATCGTGGTCGATATGCTATTCGTTTTCCTTGATTTGTTCTTGATTGATTAATCGTCCATAGCTATGGAAGATCAAATTTGAATTACCACGCGTACTACAAAATATTTTTTCTTTTACTAAATCACTGCACGTGTTTATCATTATTATTTATAAATAAAATATCCATAGTTCCATACTATCCGTAGGTACTATTATTATTACTGTCTGTCCTTCGATCACTAATATACAAGATACACAGTCCGCGGCAAAAAACGACCTCACTAAAAGAGCACCAAACGCAACATTCTGGTGGACTTTTGATTTAGTAGTGCTCGAACGCTCCGCCGGGAAACATGCCTTAGTGCTCGTTCAATTATTGTAAAAATCATACGTCTAAAACGCAAAAAAAGGATGGAATTTCATATTTCCGGTAAGTATTAATTTTATCCCAATATATTTCTTACAATTGTATTGCAAATATTAGTATTACGTTAAGAAATCACCAAAAAACTGTTTTAAAATTAAGTTGTAAATAAATCAACACGAGGTATAAACCATCTCAATTGCGAATACTCATACTAAAGGTACTTATCGTAGTTTATCATGCCCACTTGAAATGTTCGGGTTATAAGCTGTGTTTCTGTTCCATTTGATGGAGTCGCTATTATTTATTATTTTTTTTATTGAGGAATTATTTTTTTTAAGTTCCCTCGAGATCCAGTTAGATGTGGAAATTGGATATCAGTTATAGCACGGCAAAGATGCGAAGAATTTTTCAAGCCGACTTTAGCGAGCGTTGTATGTTCTAAGCATTTATATTCAATGTATTCACTTATATTTTAGTTAATTATCAAATTAGACATATTAGAACGACATAATATTACATATAAAAAATAATTAGTCCACACTTTATACATTAAACTTCGGAAAAATTAAAAAATGGATTATTAAAATTATTACAATCAACAAAAAAATTTTGAACAGTTCGACTCCTCTCATACTTCACTTCGCCCTGTTCCAGCGGCGAATTTCGGTCGTAAAATTGGAGTGCTTTTTTGGCTCTGTAATAATTTGAACTTTAAGACATATACGCAGATGGTTGAATTTAGTATGAAGCGTGCATCGGACGTAAAAATTTATTGCTTTGTAAACACAAATGTACATTGTTTTATAAAAAGATCTTTAATAATTACTATGATTAAGGTTGATTTTAGATAAATGTATACTTTTTTAAACTCAATTACTCGGCGACAGATTTTCGAGAGGTTTTGTATGAGACTGTGTATCTTGTATATATTTGATCGAAGTGTCTGTCTGTCGCAACATGTTGCTGTTTTTTTCATAAAGTAATCTGACCTCAATAAATTTAATAAAAATATAGTTTTATTTTAATTTACATAATTTAAATATAATACTACTAGTTGATACTAGTTGACCGCAACTTCATTACGCCAGCCAGATAGACAATAATAATATTATTAGTATGGATAGTTATATGAAACTATGGATATTTTATAATTATGACAATTTACACGTTATGCAGTGATTTAGTAAAATATTTTGTAGTACGCGTGGTAATTCAAATTTAATCAATCAAGAACAAATCAAGAAAAACGAGTAGCATATCAGCCACGACACGAATTTCGCGTTATGGTCTTTTTGTGATTGCCAGAACGCGTCGTGGCCGTTTTCATTAGAGCCACAACGCGAATTTCGCGTCGTGGCTGTTTCGCTGTGACCACAACGCGTTGTGAGCTATTTTTTCGCTCACTGAGCGATTTCGGTCTTTGAGCGTAACATATATACAAAATAAATAGTAAGGGACTGATAATTGCACCTTGACTTATTCCTTTGTACCTTGAACCAATCAGTTTATTTTCAATTTTCACAAATAATTTACGACCACTAAGAAAATTATACACCCAATTTACTAATTTTTCAGGTAATTGTAAAGAAGTTAAAATAGTTGAAAGTTTTTTCAAATTTACATTATTATATGCGCCAACAACATCAAAGTAAATACCAACCAATATTGAATTACAAGACAAAGCATTGTGAATGTCCAAACAAAAATGACTCAAGCTCTCTCTAGCCGAACGGCCACGCCGAAAACCGAACTGATTACTAGGTAAAATATGATTTCTTTCTATAAAAAAATCCAATCGCTGTTTAATAAGCTGTTCAAATATTTTGCCAACACAAGAACTTAAAGATAAAGGTCTATATGAATCTGCAACATTTATATCCTTTCCGGGTTTTAATATTGGAGCGAGACAATCTGTTTTCCACTGTTCAGGAATCATGGAATGGCACCACAATGAATTTAATAGATTATGGAACAACTTCATATTTTTGGTGTCTAACAATTTAAACATTTTGTAAGATAAACAATCTAGACCACAAGCAGAATCTTTACGAGATTTTATGGCTGCTTTCAGCTCTTCAAATGTAAAACTCTCTAATAAAAAAGAATTTGGAGATGCTGTCACATTGTCACATGTCAATGTCACATTGGAATTACTGTTCTTATAATTATTTGCACAGAGTACTTTATTATATATATTATTTGGTATCTGGAGTATATTTATTTAAAAACTGTATTATCCATTCACTATCAATGAAACTACTTCTAGGTGTATAACTTCGGTTGAATTTTTTAATTTTCATCCAAATTTGGCTCATAGGAGTTAATCTACTGACAGATTTACAAAAGTTTTCCCAAGAAAGTCTTCGCTCTTGTTTCAATACGCGTTTTTTATGCGTCTGAAGACGCTTAAATTCAACAAAAGTTTCAATACAAGAATTCGCTTTAAACCGCGCATAGGCTTGACGACAATCATGTACAGCCTTGGAACATTTTTCATTCCACCATACTAATGGAATTTTAACTTTTTTTTTACTGTTACTACAGGCAGAACTTTGAGAAACAGGATTAGCAGTTGGGGTGCAGAACTTAGGCTTATTCAAACCGTTGATAAATGCGCCACATTTATCAACAGTTTGAATTATAAGCGCACAGAATCTATTATAACTGTCGATTAAATCACATGTTTCAATTTGAATTTTTTTTAATTCCTGATTAACAGTTTTTTCATACAAATCTCAATTTACTGTTTTCAGATTCGTGTGAAGAGGAAAACTTTCAAATGTCTGTGACAAGTACTATGAGAAGAGAATGATGGAGAAAGATTCAATGTTGTCAGAGTTGGTAAATGATAACTACCTAATGAGTCTGAAGAAACTTGCCATTCACAAAATAATACTAACGATGCCGAAACAAAAGTAAAATCTAGTGCATTTGGCTTCCATCTATGCGACCCTACAGTGGTTGGACGTCCATCATTCAAGAGAACCAAATCATTCTCATCAGCGACATCAACAATATCTCTCTCTCGCGCGTCAACTTTGCCGCAACCCCATAAAGTATGATGCGCGTTAAAGTCTCCAGCAAAAATTATCAGTTTCGGAATAGTCGGTATTAAATCATTAAATTTTTTCTTATTAAATTCAGGAGTACAGCTTCCTGGGCTGTAAAAACTTAAAATTGAAATTTGTTTCTGAAAAATTTGAATCTGAACAACAATATTTTGTAAAGAATTATCATAAAATGTATTAATTTTGTTATATACTATAGTGTTATGAATTAATATGGCTACTCCATTGTGATTATTACCACAGTCATTTCTCACAATAGAGTATCCTTTCATGTTAAATGTGCGTTAGCTAAGTTCGGCCGATTAAAATAGACTTCAACTTTGAATTTATTAATTTTTCTCAAGAAAGATATTCCCTTAATCGAGTGTTCGAAAATACGACTTAAACCCATGAGGCCGTGAGCACCTATAGGAGTTTCACCTGTGCTTTCCACAAAAACCACAAATTAAAATCCAGCTGCGCTGTCCTCTGAATAGCGACGGCTGTAATCATTGACTCTATATGGAGCATATTTGTTAGATTCCTCTGTGGGCTCAGACGTTCAGAGCTACTCGACTCAGCCTGATCATCCACCGGACTAGACGATATTTGTCTCTTCTTCTTCCGTTTGGACGGCCGCTGAGACATCGCGGCGCGCCTGGTCCCGTGAAGGGACTTTTATATAATTAAAAAACTTACCAACAGAACGAAGAAATAATTATATACAATTAAAAAATATATACAATACGACAAATATTCTAGAATTATACAACTTTTTACAATAAAAATCAAATTTAATTATTATTATTATTATTGTTATTTAATTTAATTTTCAGTGCTGAAAAATTTTCCGACTTTTCCCGCCACTCCCACAGATGACACATTTGACATAGGTGACTTTGACAGTTATTTTTTTTTCTTAATAAGGCACTTCGGCTATTTAACCATGGCCAGTGTCGAGAAAGTATGGTGGGAAAACAACATTCTTTATTATTTTACAATAATTTCAGCTTCATTTTTAGGGTTCCATATCCCAAAGGGTAAAAACGTCTCCAGGCTGTAACTCAAGAATCGTAACCATAAAGTTAATATACCTAGCGGAATAGAGAAACAAAGGCCTGAGCAAGCGAGATGTCACTATCAGTAACACTGCGTGGTAAAAAGAGACGTGTGATACATGACAGCAGAACTCTTTTTTTGACGTCCAGTCGGAACGTGCCGCACGTTACCATAAAGCCGGCTGTACACTCTCGCCGAGACACAGCGAGGCGGCCCGAGTGCGAGAGTGTAAATGGGTGCGCTCGCCTCGTCTCGGCTGTCTCGGACCCTCTCGATTCGTTGTCGGTATTTTGCGCCCGAGACAAAGGGTCTCGCGAGGAAAACGAGCGCACTACTGTACACTCTCGCGTCTTTCAGTACTAGTCCCGCCATTGGACAGTGTAGAACAGAAAAATAACAATATTAAACGACATTATGAGTCATTATCTGTGAGAAATAAAATTAAATATGATTATAAATCTTTGGATTACAATGATATCTTTCGATGCATGGTGAATGGTGAGTGGTCGTTTTCCTCCATCTTGTCTGAGTTCTTTACTGCGATTGAACTAAGCGAGAATGTACATGATCCCACTCTGGCAAGGGGCTCTCGCACGAGACTCTCGCCCGAGAGCTCTCGGCGAGAGTGTACAGCGGACATAATAGAAGCATTGGATTCGACAGCTTTGTCGAACGTTAGATTGATTTTAAAGTAATTTTGAAAGGGATGATACTACGGCGTTGCCACTTTTTAATTTCTTCACTTTCGTGACAGACTATTATAGGTATCGGAATCTTTGAGCACAATTTTTATTTTTTACCTATCTCCAGTAGTCTTATTAATACGAAACTTTGCATACGTAATAAGAGCCAATGACAATGCAATAATTTGTTATTTTTTTTAATAATTGGAACGAAGTTCGATCGAAGTTGCGCAAGGAGGCTAGACGGAACGACACTAATAATTGTCCTCGACACTTTTTTATTATTACCTGCCTAGTAGGGGCAGAGGGCGTTGATAGTATTCCTGTGCGTCAACTAGATGGAGTTTTTGAGAATAAACAGTGACATCTACCGGACGCTTAAATAAATTTTATTACAATTCCACCAAAGTGTCGTTGTTAGTATTCCAGGGCGTCAATAGATGGCGATTTTTTTTTATAATTTCGTTCCATAATCCATCCGGGTGTGACCTTGACACCTCTCGATGTGAAATAGTAATTATACTAAAAATTAAGAAGTTATTTTCTTTTTGGTTTGGGGGTTCCTTTTTTGGAGTTTCTCAAGTAACGGAAGGCTCCAAAACATCGTCGTACCATGACGCCTCTCCACCATGCTTGAATCCGTGTTGCCGCCTGTCTCGCATGTTCCTCGCGGGCCAGTCTTGCAGCACGTTCCCTTTTAAAATTCAACCAACCACGCATTTCGCCTTGATGTAGTGCGTACTGTAAAAATATTATAAAAATGTGAATAGATACCTTTTTTTTTAGGATACCTAGTAGGTAGGCTATGTAGTGTACTTCGAACTTTTGAAAGGGTGCTTTAGATTTTACTTTAAGGCAGTTTAAGGTAAACAGCAGGCATGCTATTTTCCACTATTGGACCCGATATCACGCTGCCGGCCATCGTTCGTGCGTGTTCAGCTCGGGGCGTCGGCATGGAGCTGCCGTCGCCCATGACAACGAGTCCCGGGTAGGCCACGATGCGCTAGGTGTTCCAGCGCATCGTCGCGGGGTGGTGTGGAATGTGGTGTTTCCACGAGTGTAGCCCAAAGAGGCAGAGGCGGTGGGGCTGTGGTCGTGTATCGCGCGTTTCCCGTAGTCCCACCTTCAGGAGCAGGAACACCGTTGGGGTTTTAGTGGGTAGTCCCGGGTGCGGATTTCCGTCCGCCCCGGGGAGTCCCACATACCTCGGTGGTCCTCTCCAGGCCCCGGGGATGCGTAAATGCATTCCCCCAACGATAAAAAAAGGCATGCTATTTTAAATTAAACCATACTATGTTTACTGAACTGAATACCGGAAATATAAAAGGGTGTAAGTGCCAAAAACAAAATGTGGAGGAATTGTTGGTCAAAATAGTAGCTCATCTTCGTTATAATATATTTTATTTATTTTTTTAGGTCAAAATATTAAAATACCAAGTAAAAATAATGAAAGTTATTGCTTTCATTATTTTTACTTGGTATTTTAATATTATTCTATTTTAGCTTCATAACGCCATTTTCTTCGCGAACCGGTAAAAATAGCAAGTGCTTTCAACCTTTTTTATAACATTGGCGGCACGCTGACAGGGAATTAAACCCCAACAATGTGCTATGCGTCCCGCTCCTCCGCCTTTCTTATAAGGTGTAAATACCAAGCAAAAACTACCTAGTCACTTAATGCTTATTTTAGGTTATTGGCGATGGCACATAGAATACATTTCTGCAAAAAAATACATTTCAAAAATTTTGGCACTTACACCCTTTTTTATTTCCGGTATTCAATTATGGTATTTTAGCGCTAGTCACTAGTGGAGTCGACTTAAGTAGAAAAATGGTATGAATATAATATTTAGGCAACTTTTATCCTTACTAAATCTTCAAGCTCCTTCCTCCGGGTTGCTGTCGTTTGATATTTTTCTTTTTGTTCTCTCAAGCGATCACTGATGTCGGCAATATCTTCAATGTATTTCTTTTGCCAGTACTGTAATAAATCTTCTTTCTCCTAAAACATAAATAAACTACTTCATTGGATGAAAAAAAATATGGGACACAAGGGATATCGCTTTTTGTGATGCCATTTAAGGACCCTATTCTCTTACTTCGGATCTCGATTTATGGGACACATGGGATCACGTTAGCCGCATGCATCCCGACCGCTCGGCAAGGGTCTCAACAGAGTGGGCACCCGAAGATGGACGCCGCCGCCGAGGCCGGCCTAGAAAAAGGTGGCGTGACGAGCTGGAGGCATACCAGCCAGGCTGGCTACCGGTGGCGCAGGAACGAGAACAGTGGAAGATCCTGGGGGAGGTCTTTGCCCAGCAGTGGGACACTAATATAGGCTAATAAAAAAAATGGGACAGCCTTAACCTATCAAGCCCCATAAGATCCGTGAGATCACCGGTGATCGCGACAACAACAGAATAACAATAGATTTCCAAGAATCCGCGATCAATCAATCAATCAATCAATCAAGAAGAAGAAAATGCCGCTCTGCATCCCGTCGTGGATGGGATATCCTACCGTGGGACTCGGCACTCGCTGTACGAGTAGTAACTCAGCCTATACTATACCCGGTAAAAACTTTGCGATACCCCTACAAACACCATCCAGGACAGAGCCACGGGAGCCATTACATTACATCCGCGACTCCGTCGACGTCGCGTCGTCAGTCAGTGGAACAGACTGACAAACGAACCGAGATTTGGGTTATCATCACAGACATAGATCAAGACAGATACCGCATGTGTATGTACTATAATATAATATAATATCTATATAATGTCTATGGACGCTTTCACACCACGTCAGTCTGGCCCCGTGGTAAGTACCTGAAGGACTTGTGTTACGGGTACCAGACAACGGAAATATATTTAATACTTTTATACTATACATATATTTAAGATTTTTATTATATGATACACATATTTAATACACACCCATGACCCAGGAACTTTGAAAACTTTTTATTCCGTCGGCGGGATTCGAACCCGCGACCCCCGGCTTGAGCTGCCGACAGCCCACCCACTGAGCCACAGAGGTCGTCTATGTACTGACGACTATGTACTTCGCGTGCCATATCGCGTTCCCAAACGACGAGCAATGCTCGTCTTTCGAAAGTCTGTTCTTTCGGAAGTCAATCGGAATTTAAAAAATGCCTAAATGCCTAAAAGTGCCGTATTGAGCTGTACAAATTCAAATAGAAACGTTGACCTTGATAATGGACACGTTTCTTAACATCGGTACGTCACAGTGCAGTGGTAGGAAAAATGTGACACGTTCGTTTTCATACAAATGGAGCGACATGCGGTATCTATCTTGATCTATGCTGTGGTTATGATCTTTGGTCAACAAGTACAATCATACTTTGATCGGATCTCAATCTTACTTTAATCTGCAGCTCGAAGGCGCGTTGCAGTTCGCTATGTACGCAGTGCTCATGCTGTACACTGGGCACCACAGCCGGTGACACTTCCAATTTCATCTTCAGCGATTCCATTTGGGCGTTCAGCAGTTTGTCAGCATATTTGAGTTGTACGTTTGCGTTATAGGCGCAGTCCTGTGTGTTGCGTTCATGAAACAAATAATAATTATTACACAGTATAATACGAAATAATTTATGTATTATGTACATACCTACTAGATATTACCACTTGTGAACTAAATGAATAATGATAATTATTATCAAATAAATAATACAAGTTGTAATTGTTACTTAATTAACTATTGGGTACTTATTGTACCTGAAGTCGGTCTCGTAGGCGAGAAATATTTCTGTTGATGTTTTCTACCTCCATCGTGTAATTTCGATCTTGATTTTGTAATTCTCCATTGACATCTTTAAGGGATCTGCAAATAAAATATAAATAGTAAATTAAAGCATACAGCTATAAGTATGTACACTTTATATGCCTAGGACCAAGAGAAATTTAATTTTTATATTTTTGTCATTGCCCTTGGGCTTTAGCTATTGCTGGCCCAAATAAATTATACCTAGGTATACCTTCTATCTAAGATTTGGAAGAATTCTTTCGTAAGATTTGGAGCACTGGTGTATCCTTATTTGCTCTTCATAAAAAACCTAAGGTACAAACCTTTTCAGTTCGTCATTTCTAGCTTTTATTAATTCCAAATGCAGTTTATCGTTGTTGAAACTATCCGCCGATTGTTTCAAGGAATACCATTCGCCGTTTTCAGCCAATTGTACCAAGGTTCCTTTGAATAAATCAGTTACAATTTCCCTAAAAAAAAAGATTTACTTATGTTAAGAGTGTTAGGTACGTAAGTATCTCTTTTAAAAAGTTTAAACAAAAAAAAACATAATAATAATATTATGGTTATCAATCTAGGTAAGTGTGAACTAACTAGTTTCTTAGCAGACAGAAGTTTAAAGGTCGTAGTTAACGGCGAATGCTCGGAAACTCAGTCTGTTGATGCTGGTGTCCCTCAGGGCTGTGTGCTATGGCCTACTATATTCATACTGCATATCAATGACATGTTACAGACCAACGGCATTCATTGCTATAAGCGGATAATATATAGTACAGGTGATGCTGTATATACCGGCTCCCCCAATATTTCTCGGCAAAATGTCACTGAGAGTCGAAACGAACTTGTGTCTAAGGTGGAGAATTCTTTGGAGAAGGTCTCTGAATGAGGTAGACGTAACTTGGTCCAATTCAACCCCGCTAAGACACAAGTCTGCTCGTTCACCACTAAAAAGTCACCAATGGTCGTATATCCTCGTTTCGAGGGCACATCTTTAACCATCTCCCCTAGCATTAAGATACTTGGCGTCAACAAATGAAGCGAAGTCCAGTTCCGATATCATCTAGACTCTAGAGGGTAAGGCCAAATTAGCCTCGAAGAAGCTTGGTGTTCTTAACAGAGCTAGACAGTACTTTACTCCGTACCAACGCCTACAATTCTACAAGGCGCAGGTTCGGCCTCATATGGAATATTGTTCTCATCTCTGGGCAGGGGCGCCAAAATACCAATAGCTCCCTCTGGATCGTATCCAACGAAGGGCCGCTCGAGTTGTTGACTGCCATAGTGTTTCAAACAGCTTGGACCTCTTGGAATTACGCCGAGATGTAGCTTCACTCTGCATCCTCTATCGGTTGTATCACGGGGAGTGCTCTGAGGAATTGTTCGAAATCATACCACCTGCAACTTTTCGCCATCGTCCCACGCGAAAAACATACCATCCTCATAATTTTGATGAGTGGCAGTCTTCCACAGTGCGTTTTTCGCGTAACTTTCTGCCGCGCACTGTAAAACTCTGGAACGAACTGTCACCAGCAGTATTTCCGGACCTATACGACCTGCAAAACCTTCAAGAAAAGAGCGTATTCCCTCTTAAAAGGCCGACAACGCACCTGCACCTCTTCTGATGTTGTGAGTAGGCGACGGTAGTTACTTACCATCAGGTGACCCGTTTGCTCGTTTGCCCCCTTATTTAATTAAAAAAAACCTCATCAATCTTTATGGACGAAGGCTTATAGGCTATATTTTATCACAGGAGTATGTAAAGAAAACGGGGGAAAATATTTGAAAGGGCTTATCTTCCGAACTATTGGAGCAATTTTTATGTTATTTGGCACAGATAAGAAGTAGACCACGACGTGAAGGATCAAAGAAAGGCTATCGATTTTAATCATTTGTTCAGTGGCTATATATTTTATGTAGACCCGTGCGACGTCTGTGCCGGTCGCTAGTAGGATATATTACTGCAATGTTTTCACGTTAGAGGCAGCACGGAGCACCAGCATAGAAATTAGTACATAACTACTTTTTCGACGTTTGAAAACGTTTTTGTCTATCTTATATGTCAATTGTCGTGTGCAACATGTCAGATTTTGATCGTGTTCCATACGGTGTGTGCTTGTAGCGCCCTCTGCTCCGACCTTTGCGTAATATTACCAATTTGAACCCGAGAACACAGAATTAAGTGGACATATCAGGTCCATTTTAGCATCAAGACTCAAGAGACATCTCTACATCCGCACTCACAACTCACCGATCCCTAGCGAGCTTCTCTTGAGCTTGGTCCGCCGCTTTGCTAGCGTTGAGCTCTCGCCGACTCGCAGTTGTTTCTGTAAAGTTTACACTTTCCAATAACAGATGGCACCATGCATACTGTAAACTGGAGTTCTTGAAAGAATAACGGAAAATTAAAATCCTACATTTCTAGGCAAAGGAAGGCAAGACCGCGGATTATATCAGATCATTTTGATCAGATTTACTTTTAAAGCATTTAATCCTTCGATCGCCAATTCTTGGAAATCTTTTGTTATCGCAGCCCATTTGGGCCTTAATGATGGGTTAAATCAAGGTTTCATCACTAGCCTCTCAAATTGCAGTTTCACATTAAAATTGAGTGCTGATTTTCGTAAAAATATGTCAGTTGCCTATAATATCCCTCCTTAATACGTTTGCACTCAGGTGATTCGCCACTGTGTGTGTCGAATCACCTCACACCATCACAATTGATGTTGGTTCATAGGCAGTTGACGGACCTACGTCATTCGGTCGGCTTATGTCAATCGGTCGGATGAGTTTGACGTAACGCGACCTGACGCGAACTTACATAAAGTTAATATACGAATATAATATTATTAACTTTATGAATTTTGATTACCTACTAACGTCCTCCATCTGCCTAGGAATCAACTTCCCTGATAGTACAATATTGGGCCTGCTGTCAAAACGCTAGCCCCGCCTACACACAACGCTATCCTCCAATCGTGATACAATAATTCTATGAATCGTGCTCCCGGGCAATGTGTTTTAGACTGCAGCTAATAGTGATTAATATCGCGTAACAACGGTTCCCGCATTATAGCACGAAAGTAAAGATCGTAAGTCCCAAAACTGTTTTTTGATGATTACTTAAAAACTAAATACAATACTAATATTTCCTTTAGCTATTATTTTATAAAGTGTGTGATTGTAGTAGTGCAAGTTATTTAATGATAGTAACTCAATAAGTGTAACAGATATTTGTTGAAATGCCCGAAAAGATTCATAATTTCGAAAAATAAAACTATCGAGTCAAAATAAGTGAATCGTGTTTTCCGTTAGCTCTCTTATTCTCAGATAAATATAGGTACAATGATTAAATGAATCTCAATTTCATTTGAGTCAATCGTCTTCCGGGATCGTTATACTTATTAGAAAACACAGAAAAATTGCACAGCCCGCTCATCTCAATAATGATCTTGAGCATAATCTTAGTGGTAAGAGTAGTTTGTTCTTACACTGGCTCTCGTATCAATTACACTATTGATACGTGAGCCTTAATTCGCGTGGGTTTCATCAAAGTTGGGATTTACGATAATATTTATGCACACAAACTTTTCCTTACCCAATATTTTCATTTGTAATAAGGCAACTTCTAAAATAACTGCAAACAACAGAGCGTCCATGGCTGGAACCCTGGAACAGATAAAAAGTAAAACAGTTTCAAAACTATTGATTAAAGTTTAAACTTTCTGCTTTCAATTTACCTTTATAAAGATAAGTAAATATAAGATAAGACGTAGCAACGTTAAAGACTCTATATTAAAATATGAGAAGATAAAAGTATTTCGGTAAAATTATCTACTTTTATTGAAATAACGTGAGATTATGTTTAATTATATCAGCTAAAGGTTTGAATAGTACTGTACGCAGCTATCAACTACTATTTTTTGTGGACCTTCGAGCCGGATAACTTATTAGCGTTAACACTCATTTTAAAGTTAAAAATAATAATAATTATTAATCACTGTGTAATTTAAATAACACGACGACAGTGCAGTGTAACTAGCAAAATGGTAAATTATCAGGGCGAGCGAAGCGAGCCCTAGTAGGTATATCCCATAACCTGAGCATTTTGTGAGCACTTTACGGAGAAACTATCACAACTACGAGTAATAATATTATATATTCGGTGCTAGCACGCCTATAATCATACCTATAATGGTTTTTGTGCTTTAAGTATAGTGATTTTCATTTATTTGTAGATGCAGTGTTATCATCAGTCAGTCAAGGTGTGAGTGACGACGCGCCCAAAGCGCTAGTTATCATGTATTAATGAACAATATTATATATTAATAAAAATGTTCAACTTTCACATGCATCTATTGGTGGCCTTTACAAAGAGACAGGACCAACTTTGTGTCACATAGCTTTTTAAAAGACGTATCTAGGACAAAGACAGCAACGTGAATTAATTCATAGACTTATAATATATAATTAATTAGTCCTGTCCTTCTTCGTTTATTAATAAGACAGTAAAAGTAATAATGTTGGTGCAATTTAATGAAGTACTTTAGAGTTGCTTCCGGCTCTTAATGAAGAGATTAAATCGAAATAGTGCATGTGACAGAGGAGGATGAATGAAGAGCCAATCAAAGGGTGCTTCACGTCGAATTCGCGCCAATATCCGTCAGCAACGGCTTGCACACTGAACAGCGGTAACGCGTGATATTGGCAAATTGCTGCGACGCGAATATTATAACAACTGCACACAGAAAATATTATGGCAGGATCATTTTAAAAAAGACTCGAAAATTGTCGTCCACTTTAGCCGATGATGTCCTGATTAGTGTCAGTTAAAGTTGAATACGGTATACAAAACAAATTTAGCAAACGATTATTTTTTTTCAAATGAATCGATACTCATATTCTGCGAACAGGCACACGCCTATCTGTCTGTCTGTCTTTCTGTTACCTCTTCAGGCCTAAACCGCTGAACCGATTTGGCTGAAATTGGAATCACAGTCCACGCGATTTCAATAGGGTACCCATAGACCATAACACAAGTCCTTCAGGTACTATCAGAGAAGTTGATTCCTATGCAGATCGGGGACCTAAGTAGTTTGGTTGCGTTACGTCAAACCCAGCCGACAGATCACAATTAACATTGAATTGACATATTCGACCAAATAACGTTGGTCTATCAACTGCATAGGAATCAATTTCCTCGATGGTACATTACCACGGGGCCAGACTGACGTGTTGTGAAGCGTCCATAGATTAGATATTATTCGACACTTATTATTCTGGACTTAACGCGACTTATATTCTAGTAGTAATCCTACTACATACTTTTCTCGACGTTTAGGCCGTGTTGCAACGGCCGTGGTCACGAGGGGACTGCAGGAGCGCGGCGTCTTCGTTTGCACCGGGCGGTCTGATCTACGACTACCCTCGAATTGTCCAACGTTTGTGTTCCAATGTATTTATAGTCAGTATAAGGCTCAGTGCGACACACAGCACTCACTGCACCCGGGTTTTCACTTATTGACAAAGGTGACACACGCGGTTTGCACTTACTGGATTCCAGGTTGGAGATAATTTAAATCCGTCCTCACGATTGAAATTATTGTGCTTTTTAATTTCAATGGCTTCACGTATTACTCTTGAGTGGTAATGACGATCTGTAGAGAGGATTTTGGGGTCGTGTAGCTCCATCCAATGATTAGTCCCCATATCAAGCAGATGTTCTGCTACCGCGGATTTATTTGTCTGCCGATTTTTCACTGTGGCTATGTGTTCTTTCACTCTTTCGCCAATAGTCCGTTTCGTTTGGCCAATGTAAGAACTACCACAGCTACAATCAATTTTATAAGCCCCAGGTTTTTGGAAAAGTAAGGAATCTTTTGGTGACCGTAGTACTTGGGATATTTTACGTAACGGAGTATACACAGTTTTAATGGAGTATTTCCTCAGCTCTGTTCCAAATTTGTCGGTTACGCCTTTTACGTATGGTAAAAATGCTGCTTGACGGCTCACCTCCGGATACTTTGTTTTCTCCTTCCGTCTTCTCAATCCCCTCGACACGTTATATTATCCGTTCCGTGTAAGTACCTCCTGAACATGTGTTAGCTCCTTGGGTAAATGTTCAGGGTCACAAAGGTTATGAGCTCTGTTAGTGATATAACAGATTGAAGATGCAGAGGATGATGGCGAGAAGATGCGTGTAGATATCTGTCAGTGTGTGTAGGTTTTCTGTACACAGTGCGGGATAATGTACCATCCTCCTTAACCTTGATCTCCAAATCCAAAAATGCGAGGCATCTGTTCTCCTCCATCTCGTAGGTGAATTTAATTTTTGGATGGATTGAGTTAAGGTGATTGATATACTGTTCTATTTCCTGTTAACCTCCATTAATGATGCAGAAAACATCATCAACGTACTTTTTCCTAAGCTTCACAGTACATCGTCCAGTAGCGAAAGCTAGGTCTTCAAAGTGCTCCATCCAGATATTTGCAATTATCGGTGAAACGTCGAGAAAAATATGTAGTAGCATTACTACTAGAATATAAGTCGCGTTAAGTCCCGAATAATAAGTGTCGAATATAATGCAACGCGAAAGTTTTAAAGATTAGATATTATTTATTTATTGAATGAGGAATTATGAAACGTGGCGTCGCGTCGCCGCACTGTCAGTTGCATTTTGTGTGCAAGCCTCACCGGCTCGTGGACAGAAACGGTTTAATATCTTACAGCCACTTAAACGTCACTTAATTTAAACTACGTTCTAATACCTTAATAGTTCTTAATTAAGAGATGCTTTTATAATAATTTGTATCAGTCGAAGTATCTTATAACGATTAAAGATACTAATTAGTAATTTACCGATAATAATCTAGTCCAGGTCTTAATAATAATTATTAGATCTATGCTATGAATGGGATTGCTAATAAGTAATAACATAACAAAGAATTCCAACGCTTTGCCAACAACTGTTTCCTTAAAAAGTGGTGATACCTGTTTTGCTGAATAGTGAATAGTAATTTTCCGATTATGAAATTCCGGCTGTGTGAGGCCAGCCTAAGGGCCTGTTTCATCACTTCCTGATAAGTGACGAATAGGCTATCCACCAATTAACTAGACAGATCAAGTATGGAGAATCTGTCAAAAAAGTTGTGAATAGCCTATTCATCACTTTATCAGAAAGTGGTGAAACAGGCCCTAAGAATAAAAAAAAAACTATGAACTTTCTAGTTAGTGTAAATTAACCTCCTTTTGATAAAATATACTGCGCTAAAAACTTACTGTAAATTTTTTGAATTGGTTAAAAATGTAATCTTATAAACACTGCATAATATATTTGGGGCAACGTATCTTGTTATTAAACTTTCATAGCTGCAATCCTTGTTCAAATGTCTGTGGAAAAACAATAATTTCAAAGTAAAGACAGGCTACACGCTCGTAGTAAATTAATTGACTTTTATTTTCATATTCGCTGACGTCTGGTTTAATTTGTTCATTACTAAACTTTTATTTAATGAAGAATCTATATCTATACTTGTTATAAAACAAAGTCGCTTTTTTCCCTCATGTCCCTTTGTTCCCTTTAATCTTTAAAACTACGCAACGGATTTTGATGATTCTTTCAGTGTTAGATAGCCCATTAATCGAGGAAGGTTATAGGCTATATTTAATCACGCTAAGACTAATAGGAGCGAAAAAATAGAGGAAAATTTGGAAAAAACGGGGGAAATTATTTGAAAGGGCTAACTTGAATGTGCTAATCTCAGGAACTTCTGGTCCGATTTGAAAAATTCTTTCAGTGTTAGATAGCCCATTTATTGAGGAAGGCTATAGGCATCATTTTTTTAGTGGCTATATATTTTATACCCGTGCGACGCCGGGGCAGGTCGCTAGTTTTATATAAAATGAATAAAGAGTATTAAGAATACGGCCATTACCGCTTCAACTCCCGTAAGGCCCAAGTGGGCCACGATAACAATTGAAATATAAGGCTATTGTGTCTCGTTTTGCCGCGATCGAAGGATTACAAGGTGTACACGTTGTATATAATTATGTTAAGTGTATAGCTGCAACGACGCAAAGATTAAAAAATCTAAACTGCCCTAAACAACTCCATTGTGAGTGTGGACACTTTTTACTATACGATTTACCTCGTCCAATATTTAAACTCAGTAATGTACCGGTTCCCGACTTTTATCTCTGGACAGATTGTACTCGGTTCTTTGATTCCTTTGAGGAGATATGCTTAAATTAATTTTCATGTCGGACTTTGTGAAATAAAATGAAAAAGAAAAATTAATATAAAGTTTATAGACTGTATTCTTCGTTTTGGATAATTTCATGACGGGATACACCCACTGGCTTAATGTTAGCAGGTAAGAGAGAAAAGGATAAGGTCCAAATTGGGCTAATTTTAAAAGTGCCGGCCAACGCAAATAAACCCATTATTTAAATAGAACATAACCTAAGGAATAATTTTTAAAAGTTCTAAGTCAAGTCTCCGAGTTGTTATTCAAGACCAAAGTTTGTTAATAATATATGGACTTAAACTTATTTTATTAATTAAAAGCAATAAGTAATCGATCCCAACGTCCCTATCCGAGTCATAGAACAGATTAGAAGCCAAATACCTACAAATGATTTGGAAAAATTCAAAGGAAGGGGAATACTCTGCGTGCTTGGGGTACGCACCACGGCATTTGCCTAGTATTCCAAGTACCGTAAGCAATGAGTTGCACCCTGCAAGCCCCAAGCACATAGAAGTTCCCTCTTCCTTTGAATTTTTCCTAATCATTTGTAGGTATTTCGCTTCTAATCTGTTCTATGACTCGGATAGGGACGTTGGGATCGATTACTTATTGCTTTTAATTAATAAAATAAGTTTTATTCCATATATTATTAACAAACTTTGACCTTGAATAACAACTCGGAGACTTGACTTAGAACTTTGGTGTAATAATAAAAATTATTCCTTAGATTATGTTCTATTTAAATAATGGGTTTATTTGCGTTGGCCGGCACTTTTAAAATTAGCCCAAAATTGTATGGACGTTGGATCTTGTCCTTTTAAGGTAGCTAAATAGCAGACCTATTTAGCTACTTACCTAAAAATTTTCTCTCTGGTCTGGGTCTGGGTTTTCAAATTATGATTAGGTGTCGAGAAACTGTATTTCTTTTGCTGACCTAACATTATTGTATAATAGTTATTTTCTAAATTTTTCGAATTTCTTCTCTTTACATTTTACTAGCTGTCCCGGCAAACGTTGCTTTGCCAAAATAATATAAAGTATTTCGAGCATATTATTATTTTATTGAAGTGACTAAATAATATTGTATGTTACCATGGTAACGTCCAGTCCCGTCCCGTCGCACAATCAATGGTCGCCGTCAGTCTCAGATTGTAATAATTTACTATTATTTATCTATTCACATTTCTGGAGGCAGCTCGTTTCAGAGCCAATGTAGTAGGTACACCGGGAATGTTGTTTAGCTGCACTTTCAGTTGGTGGGAGTGAGTTAATCCTCTGCCTCCAGAAATGTGGGGATGGAAATCTACACAAAACATACTTGAACCCATAAAAACTGAAGACGCACCAGCCCCCGAGACACTACTACAAACAATATTTTGCCGCTGCACAAAAGACTGTAGCAGTGGCGAATGTGGGTGCAGAAAAGCAATGCTCAATTGTTCAGCGGCATGCCTTCATTGTGAAGGAAAATGCCTCAACGGCGTATATTTTAATGAAGAAGACGATAATGATGATGTAGAGCTTCAAGAAACGCCTACCAATGAGGATGAACAAATGGCTGAGGAAGAACCAGAACCCTCCCAAGCTAAAAGAATGAAAAAGTCATGCTAAAAGAATGAAAAAAATCATGTGAGACACCGAATTTATAAAGAACCCGATGATCAGATGTTAAGTCAGATGTAGATTAAAGTGTTAAAGTCCAGGTGTAGGGTAGGGTAGGGATAGGGCAGGAATAGAATAGGGATAGGGTAGGTGTATTTACTGGTCAGGATGACGTATGCCAGGCCAGCTAATAAGTTATAGACCAGCAGCTAATAAGTAAAAAAAAACTCATTTTCGAAAAGGTGTAACTCGAAAACAGTAGGACATTTTAAAAATGTTTTAGGTGCAATTTGTAGATAATTTAATGGTCTTTCAACTATTCTTTGAAAGTTTTTCTCTAGAATGCACCAATTTTGAGATATGTCTGAAAAACACAAAAATGGGCATTTTCCCCATTTTACCCCTACTTTTCGAAAAGGTGTAACTCGAAAACGGTAAGACATTTAAAAAAAGTTTTAGGTGCAATTTGTAGATAATTTTATGGTTTTTTATCTACTTTTTGAAAGTTTTTCTCTAGAACGCACCAATTTTGAGATATAAGCGACAAACACAAAAATGGGTCCTTTCCCCCCCTCCCCCCACTCCGCCAGTACCCCTAGTGTCCAGGACTTTTAGTATGATTTCTAGCTCAATGGACTAAATATATAAAGTACCGAGTAGCCGATTCTCAGACCTACTGAATATCTAATATATATAAATCTCCTGTCACGATGTTTGTCCGCGATGGATTCCTAAACTACTTAACCGATTTTAATGTTGTTGTTTTTTAAATTTGTGCTTTTTTCCAACTTGAGAGATGGGATAGCTTAGATCTTTAATTATAGTCGCAATTTTATTTTATTGCAAATTATTTGTCTATAAAGAGCGACCGTTGTTTATGCGACGCGGGTCACGGGATAGCGATGGACGTTGCCATGGTGACATACTTATTTATTCACTAATTCAATAAAATAATATGGGCGTACATCTCAATGTGGGCGATATACTTTATATAATATGGCAAAGAAACGTTTGCCGGGACAGCTAGTGCATATATAAAATTTGGTAAAAACAGAGACCAGATCAGTAAAGCCGTTTCGGAGGAGTTCGTGGACTAACATTGTCACAAGAGAATTTTATATAAGGGAAAGGCGCTAATGGTAGACACTGAACTAATAGATGACACTTACGACAAAAATGCCATAAAAATAAGAATTATTCTAATTATTTCTCAACACTGTAAATTTTATAAGCTTCTTATGCTATCTGTTGATGTGAAAAAATATATTAGGGATGCCTTCGGGAACAAAATTTTAAAATGGGATCAGTTTTCGTAAATGATGTGACCGCGTCAACACGCACCCGGCAATTTCTTAGCAAATAGGTTAAGGAAGGCGAAATTTTGCACGTAAGTTTTGAATACATATATCAGATTTTTTGTAATTTCTATTGACTTCATTGGATTAATGGTCATGTTGTTTACACTAATTAATGTTTATTTATGATCTTTTATCCATTTTCCCTAACAATATAAAGGGTGTCTACTATTAGTTCTTGAAAATGTAAAAAACCTAATAGATGACATGGATCTCATCTTTTAGTTTTTTAATACATACTAAAGTTATTTTGTACTTTATTCTACTGCAAATATCATCACTATTCTCTAAAAATATAATTCTATTAACAAACTAAGAACTTAGAACTACTGTACCTAAAAATGGACATGGTGTCTAATATTAGACCTTGCACTGATCTAAAAATCGATGCTTTAGTTTTGTAGCAGTAAAAAGAAGAAAAAGGAGAACTGAGAACAAAAAGAAGAAAAAAGAAGAGGCAAAAGAAGCATAGAGACTTAAGACTAAAAATAAATTTGCTGAGAAAAAAATATGAAAAATAAAAATAAAAGGAAAGATAGTTTCAGCATGGAAGAAGAATGAATAGAATCTGGAGACAACGTGGATAATATTTCTGATGCATGTAGTTACTATGATGAAGTAAATGAAATCTTTTGAAAAACGGCAAATAAAGACCTAATAATATGAAAAATGTAAAATGTAATTTAATGTTCCATGTCAACTATTAGTTCATATTGGTGTCTACTATTAGTGTTGTTCGCTTATTGTGATGTCATCTATTAGTACTTATGACTAAGTTTACAAAACGACCAATAATATATTTTTTTATTGATTTGTCAGAGAATAATTATAATAGTTTTATTTTGTAAGAGTTACTTAAGACATGGAAGAAGTTATCAATCCTTTATTTTCATAAATTATATATTTTATAACATTCGAATGTTTCATGTTTCCTTAAAGTGTCTGCCATTAGGTCTTCTCCCTTATAAGATATTCTCCTAGGATTAGTAGGTAGGCGTGGTGTTGCGGATACTTATACAGAGTGTAACAAAATACAAATAAAAATAAAAGTTTAATTAATGTTAACACTAACAGCTATTCTATTCTAAAGTGAGACCTAATTTAGAGTTTAGGGTATGAAAATCTCAAGTACCTGCGCACACTAAAGAGCTGAAAGATCATATTGTTTTTTTGGCTAGCGCCGCAGCTACTTTAAAAAAGTTATTCTTTTAGCGCCGCTTATTTCAAAGTAAACTATACACACTTTAAAGTATTATAATTCTAATTGTTTTTGACCCCCGACAAAAAGAGGGGTGTTATAAGTTTTACGTGTCTGTCTGTCTGTCTGTTTGTCTGTGTGTGTATCTGTCTGTGGCGTCGTACCATCCGAACGAGTGGACCGATTTTGATTTAGTTTTTTGTTTGAAAGCTGACATGATCGAGAGTGTTCTTAGCTATAGTTCATCATCATCAGCCTGCTCAGTGCTTGACAATCAGGGTTTATCTGGTTCATGTCCGTGGCATCGTAGCATCCAAACAGGTGGACCGATTTTGATCTAGTTTTTTTTGTTTGAAAGCTGACATGTTCGGGAGTGTTTTAGCTATAGTTCATCATCATCAGCCTGCTCAGTGCTGGACAATCAGGGTTTATTTGGTTCATGAAAGGCCGTTAGCAACTTGTAGTCATTTGATGGGTTTTATATTTTATTCTAGTTCGTGACATTTGTGAATATATACAATATAAGTATACACATAATAATGGAAAGTTGGCCTGGTGCTGCACCATCACCTAGTAATCAATAGGATATCCAACTCCTCGCCAACTTAGAGTAGGTAGAGGTTTCGTGTTTGGGCTCATTTTAAGTGCGACAACCAGTAAGAAGTAGACAAACAGTAAGTATTTAAATGCTGCTACTGCAGCTGCATCACTTGGATTTTTATAGGAACCGAGCTTCGTATGAACCCAAAATGGAGGTTTTATATTTGGGCTCATATTAACAGCCTCATCGAAAAGGACATTGACAGATGGTAATCATGAGAATACTTTATGATTCTGTTGATAGGAATTATTCTGCACTATAGCCTATAACCAACACAACTTTAAAAAGTAATGAAATAATATTTTCCTAACTTGTGTAAAGTAATATTTTAGTCCATAATTGTTGTCAAGGTGTGTCGGGAGACAGCTAATGTAGATGTTTGATTTCTTTTCACAATCAATTATTCATAGCGAACTGAATCAAGATAGTCAGCGATTTGGCGATTGTATGTTGTAGTTTACTTGGCGGTCCCCCGACACACCGTGACAACAATTATGGACTAAAATATTACTTTACACAAGTTAGGAATTATTTGAACTTAAAGGCAGTAAATATTAAGTTACACAAAGAAGATGTATAAGCGCCCCGCGCCCGGGTATATACTGTGATATTATAGATATTTGAAGGCATTTATATACATGCCTTACCCATAATATCTAGTCGCGCAATAAAGAACGCTGCCCATCCGCATCCGCAGCCTCCGATTGCTTAGAACTTAGAAGTTAGAGCTCGCGTATCAATTTGTAGAAACTTATTTTGCCACAGTCTATAAATTATGGCTATTGTTCTTTTTCTACCAAATTCTATTTTAATATTCCCTCAATGGCGCTCATTGGGGGGAGGCCTACGTTCAGCAGTTGACGGCAATAGGCTGATGATGATGATGATGATGATGATTTCCTCAATAATATTTTCTAGTCATAGTAAAGTAAAAATTATCAGGTTTAAATATTATTAGTTCATTGGAATCCAGGGTGTAGTCCCTTGTCCACGTGCGGGGAGGACGGTCACGTGGCTCTGCCCGAGACCCCAATGATAATCCACATTCCTCAGCTTAAAGCGCACTGATACGTAATCGCGATGAATACATATTACATACTAATATTATAAACGTAAAGGTGTGTCTGTCTGTTACCATTTAAAGCTTAAATCGGTAAATCGACTGATGATATATTTAGTATGGAGTATCTCGCGCCATAAAATTTCAGGGCAACAAAGTTGCAGGTGAATAGTAACGTTGCACTGTTATTAAATGAGATATACGTTCTATGTAGCCGTTTAATGAATTCTCAATTCTTAGTACATAAAATGATACAATTTAAAAATTGTTATTTATTTACTAACCTTACACTACTCTCCATTGTATATTCAAATTATTTCTGGCACTTTAAAACTCAACACTCACCATTTATGTACTTATAAAAAATGTAAGTATAATCGATATACCCGTTGTCATAGCGGTGCGTAGTTGCAGTGTTTGGTTCTCAAACTTTTTTGGTGTCGGAACCCTGTTAAGAAGTGTCATTTAGAACCGACCCTCAAACAGAAAGGATGCTTTTTGAATTAATTGTCTCCATGCTGTTAGAGAACCTAGAACATTTTTTTTGTCATTACTAACAACTAACAAGCTACATTTTGATAAGACAAATAAAAAGGTAGCTAACAGAGATAGAAAGAATTTCATACTTTGACTTGATGGTCCTACAAAATATAAAACAATCCATATTTTAGGAAATATGGATGGTTTTATTTGTAGGACAAGGTTACTCTTAAATTATATAACTATTAACCTACCAATATACAAAAAATCTGCTGGTTAATAGGGTTCCGTTTTAGGGTACAGCTGTAGTCAACCAAGTTTTGTTGATTACAGAACCCTAAAACGGAACCTTAACCAGCTGATTTTATGTGTATTGGTAGGTTAATAGTTATATAATTTAAGAGTAACCTTGTCCTACAAATAAAACAATCCATATTTTAGGACCATCAAATCAAAGTATGAAATCCTTTCTATCTCTGTTTGCTACCACTTTCGAGATTTTTCGAAAATAAAAATGTTGTTTGACTTATCAAAATGTAGTTTGTTACTGTTACTTTTGTCCAATATCCATTCTTGTATTGACTCAATTCTCATAGTTCGGTTGTCGAGAGCGCAACAATAAAATTTATGCTATTTTTCAGGAAGGGAATTTAAAGACAACATCATTTTCATACCTAACTGCCGCTCTCAGAGTGGAACATTAATTACTTAAATGTAATTAATTCAAATTCTGTCAAATTCTTCATTAATTCTTCGATCGGGGATTCTTGGAAATGCTATTGTATTCTATTATTGTCGCGATCACCGGTGCTCGTATGTGGCTTAAAGGATTAAATTGAAGGTTAATCGTAATTGAATGTCTCTGAGTACGGCGGTAAGTCTTATAAGGACTTAATTATTTATAACCTTTTCCTTACTTAATATTTTTTGTTTATTGACTTACTTCTGTTTGTGATTATGATAAATAGAATATAACATTATAAAAGTTGTATAATATCCTATTTAAATGCGTCTGCTGAACAAACGTATGAAACTCGGAACTGCTTTGACTCTACAATGTTTGCTCCCAAGTCCCATCACACGAATGCTAATATTATATATTATGTATTAGTAATATCCTCCAAGCCGGCCGGTCACCGTGGAGGAGTCAGACCACCGCCTCCTAAACCACAATCATAACAAGGAATTAGACAAAAAACAAAAAACATCAAGTCTCAATGTGACGAGCCTTAATGTAAGAACATTACTCTCCGACTGTAGAACTGAGGAACTAAGATACGCTATTAAGAAAATTAAGTGGGACGTTATGGGGTTGTGTGAAATCAGAAGAGGAGAAGAAAAGATAGAAGAATACACTGACTTTATCTTTTTCCATACATCTGGTACCAAAGGAAAAAATGGAGTGGGTTTTCTAATTAAAAAGCATCTTAAGAATAACATAATTAGTATAAAAAGTTTTTCTGATCGTGTAGCCCTACTGGAAATGCAGGCCCCTGACAACTCTGCATGGTCCTTTGTGCAACTATATGCCCCTACAGAATTATGCACTAAAGAGGAAATAGAAAAATTTTATGACACAGTACAAGCTGCTCTGGACTCCAGCCACACTAAAAATATCATCTTACTAGGTGATTTTAACGCCAAAATAGGCAGAGCTCAAAAGAATGAGGAAAAGAATGTGGGACCACACGCACATGGGAAAAGAAGTCCACACGGCCAAAAACTAGTAGAGTTCGCATTAGAAAATAATTTTTCCTTCATCAACAGTATATTTCCTTGTAAACCCCACAAAAAATGGACATGGCGCTCTCCAAATGGCTTACACCATAACGAGATCGACTACATGCTTACAAATCAACCACGAAGCATAAAAAGTTTTGACATAATAAAAAGTCTGAATTTCAACACTGACCATCGAATGATTAGATGTGAAATAATGTTAAATACAAAACCTCGTAGGAAATTTATAAAACCCCTCAACTACTCGAGAAATATACACACAAATATGTCAGAACAAGACTATACATACTGGGAAGAAAAATTTATAAATGCCATAAACTTACACAAAGAAGTACAAAACCAGTATGACAAACTAGAACAAGAAATAAAAGAGTTTTTGAAACAGTTGCCTAAAGAAAAGAAGAGCTTAAATGGATATCTCAACGAAGAAACTAAGCAACTATTAAAGCAAAGGAAAGAACTCTATGCGAAGGATAGAACGAAACAAATAAGGCACGAAATCACTAGAATAAGCAAATTAATAAATCGAAATATAAGACAAAATAAAAAAGAAATGAGGCAAAACACCTTAGAAAAATTTATAAATAAGGGGGGTGCTCTTCGTAGAGCCTATAAAGAGTTGAACGAGAAATCTGAATGGACAGGGCATTTAAAAGACCAAAAAGGTATTGTAAAATCAAGACGCCCAGATATCATTAAAGAAGCGACAGAATTCTACAAAAGACTCTACACGGATAGACTCTAGACAAATAGTCCTTGTTCACTTAATAACAAAAGACTTAGAACAATAAACGCTAAGGATGAAAACAAAGATGTGCCAAAAATTCTTATGACAGAAATCGAAAACGCTATTAAAACACAGAAAAATGATAAAGCACCCGGAAACGACAATATTGTAAATGAAGTTTTAAAAACCTTATCTCCTGCACTGCTAAGACCCCTCCAAATGCTTTTTAACCACATCTTAGACACTGAAGAAACGCCCCACCAATGGTCGGAATCGACAATTGTATTACTTTTTAAAAAAGGAGATAGAAGTGATCTCAGTAATTACAGACCAATAAGTCTAATGACAAACTTATATAAAATCTTCGCTAAGATCTTGCTGGGAAGATTAACGAAAACACTTGAGGAAAACTAACCCCCTGAACAAGCAGGCTTTCGAAAAAACTACTCCACTATAGATCACATACAAGTAATAACACAACTAATAGAAAAAACAAAAGAGTATAAGAAAACTTTATACATGTGTTTTATAGATTATACAAAAGCTTTTGATTCTCTACATTTCGAAGCTATATGGACAGCACTTATTCAACAAGGAGTCGAAGAAAGATATGTCAACATTATTAAAAATATCTACAAAAAGTGTAAGTCCAAAATAAGACTAGAAAGTGAAGGTGAAGAATTCCCAATTCAAAAGGGGGTGAGACAAGGGGACCCTCTGTCTCCAAAAATTTTTTCTGCTGTCCTCGAATCCATCTTTAGAGAACTGGACTGGGATAAGAGAGGAGTAAGGATTGATGGAGAACTGCTAAGCCACTTACGCTTTGCAGATGATATTGTCATTTTTGCAGAAAACCCTATTGAATTAGAAAGAATGGTAACAGAACTGGCATTAGAAAGTCGAAAGAAAGGATTATCAATGAATAAATCAAAAACCAAAATTCTAACCAACGGGGAACCTTTTGAAATAATAGTAGAGAATGAAAAAATAGAATATGTATCAGAATATATTTACTTAGGGCAGCTAGTATCTTTCGAAAGTAACACAGAAAAGGAAATAAAAAGGAGAATTACTTTAAGCTGGAAGAAATATTGGTCACTAAAGGAAATCATGAAAAATAACAATATGAACATAACAATAAAGAAAAAAGTTTATGAAGTTGCAATACTGCCATGCTTAACATATGGTTGTCAGACGTGGTCCCTAAGAAAAGAAGACGAGGAAAGCATAGCCATCTGTCAGAGGAAAATGGAAAGAAGTATGCTTGGCCTCAAATTGTCAGACAAGGTCAATAATGCAAGCATAAGGAAGGCAACAAAGGTAATAGACGTGAGAAAAAGAACAAGACTACTTAAGTGGCACTGGGCAGGACACATATGCAGACAGGCAGGAAACAAATGGACCAAACGTTTAACAGAGTGGGTACCAAGAGATAGGAAAAGGAAAAAAGGAAGACCAAATAAGAGATGGAGAGATATATTTAATGAGAGATGCGGACCCCTATGGATGAGAATGACACGGGATAGAAACTGCTGGAAGAATTTAGGAGAGGCCTACGCCATAGAGGCGACTACTACTTAAAATTTAATATAATTGTTAACTACAAACCATACTTGAAAAACTATAGTAGAAAATAAAGGCTATTTTTATTTTTTATTTTATTTTATTTTTATTTTTTATTTATTAGTAATATACACATTTTTAAAACTTTGTAACACACTGTCACCAGCAGTATTTACGGACCTATACGACCTGCAAACCTTCAAGAAAAGAGCGTATTCCCTCTTAAAAGGCCGGCAACCCACCTGCAGCTCTTCTGATGTTGCGAGTGTCCATGGGCGACGGTATTTGCTTTCCATCAGGTGACCGTTTGCGCCCTTATATCATAAAAAAACCTAATGAGTAGGTGAGGTAATAGAACGTTTTATTTGCTTCCACTACAAACTAGTCAATACCGCAAAATACGACCAAACAAAATGTATTATATATATTTAAAGAGCTTTATAATATAATTTGTTAACACCTGTAATTTTTCGCCATCGATCTACGCGAAAAACATACCATCCTCATTCCTCATCACCTTGAATCTTGATAAGTGACAGTCTTCCACCGTGCGTTTCTCGCGTAACTTTCTGCCGCGCATTGTAAAGTGTAAAACCATAAAACTCTGGAACGAACTGTCAGTAGTATTTCCGGACTTCTATCTTTGGTTGTTTAAAATAAACTGTGTGGAATATTTGAAAAAAAGTTTTGTAGAAAAGTTAAAAGAAATCTTATAATACTAAAGTCGATAAAAAATTCTTGGTTTTTTACCTTAGCTTCATTTGCCAGTCACAATTTATAATGAAATAAGTTTTCAATGTTCGTTTTCATCTGATATTAATCTTAGACACCTGTACCGGGAAACTTTGTGAGTGACCGGGAGGTAGGCCCTCAATGATTATTTATTGGAACTTGTGAATATATTAATTAAAATCGCCCATCGCCCGTGTGGTGTAATGTGTTTGTACTGAATAAATGTTTACTTACTTACTTACTTACTTACTTACTTACTTACTATACTTATTATAAAACAAAGTCGCTTTTTTCCCTCATGTCCCTTTGATCCCTTTAATCTTTAAAACTACGCAACGGATTTTGAAGATTCTTTCAGTGTTAGATAGCCCATTTATCGAGGAAGGTTATAGGCTATATTTTATCACGCTAAGACTAATAGGAGCGAAGAAATAGAGGAAAATGTGGAAAAAACGGGGGAAATTACCTGAAAGGGCTAACTTGGATGCGCTAATCTCAGGAACTACTGGTCCGATTTGAAAAATTCTTTCAGTGTTAGATAGCCCATTTATTGAGGAAGGCTATAGGCATAATGTTTTTAGTGGCTATATATTTTATACCCGTGCGACGCCGGGGCGGGTCGCTAGTTTGTGTATAAATGCTTTTTTTGCTCAGTTATGAATGCAGTCTTGTTCTGAATGATCTTAAGAACATTCATACTCCACACGTATTTTTTTGTGGGATAATACACAAACGGTTAACAGCATCCATATTATATGGTTCTACTCGGCCTTCTGTGAAAGGGCCCGTGAATGGACCCTTTAAAAGATTATTGTGACAATTTTTTTCTATTTACCTACCTGAAATGACAAAAATGTTTTCTATTTACTTGCCATATTGTCTTTTCTATAAATGTGATCTCGAGAGCCCTATTATATGCTTAAGTGGTCAAAGTCATTGCATTGAAAAGACACTCAGATAGAGGTTAGACATAAAACATTATAAATTACCCTCTCGAGATTTAATATGGCCACCGAGCAAATCTGCGAACGTTAGAAATGAGTAATTAAAGAGTAATGAGTGTGCAAAAGAAAAAGGAACGTTTATTAATGACAGAGAAGAGGAAATTCTTGGCAAAAGTTTATTATTTGAAAAAATTTAAAGTTATAGTCGTTAGAATCGAAATAATACATCTGCACTGTATTGTATTTTTAAGATGGTCCACTGTGATGTGTGTTATGCACTTATAGCATAATAATAGCCAATTTATCCTTTAAAACACGAAAAAAGTTTAATTTAAGTCTTATTCGTATATTTTAAGAATTTGCTTTATATGTTTTTAGTGCTATTAATTGTTTTTAACCGACTTCCAAAAAACGAGGAGGTTATAAATTATGTTCGGCTGTGGATATATTTTTTTTTATTTTTGTATGTTCAACGATTACTCCGCCGTTTGTGAACCGATTTTCGAAATTTTTGTTTTGTTGAATTACGTTTTACTCCGATTTGGTACCATGTTCACAAAAGTGGTGACCTGATGATGGGATCCATGAGTAATCGAGGGAACTCCTCGAAATTTATATGGAAACATATGGTGATTTTGGTTTCATGAGAAGCATCCTAAGCATATGCTACTAAAACGCAAGATTTTGCACCAAGGTATACTATGGTTCCGAAGATACTAAGAGAACTCCGGATTCCTTATAGATACAAGTTTGGGAGCTAAGGCGCTGTTTTAAGAAATGAAAGCATATGCTACTATGCAAATTACATTCATCATCATCATCATCATTATCATCATCATTATAATCATCATTACCAAGTCAGGGTCACCAATGTCACCAAATTCAACCTTATCTCCAGAGCATAAGGCACACATTAACTGACATTACTTCTGAGAAGTTAAAGTTGCTTCGACCATGTAACATTCTGTCTCACTTCGCCGAGATATTCTGGAAAACAACCTAATTTCAACCTTTTGCATCGCGCTTAGTCGCGAGAGCCGCGGCTCGGCGGCGCGGCGGCGCAGCGCGGGCCGGGTACCTACCGTACTATGTAGCACTATACAGTATACGGTGCGAGGCGTCCGCGTGTGCGACAAGTCGAGCGAGTGCCAGCCTATTGAACTACTACTACTAGTCCGGTGACCGGCTACTTAGCACGTCACACGTGTTCACTTCGATTTTTTTTTAATATATCTGCAGGCTGCAGCTGATATTATATTTTGTAAGTGTGACTGTAATATGATACCTACGTAGAATAATATACAGGTGTATTATTCTACGTATAGTACGCGATGGCTTACTAGGTAACTAAAAAGAGTGAAATTATTATTTTTAACAAAAAATTAAAACCGACTTCCAAGGTAAAAACAATAATAGCATCCTTATAATATGAACTAAAAAGTATTAAATAATAATTATTCCTATCTAATAGTGCCTTTTTCCGATTGCGGCTAAAACTCAACTATTTAAGTTATTTTTTATTCAAATCATTTAAAGTTATTTTTTATTCAAATCATAAATAAAATTCGGCCGGGTCATAGCCGCTCGGGCCTATCGGCATAAAATTGCCATAGTACGTCATACAAAATATTTTTGACGTGATAACGTCTTATAATTCAATATGGGGTGCGCGCCCGAAAAACATGACAGTTCATGTGTCGTTACCTCGCTCTGAGGCGTTCCATATAAGGCTTGAAGTGCAACCGAGAGCGCGGAACGAGCGACAAGAAAGCACAATCGGCCTTTGCGTTCGTCAGCGTTCGACATCCGTCTCTCTCCTAAGTCCTACTTGAGTGAGCGATGCGTCTGCGTGGACAGCTGCTATATTATATACTATATAGTGGAGTTCCCAGAGCTTAAAAATCGTGCAAACCTCAGATTTTTGCAATAGTGGATGAAAATTGAAAAGGAATGTGTAGCTTATAACATAAATAATAAAGTTTACCTATTGAAAAGTTGTGCTTTTGATTTTTTAATTATTCTCTTCCACTTCAAGTAAACTCATAAACTGTACATTTTTGAAGAAAATTTGCATATTACTTTCTTTTAAATATATAGCAAAATAATAAAATATATTATTATTATTTTGATTTATATCGTTGCTTATATTCCAAAGAAAGAAAATAAGTTGAAAAAATATATAATTTAGATTTAAAAATAATATTTTTGTATGTAGATGAGCATACCTTCAAATGTACTTGTTGTGTGCCTCGCCAGGTAAATGGCGTTCCTATTTTTCTTTGGTTTTAAATAGGAAGTTTAAAATTATTTTTTAGGCTTAACAAATCCTTCTATTTCTTAATGTGTATAACTTTTAAGCTCTTACTTTATTAAATTTTCTGAAAATGTAGCACAAACTTTTCACGGATATTTCGAAGAAAATCTGTATTTTGTTTCTTTTGGTTAGGTTTTTACTGAATAAAATTGATTTTTTATTGATTTTTTTTCATAAATTATATTTGCTAAAACATACTTAAAGAAAAAAAAATACAAATTAGGTTAAGAACTGATATTTTTTGTATTCAGGTAAGCATTTTCCAAACATAGGTCGCAGCATGCGTCTTTAGTATGTACGTGAGATTTGTAGCACCCAAATTTTTTCCTGGCTTTAAGTAGAAAGTTTAAATATATTTCAAAGACTAGAAAAAGTCTTTCATTTGTCGATACATTTAATGTTTTAGCTCTCACTTAAATAAATTCTCAACAAATATAGAAAAATATTTTCGGTCTATTTTACACATTTTTAGAGATATTTAAACGTTTTTAAGTACTTAAAAGTTATTATTTCTCTGAAAATTATAAATACACACAACAAGTAAGTTTATGTAGAAATTAAACGTAATTTTACTTTTAACTTGTTTTATTGTGTAGCCGGTTACAGAAAAAGAACTTGGAAACGAACTAAGTAGTAAGTACATCACAAAAGAGAATGGCGGAACATTC
Source organism: Polyommatus icarus (assembly GCA_937595015.1). Classification (NCBI taxonomy): domain Eukaryota; kingdom Metazoa; phylum Arthropoda; class Insecta; order Lepidoptera; family Lycaenidae; genus Polyommatus; species Polyommatus icarus. The sequence continues at coordinate 12,484,032 of OW569328.1, read as the reverse complement.
AAGGAACCCGGAAGTGACAACTTACATAATTTTTTAAATTGTAGTGATACTAAAATGACTACAAGGTATTATGAACTGAAAAAGGCGGCAATTTCAAATTCTAACACACCCACCAAATTAAAGCCTTTTTCAGTCTTAGCTACAATTAAACAAAACTTATTATGATTAGGTACTGATAAGTAAATAAACCAAGAGAAATAACAATTACCAAAAATCACATACAAAGTGATACATATACAGTTTTGAAAATCATTACCAAAAATCACTTCAATCACACATCAATTACAAAGTGATATGTTACATAATTATAACATACAGTTTTTTAAAAAAATGTGCTGATATATTTAACTATATTATATTAAAAGAACAGTTTATTTCTTTAATGTAACACCCATTTTATCTCTCAAATATTGAAACTTAACACGAGAAAGAGGTTTTGTAAGTATATCTGCACACTGTTCATTGGTACATATGTAGCTTAAATCTATTTCATTCTCTTGGAATTTTTCTTTCACAAACTTATACTTTACATCAATGTGCTTACATCGTTTATGAAAATCGACATTTTTAATTACAGATATTGCACTTTGATTGTCTATATTTAAGCAAATATTGTCCTGATTGTATGCACTTATATCACATAGTAGTCTTTTTATCCACAAAGCCTCTTTTGCGGCTGAACATGCAGCCATGAACTCGGCTTCCGTAGTAGACAGTGCGATGCACTGTTGCCGTTGACTCGACCATGTGACAGCTGCACCATTTTTTAAGAAAACATAACCAGAAATCGATTTTCTAGACTCAGTGTCTGTAGCATAATCTGAGTCACTATATCCTTCAACAATATTATTTTTTGTTAATGAATAATTTATTCCATAGTCTTTGGTTTCTTTTAAATATTTTAATATCTTTTTTACAACAGCCCAGTGAGTATTATCATAGCAATCGAGATACCGACTAACTAAGCTGACTCCATACATTATGTCAGGTCTACTTACAATTGCCAGGTGCACAAGAGAACCTACAGCTTCTCTATATGGGATACTCTCTTCGACTGACACCTTTTTCTTTAACAAAGATGTATGAGGATCAATTGGAATACTACATCCATTAGCATTGCTCATGTTAAATTTTGTTAATAATTTTTCAATATATTTTGTTTGGTGAATGAATAAGTGTCCTTTGGACCTCTCTATTTGTAAACCAACGAAATTTCTTGGCTCCATAGTTTTAACTTCAAAATTTTCTTTAAGCTTATTTATAACTTTATCAATTACTGAGCTATCTTTTGATATAATTAATCCATCATCGACATATAACAATAAATAAACTTTAGTACCATTTACATTGCCAGTATACACACATTGATCCGAGTGACTGTTAGTAAAACCAAAATTGTTCAGAACAGATTTAAACTTGTTGTTCCAACATCTTGGAGCTTGTTTTAATCCATAAAGAGACCTTTTTAATTTACAAACATAATTTGGTGGAGCATTTAACCCTTCAGGTGGATACATGTATATAACTTCTGTTATATCTCCATACAGAAAAGCAGTTTTAATATCAAACTGTATCATTTTAAGGTTATATTGACATACTTCAGTTAGTAAAATTCGGACTGAGTCATATCTCACCGTAGGAGAAAATGTTTCTGAATAATCAATTTGGTAGCTTTGTGAACATCCCTTGGCACATAATCTGGATTTATAAATCATACCTGTTGGCTCATCTTTGACACGGAAGACCCACTTACATCCAATAATTTTTACATTTTGAGGCTTCTCTACCAACATCCAGGTTCCATTTTGTTCGTGTGCCTTTAGTTCCTCTTGAATAGATTGTTTCCATTTCTCCTTATCCTGGCACGATACAGCTTCAGAGTATGTCTGGGGCACATCGGGTACGGGAGCGCCACCTTTACAGAGGTAAGTATTATTATCTTTTATTTTTTTAGATCTTGTTCTTATGATACTATGTGGTACTAATTCAATTTCTCTTTCAGGTATGTACAGAGAGTCATCATCATTAGAATGAAAAGAATCATCACTATCGGCTGCGGAGAATTTTTCTTGACATTGGGAATCATCGAGTGAACTTTCGGTTAACTCAGAACTGATTGTTATAGGCTGAATTTCACATTTTGTTTCTATATTATCACTACTAGAAGTTGGTACTACAGCATGGTTTTGTTTTATTGAGTTTTCCAAGAAAACAACATCTCTACTGACTATCACTTTACGTGTCTCTGGATCGATGAACTTGTACCCTTTTGTTGTTTCGCTATAGCCAATAAAAATCATTTTACGTGCTTTTGCATCTAGTTTTTGTAATTTCTCTTGTGGAATTTTAACCATGGCTTCGCAACCAAAAACTTTAAAATGACTTACATTTGGCTTCTTCCCAGACCATACCTCCTCTGGAGTCACATATGAGAGAGCACGCGTTGGACATCGGTTAGTAATGTAGGCAGCTGTAGCGACTGCTTCAGCCCAAAACTGCTTCTGTAAATTAGAATTTATTAGCTTGCAGCGTGCCCTTTCCATTAGGGTGCGATTCATCCTCTCAGCCAAACCATTTTGTTGAGGAGTGTAGGTATTAGAAGTTTGATGAACAATCCCAGATTTTTTAAAGTAATTTATAAATTCACTGCTTAGATATTCTCTGCCATTATCAGTTCTCAAACATTTAATTTTCGAATTGAGTTGATTTTCTACTAAAGCCTTGTACTCTTTAAATTTTGAAAACACATCTGATTTATTATGTAAGAAATAAACAAATACTTTCCTGGTATAATCATCTATGAAAGTGAGGAAGTACCTGGCCCCGCCGAGTGATTTCACCTCCAGCGGTCCACAAATATCAGAATGTATTATGTCAAGAGGGTGCTTTGCTCGTGATCCTTCAGCAGGAAATGGCAGCCTGCATTGTTTTCCTTTTTGACATAGTTCATATATAATTTTGTTCCTGTTTTCAGTTAATGTAACTCCATCAGTACTTTCTGACAGTTTATTCAAGTCATTAAAATTTAAATGCGCCATTCTTTGATGCCACAATAAGAAGTCGGTCTCATTTGCTTTACAACTGTATGCTGGAATAGTGTCGGTATTCAGCCGGTACATATTACTGATTAGATTTGCAGCGGCTACTTCAATATTCTTATTATTAAATATTTTGCATCCATTACTAGTAAACTGTACAGAAGATCCATTCTTTATCATCTGACTGACAGATAATAGATTAGTTGCTAGTTCTGGTACATACAGAACATTCTTTACTTGAATTGTTTGTGTCGTACCGTCCTTTCCAATAATATTCAAATCTATCTTGCCACAACTTTTCACCGGAAGCATTTTGTCATTTGCTATTTTGATACATTTGATCGGAGGAGGTACTTCATCATAAAGCCAGTCTTGTCGCATCGTCATGTGCATAGATGCTCCTGAATCTATGTACCATCCATTATCATTCTTTGTTGTAGCAGAAAATACAGCAACGTAACTCGAGGTTTTGTTATTACTCAATTCCTTTTTCTTCAGTCTGCAATTTTTACTTAAATGGCCATATCGGTTGCAATTGAAACATCTCGGTCCTCTCTTTTGATATTGCTGAGGATTCTTAGTATTATGGTATTTACTTTTACTGTAGAGAGCGGTGTCGGAATTAGTAGTTACTATTTCTTGAAGTAATTTTGTTTTTATTAAGTCGGCACTAATGTTTACACCTGAACTCTCTATTCCCATAATCATAGGCTTGTAACTGTCGGGCAAGCCTGCAAGCATCAAAGTGCCTAGCCATTCATCGTCGACTTTGAATTTAATATTTCTAAGTTTATGAGCCGCAGACATTATTTTATTTACATATGATTCTACATTTTCGCTCGTTTCCAAGGTCGTGTTAATTAAATCTTTTAACAGCCCAACTTTTCTAGATAATCCACTGTCTTCAAAAGCTTTGGTGAGATTGTCCCAAACTTGCTTAGCATAGACTGCATCTTGAATGTGAATATATAGCAGGGGATCAATCAATAAAATAAGTTTTGACTTAGCTCTTACGTCCTTTCTTATTGCTTTTGGGTCATCAGGGTTTGGTTCCTTCGATATGCATTCATCCAGCTCTTCGTGTTGCAAATACGCCCGGACGGCAAAACTCCAATTAGACCAGTTATCTCGTCCCGATAGTTTTGGGATCGACATTATTGTGTTGTTACTGTTCATCTTGATTGTTTATAATCTGAAAGTAGCTCAAATAGTAAAGAAAGACCGCGAACTGAAAATTTGCGAAGTGAGGTTAAGCACGCCGGCATGCACGCGGTACTTTTACGGACTACTTTTACTTTTACCAAATTAACACGAATCACAGAATCGACTGTAATACTACACAGCAGGTTGGTCTGGGCCCACAACCTGTAGAAATTAAACGTAATTTTACTTTTAACTTGTTTTATTGTGTAGCCGGTTACAGAAAAAGAACTTGGAAACGAACTAAGTAGTAAGTACATCACAAAAGAGAATGGCGGAACATTCAAGGAACCCGGAAGTGACAACTTACATAATTTTTTAAATTGTAGTGATACTAAAATGACTACAAGGTATTATGAACTGAAAAAGGCGGCAATTTCAAATTCTAACAGTTTAACACACTTTTTATTACAACCCTTAAATCCACACAAACCCTTTTATCTTGGTTACGACGAGCGTTAATCTCTAAAAACTTTGCAAAAACCTTATAGTTGTATTTAGCTTAGCAAAACAAACTTTATTTTTTAAAAATTGTGTATTTGGTTAATTTTCAACGTAAACAATCGGATAAAAGTCATTAAATAACAGGAACAAGAAAAACATTTTTTTCTGGACCGGTTTTATATGGTGAAATATTGATTTTTAATTAAGTAACTAAAAAATTAAAAGCACAAAAAAATTTTTGGTAAACTTTGCAAGTTATAGTGTAAAAAAGAAAATGACACCTCAAAAACAAAAATCCATTCACTATTACAGTTTTCGGAGGTTAAAACCTCTGGCGACTGCACTAATAGTACATTTACAATATGTTTTTTAAAGAAAGCGAAAAGTTTGTTCGCCGCCGCGTGGACGCGGAACTGGAATTTGGCGCTGTGATATCTAGCTTGTCCCGCTGGGCCAACGAGACGCTGACGTAAGTGCTGCAATTGTCGATATCTTGCTACTCGAAGTAGGTAGTGAGGTGACACTTGTAGTAATAGTTACTACAAGTGTCACCTCACTGTTTTTACTTAAAATTTTAAATTTTTATTTTTTTTATAAAATGTAAAGGTCCGATAGCAGTAAAAAATACAATAAAAGTACTTTGGTGATATATTCAAATAGAACTTTGTTCTTTGCATAGGTCGATTTGAAAGAAATACATCGAAATAACTTTAGGTTACAGTCGAAAAAGTTTGTTTCTATTTATAGAGATTCGGAAGCGAGGGAAGGGTCAGTAAACCGACTTTACAGACAACCGATTTTTTTTTATTTTCAAAAAATAACATGCATGATTCGATAGTACTACAATAGGTAAATCGTTCTGCTGCGGGAAAACAACCACTAAAATTTCACGTTGTATTAAGGGCTCCATTCCACCGCTGCGCACGAAGAGGCTACGGCGTAAGAGGCGTCAAGCTTCGCTTTGTATGAAAGATATAGGGGAATTGTGCTTAAGATAACATACTTTTTGTTTGAAGGTAAATATTTAAAATAAGGTAAGTCATATGGGATCAGTAACTTACTTTTACAAATAAATGATTCATAAACAACGAAATTAAACAGTTTTAGAAAAATCAGCCTAATATAACAGTGAAAAAAAAACATAAATTGCACCCCAGGTCGACGAGTGTAAGATGACATATCGATATGGTAAGACGACATACTATGATTCCTTAGACTTTTATGGTATGTCGTCTTATACAATACGAGTACGTAAAGGCAAGCTGCATTATCATCCCTCTAGTTGTCAGTGGTGTAAGGATTCTTAAGTTCTTCATCATCGTCAAAAAATATACAATGCTTCTGTTAGGGCTGGTTTACACGTATTAAGTAGATAAGTAGTTAACTAAATTTTAACTTAATTTTAAGTTGTTAATTGCATGTAAACACAAAATTTAGTAGCAAGTAGCAAGTTAAAATTTAGTTAAGTACTAAACAAGGAAATTAGAATTTTGACTATTTTCTGTTAAGTTGGCAGGCTGGGCTTGTCACTTGATAAATTTCGGGCAGGCACTTCAAATTTAGTTACTACTTATCTACTTAATACGTGTAAACCAGCCATTACTGATTTAGCGGAAATATAAGTAACTATAGTATGTCATCTTAAGCCGACGTCATCTTACCAAATGAGTAGGTAATAGTGGATCCCCCCGATGGTTGCTCGCCTTGTCGCGGCGGTGGGGCTCTAGTAACCGCGGCTTGGACAACCGCGGTGAAGCAAAGAGGCAACCAGGGCCGGCCGGTGTCGCCGCCTGGCCCGAGGAGGGCGCTCCCAGCGGACTGGAGAAGTCCGCTGCGGATGCGCACCGAGGTGGGGCCGCAGAGGAAGAGGCAAGTAGGTATTACGGTGCGCCGCTTGCCCTATCCTCTGCGGCCGAGGTGTGGTCGGTGGCAGAGCCACAGACCTGATCTGCCACATGGCCTCCAAGTAGCAGACTCGGGGGGCGTCTGCTACAGCCCTGGTGGGGGCCGAGGAGGAGGGCGCACGTGTTGTGCGCCCATCGTGGAGTCTTCGGGCCGCTGGCGGGGTCGCAGATGTGTGTATCGTTCCTGTGGCCCCGTCAAAAGGCGGCGTGGCGGAAGATGGGGGGGGTTTTAGTAGGTATACCGTGGTCTCATTAGCTATGGGAGTCCCACATCACCACTCGGGTCGCCCCCTGCGCCTGGGTGGTATGCGTAATGCATTTCCCCCTCCGGAAAAAAAAAAGGTAATAGTGGATACATTTAAATTTTGTAAAAAAAAAATACTAAACGTTAGAACACGCTTTTATTAATATTTGGCCTATAAGAATCCATGTCCATAATAACAATTTGTTATAAGAAAATATTCTGACCTTATATGTTTTTTCACCACAAAACAAAAGTGTAAGAAAATTTTTCTCTCAAAAAAATTAGGAAAACCTTTTTTTACTTTATAAAGTTCGGTCCCTGTCCGACATACTAAGTTGGGCTACTAGGGACACACTGAGGTGCTCCATAAAACGTCACAAGTTCACAGAAAGCACAATTATTTCAATGAATTTTGCCGATGTGTCGTCTTACCTGACTATGTCATCTTAAACACAATGGGAATTGTCCATTTTTTTTTAATTTTGCTCATTACAAAAACATTTCAAAGAATAAGGTCAGTGATCGTTTTTCTGTATATAAACGAAAAAAATACGCATTAGTTACTTATATTTTTGAACAAATATGTTTAACCTTAGTTTGACCTTCAATGGCGTTAAATTACGACCAACATTACGTTTCGAACTTTTGGTAAGCTTCTCGTATCAGTTTTCACATAATGAGAACTTGCATTTGACGAACCAGCCATTATAATAAGATTTATTTAAACATACTGCAGAGATCAATTGGCCGCCGATGATGACGTCAGAGCGAAACTTTAAAAATTTATTGAGAAAAAACTAGCCAATGAATTTCAAAGTTATTTAATTTATATTCTTAAAATACCCTATTTTAACGAAAAAAAAATATAAAAAGTACATGTGATTTTTTTTTGGACAATGCCCATTCCCCTATGTAACTGTGTCCACTGCAACCCACGGACACGCTACGCACGAATTGACTCAAGTCAAAGAAATAAATCCGTGCAAGTGTGCGTGGCCGTGCACAGCGTGCGCCGCGGTGGAATGGAGCCTAAACTTCAATGTTTTCGCGCTAAACCGTAGCACCAGCACAGCCAGTAAACTAAAATTTTTGTTCGACGTTTGACAACGTTTCAGTCAATGTTCTGATGGGACGTGTGCATTTTTGTCGGATTATTTACTGTATGTGCTATTAGCGCCCTCTGATCCGCGCCCTTTGCGTCATATTCCTTATGACACAAAATGGCAATAATATAGCTGACCGTTTAGCAATATTCGGTTTGACACAAATAGATAACTCAAAGATGTCATGAGGGAATTCGTCTGCTCGTCTGGAGGGATATCCTATAACATAATATCTTATGATATCTGATAATATTATAATTTATGGTGTAGGCGCCAAAATTATATCAAATTATATTTATTGTAATGATACTAATATGTATTAGGATTTAGGATAAAAAAAAATATATTTTTGTAAATTGCTTAAATATAGGTACGATCACAGAAAATGATTCATAAGCAGATGGGACCTCCATAATTTGGACTGGTTCTGTCAAACGGTCGCCGCAATTCTCGACTTACATTGACTTGACATAACCCGACTAAACAATGTTGGTTGGTCTGCCAATCTACCTACGACTCAATTTTCTTTAATTTCCAATTTGTACTCGTATCGTTACTACGAACCGACCCTTAGTCTATTTATAGAACGAGTTGATTCACTCAAACGTAGTATGAAATAATAAATTGTTCGAAAGTAAATCAAAAGTTGAAAATATAGTGAGCAATTTGTGAAAGGGGGAACTAACGAGTGCGAAGTCTTGCTCTCTAGCGAACTCACTTTGAAATATTTTCTTAATGCCAAGACATTTAGCCAACAGCCACTTATTAAATTTCAAAGAGCTCGTTTAATAAGCTCTTAATCGTTCCTTGTTACAGTAATTAGAGCTTGTTTTAATCGTTTTAATTCATTGTTTAAGTGTAGTTCTCAAATCAGGAGGTTTCATAGTATGATTGACTAATGTTGTATGCTTTAGTTTTAGGCTGGATTTATATGCGTCTGCGCAGACGTGTATCTATACTTCCATACTAATATACTAATAAATATTATAAATGCGAAAGTGTGTCTGTTTGTCCGTCTGTAGCTGTCTGTCTGTCTGTCTGTCTGTCGGTAACCTCTTCACGCTTAAACCGCTGAATTGATTTAACTGAAATTTGGCATGGAGATACCTTGAGTCCCGGGAAAGGACATAGGATAGTTTTTATCCTGGAGAAATGTACGGTTCCGGCGCGATAAACTAATTTCGGCGCAACGGAGTTGCGGGCGTGCTCTAGTTTAACTATTAATCGCTACATATCACAAGAATAGTATATTACTAGATGACGCCCGCAACTCCGTTGCGCCAAAACTCGTTTATCGCGCGGGAACCGCACATTTTTCCGGGATAAAAAGTATCCTATGTCGTTTCCCGGGACTCAAAGTATCTCCATACCAAATTTTAGCAAAATCGGTTCAGCGGTTTAAGCGTGAAGAGGTAACAGACAGACAGACACACTTTCGCATTTATAATATTAGTATGGAAGTATGGATAGTAACAATTTATTTAAATAGCGGTGCGGTCGCGCCTTCATCATTAACATACTTGCTTGTGATCTTGCTGTGTAGCCGCCAAACCGCACGTTGGGGCGGACGCACATAAATAGAGTCTATGTCTAAGCACACTAGACCGAAAATACGCAGCCGAAGTTCGGCATGATTACGCTTGCAATGCAGCGGTACGCATACAATATAACGCGACATAAATTCGGTATATATTTAAAAACACATTGCAGGCGTAATCATGCCGAACTTCGGCAGCGTCTTTCCGGCCTAGAAGTGTTTACACACTTATTAGATATGTAAAACTATAATGAACTATATATGTTTCACTATTCGTCAACAGACATAAACATATTTTTTTTTTGATCTAACAAAACTAATTCGTTTAAGTAATTTCTCAACAAAATTAAATTATTTGCATATTTGCGATTTTCTAGGAAGGATTTCCTTTGTGTACAAATCGTTTGAGTGGTAAAGGTACAATTACTAACTCATAGTATCTAAGTACATTTAATGTTCCTTCAAGCGACATTTAGGCATTAATTAGTTTTTTTTGTGCAGATCTATACTAATATTATAAAGCGGAAGAGTTTGTTTGTTTCAACGCGCTAATCTTTTAAGCTTTATCGAGGAAAGCTATAGATAATAGGCTACATTTTATTACGAGCGAAGAAATAGAGGAAAAAAACGGGGGAAATTATTTGAAAGGGCTTATCTCACGAACTACTGGAGAATTTTTTCTGTTATTTGGTGTGCCAAATAACAGAAAAAATTCTCCATCAATTTATCTGTGGATAAGAACACCACGTGAAGGATCAAAGGCTATTTTTTGGGGACTAATGTATCTGTGAAATATCTAATTTACGCGGGCGAAGCCGCGCGGAACGCCTAGTTATTTATAACTACACTTGGCATGCACAATATTATGCATACGGAAGTTGTATTAAAGCTTACTAATATTCAACATAAATTCTTAAATGGCTTGATTATGTAAACTGAAAAAATAACGTAAAATTGAAGTTACGTAAAATTTTATTTCAACGAAAACGTGAAGCTTGTTCCTACTTCATTTCTTATTTTACAGTTTCAACGAGGTAGCGAATTTCGAGGTTCGTTACCTTGCCGTTGTTGTACGCTGAAAAGTCATATAAATAAATGCGTATACAATTTGAAGATTTTATCTATATCCATACTAATGAAAGAAATGCTAAAATATCTTTTTACGCTTCAGTCGCTAAATTGATTTTGATAAAATAAATACTAATAACAATGAATATGACTTTAAAGTTTATAGTTATCGTGCGATTTTGATAATTCTTTCAGTGTTAGATAGCTCATTTATCGAGGATGGTTATAAGTTATATTTTATCACGCTTAGATTAATAGAAGCGAAGAAATAGAGGAAAATGTGGAAAAAACGGGGAAAATTATTTGAAAGGGCTAACTTGAACGTGCTAATCTCAGGAACTACTGGTCCGATTTGAAAAATTCTTGCAGTGTTAAATAGCCCATTTATTGAGGAAGGCTATAGACTATATTTTATCACGCTAAAACTAATAGGAGAATGTGGAAAAAACGGGGAAAATTATTTGAAAGGGTTTATCTCGCGAGCTACTGGATCAATTTTTATGTTATTTGGCACAGATAAGAAGTAAACCACATGAAGGATCATGATAGGCTATCGATTTTAATCATTTTTTCAGTGGATATATATTTTATACCCGTGCGACGCCGGGGCGGGTCGTTAGTAATCCATATTTTAGGACCATCAAGTCAAAGTATGAAATCCTTTCTATCTCTGTTAGCTATTACTCTCGAGATTTTTCGAAAATAAAAATGTTGTTCGTCTTATCAAAATGGATCAAAATGGATGTACTTACAAAAAAATTGCTTGTTAGTAATCACAAAAAATTGTTCTAGGGCTCCCTCACTAATAATTTCGAACGATGAAATAGTTCAGTGAGATGATTAATATTGACAATAATATTATTAATTTACTACGCCAACAAAAAGAAGTATGGAGTTAATACTTCCCATAACTACAATGCCTCCACGCTTTCGTAGCACTGCTACGAAAGTTGTGAAGATACTCAACTTATTACGTTGCATTAATTAACCTTGCACATGACCTACGAATAACAAAAATGACTTGGTCAGTCTTAGTTTTTAGCTGAGTTATAAATAAAACAAACTCAGAAAACTTCACTAGCACGATTCAGAACCGTAGTGCTAACTAGTCCAAAATATTATTTATCCCACTAAAACCACCTGCGGTTTGCCTTACCTATTGTATTATTATATGGTTAAAATAATATTCATAGCCTAACAGTGTTTAATGAGTCTCAAGCACGTCTAGCTATAAAATACATCAAACACATCCAGACGCAGACGAACTCCGGGAAACTAATTAGTAAAGAGATGGAGCCCTATTTACGAACACGATTGGGCTCTTTACTGCCCCATTTTATGATGTACAGGATAATGCCAGATTCATTGTGTACTATCATACTTTTGATTACGAATACAATGGCTCTCGATGTCTGATATCTTTCATTTCGAATTATATTTCGCGTTTCAATCATTGTTTATTTAATTAAAGTTGCTAAGTTCGCGGTATTGAAAGTTCTCTGGCTACCTGTTTAACTTATTGGGAATCGCTTAGTTGGCTTTGCAACATTAAAGTACTTAAAAGCGCTTTTGAGATTAAAAAATGAGTGACAGAGTGGCCGTTGGAATAATATCTAGGTAAGCACTATTAACATATTTCCACAACTACAAATCTAAATATTAACGCTTTACAAAATGTAGATAAATGCAATCTGAATAAGTAAATAATTAGAAAATTTTTCTTTCGACACAAACGCGGCGTATAGACTATAGACTGACTTTTCCAGCGTGAAAACGAGTAAAATAAAGATCTCTACAACCTGTCTACAACCCATCGACGTACCGCTGAATCAATACAGCAAATTGTTTTAACGAATTACGATCTAAGCTCTTCTGCAATAAGCCAACTACGTAGCAGGTTAGAAATTGTTTCTTAAAAGTAACGGAAATGACCTCAAAATATAATTTCCTAAAATATATTAAAATTCATCAAAAGATGTTGTATTTTGACGCGCAGCAGCTAACTTTAGATATACTTACGGCTATATCAAAGGCCCCGACCTCGCATACTTCAGAGATTCCGCCGCCTTTGTGTAAAGCGCCTACATAGCTCAAATACTCTTATTAAAATTAAATAAACCGACCGCACCTAGAGAGAGCAAAGAAAACACCGGATAATTTAACATTTTTATTGAACATAATTTATACTTTGTTATAATATACTATTACATTTTCTACGTTTTAAAAGCTACTAGAGTTTCCGACTACGAGTTAAAATAAATAGAGCTACTCTGTACATACAAATCTTTAGATAGAGACTAGACAAGTTTTATATATAAATAATTACATTTGAAAGTTTACCCCTAATTTAGTATCGTAGGTGGGTGGGCATTATAGAGGTAAATAAAATTTGGCACAAACACTACTAATACTTATTTGAATTTCGAACGTCGAGCTGGACAACGCTCGGAACACAAAATAATAACAAAAGTATTTAATTTAACAAAAGTTGCAAACCACAGCGGACGGCGAATCATTTTTGTAATAAAGCTAAAATGTCATCGTACAAAAAGGCAGAAGTACTCTTAAAATGAAAACGAACGGAAAGACAAACGCTAAGATAAACAGAAGTGGAAATATTGTTAAATTAAATATTCGACGAGCGTATTATTTGCTCGAAACGAATTTCATTAATTAACTAAGTAAATGAGACAAGTTCAGGGTTCAAATGAAACGCGCGTCGCCAGCTGGAGCGGCGCGCTGCAGAGAGATTTAGTCGTCGTAGTGTGATGATACCCGGTCCGAGTCAGCCCAGAAACCTGGAACAAACACTGCTATTAGCTAAGGTAAACGAGACGTCTTATCTGACTATGGTAAATGAAATAAACCAAGGGATAAAAGTATAATATACTTCCATTGCCTAATATCCGCAATACCACGCAGGTTTCGTACATAGGGCGGTAGAATTAAAGTGGCCTACGCCAATAAAAAATATAAATCGGCAGGGTTATCACGTGAAAATAGCGATCAACAATCCACTAGCAATAATCGCGCGAGCGATTACTGCGTATATAAACAATGATGGTGTCATGTATAGAGGTCGATTGCAATCGTATTGTTTTGGCTGATACGTGATACGAAATTGCGATTTTGGAGCACTTATGGCGCAATAATTGCTATCGCATTGCTCTCGCAAGATACGTGATACCGCGGCCGGCACTGCTTTAGGTACCTACTTAATAGCACGGGACCAGCACGCGTGGTGTGCCTACAGATTTTATTAGATTTAGATTGGTAACCAGGTAATCAAACACTAATAAGATTCTATTTCTACACCGCATTAAAGTAACTCTAAATCGCTTTTAAATTATAATAACAATGTCTATTAACGGAAATTAAATAATAAACGATGACAGTTTTGAAACTGTTCATTTCTTACGTCTGCAAACTTTAATCGTGATGTAAGTCTGCCATTACAATTTATTGACACAATACAGAACCTTTCCATTCTTCCACAATTCTGTTCCATTTGGTTCCGTTTTTTTTTGCCATTTGGCTATGGAACCCTAAAAACATAGGCACACGTATTTAACATTAAAAGGGTATAACTGGAACGAAATAAAATATATAAGCGTATTATTTCTCGTTTTGACGTTATTATGTTATAACTTATATGTCGACGAAAATGAATAATTTATGAAACCGATAAACGAGATAAAGAAGTTGACTTTGTATTAAATGATATTTAGAGTAACGTTACTTCTTGAATATTTGTCTTTTAGTAGGATCTACAGTTTTGGAAACATTTTATTAAGACAGGGGTTTTCAAACTTTTTTGGCGGAACCCTTTTAGGTAATGACATTTATGCTGGTGTCTGATGTCATATTTTCTAAAAACAATTTATGTATTGCTCGCGGACCCCCTTACAAGGCCTTTGTGCAGCCCCAGGGCTTCGCGGAGCACACTTTGAGAATGGCTGTATTGAGATATCAAATAGTTTAGTATAACCTGGTCATGTCTGTGAATTTGGCTTGCAATTTTATCATTTTATAGTATCAAAATGGCAAAATTTAGTAAATTTTAGACCAGCTCTCTGCAATTCTCTGCTCTAGCAATTCTGTTAAATAAAATATCTTTCTACGATTTGTTGAAATTTATAATATAATCTATAGAGAGTAATCTATGTTTGTGACTAGTGCGTGGAGAATTTATTAAGTTACGCCCGGATCACAGCTGGCTACGATTATTCGATCATTTAATAAACCATCATTTACATATTCTATATCTTATTTAGTTTAATAAATATTATTTATATAGAAGATAGTCTTCTATATAAATAAAAATGAACTTTAAATTTTGTAAGTCTCACTGAAACCAATTTGGCTAATTTTAGTCTTGGAAGTCCAGGAAAGGTTTATATTAGGGGCTAGTGATACGAAGTTCACCGGGTCATCTAGTTTTAATTTATATATTAGGTAATTTATTTAACCTAGCCTCTTGTGTTGGCACGAGCAAACACCACCACAAGTGACGGTAATATCTTTCCAGTAGTCCCTTGCCTCGTTTGTTCTAAATTTTAGTAATAACTTGATATGCCAAGCAACTGCACGTTTTGTGACATGTAAACTATCCTATAATCAAAGTATCATACGGATTAGTGATACTGTGGTAAGAGGAAGGAAGTAACAGACAGATAGGCATTTATAACATTAATAAAGATAAGGAAAATAAAAATAAAGAAAACCTACCTGTAATAATAGTCGAACTGATATTACCTATATTAAAGGCCAGCTTATACTCATAAGGTAACTTATTTCTACGTCTTACTAGGAAATAGTGGGTGTATTTGGACAATGTTCTAGTGGTATGATTGACCCTTATAAAAACATTTCTCAAATGAGAACTAGGTCATGTCGTACGCTCAGGTTTTGTGTTCGTTTGGGAGTAGGATAGCGAAATTGATACTTCACATCTCCGTTTCCATCGACAACATCGATTTTTTATTTTACTGATTCATTGTTTTTTTAAACCCGTAGTTATTACATATCTATGATTTAATGCCTCCGTGGACCGGTGGTTAAAAGCGTGGCTCTTGACTCCGAGGTCGTGGGTTCGATTCCCGCGTTGGAAACATGTTACTCGTATTTCCAAGTTTGGTTAGGACAATACAGGCTGATCACCTGATTGTCCGACAAGTATCCATGCGTCGGATGGGCATGTAAAAAGTCGGTCCTGCGCCTGATCTCTCGCCGGTCGTGTCGGTCTTCCGTCCCACTGGGTAATGAGAGTAAAAGGAATAGAGACTGCTATTGTGTACTGCACACACACTTGAGCACTATAAAATTACTCCTGCGTAACTGGCCTGGTTTCAATGAAACCGGCCACCGTTACCGAAACCGGTGTAGGAGTTATTATTATTATGATTATTAATTTTTTTTTCGTTGGTTTTCGTAATGAAAAAAGGATTCTAATAGCAGTTTTTTAGCTTTTTCGAATCTTTCTTTCTTCTCCTTCGATTCTTAGATAATTTTATCATAAACGACTAAAATTAGTTAACATTCGAAATGTTGTTTTTACTATTTAACTTTTCAGCAAATCAAAGTAAACAGTAAGTAAGATCAAAAATATTCTTTATATTTTATAGGTTGGTAGGCCTATAAAACGAAAATTTTACAGTTTTTTACTGAAAGCCGGTGGTACAATGGCTGTAAGCAAAAACAGATTTTTCTTTGTGAAGCGCCTGAACATGTCAATTGTCAGTACAAAGAGATCCCAGAATTTTTGTTGGGAAAAATTGCGGCTTATTTCGTTGGCTTTTTTTGGTTATTACATGATAAGTACCTACTTATTATTGAACGTTAAACCTGCTTCATGCTTGAGATTTGTTTTATGATTGTTTTATCAGGGTGCCAAATATTTCATTTACTGTGCCATGTACATTTTAAGAGCGGGGCCACAGTGATCAGGGGCAGTGCGTTGTCGGAACCGAACGAATTGAATATTTATCATCGAAGAAATTGATTCAAAGGTAGTTGACGGACCTATGTGATTTGGTCGAATTATGTCAATTCAATGCTACGAATAATAAAACCTAAGGAAACATAACTCCCATACTAATATAGTTTTAAATTTGGTTCCATTCAACTGTTATGTAACGTCAGGCTTTATACCTAAATATTGCAAATGTATGAAAAGTGAACCTAAGGGTGCGTCTACGTTTATATCATTTGTGCGATCAGATCCCCGATCAGATCTCCGTCGCATATCATCGAAGCGTGTCAAAATGATACGCGTATCATGATACGCCCCGATCGCTATATACCGCGTATCTGATATGTGTTATATCAAATACACGCATGATCGGCTGAATGATCTAATAGGCGTCCATACTATGATATGCATACTTGATACGGCGCGATGATCGCGACGGAGATCTGATCGGAGATCTGATCGCGCAAATGATACAAATGTGGACGCACCGTAAGGTACACTTTTTTGACAAGTGTTTTGAAGCATGTTTTTTGACGGAGTTACTCTTCCTTAGTTTTTATTATTCGTAGATTCAATGTTAGTCGTGATCTGTCGTCTGGATTTGACACAACGCGAAATGTCGCGTTGTGTCAAATCAAATCAAATAGATCCGCCAATTGTCTATGTATTAACTTCTCTGATTATACTTAAGTTACTGCGATGCGCTACAACGCAATATATTATGCGAACGTACTACAGTGACAACTGACAACGCAGCGAGTATCACTCTCCCACCCACAGATTAAGTTGTCTAGATCTCAATGCTCCTTCGATCACTTATTTGATCAAAGGCTCCCACCGTTCTTTCCGTTGTTCTCATATTTTGTCATTTGCGTTGGCCCGTGTCGCTGCAACGCAGCTATTTGGCATACTTAAGTTCCGACGATACAACGCACAGCATCGCACGAAGCATTATGGCCTCACTCACGATTTTATGTGGCGGTTTAAAACTATTTTAAAGCTTTTACTGCCACCGTATCGTAGTTAGGTGCTGTCGTATGCAAAAGGTCGGAAATCTAAAAATATAGAGATAAAGTGCATAAAGTTATTTTATTACGCTGAGTGCTGTTACTTGACAATAAAAAGAGATTTATCTGTCACTATAAACACTAAACACTAAAACTTGTGATGTAAGTAGGTTATGTTGAAATATAAAAGTCAGTTTCCAACTTGCATCGTGTGACTCTGTATTCTGTATGACTCTCTGATCGACTTTGTTACTATAACTATTATTAAATATGTATGTAGGAATAGTTGTACCACCACAGGTATGAATAATGTGCGTCCCGTAATAGAACATAGGGTAGTTTTGTCGCATAGAAAATGTATGGTTCCGTTAAACTAATTCTAGCGAAATTAAATTTTGGCAACTTTCAGCATTAAATATTTACATTATTTTACCACGCGAATAGAAATATTACCGAACCTGTCCAAGTTGAAGCCAAAGTTTCGAGGGCTATGATCTAATTGACTTTATGTCATACTTTATACAGATTGTTTAAGTTGTTTCTGATCTTTTGATTTCTTTCAAGAATTCATAAATCATGTAACAGGTGATAAAACTTGTACGCGGATATCAGAGTATATGCATAATATCAATACCTTTTCTTCGTTTATCGATACTAACATTATGTGTATACTAACATTATGTGTATACTAACATTATGTGTATACTAACATTATGTGTATACTAACTTATGTGTATACTAACATTATGTGTATACTAACATTATGTGTATACTAACATTATGTGTATACTAACATTATGTGTATACTAACATTATGTGTATACTAACATTATGTGTATACTAACATTTTGTGTATACTAACATTATGTGTATACTAACATTATGTGTATACTAACATTATGTGTATACTAACATTATGTGTATACTAACATTATGTGTATACTAACATTATGTGTATACTAACATTATGTGTATACTAACATTATGTGTATACTAACATCATGTGTATACTAACATCATGTGTATACTAACATTATGTGTATACTAACATTATGTGTATACTAACATTATGTGTATACTAACATTATGTGTATACTAACATTATGTGTATACTAACATCATGTGTATACTAACATCATGTGTATACTAACATCATGTGTATACTAACATTATGTGTATACTAACATTATGTGTATACTAACATTATGTGTATACTAACATTATGTGTATACTAACATTATGTGTATACTAACATTATGTGTATACTAACATTATGTGTATACTAACATTATGTGTATACTAACATTATGTGTATACTAACATTATGTGTATACTAACATTATGTGTATACTAACATTATGTGTATACTAACATTATGTGTATACTAACATTATGTGTATACTAACATTATGTGTATACTAACATCATGTGTATACTAACATCATGTGTATACTAACATTATGTGTATACTAACATTATGTGTATACTAACATTATGTGTATACTAACATTATGTGTATACTAACATCATGTGTATACTAACATCATGTGTATACTAACATCATGTGTATACTAACATTATGTGTATACTAACATTATGTGTATACTAACATTATGTGTATACTAACATCATGTGTATACTAACATCATGTGTATACTAACATCATGTGTATACTAACATTATGTGTATACTAACATTATGTGTATACTAACATTATGTGTATACTAACATTATGTGTATACTAACATTATGTGTATACTAACATTATGCGAAAGTGTGTTTGTCTGTTACCTCTTCAAATTTAAGCCGAAATGTATCATTTTTAGTCTTTATGAAAGTTGTTTAATACAAAAGTACTCTGTCTGGACATAAGACCTAAGGTTAAAATTTAAAGGCCGGCAAACACCTGCAGCTCTCCTAATGTTGCGAGTGTCCATGGACGACGGTAGTTGCTTTCCATCAGGTGACCCGTTTGCTCGTTTGCCCTCTTATTTTATAAAAAAAAAACTATAATAATAGGTGGACTTGCCTCGTTTCCCGACGTTCTGGAGGAAGACCCTGTTCTTGAAGGCCTGCTGCTCGCTGGCCTGGCGCATCTGCTTGCGCGCCACCTCCAGCATCAGCCGCTGCCGCAGCACCTCCATGGGGTTGCTGATGGACAGCGACGGCATCTTGCGCTTCGGCCGCGCGCGCCCGTAGTGCTCCACCAGCTGAAAACAAACGGACTAGTGAAAATATGGAAACTATGATTAATTTAATCCTTTGATCGTGGAATCTTGGAAATCTATTGTTATTCTATTGTTGTCGCGGTCACCAGTGTCCTTATGGGGCTTGATGGGTTGAATGAGACCATGAGTATATTGAATGGCAAGGGGCTCTACTAGTTGCTGGCAGATGAAGGAGTTAGAAACGATGTCAACTTCTTATGTTATATCTTTAAAAGATGTTTTAGTTCTTGCAATCTACGAGTGCGCGTCGCCCTTAGTTGTGTGAGTGACCATATGCGTATGCGACCACACGCGCACATGGCTCGCTCGCTACTGACTGCTCCGTCGGGTACGCACACTAACGAAAATGTCTATTCACATTTCCAACTACAAATAAAGGCGACGCGCACTCGTAGATTGCAAGAACTATATATCTTTAATCGTAAAAATATACATAATTGGTGTTTAGTCAAAGACTATGAGTATTGCATTAAAATGTTGTAGATGGGTTTGGGTGGCTAAATAGATCTAGACAGGTCTTTTTCTCAGACACTTTATAGTGTTTTTGGGACTCTGAGCAAAGCTGTCTCCCAGATGCTCTCTCTTGTAACATCAATTTCTATCAAACAGCCAATCATTATAAAACTACCCACCTAAGATTTGAATGAACAATATGTCTAGATTTACTTACTGTCTAGTATTTACTTTAATTTACTTTATGACGATAGTGCCTTGCAATCGAAATAAGAATAGCTAAGTTCACACAACTCTGTCAATTTGTGTGTATGGACATGTAGTCAAGCATGGGCTTGACTACATGAATCACGTGTGACGATAGGTAATAAGCGAGCGAAGTGGCGTGTAGCCACACCACACGTCTCGAAATAATTCACTTACACATTAAAGTACGTATCATAAGTACATTAGTACGTCAGTAAATGAGCAACGCGATTCTAGCGTGAAAGCCTTAATTGGGTCATTCATAAAATTATGTTAGCACGAAAATGTATGAAGTACCAGTCAAATAGCGTTTAGTGCTTCAGTTAGCGCTGGACATGTGGACTGAACAAAGTTAATTTTCTCTCTGACTCAAGAGCAATTTTTATTTATCTTCATAATATGGTAAAAAACTTCATAAAAACAATCAGTGACATACTGATTGTTTTTACCAACAGCTTAATATTATACTGATATTGCCAATGTTAGCAGTGTTTAATAACAAACTTTTTTCCACCTTATCTAACGAAATTTTAATATATTATGTAATACATGCTCTTGCTAATTGCTATGGAATCCATAGTCCCTTGATGATTATTATCAGGAATGTAAATGAATGATTACGGTTCAGATTGTCGGAATATATTATTACGTGTCATCTTTGATAGCGTTACGGTAGATTGGTCATGTTTAAATGACAGTGTGTAGTTAATATTATTGTTGTATAAGTTAAAATTAAATGCCGGCCCTTTACGTTGGACCATTCTGTTACGAACAATTAGTTGTTGGGACTTAACATATTTGATATTAGTCTCCGATATACTAGTTCACAACAAGGTTATTCATTAAGGCCCAACTTGAACTTGGGCTTTTGATATAATTATTATTATTCCAATTGAAAGTGGAAAACATTTTTAAGACGAATAAAAATATTAAACTTCAGAATCGCTTGCAAAAAAGTCATGGAATATGCAAATCGATGACAAAATAATCGATTTATGAATATTAATTGATTCTCGAAACCGATATGGCTAATTAACAGTTTGTTGCGAGCTCGGCACGAATTGTACAAAACAAACTCCGAAACCGATCGAATTGGCTACAAACTTTTCAATTGTCGACAATTTTGTTCGATTAATATTTAATTTCGTTCATTGCTGCTTTGTAATATTGAACTTTAATTTTCAATGAAAGTAGCTTTACCCTACTTCGATACAATATACAATCCGGTCTCGGTAGATTTCAAATTGAATTACAGCAAATGTAGATACAACAATAAAAACTACGCTTCAACTGATTTCTTAGCCGTTGGTAGTTTGAGGCTCAACTCTCAATGGGCCAGAGTCGAAGCGACGCGCGACGCGACATTTTTTTCAATAATCTATATTCATCTCTAATGTTCTTTTATTTAATTACGAGTTTCTGCTATGAAAATATGGATACGTCGATGAGCGGATGCGCGGGTCGACACGCACTTTTACATTTTCGCAGCAGAAAGTACTTAAAAATAGAATCAGTCGAATATGCTTTGGCGAAAAATGTGAAGCGTCGTTACGCGACGTTTCGAGTCTACTCCAGTCTGAGTGAGGCTTTAGTGGAAGAGGCTAGTTCTAGTTATAGATAAAGATAGGTTAATGTTTAGTCTAAAGAGTGCATTAAAATGTATATATTATAAGTCTATGATTAAAATGATACAAAGAATTGATAATTTCTCCAGAGATTGTTTGAATTCGAAATGCCTCTTTGCTCATTAATCTCAGTCAAATTAAATAAATATAAATAGAAAAATGACAAAAAATACTTTGAAAACATGATTTCACAATCAGATCTGATTTTATTTCACAAAATTAAGATGAAAATAAAAAAAATATAATAAAAAGTACCAATGACAAAAACGTGTTAAATTCAATAAAACTTTTATTCAAAACGTACATATTTAGATACAATCATATCCTGTTCATAGTAACTACAAAATCAACGGGAAACATTTTTAAAACTTATTAACAAACAATTTTACATTTAACATTACTAAAAAAGTTACGTACATAGAACACGTTAACACTACAGTAACTTTTTAGATTAAAAATATTAATTTCCTAGGAATATTCAGTTCTTGAAAATGCGCACTTTGAATATCTATTTATCTTCATTCGGAAGGATTCCAGAAACCTGCAAAGAAAAAAATGTTAGTAAATGTTTTACCATAAATATTTCTATCACTTTACGCTATAAAGGCTTTGCACTAAGCTAATAGGGAATATTACGCAAAGATCGGATCAGAGAACGCTATACTAGCACATGCGGTAAACAGTTCGACCAAAATCCGATATGTCGCATACGTCATGAATTGAAAGAAACGTCTTGCAAATAATATGCCGAACAAAACTTTACGTTCACTGTGTATTCTACTGTTTTCGCTAGCGTGAAAATATTGCAGTAATATGCTTGTGCTATTAAAATAGTTTTCTTTGTCCTGGTATTGTTTGGTCCTACTAGGTAATAATTAATTATATTCTGTGGTATTGTGTAGAAACAATACTAATATTTTGTTTGTTTACATCGAAGAGGCTCCGGAACTAGTGGATTTAATAGGTGGATTTCGTTGATAAGGGAAGGACATAGGCCACTTTTCGTGGGGGAAAATTATTGTAGTTCCTATAATTTCTTTATACACTCTATAAATTATCAAATTAAAGTAGTGAGTATAATCTAAAAACTAAAGCTACATAAGTGTATGAAATGTTTAATATGTTTTTAGACGAATAAGTATTCTGTAATTTTTCTATTTGTTTAACCCAGTGCTCAAGATGGGTAGTAGAAAGATTAAAGTTTATTTTCTTTACTTATACTATTTAAATGAACATAAGGTTCCTAAAAAATGGGAGGCTGCTTTTTAAAAACGTTTTTTTTTTATGAAAGCAAACATTTTGAAAAAGTGTTGAATATTTTTCAAAGTAAGAAACGTATTACATTGCATAAAATGTTGGTTAACTTCTAAGTGTGAGCATTTAAAATAAAATCAAACAGACTTGGTTCGATGTTCGCATAAAATCCAAAAAATACTATACTGACAATACATTATATTTTGTCACCTTCTAAATATCTACAAAAAATTCTCAACAATGGTTGGCCAAATCTCAAATATTTGTATCTCGTCGCCGGCGTAACCTTTGCCGACAATGATCCCGCCGACAATATTCGCCGACAGTTACCCATCTCGACGACAATGCTCCGCCGACAGTTACCCGTCTCGCCGACAATATTCGCCGACAATACGTACCCCGTTTGCCGATGTCGTTGAGGAAGTTCCGGTTGGCGGCGGCCTGCAGCGCGTTCTCCTTCCTCTCCTTCTCCTGGCTCAAGCGCTGCCGGATCACCGACATCGGCAGCTCGATAGACAGAGTCGGCAAGCGCCGCTTCGTCCTCTCTCCCTTTCGTTTTAACACGCTTTTATTAGCTTGGGCTCAGTGGCGTAACCATAGGGTGGCAGGCAAAATGCCTTGGGCCGCCGACCCAATAGGCCAGAGAGACCGTGAGAGGAGAGATTTTTTATGCATTGTTTATTTTACATATAGGGCCCCATCAATTTGCCACGGGCCCCTGATTGTATAGTTACGCCACTGCTTGGGCTGTATGTATGTAACGGAATCTTTGAGCACGAGATTCACCTATCTCCAGTCGTCTGATTAATTCAAAACTTTGCATATGTATTAGGAGCCAAAGACAATAGAATTATTAAAAAAAGCGTGTTTTTTTAGTTTTTAAAAGGTAACGGACACGTTTATCGTAGCTGCACGAGTAGTATATTAGACAAAAGTGTGTGATTTCAGGTACAAAAATTGACAAATGAAATAGAGCTTATTAAAATAATTATGTAACTTTCATAATATTCTCTTTCTATAACTGTACACTAAAACAATATTTAATTTCTATTATACTATTAAAAGTAAACCAGAACTATTTTTATATCAAAAATTAGAAAGAAATAAGTTTGAGTTTTATTAATTTTCATTTACTCAGAAGTTGGTACCAGGTATCCAAGACTACGTTAATGATCTGTGAAATGTAATAAAAAGTTTCATTTTATATTGAAGTGTACGAGATTAAGAAAGAAAAGTAAAAAAGATTGAGAACAATATTAAAATTACTTTCTAGGGGATTTTGACATTTCAAAAAAGTTCAAGTAAGTATATAATAAATTAACATTACATTATTAAAAATATTGTATGAAGTTTTAATGTGTTTCAATCCCAGTCAAAAAAACTCGGTAAATATAAAAAAACATATTAACATATTTTTTTTATATTTAGCGATACTTAAATAAGTATATACAAGTAACTTTCAGTAGAGAGACCACATAGATATTTTATGAAAGTCGAAATCATAAAAATCACAACAGCATGTCAACAATTTTCATAATATTTGATAACTTAACTAAGTTTAAAGAACTCTTTAATGCAATTTTTAAAGCAGATTTTTTCCATACACCTGCAATTTTTCTTGCACTCAAACTACAAAGGTCCGCTAATGCGAGAAAGTTCGTGCTCGGATCGCAATTCGTGCAAATCACTTGTACGCGGGAATCCTTTTTTGACTTTTTGTGGTCTTTTAATCAAGCTGCACTTTTCTCTCTTCTCTCACATTTTTATCGCTAAGTTTTTATTTTTTACACCGGCCACAGTACTAATTGCAGTGTTTCGAACAAATGAAAATAATTTTATTATTTTTCCTAAGTCCGCTTCGCTTTATATAAACTCAATGCAAACGTAACGAGCATTATTAGAGAAATACCGCAAAATATTCAAGTTACGTGCTACAATATAAATTAGAATGTATGCAATCACTACAGGCTATAAAAATATTCTTCAATTGAAGAAATTAGAAAATGAAGCCTGATTCTCAGTAATATTTATTTGAAAGTAAAATATTTTATTCAATTTTTTTAATGTGCACGGATGAAACCAACTTCCTAGGTGAGTACGACCTCGTAGCAGAGTTCGTAGCACTACGCCGTAGCACCGTAGCGCCGGAGCTACGCTTCGTAGCACTTCTACGGCATTAAAGTTTTTTTTTATTTGACGATTTTTTTTTTCGGAATACAGACCGATCTGACCGCAATAATATAATGTATTTCGTTTTCATATATTTTATAAATTTCCTAATTAATACGAATATCAACTAATTCATTTATTATTTATTTCTTATTTTAAAAATTAACATGCTTATGAGTTATGTCTATCTACAAAATAAAATAACATTGATTAATGATTATATTAAAAAACTTGTTCGCACTAACAACACTATTACGAAAAAAAGCAGTTCACGCTACTGGAAAAAGATTAATAAAATAATTTAAACAAAACAATAAATTATTTTATGCATGTTCGAAAAACATATTTTTCTGTGTAATTAATAAAATGGTTTTCCAGAACTGCGTAAACGAAAAACGTAATTTGTTTTATCCATAGAAATAACATTTTTCGATCTCACAAAATTCATACAAAGTCATACAGCATGAAATACTGTTAATAGCGCGGAGTCGAACTGAATGAAAACCGATACGAGTATGTTCCCGAACTTTATTATTTTTGCAATTTTCTCCCTCACATTAACTCGATGACATTGTAATTTGTTCGCGTAATTACAAACTATTGGCTTTCAGGAACATTTTAAACGACTATTTACAGCGAACACAATTTACATACTTTATATTAAACGGTTAAATTACCTTCTGTTTTAAATTAAATGTAACTTTAAGCTTTTCAGTTATTATGTCGGACTGAAATTAACATTTTACGAAACCGATTTTCTTCTTTTTCGGACATCAACTTTCGAAAATAATTGATGATGTCCACACATCATCAAATATTTTCGAAAGTTGTAATGCCGGCCGGAAGTTGTAATGCCGGCCGGAAGTTATAATAAAACTAGCTGTTGCCCGCGACTTCGTCCGCGTTAACATATTATTATAATAACAAAGATGGATAGTTTTCCCCTTTTTGTGGTTCCTTACCTTATACAAAGGTTAAAAACGGGACCCTATTTTAAGCAAACGTCAAACGCAAACGTCAATAAACTTTCATGTTTCTAACTCAAGAAATGACGGACTTTCATTAAAATTTTCAACCTCAATTTCACCCCTTTGGGGGTAGAATTTCCAAAAACGCTTAAGTACGTATCCATTCATTTTTAATCAGTAACCCAAAAATAAAGTTTCATGTTTCTAACTCAAGAAATGACGGACTTTCATTCAAACTCTCAACCCCTATTTCACCCCCTTCGGGGAAAAATTTTCAAAATTCCTTCCTTAGTGGGTGTCTACTTAATAAAACAACCCTACTCATCAAATTTCGTGGCTGTAACTTTAACAGTTTTTGCTCAGCGATGATGAATCAGTCAGTCAGTCAGGACATGTAATTTTATAAGTATAGATAATTGCAGCCAAATTGACCCATGGGCCATGATGGACCAACACAAGTTACGAACATCGCAAACGTGGTAGCAATCTTGGTTAAAATACTCATCATGGCCTAACAAAGAGAGCCATAACAGTATGTTAAACTCGTTAGTATCATTCATTGGTCCGCACGCGACCCGCTCCGCGTCGCTGTGAAACGATGTTCTAGCGTAGTGGTCCCCAACCATTTTTTTCACGCGGGCCACAAACATATTTTGATCTTAGTGTCGCAGGCAAAAACTTCTATTTAAACTGAGGGTCGCAGGCCGCAACAAAAAATTTCTAGTGTCAAAAAACAATGTTCTTCAAAATAAACCATTTAAAATTGAAAAATCACGATTTTCACGACGACTTTACATTATTTTGGCAGTAGGCGTGAATTTCAAAATGGTTTAACATCACGCGGGCCACAAATAAAGTCCCGGCGGAACGAGGGTTGGGGAAAGCTGTTCTAGCGTCTTATAATTCATAAATCATAATATATTATATGTATGCTCCCACTCCGAGCCCGTATTGCCAGCCCGTACGGGTTCCCGGATCGCGTATTGCCAGCCCGTACGGGTTTCCGGATAGCTGTGAAGCCAGCCTAAGGTGCAATTTCACCAACGTCTGTTAGTTTTAACAGCTTGTTAAAATGCTAAAATGTCATATCTTCTCTTTCATTCATATGAAAAACGAAAGAGGTAACGTGATACTAATTCGAGCATTAACCTTAACACTGTTGGTGAAAGTGGGCCTAAGTCCAGTGAGTCTTTTTTACGAAGTCACGCAAGTGAAATTGAACCTTGACCACACGTAATAGGATTGAATTACCTGTGAGTCGTGGGGCTCCTCGCCGAGGTAGTACATCCAGGGGGCTGCGACGCGGCTTCCGACCGGTGCCACCGCGTACATGTCCTGCAACACATTCTATGTTAACCTCTAGAAGATGAATGGATAATATTTAATTTTATCTAAGTCTTTCCGCTTTGCTTGAGAAGAAAATTGAAATACTGTCTACTCCTCGCCCATGAACATTCGCAATATGAGAATAGCTGTAGGTGTATTGCCAGCCTTTTAAGAGCCTCTCTTTTTGAAGGCTTGTAGACCGTACTAGACTGGAATTATACTGCTGGTGATAGTTTGTTCCAGAGTTTTACAGTGCGCGGCAGAAAATGGCGCGAAAAACAGGTACAGTTTTAGAGTGGTTTAAACATGTCATTCCGCTCCATATTAATCTATCAAGCCCCATAAGAGCACCGGTGATCGCGACAACAATAGAATAACAATAAATTTCCAAGACTCCGCGATCGAAGGATTAACGATTTTTATGACAGATTACCGCAGACCTGACGATCCCGACTTACATTAGTTGCAATTGTGGTAACTGGTGAGCGAATGTCCGTTTAAAAAAGGAAGCAAAGCGTTTAAATGATACTGAAGCAATGAACCGTATTTTGAACGTTCAAAATTGTTTCAAGGTTTAACGAGGCACGTGCATAACTTATATAATACTATATGTTACAAAAAGATTTCCACGAGCAAGCGAGCAAACAATACGTTTGTTGTTTTTGCCATGAAAGTGTAAATTCTCAACTTTCTATCTTCGTATCATTTCTTAGTAGCTACTTTAGTAAAAATATTATCAAATAAAACAAACTCAAAGTATTCCGGTTTATGAAAACATAATATTTGTATAAAAGTTTTCGTTTAGATTTAAATAACAATGGCCACAGTATCGCGACCGTTCATTTGAATTGAAATCTAACTTTACTTATAATAATTGTTAGACTTTTTGTCAATCTTTACCCGTTCATTTAAATTCATGGTCATTCATTTAAGTCTTAAGCCCGTCACAGACCTAGCTATAATATATATTAATATGTTTAAAGCTAGGCATATTAATATATATTTTCTATACTAATTTTCGCGTGACCACACACTCAGCTATAATATATTTTTCTGTGACATGTGGATTTAGTATAGAATAATATTAATATATATGATAGCTAAGTCTGTGACGGGCTTTATCGACATAACGGTCCTTTGGAATCAGGTACTGCGAACCAAGCCTTATAATACTAAAGTAAGTAACTTAGAACAATTGAAAATATTTACATTATAATTGAAGACGTAAGTGAATGAAGTGTATAACTAATTACTTTTTATAGCATAATAGCAGATAAACATTATTCCTTTTTTGAACAAACCTTGTAAGGTTCAGTAAGGTTGTAAGTTACAACCTTACTGAAATACGTGAACTTCATAATCTGGCTTAATGTATATTTTGTCTATAGATACAATCCACATTTTTTTTAATTTTAAACATTTCCTGGTCCTAAAACGTATGTTAATTGCAAAAGATAAAAAATAATAATTTATAGTTAGCCACATATTCACTGACGTCTTCAAGTATGTATCTCACTTCGCTTCGAAAAATTACGAATTATTGTAATATTGATATTCAAGCCTTTTTATTCCGGGAATACAGTTTTAGCGGATAAATCATATTCAGGGGAATATTGACAGTTTATAAATAAACAAAATCTTATAAATCCGTAGTCGGACAAGATAAGCTCGTGTCAAATATTAAGGGAACGTACGGGCTCGTCTACTTAAGATTTATTTTCGCTACTCTCAGAACGGGTCCTGTCATACGTCAGCTGAGATGTACAGTCGGTGCCGCCTTATAAATATCCTGTGTATTTTAGTCTGCCAAAGCGATATGAGTTATTTAGAATATTTCTTATTTTATTGCCCTTATATTTGTTTTTCAGATGCTATGAATATGAAGAACAAACATAAAAGTAATAATAATATCTTGTGAATATACCGTCATTTGTTTTAGCTTGGCATATTGGCATGTGTTCTATTCGCTTATTGCCTTAATATTGTTGGATGTTCCTAAAAATGACAGATCACCTTGTAATAATTAATAAAAGGTATTTCTTTGTGTTATGACTTATGACTTATGTAAACTGTACAGGTAGTCAACTACAAAATCAAGATATTATTATGTACAATGGACGCATCTAGACAGACTTGCATATTGTAAAACGTTTCCGATTAATCTAGACATTTTATAGACAAACTGCCAATTTGCCAAAATGTTTGATCCATGACGTTACCTCATGATGTTGTACAGTATAACAACTAAACTATCTAATATATATATAAATCTTCTGTCACGATGTTTGTCCGTGATGGATTCCTAAACTACTAAACCGATTTTAATGTTTATTTTTTTTAAATGTGTGCTTTTTTCTAACTTGAGAGATAGGATAGCTTAGATCTTTAATTATAGTCGCAATTTTATTTTATTGCAAATTATTTGTCTATAAAGAGCGACCATTGTTTATGCGATGCGGGTCACGGGATAGCGATGGACGTTGCCATGGTGACATACTTATTTAGTCACTAATTCAATAAAATAATACGGGCGATATTATACTTTATATAATATGGCAAAGAAACGTTTGCCGGGACAGCTAGTAATATCATATTATGCACCTCGTACCTGCATGGTACTTAAGTTAAAAGCCGAGCAAAAATAAAATAAAATTTCAAAAGTTGATAATAATTTGCGCGTACGAAGGTGGAGAACAGCGGGAAATATTCATACTTACTATATACTAATATTATAAATGCGAAAGTGCAGTGATCTGTCTGTCTGTTACCTCTTCACGCCTAAACCACTAAACCGTTTTGCTGAAATTTGGTATGTAATCTTTGGATCCCGGTAAAGGATATATCATATAAGATACTTTTTATCCTGAAAAATGTACGGTTCGGTTACGGATAAACGAATTTTATCTTGTCTAGTTACCTATCTAGTGTTCTAAATACCAACCTCGTCCACCTCTCTCCAGTCGATGGGCGCCAGTCCACTGGCGGCGGGGGCGCAGCTGACGCGCGCGCCGCACGCCACCACAGCGAAGCACCACACTGACCACCACATCTGGAAAACACACACACTTGACTGTCTATTCACAGTAATATCACACATATTTAAACATCCACAGTATAATAATAAATACTCCCCACACCGGTTTCGGTGACGGTGACCGGTTTCATAGGTACGCAGGTGTAATTATTTTATAGTGCCCAAGTGTGTGCGCAGTACACAAGAGCACTCTCTCTTCCTTTACTCTCATAACCCAGTGGGACGGAAGACCGACACGACTGGCGAGAGATCAGGCGCAGGACCGACTTTTTACATGCCCATCCGACGCATGGATCATCTTACTTGTCAGACAATCAGGTGATCAGCCCGCATTGTCCTAACCAAACTTGGAAATAACATGTTTCCAACGCGGGAATCGAACCCACGACCTCCGAATCAAGAGCGACGCTCTAGACTCCAGAGCATTAATTCCCAAAGTGGTCCAGGTGTCCACAGGATGCCGACAGGGGTCTACGCTTGCGTGGAAGAAAAATGGGGGTCCACGAGTCGTTAACGGGGGTCTATAAAATTAGGTGACCCGAGTATAAAATTAGATGAATATAGGCAGACAATATTATGTTAGCAATATATAGTACAGAGTAAGGAGATTTAGAAATAAGTAAAAGTGTGGTAATTTTTGTGTTAAATAGCTACAAAACAAGAAAATATTTGCGTATACTTTTTACCACTCGGAAGTGGAAGCTTATTGGTTCCTTGTACTGTGAGTTGTAACTTGTGAGTCAAGCTGAGGGGGGGGGGGGATCCACCGGATCCAGCAAAATGTTTAAAGTGGTCTATGAGAAAAAAGTTTGGGAACCTCTGCTCTAAAGTCTAGACCACTGGACCACGGAGGCAAACATCCACAGTAATATAAACAGAACTATAGAGTAGGCCGACTCAGAAGAGATCTCGATACGTTTAACGTAGTACCAAGTACTCGTATGTCATACTGGCCGGCGCGCGCCGCACTAATGCGCCAAGCACTGGCAAACATGTTGAAAGTGATACTCGCGCCCAACTCGCATATATTCGCCCGTTTGTTTGAAGTCGAGGTACAGCTTAATTCTGTCTAATCTGGTAATATTATGTGATGTGTTGTCTCGTCACACAGTGCTGTTCACACATTTGTGCGAGTACCTAAAGAAATCACAGTCATTGTTTTATTCATTTCATAAAGTTTTTTAATCCAAAATTGGTATTATATAATATATTATTGTATTATATGTTTTTTATAAAAAAGAGTACTATTTTAACGTTGAGTTAACGATGATGATAACCACGGTTTCAGTTTTAATATTATGGTATGAATTATGTTATTTGAAAATGTTGAAGTGGATAAAAAAGTAGACAAATTGACATAATTTTTAGAATGCTGAGAATCGTTTCACAATAAATTATATATTTTATAATCTTGCAGTGTATTTAACAATCTTACGGCATTCATAATTTTACGGTGACATGAATACAACCCTTTAGTTAAGGGTTTAACTGACCAAATAGGCGGGAATCGATTTCGCTTGAATAATCTTTGGCCTATTCAGATTTATCCATGCATCATCTTAGCTAATATTTAACTGTGCCTGCTATCTCAAAGTACCCAGCGATTTATGTCTTGGCTCGAGAAATACGTAATCACAGTCCTGCCTTCTAAGAATGAAAGGAACGTCGGACAAAAGATGTAAATGCTACGGTAACTTACATTACAGCCTATCTAAGTAAATTAAAATGTTTAAAATAAAAAGAACGATTTTAACCGATTCGCAAAAAAGAGGAGGTTCTGTATACAGCTGTGTATTTTTTTATTTTTCGTACAAACTATGTGCCGGTTTTAACTCTAAAAGCCATATCAATTTCAGATTTAAAATAAAAGCGTTCAAAAGTATTTTGTAGTATGAATGCTAGTTTCAAAGCTCAAAGTGGTAGTTTAGTTAAATAAGGAAAAAGCAGTGCATTTAAAGTGTGCAAATAGAAAACACGTGTTCCACGAAAACCTAATACAAACAACAAATACGGTTTTCAATTATGAACGGAACATTTGTTTGTTTTCTTCCTAATAGTCTCGGCTAGAAACATGGTAGTTTAGTTTAAACGGTTCCCTGGGCGATAATAAGATGAAAACAAAAGAAAAACATATCTACTGAACTTAGAAAGAAGTTTGTAAAGTATGTTTTAACAAAACTTAGCTAGTCACAACTTGTTGCTTGTCCAACATCAAAATTCCAGGGGTAAAATAATAACGAGATGAACATTGAACAAACATTAAACGTTTTGCTTATTAGAGAAAAATCTACCTCATATAGTCATGTCATCTACCTCTTAAGTATGATAATTGATGAATTGCCACATCAAAGAATATAAAGTGATTTTAACTGTGTTATATAATATAGTTAGTAGACTATTGGAAAATAAGCTGTTTAAGTACCGGTTTATTTAAGAAAAATTAAATATTAAATACTAATATTATATAAGTACTTAGATAAGCTTAGATACTAAGATGTCGAACTCAACATTGAAAATATTATCATTTAAATCAGTTTGTAAGAGATGAGTATAAAGTATGAGTCGTATAATATTAAAAAGATTAAAAAAATTCATATTTTCTATCTTAAAATTTATCATTTTCTATATCTTAATATGCGAATAAAAATGTATAAGATTTATCTTACATTAAGATAAGAAGCCGATCATAAATTGTTAAATATTTTACAAGATAAGAAAGATAATACATACTATATTTATCTAGATATAGTATGTATTTTTTCATATGAAGATGATTAATCTAAATCATCTTTTGACTTTATCGTGAGCGTCTGCAATATTTTACTTTCATTCTGTAGACCTCTATTCTAAAAGGTTAATATTATGAACTCTATTAATCTGGCTAGGTATTTAGCGGACTATAATAGTCCGCAGTACCCCAACCTTGTGAGGGGATACAAACAATAACATCTCCTTCGATTCAAGGACCTATTAACGAACCTTTAAGCAGCGCCGAAGTAAATAGAAGAGCCCTTTATACCAACACGTTTGCTTCTATATAGAATCGCCGAACAAAATGTATGAAATTGACGTTACATAAGTTGAATATAAATAAGCGTTAAAGAAAACCTCTTGGCTCAGAGCCATTGTAGCACATTTGCTTTATAATATCGATTCTGTAAAGAATCGCCGATCAAAATGTACTATGAAATAAGCAGTTCGAAAAAACTAAGTCGACATTCGACTCTTGTCATCTAAATGCATTTTGATCGGCGGTCTTATAAAAACCGATAAAAAACGTGTTGACTAAGGAGTAAGTGAATGCGAAATTCCGTGGACGGAGAATAATAAAAATCATTTCAGTGAACTGAAACGATTGCAAGGAATGTGCAATCAGGGGTCTACGGTTAACGCATCCGTGGGGACCGTAATTTACTTTCTACAGGTTTCTACCTACACAGTACAGTTCCCTACTGAATGACATACAAATTGAGATTTCTAATGCGACATTCTACGATTTTTTAACTTTCAACATGGAAATTCTTACGCTTACATTTCATTTTTTTATAGATAAGAGATAGAATTCTTGAATTTCTCAAAATTTTGTACACGGTTTTTATAACTTGAACGACTTAATAATAATAATAATAATATACTTTATTGCATTCCACAACTTACATTCCACGACTTAATATTAAATGTCGAACAAAACGTGTAAGTATTTCTTGTAACAGCTGTTTCTGTATAAAATATTATCATTTTAATGCTCTGACGTTTACATAATACTCCGATCAATTTAGATATCCAAGGTTACATTAATTCCGACAAGGCTGAATATTGGTAGGATTGTTCAATACACTATAATAAAGGAAATGTGAAAAGTCCTCATCGATCCGGCACGTGCAAAAAAATTTACAAGTAAAACGGTAAGTTTTATCATAAAATCATCTCAGATAAAATTTGTAGATCAGATACTTAATTATCCATAAAAATGTCTTAATTCTTTTTTTCCTAAGAGCCACCATTTTTGAGCTATAACGATTCAAAAAGTTGTAAGAGTTTGAGGTATAAGTGTACTTTTGTCTACGACGATGTATCGCATACATCAGACTAGATACACCGCTAGTCAGTTTTGTCGTTGATGTACACTTAAAAGGTGTAACTTGAAAAAAAACGCGCTAAGTACACTTATACCTCAAACTCATTCAACTTTTTGAATCGTTATATCTCAAAAATGGTGGCTCTTAGAAAAAAAAGTATTTTTATAGATAATTATCTAGTATTTTTATAGATAATATTAGACAGACATTTTTATAGATAATTATCTGATCTACAAATTTTGTCTGACCTGATTTTATGATAAAACTTACCGTTTTGCTGAAAATCGCGGAAAACCCGTTTTTGTAACCTATGACCCCGAGTACATTTTTTGCACGTGCCGGATCGATGAGGACTTTTCACATTTCCTTTATTATAGTTAATCGAACAATCCTACCAATATTCAGGCTTGTAGGAATTAATGTAACCTCACCCCTATTTTTTTGTCTAATTAGACCGGACTATAAGGCGTTCCATCGCTATCCCGTCGCATAATATACAATGGTTGCCGTCAGTCTCGAGTTGTAATAATTTACTATTATTTATTCAACAAATGCACTTATCAATATAAAAAGTACTTGCCCAGTAGCCGATTCTTAGATCTACTGAATATGTATATAAAATTTGGTAAAAATCAGTAAAGCCGTTTCGGAGCAGTACGGTTACTAACATTGTGACACGAGAATTTTATATATAAGATTTTATCGATTATCTTTATACATATTATGTTAACTTAAAAGTTATAACTGATCCTTATTGGGAATATGAAGTATCTTCTCAAAAGTCGTAGTTACAAAATCTTAATATATATAATTCTTCTGTGAGTGTGTATGTCACTGAACTTCTCTCAAACGACTGGACCGATTTTGATGCAATTTTTTGTGTGTGTTCAAGGGGATCTGGGAATGGTTTAGATTCACAATTTTGTCCACTGGACAATGTTTTTTTAATTAATTTTTAATTTATTAGTAGTTGTTGATTTTGGAATGTTTTACATTGGATCCGACAGACGGCGCTACCATCGCAGTGTAAAATTTTAAATAATATTCGAATTCGAATTTTAATTTTAGTCTGTCCCGATAGTTATGGCTGGTTTACACGTATTAAGTAGATAAGTATAGTAACTAAATTTTAACTTAAATTGAAGTGCCTGCCCGAAATGTGTCAAGTGTCAAGCCCCGCCTGCCAACTTAACAGAAAATAGTCAAAATTCAAATTTCCTTGTTTAGTACTTAACTATATTTTAACTTGCTACTTACTACTAAATTTTGTGTTTACATGCAATAGGTAACTTAAAATTAAGTTAACTACTTATCTATTTAATACGTGTAAACCAGCCCTTAGCGCTGCGATCAAATAAAAAAAAATACTGTATACACTTAATATGGCAAAGAAACGTTTGCCGAGACAGCTAGTTTACGATAAAATGATTATAGTAAAATATGTCTCTTCAGGTTCAACAGAGCAAACGGTCTTAAAATATTCTCTACGGTGATTCAGTTAAGTTTATAGTTACGAGTATTCACAACTTTGATAATTATACACAAGCTACGTCTTATTACAGAACAAAATTTAATGGGACTTGATGTAACATAATATTTAGGGGCTCAAAGTTAGTTTGGTCAAAATAACTAAACCTCTTAAAATCGATACTTATTTAATAATATATTATACATATACCGCAAGTCCGTTGGGCCAAAATTACTAGTAATTGGTACTACTGATATAATTTATCCTGTATTTCTGTGCTATTTATAAGTAGTTCTAACTTCTAGTAACTACTAATTGTTTTTTCTATCAGAAAACTTAACAAAAGTTTTAGACACCTGTTTAATTAAAGCAATAAATTTTATAGTACTTTAGCTAAACAAAGTTCACCTAAAATATTTTACGAAAACTCCGTACACGCTAGACCACCCAATTACAAGCTTTTTAAAAGTGAAAACTAAAAATCCCAATTCTTCTGCATCCCTTCTGGAGTTCCAGTGATTGGTTTGTTTGCCCTAAGAAATATTAAAAATGGGGTATTTTAAATAGTTTATGCTTATAAAATATTACGTAGATGAATGGAGTCTATCAAAGTAAAGGTGCTCCCAGACGGAAGCTATATAACGTTAGCTGATAACATTTTTGTTTAACATTTTGCAACAAATTATAACAAAAGACACGTTTATTTTTTGACATATTGTAGCGTATGTTATGGTGCTCCCACACCGCCGTTAGAAAATGTTTGTAAACATTTTCTAACATAAAAACATTCACTAACAAATGTTGCCAATTGTTACATTTTGTTAGGAACTGCAACATGTTATAAGTGCTCCTACACCAATAGAAAATGTTTACTAATATTTTCCAACATTTCATAACATTTAAATCTAGTATTGGCTCATCGCATACCCCGTCGTCCTTTATAAAAGGTTTACAAACAAAAGGTATCACAATATGTTTTATTTTGTTATAATTTGTTAACTTACGTTTAATAAACATTTTCTAACATGAAATTTTTTTTAACATTTTTTAACATTTGTGATTAAATGTTTGCTAACAAATGTTTACTAAATACTAACGTTACTAAACATTTTCTAACTGCAGTGTGGGAGCACCATTACACCGTACACGATGTTATTTAAAAATGTTATCGTGTTACACAATGTTTTGTAACCTTATATAACTTCTGTCTGGGAGCACCTTAAGGATTATCGAGATGTAACGGTAGGTACGTTAAGAGTTATGAAACGTGGTACGTGAAAATTTATCAAATCAGAACTATAACAACCTTTCTTATATTATGCAAATAGACAATATGTATCGATAAAATAATAGACTAAAAAGTACAAAATATTAAACAATGATCATTCTTCGCATATATTTTAATGTGACAAGAGTAAAGTAGCTTTTCACATATTTTAAATTTTTTATTATTTGTTATTAAAACTGGGTATTATATGGGTCTTTTTCTTTATTCTTATGAATATCGACATAATGGATGG
Organism: Polyommatus icarus; assembly: GCA_937595015.1. NCBI lineage: Eukaryota > Metazoa > Arthropoda > Insecta > Lepidoptera > Lycaenidae > Polyommatus > Polyommatus icarus. The sequence continues at coordinate 12,446,146 of OW569328.1, read as the reverse complement.
GCTTCGCCGAACAAATCTCATAAAAGTATTGGCGTGTTATTGAAAGCATTGTGTTCGGCAACAATATTGTCCATATCAATCACGTCCTAATTATTATGTAGGCATCTGATTAGATGATTGATTAGACCCGTATTGTTGCTATCGTGCCTTTTGTGAGCCAATTGAGCCTTAAGGTACCGTTCTGGTCAAAGCGGCAGACGACCGCTACAGACAAAAATTAAAATAAAATGCCACCTTATGAAACTGTACAGGTTTTGTTTTCAACCGAAATTGGTCTTGTATATTATGCCGCCGCTGTTTTGTAGTGGCATGGCGTAAAGCAATATAAAAAGATAAAAAGTATCCTGTACCCTTTGCTCGGACTCAAAGACGTACACGGTACATCCATACAATTCAGCAAAATCGGTCCAGCAGTTTGAGCGCGAATAAATAACAGACAGACACACGTACTATTGAACATGTGTTAAAAAATTATAATATATATATTATAATTTTTTGACACATGTTCAATAGTACGTATATATAAATTATAATATGTTTTTTCAGTGGCTATATATTTTATACCCGTGCGACCCGCCCCGGCGTCGCACGTGTATAAAATATATAGCCACTGAAAAAATGATTAAAATCGATAGCCTATAATCCTTCACGTGGTCTACTTCTTATCTGTGCCAAATAACATAAAAATTGCTCCAGTAGTTCGCGAGATAAGCCCTTTCAAATAATTTCCCCCGTTTTTTCCACATTCTCCTTTTAGTCTTGGCGTGATAAAATATAGCCTATAGCCTTCCTCAATAAATGGGCTATCTAACACTGAAATAATTTTTCAAATCGGACCAGTAGTTCCGGAGATTAGCGCGTTCAAGTTAGCCCTTTCAAATAATTTTCCCCGTTTTTTCACATTTTCCTCTATTTCTTCGCTCCTATTAGTCGTAGCGTGATAAAATATAGCCTATAACCTTCCTCGATAAATGGGCTATCTAACACTGAAAGAATCATCAAAATCCGTTGCGTAGTTTTAAAGATTAAAGGAAACAAAGGGACATGAGGGAAAAAAGTGACTTTGTTTTATAATAAGTATAGATATAGATATAGATTATAATGGACAATTCTCTAGATTTTCAGCATGTCACGTACAGTAATTATTAGTTATAACTTATACACGCAATATCAATGTTAAAAAAAAAAAATTGATGAGTATTGAGTAGTGACACGTGGCATTTGTCACTGTCGCTTGTCGCTCGTCTGCGCCTGATCTTAATTTACATAAGATTTTTACCGTCTAAATAACGTTATACAAATCATAATATAACCCGTTGCATAACTTTACCGATCTTATATGTGCTTTTGTTTGAGCGATGAAAATTGGAGGGACTTTGAAAGAGGTTATGCATACACTTGAATGCACACCTTTGTTCATAAGCTTCTGTTGTATTATTTATTTTATACTTTATTAACTGCCTGTTGTATGAGACGTCTGGCTCGATTTATATTATACTAGCTGTAACGGCAAACGTTTCTTTGCCATATTATATAAAGTATATCGCCCGTATTATTTTATTGAATTAGTGACTATAAATAAGTATGTCACCATGGCAACGTCCATCGTTATCCCGTGACCCGCGTCGCATAAACAATGGTCGCTCTTTATAGACAAATAATTTGCAATAAAATAAAATTGCGACTATAATTAAAGATATAAGCTATCCTATCTCTCAAGTTGGAAAAAAGCACACATTAAAAAAAAAACAAACATTAAAATCGGTTAAGTAGTTTAGGAATCCATCGCGGACAAACATCGTGGCAGGAGATTTATATATAATAGATAAGGTCTGCCCAAACTCGCGGTTTGGCGTCTATACCGCGAGATCTCAAGCAATTGTAACGTAAATAAATAAAATAAATCGTTACATATTACTATTTGTTTGTGATGTGTGGTGGCCAAACCACGCGTTTGCGCCGCCTCAAATAAATCCAGCCTAAAATAACTAGTCCGTCGAGGAAATAAATACTCAAGTAAAAGCACACAGCGAAAAATCTGGCCATTTTTTGGCGTTTTTGAACGTTCATATCTTTAAGGTACCTGTAACTGTTAAAAATATAAAAATATCCATGTTTATTCCAATAACGTTTACCTGATTCAATGATACATTCAAATTCAGAAGTTCTTCTAAGTAAGTAATCATTATGCGAGAAAAAATTTTAAGAAATAATTTATCAGTTAAAAATTTACGCCTTATTCTAAGGGGGGGTACGCAAAGTTCACTCTCCATGATGTGAATCGGAGTAGTTTTAATAAAGCTACCGCACAATCTAAGCGACTGGTTTTGGATATAATCTAATTTCTTGAGCACATTAGGACTAGCATTAGCAAAAACAGCACATCCGTAATCCAGTCTGCTCCTTATTAAACTAATGTACACTCTTCTCAATTGTAAGGGATGAATATCCCACTTAAAACCGCTAATACAACTGAGAATATTGATAAATTTTGAACACTTTTGAGAAGTTTCGTTGATATGTTTGTTCCAGCTTAATCTGTAGTCAAACCATACCCCTAAAAATTTAACAAATTTGACTAACTCTAAGTTGACATCATTTAGTTTTATCTCAACATTAGGTATGCGATATTTTCGTGTAAAAATACATAACTTGGTTTTACTGACAGATAACTGTAAACCTATAACGTTTAACAAATTTTCAAATTCTTTTAGTGCTATTTGTATCAGGGGTAACATGTAGGGGTAACATGGGCAGAAACGAGTCTTTCCTCATTATTGAATGTATTTATCGATTAATACGTAATGGGGTTAATGTCCGGTTACAATGGGTTCCATCTCATGTAGGCATTGGTGGCAATGAGACAGTTGACTCTTTAGCAAATGCAGCACGTACCGAGGGTTCCTTGTGCAATGTGATCTCATATTTTAAGGATTATTTTAAGTTAATCAAAGATAATTGTTACGATGAATGGAATCAGCATTTCCAAGAAAAGTCATTATGTTTAGGCATTTGGTATAGAACCTTAATAAGTAAACCTCCCAAAAAACCCTGGTTTGTGAATGTTAATCTGAAAAAAAGAGATTTGACACTTTGCTTTAGAATTCGATCCAATCACATCCCTCTAAATAATTTTCTTTTTTTGATTGGCAAAAATACTAGCCCAAATTGTTTATTATGTGGTCGATATGAAGATTTGTACCATGTGCTTTTAGAATGTGATAGGAACAAATCTCTCAGAAATGAATTTATATCGGACACCAAATGCAGTAAATCTGATTTATATTTTTTTATACATAATATTGTGAGCTCTGATTTTAGGGCATTACATAGTGATAGGTTACTTAGCTTTGTTATACATTCATTATATTTAAGAGAACTAGACAATAATGTTATTGTTTCCTAATTTTAGTTTATAAAGATTACGTTAAGGCCGACTTAATCTTTAAGATGTATGGCCTTTATAAATTAAGAATAAAAAAAAAACGTTCATATCTTTTTTAATCCGTCGATCGCGGATTCTTGGAAATCTATTGTTATTCTATTGTTGTCGCATACACGGGTGTCCTGGGGCTTGATGCGTTAATAATTAAATTATGAAAAAAAAAACATAGAGACATTGCTAATAGTGGCCATAGATATTCAGGAAAAAAAATATAACTCTACCGGCATTATCCAGGGAGGAAACATGGGACAGCGTTTGTATGGAAAAACTGTCATAGTGCCTCCTCATAAGCGGGAAGAAAGGCGGTATTTTCTAATAGGAGTATAAATTTCAGTTTCTTTTTAAATATATTTAAAAGTAAAAAATGCCGGATATTATTAATTGCAATAAGTAATTAAATGAAGAATATTAACTTCTCAATAAGTACTCATACAAATCTTTTACTTTAGGGGCTATTAACATCGCTAATAATAATAATAGAGTAATATAACTTGTCTATGGATACGTTCGGGTTAGTACATTTTTTTAACGGGCAAAAGGCCCACCACACATTCCCACCACTGCAACTCCTGAGTCGCTAGGATCAACAGTGGTAACCAACCACGAAAACCCTTTGATATGATCTCAGGGATGCCCGAGGGATAAGCTAAATCTGTCTTGGGACCCGCAACGAAATTAATCAGAAGGAATGTAGGAGGAGTAGGAGATATCCAATTTCCCTCCCCAAGCAAAGGGGGAGGGTTAGTACATACATACATTGTATACTAAGTTTTACAAAACGCCTGTAGGCTGTAGTTCGGTAAGCCTGTTTACAAGGTGTCACGACACTCGATATATTGCCGAGATCAATCCACACCTACCTCACGGCTCACACAACTATCGCATTTCACACACCTTGCAACTTAGTACTCGGCAAACTAAATTTAAACTGTTAAACTGTACTATGATGAATTAGGTATTCCTTTAGAATTTAGATTTACTAGATCGCGCACTTGCACGGTGCACCTCCGTTGCGTCAAAATTATTCGTTTATCACGCCAGAACCGTATATTTTTCCGGGATAAAGACTAAAGAGTATCCCATGATCTTTCCCGGGACTCAAAGTATTTCCGTGCTAAATTTCTGCAAAATTAGTTCAGCGGCTTAAGCGTGAAGAGAAGACAGACAGACACGCTTAATTTTGCATTTATAATATCAGTATGGATTACTATAATTCAATTGTGGTATCGGCCACCATGCCTTTATTGGCCCATCATCTTTTGTATTCTAATTTTTAGGTCTGTAAATGTTTTATCGCTTATATTTTAATAGCGATCACAGTTCAATATTATAGTAACTGAGACATCTTAAGCGAGTTTGTATAGAGATCGCTGTGTCACGGTTTAGGAAACCGTACCGTAATACTTAATAGTACCGGCCGCGGCAGGGTAAAAAACCGGCCAAGTGCGAGTTGGACTCGCCCGGAATAAGCTACGGAACCCTAAAAATTCATTTGGCTACGGAACCCTAAAAACGCACCTTATTGCAGCTGTAATATATGAAGTTATAGAAATGTCTTTGGGTTACAAAGTTTTCATGAAAGTGCATAATTATATCGTATTGCACATTATTGCATTAACCCACGTTTACCAGATATTCATTTTTTAGCTAACACAAAGATATACTGGCTAGAGAGGATGGATGCAGCTTTTTGCGGCGACAACTTTCAAAATTCTTAACTTTCTGGATATAAATTACAAGGTATCCTTCGGAACTTTGCAAGGATCAATCCTACCTCTAAGATATAAACAAGAGCTGAAGAGCCAGCTCAATGGATTTGTCACTGGTGACTGGAGGTATACAGTGTCACAGATTGAAGTTCATTGATAGAGCCACGAATGCTGAAGGCATATTAATAATGCCAACTTACGACGTTAACATTTTGATGTGTATTAATAAATATTAAGAAATTTAATAGTTACTAGCTGTCCCGGTGAACTTCGTGTCACTTTAAAACCTTCCCTGGACTTCTACGAATATTTTAAGACTTTAATCAGCCCAATCCGTTAAGCCGTTTTCGAGTTTTAGCGCGACTAACACATTTGAAAATCCATTTTTTATATATAAGACTAGCTGCCCCGGTGAACTTCGTGTCACAGGTCACTTTAAAACCTTCCCTGGACTTCTACGAACATTTTAAGACTAAAATCAGCCCAATCGATTCAGCCGTTTTCGAGTTTTAGCGCGACTAATACATTTGAAAATCCATTTTAATATATAAGAAGAAGAAGAAGATAAGATTTTATATTCATCCCAAATATTTTTATTCGCAAGATGTGAAGGTAATATTATGTTCACATCCATACCGTTCAATATTAATTCAATTCATCAATACAAAGCTAATATTTGTTTTCACAGCGAAATAAGCGTCAAAAGGAACAAATTCATCTTATAAGAGAATAACAAGTTGGTACTATAAAGCGCGTCACAGACCTAGCTATAATATATATTAATATATTTATAGCTAGGCATATTACTATATATTTTCTATACTAATTTTCGCGTGACCGCACACTCAGCTATAATATATATTTCTGTGACATGTAGATTTATTACAGAAAATATGCCTAACTATAAATATATTAATATATAATAAAGCTAAGTCTGTGACGGGCTTAAATCTAGTAGCAATGTAGCTTATAAAATTGACACTTAATAATAGATCCACATTTTACAAAGCTGACACTTGATAAATAATAATAATAGATTCTCAAATGAAGTCCTGTCGTCGCTTAGTTTAATGAGATATTGTTTCCAAGACTAACTTAAAACAAGTTACGAGTATTTCATGAAAAATACAAAATTTTAATCAATAAATTATGTTGAAAGCGCTTATGAAATCAAAAATTGAGGTGCTTAGAAATTTTGTACAACATAACTTTAATAATTATAGTAAGTATAATACTGAGTACGAATATTCAAAATCTATTTCATTTCCAAACAGAAACCTAATCCTTTGACTGAGTTGCTACCTCTTACTAGTGTACTAAGAAATTGGTTCGATTTTTAAATTCAAATCTTCGGATTCAGTTCCGGGTAACTGTAATACTTTGGGGTTCGCACAGGTCTAGGTTAAAACTAGCTCGCGTTAAATATCATGTTGTCTGACTTGTCTTCATAATAAATTATAATATACTGCCTTCTGGTCCATAATAGGCAATAAAGGTTGTTACAAACGGTTTTCTTCGGTTGCCTAAAATCGACGTTGATTGTCCATACAGTAAATATATGCGCAATCAGGGTCATTCATATTAGCTTATTATAAAATAAGTGGGGCTGACATTAATTATTATTATTAATTAATGGTTAACTTTTAACTGTGCAATTCAGGAAACTAAATAATTATACCAATCTACCTGTAACATAGAAATTGCAGTAATAAGTCCTTCAGCATTGGAGCAAATATTGACTCCGCTTTACGACCGGAAGTCGCCCGGCACTTCCGCTAGTGTTTAAAAGCCTGTTTGTACCCACTACCCTGAGATTAATATTTTAAAATATCCACACCCGAACATATAACTTCCTCCTTTTTGGAAGTCGGTTAAAAAGATAAGTACCGCCATGACATTAATTTGAAAATAGATTATAGAACTTAGAAGTTTATTAACGAATATGAAGCCATACTTCTGGGTTCCATAGTAGGTACGTCAAGGAAGTAACAAGCACTTTAATGTTATGATTTACTACTGGTCCACCCCAGCTCCGCCCGTAGTACATACATAGCCTATAGCACTCAGAGACATTTTAGCTATACTGTATACATTTGTGAAAGAATTTTTTAAATCGGTCCTGTAGTACAGTAGTAGTAGGTCATAAGATTATCACGTTCAAACAAACAAACTCTTCAGCTTTATAATATTAAGTATAAGCTATAGATGTAATTGCAATAGCATATTATTGTAATACATAAACTTACCATTTTGATGCTTGATTTCTGAAACAAAAAAAATATTTTTATTATAAAAAATCACAAAAACAATGTGCATGCAATAGTCATTACTTACAGAGTTTTCTAAGTAATAATTAAAAAAAAAGTTTAGCATGACAATGTCTTGATAATGTATTTGGCGCGTGAACAGCGTTGCCAGATTTTTTTCGTGCCAAGTCGGGACTTTGGAATTTTTTGAGTGAAAAAGCGAGATTCTTTAGTCAAAAGCGGGACAAAGTAAAAAAATGTATAAAATCAAAAGTTTTTGAATTTTCATCTTTTTTGTGTGTTAAAATAACGTTTACGTGACAATTGATAGCAAAAGTAGCCAAAGAAAATCCACCCCTTTACCTCCCACGCTCTTATCTTCATTACGCACCGTTCTTTCTCAGCACGCTGCGCGTACTTATCTACGTTCCGGCTTTCCCCGAAAAGCGGGACTGAGCCTGTCCCGCGCGGGACATTTAATTTTGATGAAAAAATCGGGACGTCCCGCCAAAATCGGGACGTCTGGCAACGCTGCGCGTGAAGGATGTCAAAATACCACGGGGTGATATTTTGGTGCGTAGGCGGGAAAACTTTACAAGGTACAGCTAGCTTCAATTCTTATAATATCTGCAACGCAATCCCACCCCATAATTTAGTGTTTTAAAAGGTTTTAAAGTGACACAGAAAATCAAAATATTAATATATTACATTTAATAGTAAAATATCATGCTATCTTTTTAATTTTATCAAACAAAAGTCAATATAAAAGTTATTTAGTAAATTGCTCGTGAAATAACTACCGGCTATACAACATCACGGGCACTCTTCAAAGTCTCATTGAAAACGAAACATTGAAAAATATATCTCTTTGTACAAATTTAGTGAAAGGTAAGCTTAACTTTGAAATATAATTAAACTTTGAACGTTTAAAGGGTATTATTACTCGTTCCAAACATTCTTATAATTATATTGCTTTACCCTTCTGATTTAACTTATTCGTTTAATAAGATTGACAATATAATCATCTCAATGTAAAGCCTGTTTCGGACTATGCATTATATTCGATTCAAAAATCAATTCCGATCAAATCAATTATAGTTCTACGTTTACTCTAGAGCAGCTTCCCACAAAGAGGGCGATAACGCGCTGTGGTCGCTGAAGGCCTAATTTTTTTTCTGGGACTCAGAAAAAAAATGGGGGCGTTGTGTAGAGAGATTGGAGGGTAATAATTTATTTTATCTGGATGCATTTTTAATTGAAACAATGGGGTCGCTAAAACATAATTTGTTCTCAAAGTGGGCAGTTGATAAAATAAGTTTGGGAGTCTAGATCGTAATTTCATGGTTACGGGTCGGATTTGACGAGTGTGAAACAGTTCTTTGAACTATTATTAAGCTTCTTCCGCGAATCGCGATAGAGACTATTTTGTATGTGTGTTTTTAATACAAAAAGCCGACTATAGTCTTTTTAACCGACTTCCAAAAAAGGAAAAGGTTCTATATTCGGCTGTAGATTTCTGTGTTCGGCAATATTTTGTCGTGTTTTGTTATTTTTTTCAATCCTCTCGCACTATCGAGACTAATTCCAACTAACGTCAAAATATAAGAGTGTGTACTCTCATAGTTCAGGTGAGGTAAACTATGTGGTTAGTGATTACAAGCCGGGCACACAGATAATGTAATTTCGCTATCATGTCACGGGGACAGTTGATAGACGTGACCCAATTCCTGCAATCAATTGTATCGAATGATTTTTATATTCAGGTGCAATACACGAAATAATATTTTGAATACACGTCTTGAGATGTGAGGAAGAAACTGAGTACTGAGTAAACTTTTCTGTCGTTTAACGGAGGGCTAAAATAACGTGTTTAAAATAGAATTTTGTTCGCCAGGAAACAGATCATTGTGGATAAGAAAACAAATTATATTGTTTCTGTTCTCTAGGGTAGTTACAAGTTCGGAGTGGACCTCTCCCTGCCAGCAATAATCCGGGCAATGTTGAGCAGCGAGATTGCGTATCAAGCGGTGAATGACTTTGCCCAGGATGTCATCACTGCAAAGGAGGAAGCCGAGCGCAGGAGAGAACGGGAGGCGCTCGACCCCTTGAGACGGCCGAGGAGAAGACGCGCACCACGGAGTGGCCGCAGCGCCTTGCCTTAGCCAGGATACTCGGGGTGGCAGTGTGGGGTCACCGCCGCCCATTGCACCGAGTTCCAGAGAGAGCCGTGATGCGCATGGTGCTCCTGCACGTCGCGGCCCCAATGTGGGCTTTTCTAGGCCGCCTCGCGAGGCGATCTAGAAAAGCCTGCATGTTTTGATGAGTCTGGCACAGACAACTGTTGGTAAAGTTGCGGTGGGTTGATCGTGCCCGTAACTTTGCCTAAGCGGTGAGTGGAGCACCATGGGGTTTTAGTGGGTAGTTCCTCGGAGAGTCCCACATACCCCGGCCGATGTCCCCAATCCGCCGGGGATGCGTAATGCATTTCCCCATGTAAAAAAAAAAAAAAAAAAAAAAAAAAAAAAAAAAAAAAAGGGTAGTTACAAGTTATAATTTATTATAAGCAGACGTTGTATCTTTATTGAGTACAAGCGGTACGTCTATCGTTATCATCATAGTCACAGAATTGACACATAACACTAATAGTGAAGTTTTCTACTCAACATTTTTGTAAAACTAAATACCAATCGCTATATTTGGCAATCACAATTATTGTATGTAAAAACAAAACATTATCGATTGTTTCATGATTTTTACGTCAGTTACATGACCAAACCATAACAAGTTTGCAATATGATCAAAGAAAATACGAACAATAAACATTTTTTAGCAAATAAAAGAAATAAATACAATAATAATCGTTAAAAATTGCTCGCGGGTGGAAAGGAACAGCGTATTTTATTGAGAACACCCGACTTGAGAAAACGACCACCGCTCGCGGGCCCCTGACTTGTCAAATTTTACGTGTTTGTCAAACAGTTTGATAGTGTACAGCGTTGTACGGTAGTACTTATTAGTTCCATGTGTACAGCTTTGTTTGAAGCGTTTGTCAAACAAACTACGTATTTGACCTGTTGGAAGAAAATTTGCATTGGCGTAGCGTTTGACAAACGTGTTTGAACGTGTTCCGCTGTATTTGTCGAACAAGATCTCAAGATTTCAAACCGGTTCTAGCTAATTGTTTGGCAAACTTGTTTGATGCACGTTTGTTCGTCTGCGCTGCTGTTTGATGAAAACGTAAATTACACGTTGTCAAACAAACAATGACAAAACAATGACATGTTTGTCAAACAAATTTGATCGTTTGCAGGGCACACTTAATAATTATTGAGTCAGTCGGATTAACTACGTAGCACTCGTAGCTAGTGGCTTAGGCTTTGGGGGGCCCACGTTCCAACGTCTGGCTTGTGTAATCGCGGTTAGCGAGTCTCGGAAGCGTCAAAATATTTATTATGCTTAGTAAAAACAGCACTTTATTTAATTACATTTTGAATTAAGTTAATAAAGAATAATTTAATAAGTAATTAGATTTTTAACGAAAAATTCTTGTAATAAAAACTTAAAATAATTGTTTTCTCCTAGACCTGCCTTTAATAAGAAAATTATTAAGCGAGGAGGATTCGCACACTTCACAGCTACGGGCCGGGCCCCGCACTATCTGGTATATGTGCCTCTTAATTGAACCTAGTAGTATTTTTTGCGCAAATAAAAGAAACCTATGTTCGCCCTCGTTGTCTAAGATCTTATATAAGAGCCAAATATCATCAGAGCAGTTATTTAAAAGTAAAACACATGCCATAGGTATAGTCAGTTTATGAATTAAGTATTTAAAATATACATAATAACACCTCTTTATCTAGAACTCTTTGGTCTAGAACCAAAATATGACTTTTGATTGTCTGGAAGAAACCGCTTAAAGCGGTAAGACCGCCAATTTGCGCTCTTCCATTTTGTTTCTTTTTCTCTTTTGTATCTTAAGATGTGCAAATAAAGAGTTATTATTATTACATATTATTATTATGACTTCTTTTTAAAAGCTTTTATTTATTTATAATCATTGTAGGTTCTTAATTTACATAAAATATTTTCAGTTCTCATATGAAGCCACTGAGCAGAAAAGCTTCGATTCCTATCAACTGAAGTGTATTAATCTTTATCGAAAACATTCATGAATATTGTATTGACTAATGGTTTGTTTACGAAAGTACTTTTGTCAGTAAAAAGTCTCGCCCAAGTAAAAATAAAAAGTCATAAAAATGTTCCTTTTGTGGTATAGTGCGATGGATTTGTTCAATTGAATACTACACAATATAGTTAATTATACAGTTCACCATCTTACTACTAGATTCCTTAATCGGTCGCACACACAAATAAACGAGTTTTCAGAATACTTATGCAGTACAGCCTGCACTTTCAAGAGCGAACTTAGCTGTCAAAAATGGATGGGATTCGACATGATGACGCATCGCAATTTGCAAGTGCCATGACACTTAGGGCTGGTTTACACGTATTAAGTAGATAAGTAGTTAACTAAATTCTAACTTAATTTTAAGCTACTTCTTGCATGTAAACACAAAATTTAGTAGCAAGTAGTAAGTTAAAATTTAGCTAAGTACTAAACGAGGAAATTAGAATTTTGACTATTTTCTGTTAAGTTTGCCAACTTAGCGGGGCTTGTCACTTGACAAATTTTCGGCAAGCACTTCAAATTAAGTTAAAATTTAGTTACTACTTATCTACTTAATACGTGTAAACCAGCCATTTTGGCTGGTTTACAAGTATTAAGTAGATAAGTAGTTAATTAAATTTTAACTTAATTTTAAGTTATTTATTGCATGTAAACACAAAATTTAGTAGTAAGTTAAAATTTAGTTAAGTACTAAACAATAAAATTTGAATTTTGACTATTTTCTGTAAGGTTGGCAGGCGGGGCTTGTCACTTAACATATTTCCGGCAGGCACTTCAAATTAAGTTAAAATTTAGTTACTACTTATCTACTTAATACGTGTAAATCAGCCCTTAGCGATGCGTCAATTTTGACATCAAACTAGCTACTTATATTGTATTTTGACTAAGCACTCTGATTAAAGTTTGAACATACAACAATACCGTCACAAGCACAATTATTATAACAAACGAGTTGCTGCAGGTCCTTTGAAAAGTAGGAGGTTTTACTCGTTAAGAAGTCAGAACGGCCCGGAAATACCGCTGGCGATTTACGATACGAGACTTTAGAAGTCTGATAATGACAAACACACATTGTATTCCTGATCAAATTAACAAAGTTTTATTCGACAAAGTTGAATTATAACGAAATTGTTTTCCCGAACTGTTCTGCGGCACATTAAAACTCGTAACATGCAAACAAGAACAAAATCGATTCTAAGTTCCCCAGTAGTGATGAGCTCGCTCGATGAGTTAGTCAATATGCATAATCCAACTTTATCTCTTTAGTACTCTGTGGCTTTGTGCAAACGAGTATTCGATTCCGATATTACGCTTTTTCGAACTGAAATAACCGCTTTGTTAATTGTTGACTGTTGTATTGTAACAACTATTTCTAAATGCTATTAATTTTAACGACCTGCAAAAGTCAATGCAGCGTGCTAATCTAATGCTGCTATAATGCTTATATTATGCTATAGCAGTTAACAATATCCTGAAGCACTGTTAATACATGACTGCCAATGAATTATAAAGTGAGTGACGGTCATTGTGACGGTGCGGCGCGGTGGCTCAATAAAAAGTGCAGCGGTCTTGAATCTAGAGAACCCGGGTTCCAAACTCAGGCCTGAGGTTTTATATTTCGCTTTTTTTTTTGGAAGCTCGTATTCAATACTAAGCTCGGTCACAGTAATAGTACTGTGGCTCGGTCATCCAGACATTATAAAAACATGTGGTAAATCATTGTCAAATTTTGGATATATTATAATCCATATATTAAACTGACCAAATAACGGACAAAACGTAGATTTTAATCACAGCGGTAGTGAGCGAGTTAGTAGTTAACCCTGTTATGGCGATTCGATTGAGTGGAGTTATCAAAGGGACTACGTGGACAGAATACATTGAAATTATTGAAGAAGCTGATTTCAAAGTATCACATAGTAAAATGAATTATCAAGACGTATCACCAGCAGTATTTCCGGACCAATACGACCTGAAAACCTTAAAATTATCAAATGCAAGTTATGTAATACACAGTACCGCGGTTGTCATAATTTATTTTTTAAACTTCACAAAACCGTTTACAAAATGAACGTGAGGGAAACAGATAAGCTAGTAACAACACGGGAGTCCGGACCACAATACAAACTTATACAGTAACGTAACTTAGGCCTGTTTTTTAACCCCTACAAAAATACAGACCTATTATAAGTGCACACAGTGTCAATCTGTGTGTCTGTGTCCAATTGGCATCGTATCATCCAAACGGGTGGACCGATTGTAATCAAATTTTTTGTTTAAAATCTGACAAATCGAGAGTGTTCTTAGCTTAGTTCATTATCATCAGCCCGCCCAGTGCTGAAATATTTGGGTTTATCTACTTTTATTGTCAGCATCTTTCAGTAATTTAATCGGTTTAATATTTAGCATTCTGATTCCTTGCACTATTAGAATTTTGTATCGTGGGTGGTTTTCAAATTTCTTAATTGAACATTGTTAAAAAAATGACTGCCATAGAGAGATAAGTTTTATGCTTACGCGAGGTAATTCTGTATTATTCTAGTCTCTAAAGTTATCTGAAAATGCGCTTGTGTTCATCGCCAAATTTTACCATCTAGAATGACGGTATACTCTATATAATTTATACTGTGTAGCCACGTACGCGTTCATTACATAAAAGTAAACAAGTATTTTATACAGTGGACACTGAAAGCTGCACTGTACCCACGTCATGCCTGGAACTTGTATAAATTATTATATTAGCCATATGCAGGGTTGCATTGAGTCTATAAAATATGATAATCACACTTATATTGTTATGGCAAAAATGTGTAACTTTGTTACTTTTGTATGCAAAAAGGCTAAATGGATTTTGATTAATTATTATTGTTTCAATAAACAGACAAAAGTTTTAATTGAGACATGAATAAATAAGCCACGCTTACTTATCTTAACATTCTATCACAGCTGTCCGTACTAATATTTTAAATACAAAAGTGTATCTGTGTATCTGTTACCTTTTCTCGCTTAAACCGCTGAACTGATAAACTACTTTTGGCGCAACGGATTCACGGACGTCATCTAGCAACATCAAGTAGGTGCTAAATAGAACATAGGTAACCCATCAATCGCCAAGCGGCACCCGTCTGTCTGAAGAATACCTTCCTATTTGTAAGATATAATAAAGTTTATAGTTTACAGCTAATACTGGATAGCCGTTGGAACATCAGTCAGGGAACCCTATAGTCCGTGCGCAACTAGTTGGCCGCTCTGCCGGTATAAAAGTGTATGGGCAGAGCGGCCAACTACTTGCGCTCGGACTATAGAACAATTTTTTTTATTACTAACATGCTAATTTTTTGTGAGTAATTTTAGTAATTTAGGGTACCGTAGTCAACCAACTTTTGTTGATTACAGAACCCTAAAACGGAACCCTAACCAGCTGTTTTTTTGTATATTAGTAAGTTAATAGTTATATAATTTAAGAGTAACATAGTCCTACAAATAGAACAATCCATATTTTAGGACCATCAAATCAAAGTATGAAATCCTTTTTAACTCTGTTAGCTATCGCTTTCAAGACTTTTCGCAGATAAAAAAGTTGTTTGTCTTATCAAAATTAAGCTACTCACAAAAAATTAGCTTGTTTAGTAATAAAAAAATGTTCTAGGGCTCCCTGACTATACTATTAAACATGGTCCACACCGTTTCGGGAGCAGCTAACTGGAGTAACTGGATATTCCGAACGAGCTTATTTTAACACCTCCACCTTTTGATACCGAGGATTTTCCGAGTAACGACATTTTAGAAAACCCGACGCCATTTTACAATCTACCGCTCTGATGTAGACTTCATCAAAGCTCTAGCGGGTAAATGAGAAAATAATGTCAAAACATACGACTAATAATTTTTATTTGTTACCTAAAATCTTTGGGGAGATATCCAACATATTATGTTGTGTGTTCTGATAAAACACAAACCCCACGGGTCCTAACTTTTATTATTTTAAAAATATGTTTTATTTGGACATAAATCATAATATTTTTATTTTTGCAATACCATTTTTTCATTCCAAGTTCCTAAGGGTTCTGTGTCTAATCTAATAATTCTATTTGAACTTGAAAAAATCGGTATAAGAGGGCCAACTCTACGATGGATAACTTCTTACCTTTGTAATAGACAACAATGTGTTATGGTTACAAAAATAAATAAATTTAATATTTTAACAAATTACTTGTCGGAATATAAAAAGAATGTGTGTGGTGTGCCTCAAGGAAGCGTCCTGGGCCCTCTGCTTTTCCTTTTGTATTTAAATGATGTAGTAACAATTACTAAACATAAGTTTATTCTATACGCTGATGACATTTCTATTATTGTGACATCTAATAAAAAAGATAATACAATTAGTGACCATGAAACTGACATTAATAATACTATTGACAAATTAATTGAATGGCTTGACATGAATAATCTAAAAATTAACCTAAATAAATCAAATTATATTCAATTTAATAAATCTCATAACAACAGACATAAAATAAAACTCAATATACCGAAAATAAAGGCAGTAGGTCATACAAAATTCTTGGGACTTATAATTGACGAAAATATCGACTGGAAACAACAAATAAATGAATTGACATGCAGCATCAATAAATTTGTATACGCATTAAGACACATCAAACAATTTACTAATAAGAAAACTGCCATATTATGCTACCGCGCTTATGTAGAGTCACTGCTGCGTTACGGTTTAATAATGTGGGGCAATAGCACACAATATGACAAAGCGTTTAAGGCTCAAAAAAGATGCGTTAGAGCAATCTGTGGACTTAAACCCGATGAATCATGTAGGCCGGCATTTAAGGAATTGGGCTTGTTGCCACTACCAGCTCTTTACTTCTTTGAGACATGCATGTTCGTATGGAAACATAAAGAATTATTTACTACGGCAGGGGAGATAAGTGATCGCAGTAGACGGGACCCCCACCGACTAGTAGTGAGCGACAACCCTAGATTAAGCAAATTTAACAATAGCTGTATTAATATGTGTGTCCAGTTATACAATAGAATACCGAAATGTATCAGGTCACTCAGCACAGGAATGTTTAAAATTAAATTATATGAATGGATAGCTAACCAGAATTTCTATAGTGTTAAAGAGTTTTATAATAAATTGACTTAATAATATTTTAAATATCAAGATTTTATTGACATCTTTAAAATATATATTTATAAAATATTATGTGTTAAATTAATTGTAAACTTAGAATAATTAACTGTAATATGCTATGTTATCTTTAATGTATGTATATATAGAATCAAGGTAGCAGGACTAAAATAATAATATTATATTAATTATGACCTTATGTGTAGAGACTCTAAACAGAGAAAAAATCAAAACTATGTATCTTTTTCAATTTTGCACGCTATTGTCATAGCAAAACATGCAGCACTGTAACAATAACTGTAACAACCCATGTAACCATGTTTTTGAGCAAATAAATATGAATATGAATATTTATAGACAACTAGCGACCCGCCCCGGCGTCACACGGGTATAAAATATATAGCCACTAAAAAAAATTATGCTCATAGCCTTCCTCAATAAATGGGCTATCTAACACTGAAAGCATTTTTCAAATCGGACCAGTAGTTCCTGAGATTAGCGCATTCAAGTTAGCTCTTTCAAATAATTTCCCCCGTTTTTTCCACATTTTCCTCTATTTCTTTGCTCCTATTAGTCTTAGCGTGATAAAATATAGCCTTCCTCGATAAATGGGCTATCTAACACTGAAAGAATCACCAAAATCCGTTGCGTAGTTTTAAAGATTAAAGGGACATGAGGGAAAAAAGCGACTTTGTTTTATAATAAGTAGACAATGAAATCTTTTACCTGTTGGTATAGTTCTTGCAATCTACGAGTGCGCGTCGCCTTTATCGAGCCATGTACGCGTGCATAGATATGGTCACTCACACAACTAAGGGCGTCGCGCACTCGTAGATTGCAACAACTATACTGTCAAGGTTATCGATTTACAAATTACAATGGAGCAGATGGCAGACTTACGTTTTTCAGTCGTGTGCCAAAATTCAGTCGACAGAGCACGAACAAACGACATAAACGACGTAACTTGACAAAGAACGTAGATCCGCCTATGAATAAATTTTTCTCAAGTCACGAGGTACGTACTTTCTTTTTTTTTAAATGACGTGACGTCCATAACACCAAAATTAAAAACTAGACTAAAATAGTCTTTAACTCTAAACAAAAAGACTAGATAATAAAATTAAATAATATTCTGGGAATTAATTCAATTATTTAATACAACGGCGCTAAGAAAATGTAACTTGAATTAAAGTCATTACAGATTACTATAAAGTTAGTGGTAGTTCGTCGAATATGTAGCTAAAAATAGCAGCTCATCAAACAGCATACGTTATTGTAAGAAATTTAATCATATTTGTTATTACATATTAATTTAGAATTGCGTTTTACACTAAGGAAGACTTTAGGCGGGTGTTTATATTTTGCCGACATTCTTTAAAATATAATATAATCGAATTTAGACAGACTAATTTTTAATATTGTCAGGAGCGTAGCTACCTCCGTATCAATTAAACTGAGCCCCCAACGTGCGTAAGAAAAACATACTAATAACAACTCTAACCTTACCTTAGGGCCCCAAACAAATTTTTATACTGGGCCCCCGCCAAGGTACGCTACGCTACTGACTATTATAAACTTTTTTATAATAGCTGTAACTAGTGAAAAGTTGTAGTTGTGCAGTGTTTAGACAGTAGACATAGCGCAAGCTATTTTTGTCATATCACTTGTCGTCTGCCACCACTTTTTTATATCTCGTTCATTTTCAAGCGCACTCGTTTTATATAAAGCTACAAACTTTTGTGCATAACAATCTAAATTGTTATACAACTTTTCTTTTTGAACGTTTATACTAGAACTAAAAAATAAAAATAACAGTTTTTATTTTCCTCGCGTTTTTATTACGAAAAACGTTTACTTCAAGCGGAAAACAAAAATTGTAAAGTATTTGCAGTTCTTTTGAACTCTTTAACTTAGTGTTTATTTTTATGAAATTAGGTCAGGACGTCATACCCTAGCATCTAGACCTCGATGAATGGTAAAAGCTTCGAAAGATACTTGATAAGTGAGTTAATATCATAGCTGTATTGATTCGTACTTGTTACAAGTTTACTTCATACCTGACCTGCTTCTTAGATAAGTGATATTCGATAGGATTGCCTCTCAAAATGTTGTTCTGAGTGGATTTGTGAGCCTCAAAGTTTTTACGATGAAATAAGTTGCGGAAATTGGGGTAAAATGAAGAAACGTTTAAGAACTTTTTATTACAGTTTAGTAAGGTTTTTATCGTATCAAAATTTGTTTAAACTTAGTGATCTCACGTTCAAGCAAACAATAAAATCTGGATAAATATTTTTATTCATTACTTAACTTAAGAAACAACTAACCCTTTTAGGTATAAAAGCACATCAATATATTATCTGTAGATTGTATATTAGAATTTAATTATTTAATCCCCCCATAAAATTCATATTATCCTAAATATCCTGCATAAACTATCTACCATTTTACTATGAGTAATTACGGGTCATGAAACTAGTGAACGATCGTTATTGTTAACAAGGTAAAGGAATATTTCGTCAAAAGACCTTAAAATATTTGTTTTCATATCAGGTGGGTGTTTAGCCAAAATGAAGCGAATTCCACCAAGAGGTCATTACAGTGTTTACCTACCTCAAATGTGCCTCACATCCTTTGTGTGTTGTCTAGGACCTCACTATAAAACGTGCCCTTAAAACAAACCACCAGGATTTAATAGGGTTACCATAAGACGGAGTGATTTAGGAGGAAGGTTTTTGTTTAAAAGCTGCACACCGCGCCGCTTGACAAACCCTAAATAGTAGTTAGTGAATACACGAGGGAGTTATTCTGTTGTATACAATACTATTTTTTTTTTGACGTGTAGTTTTTGTATCTCTTGTTTTGAACAGTAGGTAACGTTATATAGAAAAGTTTATGCAACACGCTGCACGCGCAATGCCAAATCTATGATCTATCTAAGTTTTACATAGCTTTACTGAAGTAATTAATATCTAGAAATATGCTTTATATGTATTTGGTTAAGTTATAGTTCAAGTCTAGCGATAGCTTACGATCAACATTAATATAACACATCACAACAAAATAACGTAGATCCTACTAATAACTATTTATTATTCGTAGCGTAGATCCGTCGAAATCTATACATCTATTTGTCTGATGATGCTTGAAAGTAATAATCAATTGAATAAAATAACATACAAAACTCCTTCTTTTTGGAAGTCGGTTAAAAATCAGCAGCATCGTATAAAATAAACCAGATTTTTAAATCGTTTTGCGTTTTACCTGAAATAATTTTTACTTTCAGTGACATCGAATCAAAGAGACTTCTGTATTTAGCCCCGGAAGTACAGGTGGGCCGTGGTCCGGACGTTTTTACGTTCATGGACTGTCGTTTACTGTGATATAACTTTTTTACGGCATACGGTGCAAACGTCGATGGATTCACGCGTAATAAAAAAACGGATTTGATGGAAAGTGGTTATAGCGGATAGCCGACAGCCAAAAATTACGCAAAGAACGCAGCAGGGGGCACTACTTGCACATACAGTCAATAATCCGACCACATATGTTGCACACGTCGTATCAGAATATATTGACAGAATCGTTTTCAAACGTAGAACAAAACTTTGTATGTGAAACAAAACTTTCACATACAAAGAAGAGACGGTGCCTACGCCGTAAAGAAAGTCCTCAATATACCAAGCGTGTACAAAAGAATAGGACGACCACCTGGTGGAACAACATCAAGAGAGAGATGGACCAGGAAAGCTTAACTACTAAGACAACCCAGAACAGAAAATTCTGGCGCAAACGTACAGGGAGATCTGCGGGGCCAAAATGGTCGCTTTGAAGAATCATGATATGAATCATAATATGATTCATTTTTCTAAAATCGCAAAATGCAACTTTGCTTGCAATTCATTTCTGTATTTTTGTACTGATTTGACATTTGTCAGTTTGACAGTTTAGACAGTTCATTTGCTGAATTGATTGAAAGGAATTGCTAAATGTGACCATTTTAGCCCCGCTGACCCCAGATAAACTGGGAACATGGAGTGGACAAAGAAGAATCAGAATCAGAAGAAGAAGAGAACAAAACTTTTTGTTTACTGTCCGGCGTGCTGCCTCTAGCGTGTACACATTGCAGTAATGTATCCTATTCTAGGGAATATTTTTTGCCCATTTCCGCTATAAAACTGTGCGGAACCCTTCGTGCGCGAGTCCGACTCGCACTTAGCCGATTTTATTATGATGTACTTCGGAGTAAAGAACATTTTATAAAGTACAAAAGTTTTGAAGTCAATTAAAAAGTAATTAATAACGGTCGATGTCTCATTTATCGTTTGTCGTAGTCAAAACATCAAGACAAATTATGATTAATTTATCAAGATACGCATTTGAGCTTTTTCTGTGCAAACCTTGCTTTAGACACGCAATAAAAATATTTTTTAAAGACGATTTACATTTTTATCTCAGAGCTTTTATACATTAAAAGCCGCATACTTATAATTTTCGTTGGTTACATATTTTAGCTCTGACAGAATTTTTATAATATAGTCGGTATATTTTAATAGTGCCTTAATGCATATAAGTATATTCTGGACACGTGGATTGGAATGGATTCAGCCATAATATTATGCAAGATGATACCATATAGATGACATTTCAGGCGTGAGTGCAAATCAACGGCCACTCAAGTGACTTTCCATAATAATATGGCGGCGATAGTTCTGATGGCGATAGTTCTGATTTTAGCCTGCACGCTACGAATAACAAACTAGCCACAGAGCTGATAGAGTAGCTGTTATGTCTATTGTGCTAGCCACGTTTAAAACAGCCGGTAAGGGACCTATCACACAGAGAGCGGTCATCGCGTTCAAGCATTCTGCGTTCTCATTCTGCATTCGAGCGGTCAGTCTCACAGTAATATGTAATTTTGACACGGTCAGAACGCCCCCTATATGTGTATCTCTTATCTATAATTATAGCGTAATACAACATAACTATATTTTAAAGAGATAAAACCGACTTCAAAATTGTACGTAATTGAGAATTTAAATTCTCTATCTCAAAAACTACTGAACTGATTTTAACGAAACTTGCAGTGTTCCCTAAGTTGAACAATACCTAGTACAATAAAAAAAGAATCATTTAGATCGGACTTGTAGTTCCGGAGATATGCGTGCACGAACATAAAAACATACATACATACATACACTTTTGAAATTTGGCACATTTGTTCAAAAGCTGTTATAGATTGAGATTTTCTTACATGTCAATATTCATCTTTACATTTCCCAGTAGCTTACATTTTTATTAGCTGCCATTAAGCATAAATTGGCTCACCTTTTCGACATTACGCACTCGAGTGAAGCGTCAAGCGGCAATTCCAATTAAATTGATAATTATCTCGCCCTACGACGATCTTATCGCAGCCCTCAAAGACAAACCTCTCGAGTTTCAAAGTGAAAAGCCTGCGGTTGTGAAATGAAAAGATGTGTCTTGGATTATCGTCTCGAGGGATTGCCGAACGAGGTTTAATTGCGACTGTTAGTATCGCGTCAGTTGCAAGTGTTTATTATATTATAGTGATGAAGAGATAATAGCTATGTGATGAACGAGCATTGATATTTTTTTGTTTAATTTGAAAATAAGAACGAACTCTATACCTATTTGTTTAACGTTGCCGCGTTGTAATGATATTATAATTTGTATCCTTGACAAGACGTGCGGTATTATTTTGTATGAACCTATCACAAGCGTCGTAGAATGAATATCGCATAACGCATCAGAGAACGACGAAGCCAAAACGACTTCTCAGCTACGAGTATTACCTGTGCTATATATAGGCGATATAGGCGATTAAAAAAAGTACCTAACTGTTAGTATTTGCCGTTGTAGCTGAAGTCGTAAGTAATGGTTTCAAGGCCCCGATGATATGTAGTATGAACTATCGCTGACGATAACTTAACTTTTCGAGCAATCACGTTTATTTATTCGTTATTCACCTTATCTGCGATAGTATATTTAACGGTTCATCATGGGGTAAACCGTCTTACATGGTCTTACTATGTCTTTGGGATGGCCCAAAGACATAGTTTAAAAAAAATCCGCAATCAAGAGTATGATACGAGATCCAAATTAATTTATCAAGCCCCAAGCGGCCACATCCGGCCGCGATAACAATGAAAAAGCTATTGTGTCTCGTTTTGCCACGACTGATGGGTTAAACGATAACAGTAATTAATTCGCATTCAAGTTTCAACATCTTACTTACTGAAATCTGTGATGATTCTAAGTCATCAATACAAAAAAACATGGCCATTTGCTGGTACAACAAACCTCGCATATTATGGAAGTCATTTGGTGTAATTTGGAATTTTCTCGGCTGAGTGAACAATTCGATTATCCTTAATGAACAAAACGCAGCTCAGGTGCTAAACGATAAAGTAATTAATACGCAATTAATCATCGCCAATAATTTATTCGACACAGCTCGAAATGGACCTGTACAAGTTTTAAGTGCCTCGATTCCCAAAGCAATTTTACCTGAGTTTAAAAGTATGAGGTAAGGGCAAGATGAAAGAAACATCAAGTGTATCATCACGTAAATATAGTCTAACTGCCGCACACAGAGGCGAACATTAATTACTTAACTCTAAGGGCCTGTCCACTTCCTGATAAGGTGCCGGATATGCTATCCACAACTTATTTAACAAATGTTCCATACATAGGGGCTGTTTCTCCACTTCCTGATAAGTGCCGGATGGGCTATCCACCACTTAACTTGACAGATGAAGTATGGATAATCTGTCAAAAAAGCTGTCAATAGCCTAGTCGGCACTTTATCAGATAGTGGTGAAACAGGACCTTTATCTGTCAAGTTAAGTTATGGATAGCCTATCCGGCACTTATCAGGAAGTGGTGAAACCGGCCCGAAATATAATAATATCAAGATTTTGACATTTAAAGCCCCATATATTATCTGTCAAACTCTTCATTAAATTGAACTTTAATTATCATTAAATGTCTCTAAGTGCGGCCGTAAACATATTTTCAGGGTCATTCTAAATCTTAATTACATATTATCGCTATTTAGTCCGGTCTAATTAGACGCAAAAAAATCGTAACCTCGGAATAACTCGCATAGAGCTGAAAATTGGTAGAGACGTTAAATACACCATTACAAATAAAACCTCTAAAGTACCCGGCGATCCTCCTTGTGCAAAAATTTTTATTCAAGGTCAAAGGTATAAAAATGAGGTTTTTCCTGGTTTTTTTTCCAAACTATACATTTTATCACAAAAATAAGTATGACAAGAGTGTAGATCATAGAATTCTCTACAAAAAATATTCAGACACTTTTTTCATACGACTTACCATTCCTTATAAATGGCGGGCTCAAAGTTTGGGAAAATGATATCTATGCTTGAATTATAAAGCTAAAGAATTTGTGGAAGTACTGCTTGGAATTGAAAAATTAGTTTTTTGATGGATAGTCATATTTATCGAGGGAGACTTGAGCTATATAACATCACGTTGGCACTAATAGGAGCAAAGAAACAGAGGAAAATGGGGAAAAACGGGAAAAATTATTTGAAGGAGCTTATCTCACAAACGGCTGAAGCTTTTTTTATCATATTTGGCACAGATATAAAGTAGACCACGAGGAAGAACATAGGCTATTTTGTTTCTCGGAAAAATGTACGGTTTCCGTGAAATACATAATTAACAGGGTGGAGCGGAACTTCTAGTACTACAACAAACGAGGGCTGTTCTCAGCCAAACATACTTCTGCGTGACTTACCAAATCTAAACTTTTCGAGTCGCGAAAAGCAACAGTACGCTTGCAAGTCACTCAGAAGTATGCCAGACCGAGAATATTTCAATTTTTTCAAACAACCCTAGTATGTAGTACTAAATGTTAAGCGTGGCTGCGCCCGCGTTAATTATAAATTTCACGGAAACCGTAAATTTTCCTGAAAAACAAAATAGCCTATGTCCCTCCACGTAGCCTATTCTATATCTGTGCCAAATAACATGCTTCAGCCGTTTATGAGATAAGCTCCTTCAAATAATTTTCCCCGTTTTTCCCCATTTTCCTCTGTTTCTTTGCTCCTATTGGTGCCAACGTGATGTTATATAGCTCAAGTCTTCCTCGATAAATAAGACTATCCAACAAAAAACGAATTCTCCAATTCAAAGCTGTAGTTCCACAAATTCTTTAGCTTTATAATATAAGCATAGATATGATTTTCCCAAACTTTAAGCCCGCCATTTATAAGGAAGGAACAAGTCGTATAAAAAAAGTGTCTGAATATTTTTTGTAGAGAATTCTATGAACTACACTCTTGTTATACCTATTTTTGTGATAAAATGTGTAGTTTGGAAAAAAAACAGGAAAAACCTCATTTTTATACCTTTGACCTTGAATAAAAATTTTTGCACAAGGAGGATCGCCGGGGACTTTTGAGGTTTTATTTGTAATGGTGTATTTAACGTCTCTACGAATTTTCAGCTCTATGTGAGTTATTCCGAGGTTGAATGTTTAATTTTCCTGGAGTAATTGTGTTTTTTTAAGATATTCTGATAATTACCTGTATGTAACGCAAAAGGTTCGGTTCCTGCAGGGAGGAATGAAGATTTTTTAATAAAGCTATAGGCAAAAGTCGGTCAATAAGGTACCTATTGTTAGAATAAATAACACTTTTTATGATTACTGCACGCAGTCCTGATTAAAATGATAGGGTGTTTTGTGTTGGAAATATGAAAAGATAATAAGAAGTTCCAATGAATGAAAAGAATATGCGTGGTCTTACAACCACGCTCGACCAGACAGATTACATGCCCTCCTATATCGTACATATTATTATCCTTCTATATCGTACGTTTCGTACTTTATTCTCATACGTAACTTCTTATGCTAAGTACTGACATACGGTTTTACTCGATAGTTAATTTACGAACGAACGAAACCAAATCGAGTAATAATTACTGTGTAGACCGCAAAACTGACAGCTCGAAGGCTCTCATCGAGCCACTCGAAGGCTCGCATCGAGCCAGCTTGATAGAGTTAAATGTATCGATTTAGAGTAAAACTATCGAGCAATGCCGAATGTGTGGACAAAAGTCCGAGCCGCGGGTTTTGCTCGACGTGATTGCTCAATCGAGCAAAACCGTATGTGAGTACTTAGCATTAGAGCCCCCGCAGACTGCAGACTTTCTATCGGCCGATAATTTGGTTTATCTCTTGATCAGTATGAAGCCGTATTAAAGTGCGCATATTATAACAACGATACCAAGTCAGCCGATAATTAAGTTTGATGGTCTTTAAGATCACCTTCAAACTTAACCATCGGCAAACTGTCGGCCGATTCTTAATCAGTAAGACGCGACGTTCTTCCACGCCCGCACACGACGCCGATTGTTTGGTCGGCCGACTCGGCAGAAATCTGAATAGTGTAAAATTTTCCATTCAAAAATCTATCGCTGTGAATGGAATCCTGCGAGAACAATCGGCCGACTGTTGTCTTGTCTGCGCACTCACCAGTCACCACCAACCCAACTGTTTAGTTGGCGTAGTGTGCGCGCTAACAGCCCAACCCGACCAAACTATCGGCCGATGAAAGTCTTCAGTCTGCAGGGGCTCTTAAGGCATGATAGCTCAGTTATTATAAATTTTATTAAACAGCAACAACGTAGCTTAAGGCGCTACCCCTATACGGAGATGCCGTAATTTACCGTTTAAGAGTCCAAGCGCTTAACACTCGTAGCAGTGCTACGATATCGCTACGCCGCGCCGTAGCAAGTAGCGTAGCTCCGACTCTCGCTCCGATTTAACTATGCCGGCCACACTCAAATGATTTTTTGACGTGATAACGTCTTATAATTCGATATGGGGTGCGCGCCCGAAAAACATGACAGTTCATGTGTCGTTACCTCGCTCTGAGGCGTTCCATTCGCGATCCTGGAACTTGGCGCTGTGATATCTAGCTTGTCCCGCTGGGCCAATAAGACGCTGACGTAAGTGCTGCAATTGTCGATATCTTGCTACTCGAAGTTGGTAGTGAGGTGACACTTGTAGTAACTATTGTTTTTACGTAACATTTTTAATTTTTTTTTATATAAAATGTAGAGGTCCGATAGCAGTAAAAAATAAAATAAAAGTATTTTGGTGATATATTCAAATAGAACTTTGTTCTTTGCATAGGTCGATTTGAAAGAAATACATCGAAATAAACCTAGGTTACAGTCGAAAAAGTTTGTTTCTATTTATAGAGATTCGGAAGCGAGGGTTAAGGGGTTAAGGATAGTTGAACGTGACAACGTCATACGTTGTTACGTTCAACTATCGTCAGTAAACCGACTTTACAGACAACCGATTTTTTTATTTAATTTTTAATAATGAAACCTTAAGGCGTTCCCCTTACGGAGTTGCCGTAATTTATCGTTTTTAGAGTCTAACAACCGGTTTCTGAAAGGTCTGTCAAATCACTGATCAACTAACACTGCCGTTAATTTAGCATGGATGTCAAATCAATTTGAGTTTCTGATACATTGATCAGCCAAAAATTAACTAATCTATGATCATTTTTAATTTGACTAGCGATTTGTTATTTTTCGTTCATTACGATGATTTTAACTATCAAAAATGCCAATGAAATGTCAAAAGAAGGAATTGCAGACTGTCATTGCTATCAAAAATGTTCTGGGAATTTCAAATCTGATGTTTTCTGAATCATTGATCACACGAAAATTAACTAATCTGTGATCATTTTGATTTGACATGCGATTTGTTTATCTTCGTTCATTTGTCAGAATTTTGATTTTCAATTTTTCAGACGTTATCGATTCCTAAATTCTTCTTAATTATAGAAATGAAATTGATTATAATTTACATTTTTTGAAAATAAAACGAGTATTGCAAATAAAACAGTTTATTTGCATTATCGGCGTATTTATTACGAAGTTTTATTAAAACTTCATAATAAATGTGTTTACAAACCTTATTGTAACGTAGGTTCAAAGAAAAAATGTAGATTTACATAAAAAATCAATTGAATTCATAAGTTAATTCACCCACAATTACCGATTAGTTGAAACAGCTTTTGACAAACGTTTAATCTATGATCACGGCTTGACAAGCGTTTCGGAAACCCAAAATGGCGGTTGACATATGATTCACGAGTCAAATTGAACAGCCGTGTCAACTGACACGCTGATCAAATTAAACTAACTAATCATGCTTCTAGCAACACAATTGGTACTTGACAAGAGATTTAACAGGCGATTAGTTAATTTTAGTGTTGATCAGCCTTTCAGAAACCGGGTGTTAGTACCTCATAATTTGAATGCTTCAAAATTATAATAAAAATACAGCAATAACTTCAGCATATGAACATCCTTTCTCTCATGATATCAGCCTCCAAATTAATAGCAATTTATTTAAATTCAAGCATACATTCAGTATCTCCCTAGTATTTACAAATTACGTTTATTTCAAACATACGCCAATAGATCGACAATTTTACTAACTACAAATTCGCCGTTTGAATTTTTTTGGTCAATTTCGAACTAAGATAAATAAGTAAAAAAATAGGATTTTGGTGCGATCTCGGCAACGCGGCAAATGTATGGTCAAGGTCGTTTACTCAGCCTGCCTTAACAGCACGTAGCATTACCACAGTAGCGTACTCTATAATTACGATGACAAGAATATGTACTATGAACATGAATATGAACATATATATGGTCGAATTGAGAAACCTCCTCCTTTTTGGAAGTCGGTTAAAAATAAATAATATTAAAAGTTTCTAATGAAGTAATTTTAGTGTAATATTTTTATGTATTTTTAAACCGAAACCATGTGTAAAATTTTTCGCTTTTCTAATCAGAAATTTAGAAATTACCAAAACGGTAAAAAATATAAGCGTGAACTTTGTTAATTTGCCTAATTAAAAACCCTGAAACTGCATTAATTTTTGCAAAAGTTATGTTCCAATTTAAAATTTTAATTTCTCGTCAAGGAACTTTGAAAGGGTTTTTAGATTTTGGTGGCAACAACGTTACAATCGTCGATGAATTCTCGTGGTATCACAATAGGGAATAATACGCAAAGATCGGCTCGGAGCAGAGGGCGCTAATAACACATACAGTAAATATTCCGACCAAAATCCGACATATTGCATACGTCATATCAGAATATTGACAGAACAAAACTATTGGTTTACAGCAGCTGTCTATACTGGTGCTTCATCCATTATGAAAAAATTACAGGAATATCATGTATATAATAGCTTCCACACCGGTTTCGTTGACGGTGGCCGGTTTCATTGAACCAGGCCAGCTTCGCAGGAGTAATTTTATAGTGCCCAAGTGTATGCACAGTACACAAGAGCACTCTCTACTCCTTCACTCTAATAACCCAGTGGGACGGAGTGGACGGACGACCGACACGACTGGCGAGAGATCAGGCGCAGGACCGACTTTTTACATGCCCATCCGACGCATGGATTATATACTTGCCAGACAATCAGTAGATCAGTCATCAGCCTGCATTGTCCTAACCAAACTTGGAAATAACAAGTTTCCAACGCGAGAATCGAACCCACGACCTCCGAGTCAAGAGCCGCGCTCTATACGGTATACCACTAGACCACGGAGGCGTCATGTATGTATTTAATTCATGTAGGTATTCATCATGTATATTAACTGAAGAAAGTATTAGTGTGATATCTTAGCACTGTAAACATTTTATATCTAAACTTTAGTAACCAAATTGTCAACCCTAAAGTACAAGATAAAGCCTAGTCGACCTTCACAGATGTATGTGGCGATACAAACGTCTTGTTCAAGTGTACTAAGCCCGGAGCGGGTGTCAGGTAGGAACTTGGACGATAAATTACATTTGTTTTACAATACATTTGCGGAACAAACGATGTTCGTGTATGTAAGTTTGGAAATATATCACCGACTGACCTTGTCAAATTGTTCAAAATGTAATTTAAATGGTTCTTGAACAGATTTTACAAATTGGGACAAGTAAGCCTTCATATTAGTAAGCCTATAGGTACTTGTTGTTTATCAATTTGAATAATTTGTATAACATATTGTATGTACTATTAGAGAAGTTGATTCCTATGCAAATCGGGGACCTAAGTAGTTTGGTTGCGTTACGACTTACGTCAAACCCGGTCGACAGATCACAATTAACATTGAATTGACATATTCGACCAAATAACGTTGGTCTATTAATTGCATAGGAATCAACTTCCTCGATGGTACTATGTTTGTAAATTTTTACTGCTGCTGGAAAAAATTCGACTGTATCCATTATGATGATAAAATCCCAGAGCTAAATTAATGGAACTTTGAAAACTCCTACTTTGTTTACAATTTTGTCAAAAATAAAATATTCTGTACAGTAGCTAGTGTGGCATATTGATACCAGAAGGAAAAGATACAATATTATGGCATACTGAGACAAGAAGAGTCACTTAAAATGCTCCATTTTCGGTAATTTTGAACCATTTTTTTTGTTTTTATCAAATATACATCGTGTTATTAGCTAATAGCTATGTCCACACGCACGCTTTCGTCTTCAGTTTTCGTCACCTTCTTTCATTCAACTGTCGTATTGGCGCATTCAATGATTGAATGCGTCAACGAACGCAACGCCAACATTGTCATTAAAGAACAAAGTGAAAGTTTTGGATACGGTCAGAGGGCATGCGTCGCGGGCATGTATCACGTTCGCTGTTGACTGCGCTATAACGCATGCCCTTGATGAACAAAAAAAGGCACAGTGTGGACAAAGCTATTGGATCCTAAGTTTTGGAATCATTCTCCAAAACCTAGCCTAAGTAATATAATCAACAACTGTTACGTAAAGATTAATAGTGGTGGGAAAAAAACGATTGATTAGAACGTGATGACTTTACATTGCGAGATTAATGGTTCATAGTGATTCTGGTTTTGTTTTATATATTATGTGTGTTTAGTTCTACGCCTCCTGTATATAGATTCCATGCTAATTTGAACCGAATTTCAAAGTAGGTATAGAAATAAATTACTACATGATCTATTCCATGAAATCTTCTACCAAATTATGTTTATTTATGTTTCTCACACGCATGACTGGGGTGACAAAGGGGTGACAGACGTGCGAGTAAGAACGCGGACTTAAGGGCGTTCCAACCGGAGATTCCGTAATTGACCGTATTTAAAACCTTATAAACTCATAATCTGAAAGCTACAAAGTTATAATAAAAATACAGCAATAATCTTCAGTATATCAAAATTCTTTTTGTCGTTTTAAATTTTCTGTTTTTGTTTCTTATACTCATGATATCAGCTTCCAAAGTAATACCAATTTGTTAAAATTCAAGCATACATTCAGCATCTCCTTAGGATTTACAAATTACTTTTATTTGAAACTCACGCCAATAGATCGACAATATCATAAACTACATATTCGCCGTTTTAAATTTTTTTTAGGACAATTTTGAACCAAGATAAGTAAAAATAATAGGGTTTTGGCGCGATCTCGGCAACGCGGCAAATGTATGGCCAAGGTCGTTTGCTCGGGGGACGACCTTAATATGGCTTGACGATCTTAATCGCATGTATGTCAGCAAAGAGCTGCGAGCCGCGATCCGCGAGCCTGGGGGCATCGTAATCCGGTGAGCGATTCTCGTGTGTCACCGACGCGAGCCGAGTAAGTTCGCGAACTTAAAAACTGCGTACTTTAAGTTCGTACGTCTGTCACCCCTTTCAGGCAAGACAGAACTCAAAAAACACACAAGTGTGTGTTGCGCTCAGCCAGCTGTCCAGCTTATAAAGTAAAAAGTTTATAAAAGTTAGTAGAGTGAGAAGTTACAATGTTTTTCTCCTTATATATGTTATAGGCAAACTCCGAAGCTCCGGCGCTCCTAGGTTGGACTGGTCAATCCTCAGGTCAGACTGAATGACTTAGTCAAAGCCCAAACAAATGTAAATTTTCGGCCTTTGACTAAACAATTTTCGTCAAACCTGGGAGGGACTAATTTGGTCAGGCAAACGTCAAAACACAATTTTATTAAATCGGGGTTTGACGAGTCAAACTCCGATATAGGTATGAAGTGTCTTATCTTCGTATATTTGGAAGCATTTTATCATTTAAGCAGCTTTCAAGTCTTAACCGCTTAACTCTGCCAGCTTACGTGATTTTCACTTTTATATTTGAGATGCTTTGAGAGAATGCCGTGTGGCATTAGGCCCGCCTTTTGTACGATGTGCAATAAAGTATAAAATAAATAAATAAATGCTTTGGAATATACGGAGGTTAGTTTGTAAGATTAGGTATAAAAAAATAACATTTTTAAAATTTTGATGTTTTATCTTGTATGATACCCAAAACATTTCGAGCATCTCCTTTGGCTCTGTCAAAGCTGGGAATAGGTAAGGCAACAACACCGTTTGATTCACTCATCTTCAATTTTACACAATTACACGCCCGCACGCTCAATGAACGAACATGAAATGACAAAACAATCGGTCGGAACATCGCGAGAGACATTATGAACCTGTTTAACAATGTTCAGATCAACGTTTGACCGAGTTTTGCAGTCGCTTCTAGGATTGACTAGGCCAAAACCGAAACAGAATAATTTACTTTCGACGTTTGACTGAAAAGTTAGGAGCTCCTGGGTTTGACTAAAAATACTTCAGGCAAAGGGCGAAATTGAAATGTATTTCGGGGATCGCCTGACGGCTTTGGCCAAACCTAGGATAAACCAGTCCTTCCGCGAAGAGACTGTGTATCGGACTTTGACTATAACATATACATGTAATAAGTTAATAACTTTAAAAAAGGCCTGATAGACTTACGAACATAAGAGCGGGCTGTCGAATTTTGCTGTGTTTTCTAATAGGTCGCGGCTCTTTGCTGACACACAGGCGATTAAGATCGTCGAGCCATAAGTCCGCGTACTTACTCGCGTGTCTGTCACCCCCTTAAAACTACAATATAACCAATATATAAAAGACCATCGGCGAAAGCGCACATTAGCCTGGTTTCAGATAACTGTAAGCATATATGCCACGTATATAATAGGGCAACATTTTCAGATTGGCGACCCCAGTTCGCAGCACATTGTTGCGCATGTTCCCTATTGTGATTAGAACATTTAAGAACAAATACTCTACAAACGTATCTACATTCACGGCGGCCATGATCCATGATACAGTGAGATCCAGCCTACGCCAATCTGTACCCATTATCGTAACCTCACCTTACGTCAGTGCGTGCGATTCGTATGATAATTTTATTGTGCTCCCTATAAAAACAGGGCTAAAAGAGCAGATCATCGAGATATGGAGCAAATAAATAGATATGCGGGAAAACAACCACGAGGATATCATTTGAATAATTTTTCCATCGTCCAGATTTAACGAGCGAGCACGGAGCCGTTTGTCGGGTAATGGAACTTGTTGACGCGGGGTACAAGCAACAAGTGATGTTGTTTAGGTGATTAGTAACTTCATTTCAACTTGAATGAAGTAAATCAATCGTATATTGTAGTGTAGGTCATAATAGAAGATCTGCGTTATTGTTTTTCCTCCTACGGGAAACAGTTCCTTTCCCGGCTACGGGAAATTGATTTATTAAAAATATTAAGCATTTTTAGTTCTAGTCAAAGCTTTTATAAAGTTTTTTAAAGTTACAGATTACTTACAAATTGTAAAAACAATGTGGCTTTTAAATTGCGCTACTTTATCACGCTACACCATTATAATTGAGTGCCCGATTCACTGTTAAAAATTATTGTATTGGAACTACTCGTACTTTCGAAGTTAATGCCACTCCGAAACATACGAAGTAAGATATTAGCTAAACATTTTATCGTACAATTTGTAGACGTTACGTTCACCTTAAAACGTGACATGAAATCGACATTTTGTGACAACGCTTACTCGCTAATCCTAATTTTTACGATGGTAACAAAGCTTAGCGACGAAACACATCGCATGGAACGTTCTCTTAAATCCCCCATAACACGTTAAACGCAATAATTGTTAGTCATTACAATAAAGTAGTATGTGCGCTCGCTAGCGACCGCCTGCGTCTCCGATCGATCATATAATATTATGTTGTAGGGTGTTATAACATAAAATGATAATACTTTAGTGTGTGCTTGTGTCCCGTATAGATTTCACTGTGAAAGAAGCAGAGCTGAAAGAGTTTTTTTCTCAGCTCCGGGCGGAAAACGTCAACTTTCTTCCCGCTGCGCTTACCGATGTTGCCGTTTTCCGCCTCCGTCGATGAGAAAAATAGTATACGCACCACGGGCAGTAAATAAGAAAGCCTCAGATCACATTACATGTGACCTGAGACATTTATTATTTTCCTGCCCATGTACTATTTTTTTGTAATTTATATGGGAAAGTACCCCAGCAGTATATTATCACGTCTTTCTTTTGTTTACACCCTGTCTATAAACATTTCTTATACGGCTTCTTAGTTATGGATTACGGGATAAACTGGATTTTAATTTTGTTGGGCCGAAATTGGTTTAAGAGGAATTGTAAATTATTTTTGTTGAACTACCATCAGATGTCCTCAGACTATCAAAATATCAACATAAAATTATTTTTTCGAACTCGGTGCAGCAACGTAAAGAGTAGGTAGCCGCAAAACACATGATATATTAAATAATATATTTCATAACTTTCTCAGTAGGAGAAATTTTTTTTCTAAAAAAGTAAAAAAATCCACGTTGTCCTACAGACTCATTTGAGTTATTTCAAGACTTTTACTTGTGTGCAAACACTAGACTCAAACATACAAAGAAAAGACATTAGGAAGGTGTATACTCGTAGCAATCCATTGGAGTGGGTCGAGGAAACACCCGCTATCAATCCTTTCTGATCGCCTTACAGTTCTACACACGTTCGCTTTTATACGCAAGCCTTTACAAAAATACTCTTTGATATACAAATAAATTAAGGCAGGGATTAATCTCAATCTAAAACGATAACCTTGCACACAACCAAAGACCAAGCGTATATTTATCGCAATAAGATTCATTTTAGCTTAGCATAAAACTGTAGTTACTAGGGGCGGATCTTCTCTATTTTTCATGTTTTTTAAAATATCTTTAGAAATAAATATTAAGAAACAAAATTGTTCGGTTCAGAATATTTTAATATAGATTTACTAACAATTTATTCAAATAAAATGTATAATTATCCTAGTTAATACTTATGTTTCGGTGAATTAGATTTTTGTCGGAGGTGAGTTTGAAAATTAATTACAGCCAAAGTATTACGTTTTATAAAAATGTTTATGGTTTAAAGTCTTTTAAATATTGTGCTTTATATCTCATATTTTTTTACATTTCGTTATTATATTGGAACTAGGTAAACCGGGAGTCACGGAATAACAAATTGGGGTTGATCCTCGCCTTAAAAGTAAAAGGGATGGAAAGTTGGAAAGTTGTACCTACATAATAATAAAAATAATTGAAATGAAAAATTTGTACGGAACACTAAAAATAGTTCCCCACAATCAAATAATATAATACGTGGAAATATCTAGGAAAATATATTTTCACGGTGCCGATACTACAACTGAATTGAAGAATATAAAAGCTACTTGGAACCACTTCGAAGCCTGCAACGACACCTGCGCGTCACCCGCAGAGCTCAACAAATGGGCTACTGTATGAATATTTTACTATGAATATTCACTATTCAGGCTTTGTTCCCGCATATCTACGGTTTGTTTGTCACAGTGTACTGCACAAACATATACAACACAAGCAAACAAACGTGTGCACCTGATATAAATTTTAACGAAACAGTATTTACCTGAAATCTGAATATACAGATTATAAACTGTTTTTTTTTAAGCTATTGCACAGCTCTTATCGCGAGCTTCAAAGCGCGGCGACTAAATCAAGAAATTGCAACGAAAATAAACCTAACATCCCCAATTCCGGTGCGGCGTTGCCGTGCATCGGCACGGTGTTTGTGTGTGTGGGACTAGATGTATGCGAAATATAATTGCATAAGTGGATCAAAAAGGCTATGTAATAAATAATAATTTTACCGCGGTATGCCCCGAGTGCCACACGTATTCTGTTTTTTAGGGTTCCGTAGCCAAATGGCAAAAAAACGGAACCCTGATATAGATTCGTCATGTCTGTCTGTCCGTCCGTATGTCATAGCCACTTTTCTCCGAAACTATAAAAGCTATACCTACTATTGAAACTTGGTGTAGATGTAGTCTGTGAACCGCATTAAGATTTTGATACAAAAATGGAAAAAATATTAAAAATTTTAGGGCATAGATACAACTGTATTATTATTATCAAGCTATCACCTAGGTACCTTTCATGCCGATAGAGCCTTCATGCAGACGACGCCACGGCTAGCAGCTAGTATTCATTATTAATATAATAACTGAAAACCTCCTCTCCAAGTCAAGGGAATATTTAAAACTGTTTACTAAATATAATTACTTGCAGTCATCGTCAACGTCAGAACCGTTAGATTTCGCGGAATCTTTCTAATTATTTTCAACATTAAAATTTTAAATAAATTAATATAATAAAGCAGTGGTTCTTAACCGGTGGTCCGCGGACCACTAGTGGTCCCTGAAGGCATTCCAAGTGGTCCGCGAAGCCATTCTCATGTGAGAATTCAGAAGTAAGTAAAGAGTATGCGTCACAAAAATCACATTAAATTAAAATCCATAAACTTTAGATTTTTGCCAAATGAAAAATTAGTGCTAATTTTATAATTAAGTATTTATAGCTGTTGTGCTTGTTT
The DNA here is from genome assembly GCA_937595015.1 of Polyommatus icarus. Lineage (NCBI taxonomy): Eukaryota > Metazoa > Arthropoda > Insecta > Lepidoptera > Lycaenidae > Polyommatus > Polyommatus icarus. The sequence continues at coordinate 12,409,617 of OW569328.1, read as the reverse complement.
TCTTTATCAAACGACCCTTAATTTAGGTAAACCTAAATTAAGATTTGAGAACTTAACCTCAAAAAAAAAGTAAACCAACAGGGTTGTCCCCGGCAAAACAAACATTTAGTTAGATAGTCCCTCATGACTAAAATGTTATGAACCACTGTCATAAAGTAAAAGGAAAACCCGCGATCCGTTTCACCCCAGTAGCGAAATTGAAAGAGTTTACAAATACTGCCTTTTGAACTTTCAAATTCTTTATATATCATCGGGGAAATTTTCTTTGTATCCAATTCCAGGCTCCTCGCGACTTTTGACGCGTAATGAGTATTTTTGCATTTCTTTTAGCCGCTCCGGAGTTATGAGCTCGTTTTGAAAGCGACAAGACCTCGTTGCACGAGGAACTGAGCAAAGGCATCGGCTCGACGGGAACTGAGAACTGACTAAAGGAAATAATTGGGCTCCACGCAGCTTAGTTTGTTATAAATAAAATTGCATTTCGCGTCAGCGGTCCCTACAACTAACAAGCAAAGTTAAACAAAAAGCTCTCGGCTGTCACAGATAAAACCACCGGTTTAATTTTTGGTGCTTTAAATACGATCGAATAAAAATAAATAGGTTCACGGAAGCGCATGGTTTCGGTTTTATTTTCGTTGTAAATATTTTATCCGGTTTGGTGATCAAACGACCGATCAGTGCGTCCAGGATATTGGCACGTAGCTCCAATAAGCCCGTCTCTCTGACCGACGACCGTGGCCTTATTTCGCAGATTCTACGGAAACAAAAAAGATTGCAAATTGCAGGCGCGCAGAAATGAAGGTTTTTGATATTCCATTTGCCACAAGGTGCAGCTATGTAGCCTTGGTCTATCGTGTCAAACTGCAGTCATATGTCACGATGTAGCCTGACAATATGTATATTTGACACGATGGATCCTAAGGCTACTATGTAGCCACCAATCCATTATCAAAAACCCTCATTTCAAAGAACTGAGTATCAGAACTCAATTCATGGGAGTTGGAAAACACATATCCCTCATATTTTAAAATCCCACTGCTGGGCATAAGGCCTCTCCCATTTTCTTTAATTTTTGCGCTCCTGCTATCGTTGGCCAGACAGATATTATGCTCCCAGTTCATCGCACCATGTTTTCCTAGATCGGTCATGGTTTGTATTCCAAATTATTTTCATTATTTCTTAAAAATTCTGGACTTAATATACAGTGAAATATATTAAGATAACCTTGCGACTCACAAAGTTTAAAGCGGAGCCTAACAAGCGGAGAAAAACTGCCTCACGCAGACCACTTACAGTTCTTATGACGACAATTGTTTTGTTTATGACTCGGATAAAAATAGAAAAGATGTCGCAAATATAAAAATCCGTTTGGAGATGCTTTCGGCCGGTTCAATATCTGCATATTGTGGTTTTATTTAACAACTAGAACTTCTCTAGTCGTTTTACGCGCCTTTTAACATGTTGTTCTTGGACATTTAGAAGGTTTAAAAGGGCATAATAGAGGTTATAATTATAGTTAGTGATTGAGATAATAATTGAAATTTAAAACCAAGAAAGTTGAAAAGAGTTGCGAGCTCGATTGTTATTAAAACTAAAAATTACATGAATATTTAATAAATGAGTTCATCTAGCCGGGAATCAAAACAACTGATTCTGAAAATATCCTTTCGCAACACAACTTTCTTATTGACACTAAACTCTAAAGCCTATAGTTTAGGATATCGCCTACCAAGTACCATGTATTTCTTAACTTTCATTCTGTGGTAGTAATTAAGATGCAGGCACGCCGCAACAGTTTTATATATTTCGCCTACTATGTCTTTTAAAAAACTCACCTTGTATTATAAGATGCAGGCACGTGATGATGATGAACTTATAGAAATGATGGACGCGATTCAATTGGTTAATAAATCGTTTCGCGCCTGCGACACATGTCCCGAACTGCGTAGTGAAAAAAACTGCAAAGGTCCGCTGGCTGGTAAATCAGTTTGATTTATATGTTGGACAAATAGCTATAAATCACAGCTCGTCATTCCCTCGCCAAATAGCGGTTATTCATCGCAAACTAATTACTATAACTGACGCTTGAGGCTCGTGGGCTTCACGTGCGGGAAAGTTTTCAGAGTAGACATTCTGTAGACGTTTTGATCATGATTTATCTGGATAGTTATAGTTAGTGAAAATATAAAATTTATTTAAAATACTAGGCTTTTGCATATGTTGTGGATGATTTATACAGTATTTTTTTATTAGCGAAGTAACCACTCCTCCAATACTGTACCTAGTGCCTGGGACAAGATTTAAATGTCCGTATGGTTGCCCAAGCACATATTACGACATTCTCGCAACATAGTCGGCCTAGTCCAGAAGAAAGAACTAGTCAATACGTCTGGGACCAACTATGTGCAGCGTGAGCGTCTGTATTATATACTTAAGATCATATTTTTATGTACCATCGAGGAAGTTGATTCCTATGCAGTTGATAGACCAACGTTATTTGGTCGAATATGTCAATTCAATGTTATTGTGATCTGTCGGCTGGGTTTGACGTAACGCAACCAAACTACTTAGGTCTCCGATCTGCATAGGAAATAGGAATCAACTTCTCTGGTAGTACTTGTGAATTCAGGTAATCCTACCCTAGTAATCACCATTTGAATAAGTTATGATACCACAAACGTACCTATGAATAATTATGATGTAAAACTGCTATTTTTGGGTTTTGATAAAGATCATAACATTTTAAGTAAGTTGTTAAAACCGCAGGCAATAAATACTACTTGTTTTAACTATTTTTAAGAACTATTTAAAAACTATTTTTTTAACATTACACTTCTGCCCAAAAAATTAACATGAAAATTAAGAATAGATACACGCGGTATGTGTTGCCGATTCTATTAAAATTTCACTTACATAGACGACGCGTGCCTCTACAGTGCGGCTCCCAATTGAAGTCTATCGGGTAAAGGCGTAGTTGAAAATCTCATTATAAGATTTGATTGATAGGCAAATAGTCGTGAAACTGACTGAGGCCTCGTTAACAGATAATACCTCTAAATTGTATTTTAATCAAAATGTACAGGGAGTTTATTGTATTAATATGAATTAAATTAATTTATATAGCTTAAGATTGTCTATAAATATCCTTAATATTAATTATGAAATCAACTTGTAACCAGTACTTAAAACCTTTTCTTGCTTACAATAGAAATAAGTAGGTACACTTTTTTCGTTACACAAAAATGAGCATAATAAGCATAAGCACACTGAATAAAAGTTTACTCTAAGGACCACTTGCTCCAATCCAAAATAAAGTCAACTCTATGTCTATAAATCTCTTCGTTTCTTTATAAATATTAGTTACGAAGGGAATAACATAAGGCCAGGTTAACTTTGAACCAGACGGCCCACTTGGTTAAAAAAAGAAACACTCTTGTTTGAATGAGGAAACACATAATTATTATAAATTAACTTTCAACATAAACGTATGGTTTGTTTGACTTATAAATCCTGCTATTTTCACTTCGAGGAACAAAACAAATATAGGGTACAGACCGCTATATAAATTCATATTATGCCTATTGCCCTGGGATCGACACTCCCGAACAAACTGGCGCGAACTATTTTTCTATTTACGTTACTCATTGTCTATGAATTGATTTACACTTCGAGGAATATTAGGCACCTGCCGTCATCTATCATAATATCTATATATATATATTAAAATGGATTTTCAAATATGTTAGTCGCGCTAAAACTCGAAAACGGCTGAACGGATTGGGCTGATTTTAGTCTTAAAATATTCGTAGAAGTCCAGAGAAGGTTTTAAAGTGACACAAAGTTCACCGGGACACCTAGTCATGTATAAAAGTGATTGATTAGAGCTTACTTTAAGCATCGAAGTTTAATATGCAAAGATAAATTTAATTTTCTTTGTCAAATTTATTTGCATGAAGTTGAAAAATTTTATAACACATGGCCCATAGGCTTGTATAATGGGTTGAGTTAGTTTATTAGATTGGACTTTATACTTTGGACTGAATTAAAATTGTATTGCAGCTTTCCTTTTAAGTTAACAATGGCTTGTGTTCTACGTCGTAGAGTTTTGTAGATACTTGGACCAAAACTGTTTACTATAAATTATGGCAGGTGCCCTTTAACAATCTGTGTTTTTATACATAGATAATATATATTATAGACGTAACATTATATTTAGCTAGTAAAGTTGGACTTACGCTCGACGATAGAATAAGTATTATATAATATAATGGTCCTTACTCTACATAGTCAATTAGTCAATATTCAAATCAAATAATAATAGCAGCTCGTCACTATTTATTATGCGTCTAATACACGAGTTTGGTATCACAATAATATTTCAACAGCCACCGAAATCCTTTTTAGTCCCCCGGGAGAACCCGATAGCGATAGGATCGAGATTGAACATATCTAAACATTATACTGTGCAAACATGAAATTTCATTCTAAAATATTATGACTTATGAGAATGAGTACTTTTAAGTTTTAACAGAGACGTTGTCGACCAAAGACACGATATGTTCACTATTGAGACAAAAAGCATGGCGAAAAAAGACTGGAAAATTAAGACCATATTTTGACTTTTTTGAGTTTTTTAAATATTATTTTGCATATATATTATATACTAGCTGTCCCGGCAAACGTTTCTTTGCCATATTAAGTATATAAAGTATTTTTTTTAAATTTGGTCGAAGCGCTAACTGTCGGACAGACTAAAATTAAAATCCGAATTCGAATAAGGGAGAGGACCTAATGCTAGACAATGAACTAATAGATGACACTTAAGACAAAAATACCAAAAAAATAAGAATTACTCTAATTATTTCTCACCACTGTAAATTTTATAAGCTTCTCAAGCTATCTGTTGAATTGAAAAAATATATTAGAGATGCCTTCGGGAACAAAATTTTAAAATGGGATCGGATTTCGTAAATAATATGACCGCGTTAAAACACGCTCGCCTTCCTTAACCTATTTCTTAGCAAATAGGTTAAGGAAGGCGAAATTTTGCACGTAAGTTTTGAATACACTTATTTGATTTTTTGTAATTTCTATTGATTTCATTAGATTAATGGTAATGTTGTATACACTAATTAATGTTTATTTAAGATTTTTTATCCATTTTCCCTAACAATATAAAGGGTGTCTACTATTAGTTCTTGAAAATGTAAAAAAACCTAATAGATGACATGGATCTCATCTTTGAGTTTTGCAATACATACTCAAGTTATTTTGTACTTCTACTGCAAAAATCATCACTATTCTCTGAAAATATAATTCTATTAACAATACAACTTAGAACTACTGCACCTAAAAATGGACGTGTCTAATATTAGACCTTGTACTGATGTAAAAATCGATTGCTTTAGTTTTTTAGCAGTAAAAAAAAGAAAAAGGAGAGCTGAGAAAAGAAAGAAGAAAAAAAAAAGAGGCAAAAGAAGCATGGAGACTAAAGACTGAAAATAAATTTGCTAGGAAAAAAGACGGGTTGCACTCCGGGAGTGCCGGCAGAAGTGAAAACTTAATTATTAACGTTGTGCATTTTTTTAACCCATTTTTTATGAAAATCGATTATAAAATATCGATTTTTTTTATAAATCGAAACCTTTACAATCGATTAAAATTTTAACCCATTTTTATGAAAATCGATTTTTTTTAAATCGATTTTCAAAAGATCGATTTTTTTAATTAATCGAAACCCTTACAATCGATTAAATTTTTAACCCATTTTTTATGAAAATCGTTTTTTAAAAAATCGATTTTCATAAAATTGATTTTCAAAAGATCGATTATAAAAAAATCGTTTTTTCTTTAATTTATCGAAACCCTTACAATCGATTAAATTTTTAACCCATTTATTATGAAAAACGATTTTTAAAAAATCGTTTTTAGGGTTCCGTAGTCAATAAGGAACCCTTAGAGTTTCGGTCTGTCCGTCCGTCTGTCCGTCTGTCTGTCTGTCTATCTGTCTGTCCGCGGTTTTACTCAGAGACTATAAGACCTACAAAGTTGTCATTTGGTATGAATACACATATTAATGATTGCAACAAAATGGTACATGAAATCGTAAAAAAATGTTTTTTTATGGTACCTCCCCTACACATCAAGCGGGGATGAAAAATTTTTTTCGCACCCACTCCATTGTGTGGGGTGTCATTGAATAGGTTTTTTAAAAATATTGCGAGTATTTATAGATCATTTTCCGATTTAGGGATAAGTTTGTGAAAATAAAGTTTTAAAGTGGAAAAAATCGTTAGAGTCCAGTGTCCCCCCCCTTCTACCAGCTAAACGGTGGGTTCTGGAAATGTGAAAAAATTCACGGGAGTAGGGAATATGCTGAATTTAAAAGGAAAACTATCACGGCTAAGAAGACTTCATAAGTAATTGAGTAATAGTCGATCAACTAAAAAAAATGTATTCGGCGAAGTATAAATTGAACTTTTCGTTTAAATTCCTTTGAAAGTAACTGAGATGATTATGTTAGTAGTATAAAACACGCTATATAATATACGTTCATTGTCAAAAACTAGCGGTACTACGGAACCCTATACTGCGCGTGGCCCGACACGCACTTGGCCGGTTTTTTTTAATTACTTAATCGAAACCCTTACAATCAATTCGAGTTCGAATTTGACTTCGAATTCGAGTTCGAATTCGAATTCGAGTTCGAGTTCAAGTTCGACACAAAACACTACTCTCCAACCGTCTTACGGTTTTTCCAAGGTTTTTCGATCAGCACGAGAATCTGACGCGAGTTTCACAGTTTTTACCCATCCCACAAAAGTGCTTAACGCCGCTAAAGAAGTTTTCACTTCAAAAATATGAAAAATAAAAATAAAAGGAAAGATAGTTTCAGCATGGAAGAAGAATGAATAGAATCTGGAGACAACGTGGATAATATTTCTGATGCACGTAGTGACTATGATGAAGTAAATGAAATCTTTTGAAAAATGGCAAATAAAGACCTAATTTAATAGAAAAAAATATGTAAAATGTAATGTAATGTTCTATGTCAACTATTAGTTCATATTGGTGTCTACTATTAGTGATGTTCGTTTTTTGTGATGTCATCTATTAGTGCTTATGACTAAGTTTACAAAAAGACCAATAATATATTTTTTAATTGATTTGTCAGAGAATAATTATAATAGTTTTATTTTGTAAGAGTTACTGAAGACATGGAAGAAGTTATCAATCCTTTATTTTCATAAATATATATTTTATAACATTTAAATGTTGCATGTTTCCTTAAAGTGTCTGCCATTAGGTCTTCTCCCTTATTATTTAAAATTTGACACTGCGATGGCAGCCGACTGTCGGATCCAATGTAAAACATTCCAAAATCAACAACTACTAATAAATTAAAAATTAATTAAAAAAACATTGTCCAGCGGACAAAATTGTGAATCTAAACCATTCCCAGATCCCCTTGAACACACACAAAAAATTTCATCAAAATTGGTCCAGTCGTTTAGGAGGAGTTCAGTCACATACACACGCACACAAGAAATATATATATTAAGATATTTTGCATAGTTAACGGTGATGGTGTAACTTTTGGTCCGATATGACATATCATCACCACCAGTTTTAATAATTTCTATTGAATCATTTTACCTACAGCGACAAAATTTTAAGTCGAATATCTATATTATATCTTAGAGTTTTTCTCCATTTTCCAAACATAAAACAAGAGTAATTGGGTACTCTTTTGATAATAAAAACTAACGTTTCGTTATCCTTAAAAGTCTTATCATTTAACTAGTAAGCCATTCTGTAAAATTGTTATTGATCTTACGTCAAAACTTTAGTGAAAGATAGTGAGGTTGAAAAACCCACAAGTTGAAGATTTAGTTATATTAAAAGTTTATTGAGTAGAAAGCCAAATGTTGAAATTACAAAAAATTACAAATTAAAGAATAATAATATTACTTTGCGAATCAGTAGGGTAGACTGGGTACGTTTGTGCCATGGTACGGTTGTGACAGTCGTCATAACAGCGAAACTATGCGGAATATGGGGATGGGTGCTAAGAGAGAAAGACGCGTCTTGCAAGTCTGAATGCTTCTCCTAGCATTGCTTTTGCTATCACTTGACGATAACGTTATCAGGGGCCCACATTGCTTTTTAACAGTCAAAACTAGATTTTCTTGTTTGATTTATTATAACGTTTACTATTTTTTGTATACAAATAACCTATGTCGTTTATTTCTAACCGACTTCCAAAAAACGAGGAGGTTATATGTTCGGCTGTGGATATTTTTTAATTTTTTTATTTTTGTATGTTCAACGATTACTCCGCCGTTTGTGAACCGATTTTCGAAATTTTTGTTTTGTTGTATTAGGTTTCACTCCAATTTGGTACCATGTTCACAAAAATGGTGACTTGATGATGGGATCCATGAGTAATCGAGGGAACTCCTCGAAATTTATATGGAAACATATGGTGACTTTGGTTTCATGAGAAGCATCCTAAGCATATGCTACCAAAACGCAAGATTTTGCACCAAGGTATACTATGGTTCCGAAGATACTAAGAGAACTCCGGATTCCTTATAGATACAAGTTTGGGAGTTTAGGCGCTGTTTTAAGAGCTGAAAGCATATGCTACTATGCAAATTACATTCATGATCATCATCATCATCATTATAATCATCATTACCAAGTCAGGGTCACCAATGTCACCAAATTCAACCTTATCTCCAGAGCATAAGGCACTCATTAACTGATATTACTTCTGAGAAGTTAAAGTTGCTTCGACCATGTAACATTCTTTCTCACTTCGCCGAGATATTCTGGAAAACAACCTAATTTCAACCTTTTGCATCGCGTTTAGTCGCGAGAGCGCGGCTCGGCGGCGCGGCGCGGGCAGGGTACCTACCGTACTATGTAACACTATACAGTGCGAGGCGTCCGCGTGTGCGACAAGTCGAGCGAGTGCCAGCCTATTGAACTACTACTACTAGTCCGGTGACCGGCTACTTAGCACGTCACACGTGTTCACTTCGATTTTTTTTAATATATTGTTTAAAATTATCTGCAGGCTGCAGCTGATATTATATTTTGTAAGTGTGACTGTAATAAGATACCTACGTAGAATAATAGGTATACAGGTGTATTATTCTGCGTATAGCACGCGATGGTAGTAAGTAACTAAAAAGAGTGAAATAATTACTTTTAACAAAAAATTAAAACCGACTTCCAAGGTAAAAACAATAATAGCATCCTTATAATATGAACTAAAAAATATTAAATAATATTTATTCCTATCTAATAGTGCCTTTTTCCGAATTCGGCTAAAACTCAACTATTTTTGTACTCAATCTTCATAATTTTGAAGTCGGTGCCAGTTCCAAAAGTTTCAAATATTCTGTCAGAGAACTGAAGATTCATCTGCCGAGCTAGCATACCGTCAGCGGACAAACGGAAGAAACCAAATTTTGACAGTTTTACCGGAAAAACACAGGAGAAAATGTTTCTTTCGTATCTCGATTTCTTCCGCTTTGAAAATCTATATGTCAAGCATGACGACCATTTTTATCCGCTTTTGACATTTACTTTCTTGTTGCTTTCTTGATTCTTTCCTCGAAGAAACTCACGTCTTTCAAGTTTCCATTCACTTCACAGTTCACACTTAATTTTTTCCTTGGTTTAGGCATCGGAATTAAATATGGCGCGATATTACCGATATAGAATTAGTTTTTTTAATGAAAAATGCATTAGAAGGCGCGACAGAACCGCAATCCGCAACTTTTCTAATGCTCTAAGTTTGCCAGAAAATGAGTTTCTGGCAAACTATAAAATCAGCAAAGAAATGGTAGAGTATTTGTGCGAGGAGTTAAGGCAGGATCTTGCTCCTCGAACATCTCAAGGACTGCCTGTTTTAGTAAAGGTAAGTTAGGTTTTTCAAAATACCAGTGGACAGTTTAGTGAATAATTATTGTAAGCCACAAATCATTATTGTTTACATTTTGCTAAATGTAAACAATAATGGTAACTAACAACAGTTAGTTACTTACTTTTTTCGACCAGTCTGAGAGATAGACATAGTATTATTTAGTTTCAATTTCACTAAAACGATACCTATAAACTTCCAAATTTTATGTAGTACCTATGTGTACCATATAACTTTGAAGTTTTCGCGCGAATTGTGATGCAGATAACAGAACAGATTAAAAATTGTAGATAACATATTTTTTTTACCTGAATCAAATAGGTTTTGACTCGTAATTTTACAAATTTTGTCACATCGCTAGCTTCTTTGACATATCTGTAAAATATTAGAGGAGTTTTGTCGGGAATACGAAAGAGTGACGTTGTATTTTTATATTTATTTCCTAAATTTGTGCTATTTTAAGTTTTAGTAGAGGGTCTACCACTTTTCTAAAACAACTGACTTGACTCGTTGACTTTACCTACTACTTTTTAGACTTTTATTAGACTTTCGACTTGACGATAATCTGGAAAACCGAAAAACTACATAAAAATGTTGTAAACATTTTACGATTTTCTTTCCCCGCCATATTTTACTTGACACTGGCCAAGGTTATAAAGCCGAGCGCCATAATAAGAAAAAAAAAATTAGAGTCAGTGGTACGATTACCGTTGCTATGTTCGTTGCTATGGAAAGAGTTTCTTGTCTTTGTCCACTGAAACACGAGTCTATGGGTAGCGCCATGCTCGGGAAAAAGATATGTAGACATGGGAAAGAAACTGCCATTACTTTCTTCCGAAGAATCGACTGGGAAAGGCCGTGCTAGCTATGGTACCGACTTCAAAATGATGAAGATTGAGTACAGAAATAGTTGAGTTTTAGCCGAATTCGGAAAAAGGCACTATTAGATAGGAATAATTATTATTTAATACTTTTTAGTTCATATTATAAGGATGCTATTATTGTTTTTACCTTGGAAGTCGGTTTAAATTTTTTGTTAAAAATAATAATCTTGTTATAAGTTGATAATTAGTAGATAAATGCGAGTGATTATTTTTTACGTAAATCGTTTAGCCGATTCGTGGCGATTGTTTAATAATTGAAATTCTGTGTTGGGTACGGTTGTGACAAATCATATGGGTACGGTTGTGACATACATTTATCCTATATTTTTAGGGTTCCGTAGCCAACAAGGAACCCTTATAGTTTCGGTCTGTCCGTCCGTCTGTCCGTCTGTCTGTCTGTCCGCGGTTTTACTCAGAGGCTATAGGACCTAAAAAGCTGTAATTTGGCATGAATACACATATTAATGATGGCAACAAAATGGTACATGAAATCGTAAAAAAATATTTTTTTTTATGGTACCTCCCCTACACATCAAGCGGGGATGAATATTTTTTTTCGCGCCCACCCCATCGTGTGGGGTGTCGTTGAATAGGTTTTTATTTTTATCTTAATTTTATCTTTTGAAAAATTAAAACTGAAAAATTTTCAAGAATAACCTCAAACTTGAACATCAAACTTTGCAATTAGCGATTTTTAATTGTCATCTCTGAGAGGGACATTTCATGTTAAATGAGCATTAAGTCTTAATTGATGTCTCTGAGTGCGGCGGTTAGACCATAACTTTAACTTTAACCACCCTTAGGTAGCAATTACTATCATCCGTTTGAAAGCTTATTATTGACTAACAATAAGGTTGCAAGTATATTTCAAGTGTTGATAAAGCTCTCTGTAATCGTTCTATAATAATTCTATATTTGGTTAATTACTTTTACAACACAACCAGAGAGCGACCGCTATGTAACTATTATCTTAAAGGTGTGAAGAGCCTGCCTTCTGCGTATTTTGGTCGGCTATACTGGGATTTCATATAACAAAGGCAACTTACATACTTAATAGATAACAAATTGTGTTTAATGAATGTTATGATTTATGAATAAATTAACGGGAATAAAATAAATTTTAATAAATAAGAAATGTCTGGAAAATACTTAAAATATTTTACTCTTAAAATAATACTATGTATTGAAGATTACAAACAAAAAATCAAGTACTTATGGGATAAATTGAATTAATAGGACCCATTACCTACAGAACTATGAAAGTTTCCACCTAAAGAAGTAACTGTATATAAAATTTCTTTGTACCTAATCCGTATTGCACAACGTTCACGTTACGATAATATGAATAAAGCATTAGTTGTAAATCATAGCTCATCCACGCTATTATAAAAGCTCAAAAAGCACTTTAGTTGTAAGCTTGGGAAGATTATCAGGTACCAACTAAGTCAGATTATTTGCTACTATCGCTATTATAATGTTAATAGCTGAAGAGGATAAACATTATTATTATGCCCACTCATGATTTGTTATTGCTTTTATTTCATGACAACTAAAAAAGTTAAATTTCACTATTTAAAAGCGAAAATTTGAGAGTTTATTTGTGGGAGAAAAGTACTGCAGAATAGATTTTGATCAAAGGTATCGTTGTAATTTTGTAGGTATCCGATTTAGCGCATTTAAGTTATGCATTTTTGTCCCGTACTATTTTCTTGTGGGATTCTAAAAAGATTGTAAGGGCTTTTACGCGAATATCTAGTATATAAAAGGTAACAAAAAGAAAGAATAGCCGTAAACAGACGAAAAGAAAACGTTCTCCGTATTTCTCTAAGTTCTAACATAAAGAGTGTGTTGAGAGTCACTTAGAACCCTCTATTAAGTAAGGTGAGACTTTATTTCGAGTAGCGACGTGTTATTGGTAATTATATATAGTCACTATTGTACTATGTGTTCGATGTTGAAAGCTTGTTCGAGTTGTATTGATACAAAGGTCCATACTAAAATTATGAATACGAAAGTGTGTCTGTCTGTCTGTTACCTTTTCATGCCCAAACCGCAGAACCCAGGGAAGGACATAGGATACTTTTTATCCCAGAAAAATGTACAGTTCCCGCTCGAAAAATAATTTTGGTGAAACCGAGTTGTGGGCATCGACTAGTAACAAATAAAATAAGAATAATTATTGTAATGAATCATCCTTGGTTCTAGTTATTCTGAGTATTTAATATAATATTATGTATACTTTATATTGGTTAGATATATCAGAAAAAGCCTTTACAAGTCGAACGATTTGACTTTCAACAGTGATTATTTTCGTAGGACCATGTCGGCTACGTAAAGTTTCTATGAAAATTTGGCATAGGAGATTCTAGATTTTAAGAGGCATGGTATTTTTCCAACTTAGGTCACCTACAAGGTACAAGTGTACAGGATAAATTGATTATTGTACACAATTTTCAAAGCTTGTGAGGGCTATAATTTATCTACTTTTGTGTGCTTTGACAATATAATCACACAAATATATCAACATTTTAAACAATGGCAACTAGAGTTATAAACAGAAGAGGTTTTCTCAGTACTTTTTAAATGAACAGCACTTTGTTACGCACCTGAAAACAGTACATCTTACGCTAGGAAAACCGCGAAAAACGCTAGTTTATGGTAACTACAATGAGTCACTAAAAGCATAATATCTACGAATGATGACCGTGATGGTATGAGGTATCTGTGCAAACGAACGCCGCTATTTCATCATGTTTACTGTTTGGGAAATCACATCACATTTATCTCGCTATTACCAGCATAATTCTCCTTATCAGCGCCAGAGATAACGGTTTTTATTACGGGATTATGTTGCGATTATTCTATTATTATGTAGTGTATATTACCTAGATAACTTAGATACTGATCTGCAAAAAGATCGTGACTGTTAACAAATTGTGAAACTGAAAAGTCTGCGTTTAAAATAAGGTAGAGCCTACTTTGTCGCGTCAACCGACAAACTTTGTTGTGGCTAATATTCTGGGATATCGACATTATTAAGATTTATACTGGTGATATAAACTTAATGAATATTGGTCCTTGTAAATCATACCTTCTTTTTTCAGAAACTGATCAAAATTACAAATTACGTATTCAGCAAACGACTTTTCATTATGAGTCCATTTTTCCGAGATTGTCATTGTGATATTATATGTAACTACAAATATATGTATTAGTAAAGCGTATATCAAAATCTATCGATTAAAATACATAAAATATTGTACTAAACTACTCTTTTGACCAAAAAGGCCAGTTACGAAACATTTTCGACTTCGCCAAGTACAATCTAGTTTAAAATATAAATGGAAGTAAAAATATTTAAAATTACAGATGTCATTATGGAGGGATATTAAAAATAAGATGCCTTAACAAATATAACGAGAAAGTTAACTAACGTTTCTGCCCCGAGCCCTGGTTATTAAGTAAAAAAATTGTAATTTGTACGAGGTGACGGCGGCAGGGTGCGGCCAGGTTGGCGCGCAATTGCGCGAAATATATCTCAATACTATATCCATATCCATACTAATATTATAACTACGAAAGTGTGTCTGTCTGTCTGTTTGACTATAATCTATCTGTTTGTTGCCTCTTCACGCTTAAACCTCTTATCCGATTTTGCTGAAATTTGGTATGGAGATAATTTGAGTCCCGGGAAAGGACATAGGATACTTTTTATCCCGGAAAAAAGCATTTCAATTTCATTTTATAACGGATTTTGACGCAACGAAGTTGCGGGCGTCATCTAGTGCTATAAAAGGATAACAATTTTTTAACGTGTATAAGTAGCATAAAAATGAAATTGAAATATACTTGACGATAATAATAAGATACCGTAGGACTGCTGGTAGAAATATCTGTTAAGGATAAGCAGTGTCGTCTTTCTTTTTGTGGATATTTTTATATGTAAAAACAAATTGTTAGATAAAAAATGATAAAATAAATAAATGATTCTGAAAACCCCAAACACGACTATTGTTTTATATTGGCTCGTTTAATTTTTTAAATGCCATTTTACTAATATTTTATCGAGTTATTCTTTTAGCTTTTGTTTAAAATTAGATTATAGGCGGAATTTTTGCATTATAAAGAACACCAGGAAGTGCCGTAGTAAAATGAAGTAATAATATCATTCTTCTTTATCAGTTAATAGAATGGTATTCCAAATTCAAATGTTAAACTTTTATTGAAATCTCAGTTTGACTACTTGGAATTAAATAACTTAGACCAGCCATTCCTAAAGTATTCTCTACGGAGCCCTGCGGATCTACAAAACCTGTGTTAGGGCTCCGCGAGCGATTTAGGAATTGGCTTAGAAATGTTATAAATTATAATCAAACTCCAGCATCGAGTCTTTGACGAAATAATGCCCTTTAATGATTTTAGGTGCAGAATCCACTTCATGCCACTTCGGTTTAGATCTCTTTTATTTTGGGGTTCCACCAAGAAATTGACTCAAAAATTCATTCAAAAGAGTTCCGCCGCCAAAATAGCTTGAGAACCATGACTGGCCTAGACTGCTTTAAAAACTAATATTCCCTAAGCCGAACGCGGGGGATAACACCACAAAATGACGCGATGGGACCGCTATTACGCGAAGATTATTATTATAGGCTACAATTTTTTTTTTCATCAATTTATTTAAGGTGTTTTGCCGGTGACCGACAATGCCTACAAAAATCATCCCTCTAGCTTTTCGTTCATTTACAGGATGTCTGGCTTTGTCCGTGTAAATAAATCTACCTTACATCTTTAACAGATAGCCTTTGTGTTTTTCAGGGAAGCTGAGTGTTTTCATACACAAATTAATGTAAAAACCAAATCATGAAGATGGTAATGTAGACATTAGACAGACTTTTGAATTTACCTTAGTATTAACTATTAGGTACTTACTTATTATGGAAAGTATGAAATTGAGATACTTCATAGATGTTTTTTTTTATCATAGGCGCTTGTAAACCATTTATAAAATTTCTAAAATATTAATTAAGCTTTAATAAATATTTGATTCTTATTTGAGTACCTATGCAATAACTTCCTATTCTGTTTGAATAAGTAAATTATTGCAATCGTAAGTTGAAGTTATTATACTTATTTTTTCATGTCTTACTTTATTTATGCCTTACCTTATTGGTTAAATTGTTGTAAAATATGATTTGCTTCAAATTATATCTTCATGTTTAAATAATAATTGGTTTATTGATTTTATTGATTTCAAGACGTATAATAATTTTGAGACAGAATTTGAATCCTGCGTAACATTGTTTTCAGCGATTTTCTGTCAGCTTTATATTTTAAATCTTTTGCTTTTAATTCTTATGCAAAGCAATAAAACCGTATTTGTACTCTCATATGCAGTTTTAAGTTTTGATAAGAATATTATTAATTATTGTTGAACACCAATTGAGAATAGTTGTTTATTTTTTCCTAAAGGAAAGTGTGGAAAAGTAAAGTATAAAAAATTTAAGTAACGTTACATGTTAATTTTTGAGTTATAAAATGTATTATGTATACGATGACTTTTTTTATTGAAATATATTTTTAATCAATAATATTTGATTAGTTTTTGTAGCAGTGCTATTACGGTATAAATATATAATATCACATTTAAATTAAAACAAGAATGAAAATGTTTGTAGTTTACAGAGAACTTTTAAAAGTTTCGTTTAACTTTTAACCGTAATTTTTACGTATATTTATTATTTATATCCAAATATTTTAAAAAATCAAACCGTTATACACTAGAAAAAAAAGTTCCGTGTCATAATTTTTTTTAAAAAAAAACTTCAAAAAAACTTACCTTTCCTGGTAGTGCGGAAACTTGGAAAGTTTGTATTGAGTCCCGAGGGTGCACTAACACACACAAGTGAACAGTGTCCGTGGTCTGGGAGGCTGGTCGGGACCACGTCGGGCGCCAAGTGTTGCCGCGCTTGGTACCGCCTCCTGCTTATATCTCCGGCGGCCGCGGCGAGGCGCATGCGCCGACATCATTCATACTTTCTGAATGACCGCCGCCTCCGTCATCGCCGAAACTCATCAGCATCATCATCATCAGATATTGACACTGCAGAGTACCTCCATATTGCATTCGGGTTAGGGGCACCCACATATTACTTCACACATTTTTTAAACCATTTTAAAAGCAATATGACGGAGTATGAATTAAAGGGCCCATTCACTATCCTGCATTGCAGTCCTGCTGCAGTCCGCCGTGCAGGCCTGCAACACCATTCACTATCCTGCATAAGCCGGCGGACTGCACGCAGGATAGTGAGTGGTGTTGCAGGCCTGCACGGCGGACTGCAATGCAGGATAGTGAATGGACCCTTTTAGTGTAGTCAACTGTTGATACCGCCGCATCGCCTTTACCAACTGAGGTCGCACGTTTTCGGTCACCGCACCTTAATCTTATCTCATGGCACTAATACGCAATAAATTACTATCAACTGCACACATACTGGCGGTAGGAAAAAAATATACTATTTTTTAAACAAATAGGTGGCGCAAACGAGCAAACAGATCACCTGCTAGTATCAGGCGATTATCAGACTCAAACTCAGGTCAGTAACTTTATAGGATATACCGTGCACGTTTCGCGCTTAGCTGACTGCTTGAGATATATGTTTTAAAAAACTTCCAACTGGAATTTTAGGAAACTATCAAATCATGGAGCAATAAACAAATATATGAATTAGCTTGTATACTTTTGATTACAAAAGCTTTCAAACGAAAAATTAAAATTATTATTATTTTTAACAAAAAATTAAAACCGACTTCCAATAACATTAATACATTAATATGAACTAAAAAATACTAAAAAGTATTAAATAATTTTTACTATCTAATAGTGCCTTTTCCGGCTAAACCTCAACTATTTCTGTACTCAATCTTCATTATTTTGAAGTCGGTACCAGATAGCTGAATCTTCAGTCCTCTGACAGAATATTTGAAACTTTTGGAACTGGCACCGACTTCAAAATTATGAAGATTGAGTACAGAAATAGTTGAGGTTTAGCCGAATTCGGAAAAAGGCACTATTAGATAGTAAAAATTATTTAATACTTTTAAGTTCATATTAATGTTATTATTGTTTTTACCTTGGAAGTCGGTTTTAATTTTTTGTTAAAAAAAATAATAATTTAACTCTTTTTATTTACACTAGTAGGTAATCCTTCGCGTATATTTTACGTTTCTTATTACAATTTGCTAAGAGTCACAATTCACACTCACAAAATAATATATTATCAGTGAAGTGAACAATGAACATATTGTGCTAAGTAATTTAACACTTTTAATGCTTCAAGCCCCAATCGGTCACCGGCGATAACAATAGAAAGGTTATTGTGTCTCGTTTTTACACGATCGAAGGATCTATCAGATAAAAAATTTTATAAACTTGCATAGGATGTAGCGTAGCTACTCATAATATATAATATTATCATAACAGCTGTGTTCCTGTAATCAAGAATTCAATTTCAAATCGATACTTAGTGCTCCATCTATCGATTAATAAGTATAACTAATTAAAAGACACTTAATGACTTGATTTTGTTTAAATGCTCTTTTTAAAATAACTTCTTAAATATTAAAATTTTAGAAAGTAGTTAGTAAAGTATTCGATCTGTATATAAAGTAGTAAAGTAAGTATATTGGATCTGTCGTCTGCCGCCACGCGCCGCGCGGCGGCGCGGCGATGCAGTCGCCTCCGCGGCGCTGACCGCCGTGTATTAAACAAA
The DNA here is from genome assembly GCA_937595015.1 of Polyommatus icarus. Classification (NCBI taxonomy): domain Eukaryota; kingdom Metazoa; phylum Arthropoda; class Insecta; order Lepidoptera; family Lycaenidae; genus Polyommatus; species Polyommatus icarus. The sequence goes on along the minus strand of OW569328.1, from coordinate 12,391,027 downwards.
CAGGTGTTGTTATACAGTACATAATTATTATTATTATTAGTATATCCATACCTATGCCTTGTACTATTATCAATTCTGTGCCATGAGACATTGGTGACCTTAATACAACGTGGTAATGATGATGAAGATGATGATGATGAATATGAATTGCATAGTAGCATATGCTTTCTGTTCTTAAAACAACGCCGAAACTCCCAAACGTGTATCTATAAGGAGTCAGGAGTTCTCTCAGCATCTTCGAAACCAAAGAATATACTACCAAAAAGTTAAATATTGGGTCAAGATATACCATGGTTTCGAAGATGCTGAGAGAACTCCTGACTCCTTATAGATACACGTTTCGTCAAATAACTTCCGTACTATTGACTCATCCGACATATATATATCCACAGCCAAACATATAACCTCCTCGTTTTTTGGAAGTCGATTAAAAAAGTGGTAACTTTTTTAATCCATCTGAGGTTTGTAAAATGATAGTTTCTAACAGTATTTAAATACGGTAGTATATAGGCACTTTGGTCTAACGAATGTAAGTATAAAAGGTGTAAACTGTGTATTATTGTTACGGGGATCTGTATCTGTAAATAAATGTATTATTGATGCTAATATGTGTTTTTTCTTATATAATATCATAAAATTAGCGCCTAAAATGCAAATTCAAACAAATGATTCAAAATACAAATACTGCAATCCGCTCACCGTTTGAACACATATTGAGTCACATAACAATGGCCACATATTTGCTGCATTAATATGCGATTATGCGATGTCACTACAATGAGCGTAACATTTAATAATTCTAACGCAACAATATCCAATAGTATAATTTTTAGAATTAATGTTTTTATAAAACTCATTATGAATTTAAACATAATATTTTCAAACATACCTATTAAAATACTTCGATACTGTGAAAAGGGTTTTTATTCGAGAGAAATGTAAATTAGTTATAGCAAAACTAACATTTTGGTGTTATAGTTAAATATATTTCTAGACAATAAAATTAAAAAATATCCACAGCCGAACATATAATAAAATTATAATTCTCCTTTTAGAAAGTTGGTAAAATTAAAATTCTTTTCGCCTTTTTGCAGTTCCGTAAGGCCGTGCTTCCACCTGCAAGACAACTGTCGCGAGAAGTGCCTGACAGTCTGTCTGACAGCAGCTTGCAAGTGTAAACCCCGTAGCAAATGCCGTCGCGACAATTTGTCAAACGCTTCCTGCGAGTAGTTGCGATAGCATGTCTTAACATGTCTGCGAGGACTCGTGACAGATCTCGCTGCGAGTCACCGCAGATATAAGGTCTAGTTTCGTATGGCATTTATCCGCGAGCTTCTCGCACGACATTTATTGCAGCAATAAATTGCAGGAATTAGTATAAAATGTAAACAATATTGCAAGAAACTCACGCAACACTTCGGCGAGTTTGCTTGCAGGTGGAACACGGCTTAATGAAGTAAACTCAAGTGCTGAACACTCGTAGCAGTGCTACGGTATCGCTACGCCGTAGCAAGGAGCGTAGCTTCGCCGTCCGCGTCTACGCTCCGATAATATTGGCCCGGGAGCCAAGTAAATTTTTGGTCAATGATTTCCTCCCGGGCGAAACTTTGTACAATGCATAAGAGACTTATACTATGAATCTTTTTCTCTTTTGAAAATTTATCAGAGTATAGTTTATGTAGTATTTTGAAAGAAAAACATAGTCAGCTGACCATAACACGGTGGATTATACGTCAGCTGGCTCCTTGAATATGAAAAAAAAATATATATTTTCAATGATTTCCTCTCAGCTACAAATTTACCTGGTGATCATTTATACTCGTATGCTACTACTATGAATGAAAATTAATGTCAGCTTGCCGTATCTCAGTGGAAAGTTTGTCAGCTGGTACCTTGAAAGGTGTAAGGCAACAGCATCTATACCTACTAAAACTTATCAGCTGACGACTTTTCCACTGACTTACAGCTAGCTGATTTTTTTAATTGTTTACTAGAGCATTTTAACAATACTCTGATAAATTTTCAAATGAGAGGAAATGACTGAAAAAAAAATTTTTTTTCTTCATCTTTGGGAGGCTGGCACTGCCCACCCCACCCACGGAGTCGCAGCTGACGGTCACGAGTATTCATAGTATAAGTCCCTTATTCATTTTACGAAGTTTCGGTTGGGAGGGTCTTGGTCATGAAAATCTGTTACGGGCCCCAGGTCTATATTATTATTACGAGTATTACCTCTTTAAAGACGACTATATTGTAATTTATAATATATTTTATTATATTAATTTTTATAATTAAGTAAATGTATAATTTGACTATGTATGGAGCTAATGTCAAAATCTTCATTTAATTACAGTTAAGTATTTAATATTCGCATCTGAGTGCAGCAGTTATCAAAAGTTTTTTTTTTGTAATATCAAATTATTTTAAAAGGTTACCTTGTGTATATTATTATATAGTATAATAAAGCTTTTCATAACTATAGAGAGCAGTTTCAATAGCGCTTATTGCCCTAAGCCCTTATTGCATTGTATCACCCACTTACCTGCTCCTATTAAATTTATTGGATGCTCCAATATTAATTTCAGCTGCGAGCCAATTCCCAGTAATTACAAGTAGAAGCATCACAATTCGAAGATATTCCATAACCAATGTAATAATAAACACCATTCGTATGATATGAATTTCATATTAAATTGTATTCCATCTTTGTAACACGATTTCCAACAAATTGTAATCTTCTATTTATTTCAAATAGAAGATTACAATCTCATAAATGCATTCTTAATCCTCCTGCGTTGTTATTCAAAATTATGATTCATCGTACTTTGTAAATAAATATTGTAATGTACTAGCAGATAAATTGATTTATAGGCAAATGACGGACCTACGTAAATTGGCCGGGCTATGTCAAGCTCGATTGACAGAATGTCAAAAGTAACATTGACTTGACCAATCACGACCAATAAACGTAGCAAAAGCCTTAAAAAAACGCATTTATTAGCTAAATAAAAATGACAATTAGTAATTATAAGAAAATAGATATCAATTAATGAAATTATTCGACCGACCGATTCGGAGATTGGACTGAGACTGCGTATCGTCCGGCGCTCGAGCAGCGGCTCTCTCATTTCTGCTGATGTTTAGGAAAAATGTTAGTAACATACAATATCATTGGAAAAATGAGTATAAGCATAATCACTTACATTTTTGGGTTATAACAACTCCCCGCGGAAGAATGAAATTCGGGGTTGTTACCGAATTTCAGCGAAACATTTTAATTTTAACTAACCAAAATTCTAGATCCTTTTTAGATTCTATATTAATATCGTCTAGTTCAATCTCGTTATCGGTTCAGGTTCTCTTAGTTCCATATTTCTTAAAGCTAGGAATACTAAGAACAGCGTTATAAATTCAAAAGTTTTACGCCATTTGCCTATGAAGTATGAATCAATTTCTCTGATGGTACTTAGTTGAATATACCTTTGTATTTGACGCTGACCATTATATGCCGAAACTATTCAAAGGACTTTGTAGTCCCGGAATTTGCATGAAAGTCTATTCTACCAACTTCGTCATTCCCCAACTTCGGCCCATCGTCGGGATTTAGCTGATATTAAACAATTTATAGACCATACGTCATGATTAAATCTCAAGTCCTGTTAAAGGAGAGTTCATAGAAGCATCTAATGCGCTAGAGTGGGTAGATCCTTACATGTGCTTCAACTGGTTTGAGCTATTTCATAACTTAGGCTACCGTCATTGCGATTGAATCCATACTAATATTATAAATGTGAAAGTGTGTCTGACCGTCTGTCTGTCTGTTACCTCTTCACGCCCCAACCGCTGAACCGATTTTGCTGAAATTTGGCATGGAGATACTTTGAGTCCCGGGAAAGGACATAGGATACTTTTTGTACCGAAAAAATGTACGGTTCCAGCGTGATAAACGAGTTTTGGCGCAACGGAGTTGCAGGCTTCATCTAGTGTTATCTATAATCTATTTATTTATTAAAACACTTTATGCAATTTACGAAGGCGGGCTTAATGCCTTGTGGGTTTCCTCACTTTTATTTTAATAATATGATTGGATAACTCCTTTGAATAGTTGTAGTCGCTATCTGTTAAATTGTTCACCTAATACAATAAATGTCTAGATGATTTTCGTACTTTATTCCGAAATTGCATAAAACCTTATCTACGTTAATTTTAGCATTGACAAGAATGTATATATATATATATAATGTATAACATACCGCGCATTCCGTTTGATGTTAAAAATCGGCTAAGTGCGAGTGGGACTCGCGCACAAAGGGTTTCGTACCGATAAAGAGCAAAAATAGGCAAAAAATCATGTTTTTTTGTATGGGAGCCTCCCTGAATTTTTTAATTTAATTTTAATATTATTAAAAATTATTAAAGAACACATACAATCAAGGATTTTGTGAAAATTTCAAGTGTCTAATAGTTACCATTATTGAAATCGAGCAAAAAAAGGCCAAAAAAGTCACGTTTGTTGTATGGGAGCCCCCTCCTTTTCGATATACAGCCTGGAGACAGACAGACGGACAGACATCGAAGTCTTAGTAATAGGGTCTCGTTTTTACCATTTAGGTACGGAACCCTAAAAACGATCAAAATGCCCAAAATGCCTCCTGTTTTGAATGTTTTGATCGTTTTTAACATCAAATGGAACGCGGGGATAGTGTAAAGTTTCAAGTAATTTTGTCACTTTTTTACGTAAAAACTACTGAAAAGATTTCAATCGAACACTGTAAATAAGCATCACAAATTGACAATACAATATATACATTGATTCAGTCGCAGTATTTCTGTATAAGTACGTTTCGTTAAATTAGGAATGAGGGATTAAATGAAGCGTGTGTAAGGACGAGTAAGAGGTAATAAAGTACTAGTCAATTAAGTAAATACTGATGTCATTTCTTTGTTAGGTTTACGAGCTGATCTGCATGAGTGTCGAGTGCCGAGAGCCGCCGTAAACGTTTTACGTTCTCAGATCTCCGCTCAATACTTGATTTCTCTTAATACTTTTGAGAGACTTTGTTCGGGAAAAAATCTTCTTTTTTGGGCTGTCGTTACTTGACATTGTAAGCAGATAAGATTTTGTTTGAATAAAATAGGCCTGGGGTAGCTTAGGAACTATTGGATTAGTTTTGTCCGCAAAAGTACAGTATTTAGTTTATTATCTGTAAGTATAATATAACATTAGGAAGTGATATTATCCGCGTATAAAGCCGCGAGAAACATGATGTTGTTCCTAAGCTTTTTCCTTTTTTGACTACGATAACTTTGACATAATGACATAGGTAAATAAAACATTATTTTTAAACAAGAGATTTAAAAGATCGTTCTAAATTTTCTATTAAACTACATAGTAATTAGCAAGCAAGTAATACGAGGCTTTATTCAGAATATATATTAGAAGAAATATATTCTGTTCTACAATAAGTAAATACCTTCGGTCACCTGAAGGCATTTTCGTAGCTTTTATTTTCTTTTCGAGTTATCGGGCCTAAGTTTTCCTTTCGAAGAAATCTTGGAAGTTATCTTTAGTTTAGTGTCAACATATTATTATTAATCTTATATATAAAAATGGATTTTCAAATGTGTTAGTCGCGCTAAAACTCGAAAACGGCTAAACGGATTGGGCTGATTTTAGTCTTAAAATATTCGTAGAAGTCCAGGGAAGGTGGAAGTGACCTGTGACACGAAGTTCACCGGGACAGCTAGTATTATATAGAAAGGTGTAAAAACCACTCACATATTATTATTTTCTATAGCTTAAACCTTATGACATAATCTATACTTCCATACTAATATTATTTAAATCCGAAAGAGTGTCTGTCTGTCTGTCTGTTACCTCTTCACGCCTAAACGGCTGAACCGTTTGGGCTGTTTGGTACAGAGATACTTTGAATCCCGGGAAAGGACATAGGACACTTTTTATCCCGAAAAAATATTTATACAGTTCCCACGGCGCGTTAAACAGTAAACTAATTTTGGCGCAACGGAGTTGCGAGCGTCATCAAGTAAGTAATAATATGTATTTTTGTATAATAATTAGTATTATAATATTATTCATCATTTTGCGTCAGGAATAAATCCCTTAGCCCATTGGCGTAATCGGTCCACAGAAAACCTCAAATATTTCTAATTATATAAACTTAGTTTGGTACCTAGCGACTTCGAATAGTTTGTAAACTACTTTTGTCTTGAATGGCCTGCGAAGGTATTCCATAGTGAAGTTTTTTTTTCCTACCTAATAAGAACTACAGACTAAAGACTATAGAGATTATACATATATTGTTATATAAAAAAAAGTCACAAAAACATTATAAATACTTACTCTAAAAATAGTATTTTACACTTTTTAAAACAATACTTAATATCTTGTTAATGGAATCAGGCGTTACTTTGCGGAAATCCATAGCTTAAAATTTAGTTTGTTATTATTTTTAGCAATATTTCGCGAAATAAACTTCCACCTTTAAGTAAATGAGTGAGTGCACGCATAGGCATGCGTACAGCACCTCCCTCCTCCCACACTGCCTATGCGTACACTCGCATGCAAGAACTTGCAAACACCACCACCACACAAGCAATAATGTTGGCAAATCCGTGCAAGGCTCCTACCACCATGCAGGTTGAAAACCTCGACGCGCGTTTCGCTCCAACACCGGAGCATCCTCAGGATGTGGACTCTACGAACAACGTCCGTCACGTTGTTAACAAACTAAATTTTAAACTTAATATGTTGAACACTATAATAATATTAATTAGATAATAAATCATCTACCTACACCGTACCCAAAGGGTCCATATAATTATACCTTTTTCATTTTTGTATGTCCTTTTGTATTGTTACGTCAGACCAGAAATTATAAATTATAATTACTCAGGACGAAAGAATTTACCGTACCTAATTTTAAGCGTATCATTTTAGGAATAATGGAACCAAAATTATAAGCCCGTTTACTTTTTGCAAAATTTGAATAATGCTTTGAATATCTTCTTATATATAAAATTCTCGTGTCACAATGTTAGTCCATGAACTCCTCCGAAACGGCTTTACTGATTTTTACCAAATTTTATATGCATATTCAGTAGGTCTGAGAATCGGCTACTCGGTACTTTATATATTGATAAGTGCATTTGTTGAATAAAATAATAGTAAATTATTACAACCTGAGACTGACGGCGACCATTATTTGTGCGACGAGATAGCGATCGACGTTGCCATGGCGACATAGTTATTTAGTCACTTCAATAAAATAATATAAAAATAATATGGGCGAAATACTTTATATTATGGCAAAGCAACGTTTGCCGGGACAGCTAGTTAATATATAACCTTTTGCTGTAAGGAAATAGGTTAATAATATAAAGGTTCTCAACTTTTTTACCGTTCCGAAATCTTTATGCTAACGTAATAGGGATCACTCTCGAATAACCCTGATGTAGAATAATATAACAACAGACTTTAGTCTATAACAGCAAAACTTTCTTAATTTTGTGACACAGCACTTTTCGCATACAAAAACTATGCACGATCAAACTTATTTTCTTACGGAAAAAGTGCAAAGACGTTTATTTTGACGTTCTTTAGGACAGTCTCCGTAGTATGAACAATAGATATATAAAATAAGAGTAAGCCTGGTCATTAAAATAGTACTGTAGGTATGATCTTAAAAGTCGAAAGCCCATGTATGGACCATGGCCTTAATTTGTATTAAATCCTGGCATTCGACCTGATTTTCACATTTTTAAAATAGGAAAGATATTTGAAATAAGAACCTCCTCTAGCCAGGCTACTTTTATTCTAAACAGTATGGAGACTTTTGGGAATTTTCCCCTAAAATTAAACGATTCACTATTACGACATGAAATCAATTCGAAACGTTTAATATTGATGAGCAAGCGTCGGCCATCAATAAAAAATATTAATTGCTGTCCTGTTCGCCTCGTAAAGAACTCAAGGGGACATGACGAATTTAACTTATTTACTACCATTTGCATTCGCATTGTTACCAGATACTGAGAACTACTATTTTAGTCTAGTTTATTCGTTCTCTAAACTCATTGAAAGAGTGTAATGTTATTTATTCACGCGCCTTCAAACTCCTGACCCAAATAAAATAGTGTCTGAAACTACTGTCACAGGTACTTAATATAATATTATATTGATAAAATATATCGGTGCTGCTACTTTGCGTATTTTAAGTTGAGCAGTTTTTATTATAATATTTTAATTAATATTAAGAATATTTACCTACATACTCAAAACTATAAATTACGTGGAAAGGCTACTTTTACTGGGCAACGTCCTAAAAATTTATCTAAGAGGCAGTGCCGATAGTTTGATAAGCTTAATAACATTTTTATCTGGGCCCATGTAATTTGTTATTAATTAAAAAATGTATAATTAACATCATTTCCGCTTGAATCTGATGGTTTGATTATTATTTCCTGCTGAACAGATTTTAACATGCTTAAAAATTGTAAAAATAAAAAGTTAAGTATATTTTATAAACTTAAAATATGTACCGGTAAATTGGGGTTAATTGAGATTTTTGGCGTTATTTGGGACTACCCAGGATTTAGGACATAAATGTGTAGAACTTTCTTTTTCTAATCTGTAGAAATATTTTTTTGTGTCATGGCAATAGTATGATAGTTTCTGTCAAAATAACACTTGTCAATGTCAGTCTATGACACAGTACATCGTTACAACTGATCGAACTTCACATGTCATAATTTTAGTTTAAAAATTTTGGCGGTAAAACTTCTCATATACACTGAAATTCTAAAAGGTAAGCGAACTATTTACTACGTATTTCAAATATATATATTTCAGTGTGGATTCTTTTGCTAAATATCGATACGTTATCGTACATTTTGTTTGACTTCTGCAGACAAATTTGGATGGGGTTATTTTGGACGGCAACGTGGGGTTATTTGGGTCACGCGTCCCGAATAACGAAGAAGTAAATGAAGATTACTTTTACTTTGATTATTGAGTCTGACTAGTTGTTAAGAAATAAAGCAATAATAGCTAAACAGGTAGTGATTAAGAGCAGACTGAATCAGAGTTTATTTTTGTTAAAATATTATTTTTGTTAAGAGATTTGTTTTGTTCTGATTGTTCTTTTAATAAATGTTTTTAATGATTCTATATAATGAGTAGGATATACAAATATTGGTTAATAGGAACCCTGGAAGGAGTTAAGAGCAGACTGATTAGTACCTAGGCAGGTTATTATATTGATAGAAATTAAGATATAGCTACGTTTGATAAACGATTTATGTAACTAAGTACAAATAAAACCAAATCTTTTTCTAGGATGTTTTTGTTATATTTTTTATGGAAAGGTTAAATGTTCATTTGTTTAAATGATGCTACTACGCATTTTGATCTGTTTTTAATAGAAAATTTGTTCAAAAGTAATCTATGGAACTTTAATAAATCTATTTTTTCTTAAAAGTGCTTTTATTTTCGAAAAATCCTAAATTTAATGGTAGATTCAATTCAAATCCATATTTTATTTTATGTTTTTGCGTCCCAAATAGCGCAATATATGTTTAATTCAGTTATTTAGCTAAAAACCATGATTTAACTATGAAATCTGAAATCTATCCAAAATAGCCCCATTCAAGCGATATTTGGGACTTGGTTTATTTTATTTTTTTTACTGGCCACTTTAATATAAATGTCAAAAAACTGACTTGATATGCAAAAAACACGCGCTCAGGAATCCATTTGTATTTTTTGCAAGAATCTACCCGAACAAATAAATGAAATATAAACCAAAATAGTGTAAAATGTGTCCTAAATAGCCCCACTTTACGGTATTTTATAAGTTTATAAATAACTTTTTATTTTTACAAAGAGATGACTGATTTTCCAAATATTTTTCTAGCACACGCATCATACCACTTCATCAACCCCAATAGAGATTTTCAACCCATTAGCGGTACGTCAGTGTTATTATTACGTGTCAGGCTGACGGGTGTTTTTCCACGCTCCGGAGCCCGTCGTTAGTCGGGTGTAACTCCGAAAACGCTTTGGCATAAGCAATTAAAATGTTAATCTACCGCAGGACACAGTGTCACTGTGTGTTTTGTTACCTAGCCGTCGAGTCCGATATTTTCAGTTCAATACAACGATGTCTGTAGGTTAATAGTTGAAGCACACACTCCGTTGCGCCATAATTCGTTTATCGCACGGAAGCGTACGTTTTCCGGGCTAAGAAATTTCCTGTGTCCTTTCCCAGGACTCAAAGTACCTCTACTTATAGTCTTGTACCAAATTTCAGCAAACTTGATTCGGTAGCTTTTGTGTGAAGAGGCAACAGACAGACAGACGCACTTTCGCATTTATAATAATAGTAACTAGGGTATAGTATAGATATCTATAAAATAAAGACAATTTGATTTACCTAATCATTACTAAAAGACCAAGAACATCAAATGGATCTCTACATGATGTACGCAGTACGTACCTAGTAGTTAGTACCTAGTACAGAATTTATGGCCTGTTTCACCGCTTCCTGATAAGGTGCCAGATAGGGTTATTTGACAGATTTTCCATACTCCATCTGTCAAATTAAGTGGTGGATAGCCTTATCGGGAAGCGGTGAAACAGGCCCTTAATCTCTTGTCGTGAATTTTCCAGCTAAACAGAGGAGGATAGTAACATAGTAATGTGTACATGACATCCGCTGTGACTTGTGAGTATGTATACTATATAAGTTATAACTTATAATAATATAATAATAATATATATGGACGCTTCACACCACGTCTGTCTGGCCCTGTGGTAAGTACCTGAAGGACTTGTGTTACGGTACCAGACAACGGAAATATATTTAATACTTTTATACTATACATATATTTAAGATTTTTATTATATGATACACATACGAGGGCGGGATGAGAAGTAACTAGCCTCTGCTATTTAAAAAGTTAAAATTAAAAAATATGTAAAGCTGTGTTCTAAATTTGAATTTGATGGCGTGAAAATTTTATTATTTTTTTATCATTTGAAGTGGATAAAGGGGAGATATGTCTGTGACGAATTAAAAAATGTTTTGGGTGAATCTGCTTATTCTCATGCCACAGTAAAAAACTGGGTGGCTGAGTTTAAACGCGGTCGTTCATGTGTCAAAGATGAAGCCCGCCGCAAACGTCCGAAAAGCGTCACAGCTCCGGAAATGGTCGTGAAAGTATATGATAAGGTTTTAGTCATAGACTGATAATATATACTGAAAAAATAGTTAAATGGCGCACTTGGCGGGTAGGTGCACTTTGCCACACTCACTATACCTAAATATTTTAATGGGTATGGGGGTAAACTGCTCCTTTTATATTAATTATTAATAAGTTTGTTTAATAAGTACGTATTTTTGGTTCTAAGGCATCAATAAGCTAATCGAATTTTTGGATCTACAGCTATTATTTCTTTGGCGATATGATTTATGCTGGCGAAGCACGCCTTCTTCACGTGCTCTCGTTTGTGGACGCTCGTCGCTCCCAGGCCAAAGAACCTGTTACCCTGTATTAGCACATCACTCACACGGACAGGGCACCGCTGGAGCCCCTGGACGCATATGGTCTCGCTGCTGTTGACCGCTGGAGTGGGATTGCCCAGTTGCAACGACAAAGTCTTCAAACTCCTGCGCGGCTTGCCAATAATTTCCACGTCTCGCTCGTAATCGAAGGTCATGCCGATCGGGATTGATTCTGAGCACTCGCTCAAATTGTCCTTGGTTATTATCACTGCTAGTGACTTCGTAAGCGCCCCCATGTGAGGTATATAAAACATCTCGTCGACGGAATGCCCTTTTTTGCATCGAGGGCTGAAAGTAAAAACATAATATGGTTTAGATTTTAGGGGAAGTGTAAACGTCCGTTAAAGTGAACCGCTGTTTAGTTAACTCACTTAACTCTGACTATCTCATTTGTAAAATTAAAAGCATTATAATTCATTAAAACTTTATCTTTACCGGCTGGTTGGTTGGTTAAAATTGCAACTTTACGTTGGTCGAAATTCGAATTTCGACTAGCTCTTTACCTTTTTTTAAAATTAGGAAATGCTTTACGCCAATACGCATCCCCGGATAATCTTCATCATCGGCAATTCAGAAGTCTACCCACTAAAATCCCATGGTGCACCACTCATCGCTTAAGGCAGATTGCGGGTACGATAGAACCTACCGCAACTCTACCAGCACTCGCTCTATATTAGGTAGGTACTATATATATAGTCGATGGACTGAACTGTTTCCAAATGGTAATATAAAGTTTCGACCATCAGAATAGATTATTAAAAAATCTAAGAACTTGTACTTACTTAAAAATACTTCCCAATTTAATGTAAATAGGGCTAAATTTCATACATAGGCCACCTGTCAAAATTGTAGTACGCGACAAAACGACTCCCAAACATATCAGCTTATTGGGCGAAAAGGAGTAAATTCTGGCTACAAAAGGATAATTCTCGACTTTCACTAAATTGCATTCAGGTTCTCGGTTATCGGATGAATTGTTGTCAGAATCTCTATAATGAATTGCGACATTGTTAATGACTACTGCAAAGGTCGCTAAGAGAATAGATACAAGGAGCGATATCATCAACACTTTACTCTCTTTGGTGCGATCGTCCCAGGGGAGGTTTATAAAGTTAAATTCGTATGTTTCTTCTTGATCTACATCATCGTCTTCTTCTTCTGTAGAAAATTCCTGGTTGTCCATAACAATATTGAAAAACTAATATAATAGTTATTGAAAAACGCGATAAAGTAAGTATAAACTGTACTATTTTATAAACAAATTTCATCAAAAATGATTTGAAACTACTTCACATAGGCTATGAAACGATAGTAAAAATATTTTGTCGTGCGATGTTGCCTTCCAGTGTTCATAGTCATGAAGAATAAGGCCAGGGCGGGCGGGCCGAATTGATATAAAAAATGACGAAATTTAAATTAAGTATGGGAGAAGACCTAATGGCAGACACTATAAGGAAACATGCAACATTTGAATGTTATAAAATATATATTTATGAAAATAAAGGATTGATAACTTCTTCCATGTCTTCAGTAACTCTTACAAAATAAAACTATTATAATTATTCTCTGACAAATCAATTAAAAAATACATTATTGGTCTTTTTGTAAACTTAGTCATAAGTACTAATATAGATGACATCACAAAAAACGATCATCACTAATAGTAGACACCGATATGAACTAACAGTTGACATAGAACATTACATTACATTTTACATATTTTTTCCTATTAAATTAGGTCTTTATTTGCCATTTTTCAAAAGATTTCATTTACTTCATTATAGTCACTACATGCATCAGAAATATTATCCACGTTGTCTCCAGATTCTATTCATTCTCCTTCCATGCTGAAACTATCTTTCCTTGTATTTTTATTTTTCATATTTTTGAAGTAAAAACTTCTTTAGCGGCGTTGAGCACTTTTGTGGGATGGGTAAAAACTGTGAAACTCGCGTCAAATTCTCGTGCTGATCGAAAAACCTTGGAAAAACCGTAAGACGGTTGGAGAATACTGTTTTGTGTCGAACTCGAACTCGAACTCGAACTCGAATTGATTGCAAGGGTTTTATGAAAATCGATTTTTTAAAAATCGATATTCATAAAAAATGGGTTAAAAATTTAATCGATTCTAAGGTTTTCGATTAATTTAAAAATCGATTTAAACTCAATTTTTTAAAAATCGATTTTACGTTACGTTAATAATCAAGTTTTCACTTCTGCCGGCGCTCCCGGAGTGCAACCCGTCTTTTTTTCCTAGCAAATTTATTTTCAGTCTTTAGTCTCCATGCTTCTTTTGCCTCTTCTTTTTTCTTCTTGTTTTCTCAGCTCTCGTTTTTCTTTTTTTTACTGCTAAAAAACTAAAGCAATCGATTTTTAGATCAGTACAAGGTCTAATATTAGACACGTCCATTTTTAGGTGCAGTAGTTCTAAGTTCTTAGATTGCTAATAGAATTATATTTTCAGAGAATAGTGATGATTTTTGCAGTAGAATAAAGTACAAAATAACTTTAGTACTAATGTATTGCAAAACTCAAAGATGAGATCCATGTCATCTATTAGGTTTTTTTACATTTTCAAGAACTAATAGTAGATATAAGATACCCTTTATATTGTTAGGGAAAATGGACAAAAAATCTTAAATAAACATTAATTTGTGTATACAACATGACCATTAATCCAATGAAATCAATAGAAATTACAAAAAATCAAATAAAGCTTACGTGCAAAATTTCGCCTTCCTTAACCTATTTGCTAAGAAATTGAGTGGTGAGAAATAATTAGAGTAATTCTTATTTTTATGGTATTTTTGTCATAAGTGTCATCTATTAGTTCAGTGTCTAGCATTAGGTCTCTTCCCTTACTTACTACAAAACTACGTACCTATATTTATTAGTGCAAAGTTTAAGTGCTTCGTGGACAGGGCCCCCGCTACCATATGTGCAAGGTGTGCAATGCACACGGGCGCCACCCTTTAGGGGCGCCAAAATGCCATTTCTAGAAATGGCATTTTGCTAAAATCATTCTCAAGAACAAGATCCTCTCTCGAAATTGAAGAAGACTTTTCACCGTTACCAACGGTTAGGAGGAAATTTAAACCAAAACTGTTTGACTATGAACTATGAACACCGTGATGATCCAAAAACCGCCTTCAAAATTAATTATTTCTTAAAAGTTATAGATTAAGGGAGCATAAAAAAATACAATTTTTAGCCTATTTTTGCTCTGTAGTCGTACGGAACCCTTCGTGAGCGAGTCCGACTCGCACTTGGCCGATTTTTTATACGATTTTTGTATTGTTGGGGACCACCGACTAACCGTTTGGTAAGAAGACAAGCATGCATGCAGGGCTTCAAATAACGTTACTGCTTCAAGGGCATAGATAACGTTATGAAAATTTACCCGATATTAAAAATAACGTTAAAAATTGATATTAATAACGGTTAATGTTATAAGTTTATATAGGATTTATAACGGTAAATATATATTCTTTGATAACGTTATATGCATAGTCAGTCCCATTTTTAGTCCAAAACAATAACTATTATTTTTATTATTTCTTTATGTAATAAACTCCTGAAAGTAGGTAAGCACAAATCTCGCAAAAAAAGTGGGCTGCGAGTGAGATTTAGTGCACCGTGCACGATTGCATACCTGATACCAAAAAATAACGTTATATTTACCGTTATTATTATAACGATATTTGTTCGTTTATACATAACGAAAAAATATCGTTATAATAATAACGGTAAATATAACGTTATTTTACTAGATATCGTTATAAAAACGATTTATAACGATATCTAGTAAAATAATGACGTTATCTGGCTACCATTATGAAAATATCGGTACGTAACGATATTTTTTTTGTTATTCGATAACGTTATGAAGCCCTGCATGCATGACGATTAGATTGCGATTAGACCGCGTATAGTCTATCAATATGAATTTCTAATTAAGGAATTTCTTGAATACTTCGTGCCGCTCTAAAAATATAAAAAACAACATTTGACAGCTTATTACTGTCAATGAAATGTCAAAGAAGAGGAAGAATAATTAATAACAAAAAGTTGTTTAGTTAAAATTTTCTAGATTATAATTTATAAAAGCAATTAAATTGCGTTCCATTTAAAATGCCAACTGTAATACTACTAGATGTATCTCTGTCGATGTCGCGGCCAGTTGCGCTTTCCGATAACCCTGAAAACCACACAAGATACACAATAGCAACTGCAGCTATTAACACATTTCTAGATTATTTGGCTGTTCACGCTAAACTAGAATACGTTGCTTTGGTAACGTTTTCTTCGGTATATGAAGGTAATAGTGTTAACAAAATCTTTACTAGAAGTTGTTAGTATTTATATGTTGATGATAGTATAGCCTTTTGCTTGCTAGCAAACTGCAAAGTAAAGTAAGTAAAAGCTACGACTATTTTACCTTGATTGTGGGAATCGCAGACACAATAATTGTTACACGACAGCTGGGTGCCGCTTGGGGATTGATGGGTTAAACCTTAACCAACCTTTTATTTAAAATTCCATTTAGGAAACCAAATCCTATCTGTACCATTGAGGAAATGCAGTTGATAGACCAACGTTATTTGGTCGAATATAATAATAAGTAAATAAATATATGTCAATTCAATGTTAATTGTGATCTGTCGGCTGGGTTTGATGTAACGCAACCAAACTACGTAGGTCCCCGATCTGCATAGGAATCAACTTCTCTGATAGTACATTACTACAAATAATACTAACAGTTTTCATCATTTCAGTGTCGGTTCCATTTACCCGGGAGTATGATAGCATAAAAACCAAATTGCCAACAATCGAAGAAGGGGATAAAACATGTATAGAGACAGCCTTGCAGGGTGTAAACCAAATAGTTCTGAATGAATGGGGCTACCAGACACCCGTTCAAATTATTCTGGTAAATATCTCCCTAATAATTATAATGTGGAGTTTGTTTGTTTACTATCAAATATGAAAATGAAATGTCTCATAGGCAAGTGCAGAATTGGGCATGGACATAGAATACAATTTGTTGCAAGAAAATGTTATGGGATCTTATTATGCAGGCAGATTCATAATATTCATTCTAGTTCTTAAATAAATGAAAAAAATCTTATATTCAAATATTAGCATAATATAAAAACAAACTTAATATTTTGGCAGATTACAGATGGGAGTGTTGGGGTTGGCCCTGTCGGCAGAAATCGCATCATTTCAGCTCTGCCGCTACCACCAACTTATCCACTAAAACTACATGTCCTACCGGTTATTTCCCCTCATGATGCCAGCTTACAGCAAGGTAAGGTTGAAACATAATAGCATAAGACTATCATCCAAAAAGACATTAAATCTTCTACTATTAAAATATCAAAGTATGCTATTTAATGTCTCTTTTGTCTATCAAGTTAGTTATCAAACATATAAATATGAGATATTGACCTTGTACAAATATTCTGCTGTATATATATTATATGGCTGTATAATTTTTATAAGTTTAGTGCAATAAAAAAACAAGTTGTAGTTTTAGTAGTATTTGACCCATTCAAAACATGGGACTCCTTACTGAAGCAATACACCTAAATAAATATTAATTTTTATTCCAGCAATGCCCTTGTATCAAAAACTTGTGGACCTTGCTGGCAACGTTGGTAACAACTCTTCTGGCAACTTGACAAGAGGTGCCATTTACTGTCCTGATCAGCTGAGTGTGCCTGGAGTGAGTATAATCTATATTCTATATTAATATTATAAATGCGAAAGTATCTCTGTCTGTCTGTCTGTCTCGCTTTCATGCCAAAACTACTGAACAGATTGTAATGAAATTTTGTACACAGATAGTCTAAAGTCTGAGAAAAGACAAGGCTACTTTTTAACTGGACAAAAGGGTTGTACGAGGGTGAAAATGCGTAAATTTCTTCAAATTAAGTTAGTTTCAAAAATTCATAATAGATGGCGCTGTTCGTCTCCTACATCGCGCTATTGCTTACACAAACGTCTTTCTATAAGAGGTGGTATCATGTTATATTTAAATTTCGATTTTTTTGGTTGTTAATATGTACTCTTTTACGTTATTAAATAACTCAGTACTTTATCTATGAAGTGACGTAACCTTAAACCTATCAATGATAAAATTAAATAGTTTATGGGTAAAGTTGTGTAATTGGGGAGCTAAATATACTTTAAAATTTGGCGTAAGTACATAAAGTTTAACTTAAAAAAATGAAATAAGTTATATTATGTGCACACTGCACAGCTGTTTTTGGGTGTTTTGATTTAAGGGGTACCAGGGTTTTTTATAAAAGCTTTTGACACCAATTTTGTTGACATCGCGCGCTACAAACTGAAGTCCACGCGGACGAAGTCGCGGGCAACAGCTAGTAAATAATAATATACAGCCCGGTCAAAATATCTTGAGACTTGGTATGCAAAACATGGTCATATAAGAATAAAAATATTATAATATGATTGTTTGGTCAAATTCAATTTATAATGTTATACTTATATGCAATGATATTATAAAAAAATCGGTTGTCTGTAAAGTCGGTTTACTGACGATAATTGAACGTGACAACGTATGACGTTGTCACGTTCAACTATCCTTAACCCCTTAACCCTCGCTTCCGAATCTCTATAAATAGAAACAAACTTTTTCGACTGTAACCTAAAGTTATTTCGATGTATTTCTTTCAAATGATTGTCTAAAAATATTTATAATGAGTAAAATAAACTATTCGCAATACAAAACGCTACAAACGCTCGAACAAAGACGAAATCCAGTAAAACCTCCAAAAAAAGCACAAGTCATACCTTGACACGTAGGAAATAGAGCACAATTTTAAATAGTCGAAATAATACTAATAGCTCACAGATTGTTTATTTATTTTTCATTCAGAGTGTGGTCAATGTATCATTCATATATCATGTATATTGTCCAAATACTACACTTATAATTTTAGTTGGGAGGAAAGGAAAACTGAACAAAAAACAGATGACTGAATATTTGGACAAGTTATTTAATATTGCAAATGTTTCAAATATCATTTTGTTTACTTTTCCCTACATACAAATGTTGCCAAAAAGATATAATAAAGAAAACTTAACTAGATATCAGCTAAATAGCCTAATATATACAGCTGTAAATAATAATTGTATAATATTAAATGAGTCATATAAGAAATGTCAGGTCATAGATATTAATAATTTAGATTTTAAGGTACATACTATGAATAGAGATAATTACTACTTATCTAACTTTTATAAAAGACGTATAGCCAAGTTGCTATTTAACTTTTTATTTATAAAACCAGCCAAGTGTTTGGCTTTAGCGACTACTGCTTCTATTGAGCAGAATACTAGTCATAGTATGAACGAATTGGAATATGTTCCAAGTATTTATTTAAATTAGATAATAAGACAATGGAGGATGTCTCTTGCAGTAATGAATTAAGTTTAAATGTCCAAATTCCTACCAACAATTTAAAAAAGCCAAAAAATTGTAATTTAATTAATCTGGTGCATCAGAATTTACAAGGTATGGTAGGTAAAGAACTTGAAATTGAGTTATTTTTAAAGGAATTTAACATTGACATTATGTGTGTATCTGAACATTGGTTCAGATCACACGAACTCATTTTCAATTTCAATGATCACCAGATAGCAAGTTCGTTCAGTAGAGAAAATGCCATTAGAGGCGGCTCTTTAATTTTAATTAGAAATGACTTTAAATTTAAGGAACGTAAAGATATTGTGAGTCTCTCTACTGAACGAATAATAGAGGTGGCCTGCATAGAGCTGAATCATCTTATAATTGTGGGCGTATATAGGCCTCCATCAGGGTTATATGATTCTTTTGAGCAAACAATGGAACAAATTTTAACAAAAATTTGTGCATCTAACAAAAAAGTTATTATATGTGGTGATTTTAACATTAATTTATTAGATTTAAACTCCACTACTGTTAGATTCACATCTTTATTCAAATCATATAACCTTTTTAGTTTGTTTCATGAACCTACAAGATTCTGTGAGACTACTGCTACTTGCATTGATAATATATTTACAAATCTTGTTCCAGATAAAAAAGAAATAATTAATTATTTAAGTTCTGATCACTGTGGACAAATAGCTTCCTTTAATATCAAATGTGATAGTAATGCAAAGAAAAATCTTGTGTATAATCCTGTGACCACAAAACGTATTGAGCAATTTAGAAGTAAATTAAAATCAAATATTGAGTTATTGGATAGGTCACATAGCTCTGATGAAGCTTTCAATAAATTATTTAAGGTAATAAGAACTCAATTTAATACAATATTTACTTCTAAAACAGTTAGAAACGGCATTAAAAAAAGTAAATTTATTGAATGGGCAACTAGAGGAATTAAGATAAGCAGGCAAAAATTATATGAATTGTATGATGAAAGGTCTATCAACAGTAGTGAAGCATTTAAAGTATATGTTAAAAACTATTCTAAAACCTTCAGAAAAGTTTGTAAAGCAGCTAAGGCTCTATATATAAAAAATAAAATTAAAAACTCTAAAAATAAAATTAAAACTACATGGAAGGTTATAGCTGGTGAGACTGGAAACGTCACCTGTCGTGACACAGATTTTGAACTATTTCTTGATAATAAAAAGATTTCTAATAATTTAGAAGTTGCGACGGTCTTTGAAAAATTCTTTGCTGACATTCCGGTCTCAACTACCAAAAATCTAAATTCCTCACCTGAAGCTGCTGAAAAGCTACTCAGAGATAATATAAAGGAATGTGATGTCAATTTTAAGTTTAGGGAAATTAACCCCAGAGACATTATTGATACATTTAAACAGCTGAATGTCAAAAATACTACTGATCTCTGGGGAATGTCTACAAAAATTATTAAATCTGTAATTGACATCATAGCTCCTCATCTTGCAATGATTTTCAACGACTGCATAAAGAGTGGTGTTTTTCCTGACTTAATGAAGCACAGTAAGATTGTACCATTGTTTAAAGCGGGAATTAAATCCGATCCAACAAATTATAGGCCTATATCGATTTTACCAACTCTTAGTAAAATTTTTGAAAAAATAATTTTAAAACAATTATTGGTACATTTTAATTCAAACAATTTATTACATGACAATCAATACGGATTTACTAAGGGTCGATCCACAACGGATGCTGGTATAGGTCTTCTTTGTAGTATATTTCAGGCTTGGGAGGAGTCGCAGGATGCTCTAGGTGTCTTTTGCGACCTCTCCAAAGCCTTCGATTGTGTGGATCATGCTACATTGATCAGGAAATTGCACCACTATGGCATAAAGGACTCAGCTCTTAGCCTCTTGACTTCTTACCTTATGAACAGGACTCAAAGGGTTGAAGTAAACGGTAACAGGTCCAATGGAACCAAAATAGAATTAGGTGTCCCACAGGGATCTATTTTAGGCCCATTTCTTTTTCTCATCTATATAAATGACTTACCTTACCTTGTTAAGGAAAATGATAATGAGATAGTACTTTTTGCTGATGACACTTCACTTATTTTTAAAGTGAAGCGACAACAGTCAAATTACGACGAGGTAAACAGTGCTCTCTCAAAAATAGTACATTGGTTTAATGCTAATAACTTACTTTTAAACTCCAGTAAAACTAAATGTGTAAAGTTCACTTTGCCCAATGTTAGGCAAGTCCAAACCAATGTACTATTGAATGATGAGAAGATGAATTTGGTAGACACCACTGTATTCTTAGGTATAACACTTGATAGTAAATTACAGTGGGGTCCTCATATTGTTAATCTTGCTGGTAGGCTCAGTTCTGCGGCATATGCAGTAAAAAAAATCAGAGAAATTTCTGATGAAGACACGGCACGATTAGTATATTTTAGTTATTTTCATAGTAGAATGTCATACGGAATCCTTTTATGGGGAAACGCTGCCGACATTAATACAATATTTGTGCTGCAGAAGCGAGCCATACGTTCTATTTATAAAATGTCTTCTTTTGAATCTCTGAGAGATAAATTTAAAGAAATTGGTATTCTAACTGTTGCTTCTCAATACATTTTGGATAATGTAATATATGTTAAAAAAAATATAAGTAAATTTAAAACTAAAAGTGACATTCACTGTAGGAACACCAGAAATAAGCACAAGCTGGATTTGCCGATGATCAGACTTAGTAAAGTTAGTAAATCTTTTAAAGGTCAATGTATACGCCTGTACAATAAAATCCCAAAAAACGTTCAAAATCTTTCGATTAATAAATTTAAAAAAGTAGTCAAAGAACGTTTGTGTGCCAAAGCCTATTATAAGGTCAATGATTTCATAAGCGATGGCACATCTTGGGAGTAGGATGGCTGCTTGCAAGGCCACTTCTACATGTTATATGACTTACAATTATGTATGGATATTGACATTGTATAATTTTAAGTTACAATTGTAAATTTTATTTTAAAAGATTAATTTTTTTTCTCACTTTTTTGGTAAAAAGTGGGACCCCGGCGAGTTTCTTACGCCGGTTCTTCTCGCCGGGATAGTTCCCGAACCGGTGGTAGGCACCAGTAGTATCAACATTCTGAAAGCATTTGCTACAAATCTATTCGGAAATAAAACAATTTTTATTTTTTTATTTTATTATTTATTTATCAAAGGTCATAACTAACCAAACTTCTTCATTCAAAAGTATTCTCTAAGTCATCCCGCTCTTTGTTTCGATTATACGTAATATAATCGGGCGCGCACCCCATATCGAATTATAAGACGTTATCACGTCAATAAAAACTCAAAGCAGATAATATGTTACTACCGCGCGCGTTGTGACGATTTAAATACGACCCAATTGGGTCGTCTTTTATTTAGTGTGTCTCATAACTCATTTATGTAAATGGCATTTCGTATCTTTTGTTTCACTTATCTGTCAAATTTGTCTAGGTGTCCAATTTTGAATTTGAAAATTGTTCGGAAGAGATAAGAGATAAGCCGGAAAATAGTATGAACGTAACAGATCTGTATAATATGTAGAATATCATTGGTTATAATTTATGTATTGGGTTGGAAAATTGTATTTTATAATTATTGAGCTGAAAAATTATTTTATTAATGTTAATATAGGGCCATTCCGCTACAGAGAAAATTAACGAAAATTTTTAAAATGTATTATTAGTTACATTTTTCAATTGGGATATACGTAAGAAGATGTGTATTTACTAACAAAATAACTTTAATCGGTAAAAAATGGAATTCGAATAATTTAGAGCGTTTTTAAGCAATATCATCTAAGGGACGCGATGTTTTTTCCCATATTTTTAAATTAAAATAGCATATATTTTAAATTAATGTTTAGTTGTAATATAGTTGTACAGTAATACGTCGAAATCTTTTGTATAAATTACATTATTCAATCGTTTTTAGTGATTTAGACGATTAATTTTGTCAGGCCAATAAACAACTGAAAATTAAAAAAAAAAACTACAATTTGATACAGTTTTATTACAAACTTACTAGTATAATTATATATTCCATATTGAAAATTTTAAAATTTGTTAGAGAATTACGATTTAAGTAATTCACCTTTAACAGATTTGAGAATTTTGATGTTGCGCCCGCGATCGTAGAAATGGTTAATAATTTCTAGTACTTATTACTATATTTACTTTTATTTAGTAACATAGTTTCTTTGTTTTATGCTATTTTGAAATATAGGCAAGTTATTTTGTAAAAGTTTCGCAATAGCCAGTATAATATGAACTCATCACAGTTCTTAATGGAGTGTCAAATTAGTTGCACCCGCGATATCACTTCGGCCTGTTTTGTGGCCCTTCATACATTTGATGAAGGTTTTCATTTATACATCATTGTTAAACTAGTCAAAATGTATACCTTCAAGGGATATTTTATTAATAAATATGCTTCATTTTGCCTGTAGGAAGCTTTAAGTGTGTCAAACTGTTGCACCTCGCTAATGGAATCGTCCTATAATAAAAAATCTGTTGTCTGTTAAGTCGGTTTACTGACGATAGTTGAACGTGACAACGTCATAAGAAAATGGAACGCCTCAGAGCGAGGTAACGCCGCATGAGTCATGTTTTTTCGTGCGTGCAGCCGGCTCCATCGAATTATAAGACGTTATCACGTCAAAAAAGTAACTTTAAATGCTCCAATATTTACTATGCTCCCAAAATTTTCAGCTTTATACCTATAGGTCAGGTTTAATATCATTTCTTCGTCTTTTTATAAATATGATGTTCGACAGAGATGATAATATATAATAGGTATAGTACCCGGCGATAAATATTGCACATCGACCTTTGGAAAGAGACAGTCGGCTAATTTCGGTTTTGTAGAGCGTTATCTCTTACGCACGAAATACAAAAAGTCCGGTATATATTAGGAGCTGTTAAAACAATTAGGGTTTGCTTCTTTTGACAATTTTACTATTCTTTGTATAAAATACACCAAATTTTCTATAAGTTATGGCTTTAGGTTCGGGTAAAATAAAATAAAAAAGGGTGTTCAAATTATGTTAGGTTAGTTGGGGGTATTCCGAATTTGGTTATATTCCGAACAACCGATAAATCTACCAAACGAAATAATATTTTTATGTTGGCAACATTTACATAGGTGCCACGTTGATTTGGCTATCGGTCGCCAGTTGACGTTCGTCGCTAGCGCGTTTTGGACGAGTGCAGTGACAGTTGTTGTGCCAACGGACGATTTCGCGCCATTTTTAGAAAATCGGAATAACCCCAACTTGGATTGTGTCTAAAGTAGGTAAGTAAATGAATTTATTGTTTGTTTATATGGTAATTTGTCGTTTTTTAAAGACAATTAAATGTGCCAGGACGTTCTATCTCAAATTTTTAGTTTTATTCGCAATAAACCCGACGGGGATATTCCGATATGTTTTGTTCGGAATAAACCCATTTTGTTTTCTCATAGTAATTTGTAGAGGTTCTCAACCTTTCAAAATATTATGTAGGTAGTAGCGAAAAGGTACAGAGGCCTGCAACTGGATAAAACCGGTTTACGTTCGCTTAGCTAGTCCTACGATCGCGGATTATTGGAAATCTATTATTGTTATTCTATTGTTGTCGTGGTCACCGGTGACCTTATGGGACTTGATAGGCTAGTGGTCAAACGGAAAAGACGCACGCACGTACGTGTAAAATATTATTTGTGAATCTAATGACGAAATTCTTCACTTATTAATTATTATAGATAAAATAACATGTACACATACCTACTTACGGAAAAGACGCACGCACGTACACGTAAAATATTATTTGTGAATCTAATGACGAAATTCTTCACTTATTAATTATTATAGATAAAATAACATGTACATATACCTACTTGGCAAAAAAAATAATTTACTTACCCTTTACATTTTTCGCCTTCTATCCACGGGAGGTAAACCCATCAAGCCCCATTACGACTCCGGTGACCGCGACAACAATAGAATAATAATAGATTTCCAAGAATCGCGATCGAAGGATTAATGGATGTAGGTAGGATGGAGGATGTAGGAAGATATGAAGACAATACCATAGGGCACTTAACTTACATTGTCTAAAACTGCATTAAGTACTTACCCCATATTTTTTCAGGTCAAACATGCCCCGTACCTACCTACGTCCGTAAGAAAATTAAGGCATATACGCCAGAAGATACGCAAAAAAATACATTGCTTTTCAAAGGTTGTTTTTGCGATACGACGTCGCAACGCAGTATTGTGGCCAGCCTTAGCTTTTAATAAACACAAGTGCGCGGCTAACACGCGTTAAACGCACCCTTAAGTATGACTTTGTTTCGTTTTTATAAGTTTGTAAGTATTTCGTCTTAGTACTTAGAATCTATCTTGATCTATTTTGCTTGATAGAGAAACAAAAATAAAGTTTGGTATAAATTTCATATTGTCTTTAATTTTAAAATTTACAACGCTTTGATGAGTGTTGTATAACCAAAATGTTGAGGACCTCTGTAACTGGATGGGGTAATTCCGAATTTCAAATCTATGAAAATTCGGTTGAGCGATATACTTGACACATACGTTAATATTTTTATTACCGGGGGTTTTCCGAACGAAAAAGAAATATGCACTGTGAATACTAGGTCTTAAAACACACTTTTGAATGAGTTCGGAATAACCCCGACATAGTTCGGAATATCCCCAAGAGAAGAAAAAAAAAGTGTGTTTTTTTAAATAACTTTAATTCATTAACTAAAATACATATCATGATTCTATAAGTGTACGCTAATAGATAATTTCCTTGACTAGACAGAGGTAAAATCAGTTTAAAAAAAACAATTACAGATCTTTTACAAATAAATAAAAACTAACACTACCTATGAACTCAAGAAAAATCGTATCGGAATAGCCCCAATAAACCTTTTACGTATTTAAAATTTGTTTGGAAAATTACAGCTGTAGCAAATTTAGGGGTGTTAACAACTCTAGATATATATTCTGAACTGGACGCGACTGCACTCTATTGAATTTGAACAACGACTGACATAATGTCCAATAGGTGTGTGCTACAAAGATAACGCTCTATGAAACCGAAATTAGCCGAATGTCTCTTTCCAAAGGTCGATGTGCAATATTTATTGCCGGGTACTGTACTAGCTGTTTCCCGCGACTTCATCCGCGTTATCATAGTATACCTATATAGACTTTCATTTAAACTTTCAACCCCTATTTCACCCCCTTGGGGGTAATATTTTCAAAAACGCTTAAACACGTATCCAATCATTTTTAATCAGTAGCCCAAACATAAAATTTCATGCTTCTAACTCAAGAAATAACGGACTTCCATTGAAACTTTCAACCCCAATTTCACCCCCTTGGGGGAAGAATTTCCAAAAACGCTTAAATACGTATCCATTCATTTTTAATCAGTAACCCAAAGATAAAGTTTCATGTTCCTAACTTAAGAAATGACGGACTTTCATTCAGACTTTCAAGCCCTATTTCACCCCCTTCGGGGTAAAATTTTCAAAATTCCTTCCTTAGTGGGTGTCTACTTAATAAAACAACCCTACTCTCCAAATTTCATGGCTGTAACTTTAACAGTTTTTGCTCAGCGATGATGAATCAGTCAGTCAGTCAGGACATGTAATTTTATATAATAGGTATAATATGACCCAGGGATTACTTTATTCCAGATGTGGCCCTTTAATTTAAAATTCATAAAATTTTCAGGTTATAACAGCAATGACTCGTCTATGTGAGCAGCAATACCAGGAGTTCTGGTGTTCACTCAAGTGTGGACAGTTGGAGGCCAAAGTCCAGCTGTTTCCAGCCCCGCAGCCGGCTTCACATGACGGGCTCGCTGCAAGCTATACCCTGTCGCAGCAAATACAAGTTATTGGATTTCTTAATCAGCAAGACCTAGGTATGAAACTGTAATAGTAGGGGAGGGGAAGGTGCTAATTTTGTAGTCACTCGAGCGTCATGGAGACCTAGTAGGTTTTTTACATTAGGTAAAACTAAAAAAATTATAAGAGTGTTTTTTTATTTTAGCGGTGGGTTCAGAAACCTTAAAAAGATAAAATAAGAAATAAGAAAGTTTAAAGTTTTTAAAAAGAAAATATATTCAGAAAATAGCTTATTTCGGTCAGTTATTATTATATTTTAGACAACAAGGACTAAATCATTTAGTTTAGTGCAATATAAAATATCTGCGACGTTTAGTTAGGAAAATATGAAGGTTTATTTTTTATATTTTAAAATGTTCCTACAGGCTAGCCTTATCTTTGCATCGTCAGTGCTTTTTATGGAAGCTTCTTTGGGGTATACTAAACATCCCCTATCTTATGGCCTGTTTCACCGCTTCCTGATAAGGTGCCCGATAGGGTTATTTGACAGATTTTCCATACTCCATCTGTCAAATTAAGTGGTGGATAGCCTTATCAGGAAGCGGTGAAACAGGCCCTAAATCTGACAGATCGGATGACATTTCAATATTTAAAAAAAATATTTTTTTACCCACCACGTGAGAAATCTGATTTCTATACCATGATAACTAGACACATCACACATGTCGGAAGCCTATACAAGCTAAATCTGACACGCTCGAGGTACTCCCAAAATCCCCTCTTCCCCTCTTCTACTATAACATGTACTACTTATATCAAAATCTATTATTAAAAAATAATCTGCTTAAAACTATAATCATTATTATAATAAGGCAAAATAAAAGACATGTATATTGTATTGCATTATTAATCTATTATTTATTTAAAAATTGTGTGATAATTACTATAAAAACCCCATGTTATTTCTCAGGTACACCAATAGCTTTAAGTAAGCATCTGGTCATACCACAAGTTCAGGGAAACATACCAAACAGAGAGAACTATGATCCTAAAACACCAACAAAGGTAATCATATAAGTACTTAATATTTTAATGATCATTTTAAGCTGATCGCACCTTTGTCAGCACCGTAGAGATAAACTACGATAACATGGCGCGCCCCTCCAAAATTCAAAACGTTTGAAGTGCGTTGTCAAAACGTTTGAAGTGCGTTGTCTTGCGCGGTCGGCTAGTTATGATAAGTTGACCAACAAATCTTGGTAATAGTGACATTAAGTGAAATATTACGAGTACTGGTTGATAATTACTACATACAAACTCTTTCATAAGGATGTGATTACACACATTGAAATTTGAAACAGTAATTTGGAGGGCCACGCCATGTTATCGTAGTTTATCTCTACGAGCCGTATGTGTCGAACGCACCGCACCGTACACGAAATGCGGCGCGTACGGTGCGGACGAATGTGCGAGGTTTCACATAATTACGTACAACGAATTCTAAAATGCGGCGTGGTCGGCGCGTACGTGCCGATAAATGTGCGATCACCTTTGAAGTCCAGCAGTTTCACCATCGTTTCAGTGAATGTCGAGAATCACAAAAATAAAAGCTTTTGACCCTGCTTACATATAAATAAATTAGTAGATTCTAAAAGTTATTTTTAGATTATATTATTAAAGACAAACAATCCAGAAAGCAGAAAACCAAGCTCATCACATAGCTTTTCTACCGAACTGGTAAATGTGTTGTGATTATGCTTGTTTTTCAATGAGAATTAGTCATGTTTAAATTAAAATGCTTTCAACATATCTAAAAATGACAGTTTATCAAAAATTGCTCACTCTCTATTAGGAAGGGACAAGTACGGAAGGCAGTTCTACTGAAGACGACATATCGGACCCCAGTAAAGTCCCCAACTTCTGTGTTCTACTGCATGGTGCCTTAAAAGTAAGTGAACGTTCATATTTTTTGCATTCTCTTACTTATGTACTTATGCCAATGGCCGACACAAAAGCGCAGTGTTTGGGTCTATACAGACGGACCGCATTTCAACTGCAATCCAACCGCAAATTGCAGTTCAAGTGCAATTTGAATGCAGCTGACACGACTGCATGCAGTTGGCGTGTAGTCAGAGTAGACAGAATGATAGAGTATGCCGACTTAGAACTGATGTAAAAAATTTTAAGTTTGACGTATTATGACAAAAGTCGTCGCTAGGGTCGTTACCATAAAGTTAATATACCTAGCGGAATAGAGAAACAAAGGCCTGAGCAAGCGAGATGTCACTATCAGTAATACTGCGTGGTAAACAGAGACGTGTGATACATGACAGCAGCACTCTTTTTTTGACTTCCAGTCGGCACGTGCCGCACGTTGACAATTTAATCTCATAGAATTCATGTTCAATCATTCTTGTGTAAGTGTATACGTACACATATTTTTCACACAGATGAAAACCAATTTTGGTTTCGTTTGACAGCTCGAGATTGTTGCTCTATTCCGATAGGTATATTAACTTTATGGTCGTTACCTACAAATTTAGTTGTTGTTTATATTTTGGCACATGCAAAGAAAACTGTCAGAATTCAATTTCAAAATCTTTTAAAAATAAATTATACCAGCCAGCGCGCCAGCCTCTAACTTATCACCCCCAAACCCGACGAATTTGACAGATATTGAAACCTGTCCATTTCTTTGCAGTCGAACTACTGGTAGTTATGTCTATTGTGGTGTAGTCGTGTGAACTGTTTGGTTTGCAGTTCTATTACATCGTGTCAACTGCATTCAAACTGCACTTGAACTGCAATTTGCGGTTGGATTGCAGTTGAAATGCGGTCCGTCTGTATATACCCTTTGACTAACTTCGATACATGATACATGATAGTAACATAGACTAAGGAAAAGTAATAAGACAGCGCAATATGTAGCCAGTTATTGTACAATGTGCAATTTCACTAAACTATTTTAAGGCAAAACCGCACGAAGCAACACTACACTGCAGCGGAGCAACGCGACACGAAACTTCACGTTATTGGAACGAAGTTCCTTATAGCGAGTTCGGCGTTGCGAAAGGAGGCTAGACGGAATTACACTTGACCTCGACACTTTTTTATTACTACCTGTTTTTGACGTGATAACGTCTTATAATTCGATATGGGGTGCGCGCCCGAAAAACATGACAGTTCATGTGTCGTTACCTCGCTCTGAGGCGTTCCATATAAGGCTTGAAGTGCAAGCGAGAGCGCGGAACGAGCGACAAGAAAGCACAATCGGCCTTTGCGTTCGGCAGCGTTCGACATCCGTCTCTCTCCTAAGTCCTACTTGAGTGAGCGATGCGTCTGCGTGGACAGCTGCTATATTATATACTATAGTACATTTACAATAATATGTTTTTTAAAGAAAGCGAAAAGTTTGTATTGCCGACGCGTGGACGCGATCCTAGAACTTGGCGCTGTGATATCTAGCTTGTCCCGCTGGGCCAACGAGACGCTGACGTAAGTGCTGCAATTGTCGATATCTTGCTACTCGAAGTTGGTAGTGAGGTGACACTTATTATAGTAACTATTGTTTTTACGTAACATTTTTAATTTTTTTTTTTATAAAATGTAGAGGTCAGATAGCAGTAAAAAATACAATAAAAGTACTTTGGTGATATATTCAAATAGAACTTTGTTCTTTGCATAGGTCGATTTGGAAGAAATACATCGAAATAACTTTAGGTTACAGTCGAAAAAGTTTGTTTCTATTTATAGAGATTCGGAAGCGAGGGTTAAGGGGTTAAGGATAGTTGAACGTAACAACGTCATACGTTGTCACGTTCAACTATCGTCAGTAAACCTACTTTACAGACAACCGATTTTTTTAGAATAAACAGCGACATCTACCGGACGTTTAAATAATTTTTATTACAATTCCACAAAAGTGTCGTTATTAGTATTCCTGGGCGTCAATTATAGATGGCGTTTTTATAACTTCGTTCCATCCGGGTGTCCCTTGACACCTCTCAAGTTTTATTTATTTATTTTTATTTTATTTTCATAATACATAATATAATCTACTAATAATAAGTATTGACGTTTCTTGTCGCGTAGCTGCTGCGTAGTGCGGCTTGCCTGATTTCATACGAAAAATATTTTGCCGCGACGTGTCTTGTCGATCCACTGCAGTGTAGCTACGTGTAGCGCAGTGCTACATTAAAAGTTGTGTGTGGCGTATTAGTTTATCTATTAACAAACACTTTTAGGTGGAGGGTATCGCGGCGATAGTCCAACTGGGCCCCGAGTGGTGGGGCACGCTCAGCGCGTGGTGCGAAGTATCGCGCGCGCGCCGCTCCTGCCTGCTGCTCAGTATACTGCGCCCTGGGGCCTCCGCCGCGCCCTGGCTGGGGGCCCTCGACCAGCTGGGGCCCGCGGAAGACAACGCCACGCCTAGTAAGCATTACCCTTTATACAGATATTAAGTTTATTTCATCATCCAACACAAATTATGACTAAGAAACTAAAATGTTGAGCCAACTTTCTAAAAGCGGCCCAACCGATTTTAATGAATTTTTGTATGTACTATCAGAGAAGTTGATTGCTAGGCAGATGTGGGACCTACGTATCTTGGTCGCGTTATGTCAAACCCAGCCGACAGATCACAATTAACCTGTTTCTTATGTCATATGATCCGACCAAATTACTTTGGTCTGTCATCTGCCTAGGAATCAATTTCCTAGATGGTACATTCGCAAGGCCTCAGAAAAGGGTTTTATCTACTTTTTGGAACGAAGTTCCTTATCCCGCGTTCGTCGTATATCTGAGGGCTAGACAGAACGATATTTGACCTCGACACTTTTTTATTAGTACCTGCATGTTAGGGGCAGATGGCGTTGATAGTAAGTATTCCTGTGCGTCAACTAGATGGCGTTTTTTTAAATAAACAGCGACGCATTGTTAGTATTTCTGGGCGTCAATAGATGGCGTTTTTTTAATATTTTTTAGTGTATAATGTATATTATGTGTATACAGGTTTTTTGAACATAAATGAATAACTTCGTTCCATTCGGGTGTCCCTTGACATCTCTCAAGTTTTATATTGATACTAGAAGTAATTTATACGACAAAACAATGTTTGCCGGGTCAGCTACTGCCTACTTATAATATAAATGTATTGCAGCGGAGACATTCCCGGTGCGCTCGTGGCGGTCGTACAGCGGCGGCGGGTCGGGCTGCGCGTGGGCGCGCCCGCACGCGCTGCTCGCTGACGTGCAGAAGGTGCTGCGACACGCGCGCAAACTACCCGACAAAACACAACACCTGTTCAAGGTTTGTAGATTGGTTTATGTGACGAGGATGGCAATTGAAAACGGCAAAAAAGCCTAGTGCTGCAATTGGAAAACACACAATATCAACTCTCTTTCCTATGGGAAATTTGAATTTGTTTCTAGTAGCACACTGCTTGAAAATTTTATTGACGTGATAACGTCTTAAGTCGATGGAGCCGGCTGCATGCACGAAAAAATATGACTCATACGGCTTCACCTCGTGCAAGCGAGAGCGCGGAACGGGCGACAAAGAGGCACGTTGTCACGTTCAACTATCGCGATCGTCAGTAAACCGACTTTACAGACAACTTTTCAGTCAGTCAGTTTTGACTCTGACGCTGGCAACTCCTAAATGGGGAGGCTTACGCCAAAATAAGAAGAAGAACCGGTTTTTTAAAGTAAAATATAAGAATTTAAAAAAAAGGAGTTTTGGCGGGCATGTGAAAGAGTGCTGTTGTGTATTTGTATTATTTTCCTAAAATTGTGTTAGCTGGGTTTTTAATGTGTAATATTGGTAGAATATTAACCATTAGATATTCGTGTTCATGCACAAGTGTAGGAAAGTGATGTAATATCCAGAAACGTGCTATTTTGTGTTCCCTCCAAAACTCCATCGAAAGTTTCAGTAAAGCGTCTACCACTTTACTGAATCGACCGACTTGACTCCTTGACTGTATTGACTTTTACTTAGACTTTAACTAGACTTTAGACCTGACGATACATGAAAACGATGATGAAAATTATAATAGGAGGAATATGGTTTTCCCGCCATATTCCTTACCTTTTTACCTTGTCTGTGGCACAACATACACATCCTTTGTGTCAAGTTGCCAAAAAAAAAGAAAAAGAAAGAAAGAAAGAAAAGAATAAAAAAATTATTATCAGTACATAATATGTTCCCTCTTTTGTTTATATTTTTTACATCTTTCTAGGAGCTAAACCGTCTACGACGAGCGGCTATATCTCTGGGATTCGCGGAGCTGTTGACGTGCGTCGGCGCCGCGCTGAAGCGGGAGATCGCGTCGCTGCCCTCCACCGCGCCGCCGGAGTGCGCGCTGCAGCTAGCGCACGCCGCCGCAGCCCTGCGCGACCCGCGGAACGCCCTCGACATCAAACACACGCTCACCCCGCTCACCAGTAACTTCAGTGTCCCCTCTATGTCACATTAGAATACTAGGATAATAAATATTTTTATACTAAAACGCTTTAATTTGCACCCAAATTTTAAATCATTATGTAAACAGTTTACGTCGCTTTTTGAATTTTGGTTACGAACGCTTGATTTTTTATATGTAATGGAGGCACTTTTTTTATGCTATTGGCATTGAGATGTACTATTGGCTATTTGTTGCATTTGGCAAAATAATTGTAGACGTATACACAAACAATAAAGGCAAATACGGGTGTATTTTATTATTTCTCTATGAATACGGCCTTCCACACATGGACATCAAATACCAAACTTTTACTCAATGCTTTTACTATTTTACTTCATTTTGTTTACAGTTCGACTAGGCTGTTTATGAACGTGGCGAGAAAAAGAACCGCTTCTATCAAGTTTTTTTTTTTTATATATATGGCGACTAGCATAAAACTATTGCCAGTGTCGAGTGGTGTAAAGGTAGGGAAACATTATGACGCGGTAAAACTTTCTATCAAGTTATTATCAAGTTCAACATAGCTAGCATGGCCTTCCCCAGTCGATTCTTCGGAAGAAAGTAATGGCAGTTTCTTTCCCATGTCTACATATCTTTTTCCCGAGCATGGCGCCACCCATCGACTTGAGTTTCAGTGGACAAAGACAAGAAACTTTTCCATAGCAACCATTATAGCAACGGCTATTTTGACAGTTAGTTTCTTGACTCTTTTTTTTTTTAATATGGCACTTCGGCTATAAAACCATGGCCAGTGTGGTGTAAATGGCGGCAAATTCAAAAATACGACTTGTAGCAACGTCGAAATAATAGTTTTAATCTACGAAATACGAATAATAAAACCTAAAGAAGTTTTTTACTCGTTGTTTGTAGATCAAAACTATAATTCCGGCTATAGACAGGGTTGCTATACATCGATATTTTGAATTTGCCGCCATTTACTCGACACTAGCCATGGTTTTATAGCCGAAGTGCCATATTAAAAAACAAAAAGAATAAAGAAACTAAATGTCAAAAGCGGATAAAAATGGTTGTCATGCTTGACATATAGATTCTCAAAAGCGGAAGAAATCGAGAGACGAAAGAAACTTTTTCTCCAATGTTTTTCCGGTATAACTGTCAAAATTTAGTTTCTTTCGTTTGTCTACGACGGTATGCTAGCTACGCAGGTATCATACAAAAACGTCATTTTTGACAATTTCTCCTTTACCAGCAGCGCCCATTGACATCCTTGACATACCTTAAATTCATATAAAGGCTAAAGCCTTGTCGAACCATAAAGTTAATATACCTATCGGAATAGAGCAACAATCTCGAGCTGTCAAACGTAACCAAAATTGGTTTTCATCTGTGTGAAAAATATGTGTACGTATACACTTACACAAGCATGATTGAACATGAATTCTATGAGATTATATTGACAACGTGCGGCACGTGCCGACTGGACGTCAAAAAAAGAGTGCTGCTGTCATGTATCACACGTCTCCTTTTACCCCGCGGTGTTACTGATAGTGGCATCTCGCTTGCTCAGGCCTTTGTTTCTCTATTCCGCTAGGTATATTAACTTTATGTGTCGAACTGTACTTGCCTCATACTTGCCTAGTGTAATGGTACTTGCCTATTTTCAGACTCTTGATGTGCGTCAAAAACCGACAGGCGACAAAGGTCGAGGTCTGTCATAAGAGTTTAGAATGCGAAATAGTGACGTTGTGTTTTTGTGTTTTCTAAATTTGTGTTATTTCGGTTTTTAAATGTGTAATGTTGGTAGAATATAATATTAACCATTAAATATTCGTTGTCATGCACAAGTGTGGGCAAGTGATACTTGAACTTCAAGACACGTGCCATTTTGTGTTCCCTCCAAAACTCCATCGAAAGTTTTAATAAAGGGTCTACCACTTTACTAAAATAACTGACTTGACTCGTTGACTTTACCGACTACTTTTTAGCAAAGATCTTTAATTTAGACTTTCGACTTGACGATAATCTGGAAAAACGGCTTTAAAAATGTAAACATTTTTTACGATTTTTTTTTCTCCCGCCATATTTTACTTGACGCTGACCATGGTTATAAAGCCGAGCGCCATAATAAGAAAAAAATAAGAAAAGTCAAACTTGTCAATTTGTCAAGTCACCAGTCGAGTTTTGCCGGGTATACGAAAGAGTGACGTTTTGTTTTTGTATTATTTTCCTAAAATTGCGTTATTTCGGTTTTTAATGTGTAATGTTGGTAGAATATTAACCATTAAATATTCGTTGTCGTGCACAAGTGTGGGCAAGTGATACAACTTCAAGAAACGTGCCATTTTGTGTTCCCTCCAAAACTCCATCGAAAGTTTTAGTAAAGGGTCTACCACTTTACTAAAACAACTGACATGACTCGTTGACTTTACCGACTACTTTTTAGACTTTGACTAGACTTTCGACTTGACGATAATCTGGAAAAACAACTTGAAAATTTTGTAAATTTTTTACGAAAATTTTTTTCTCCCGCCAAAACTTTACTTGACACTGGCCATGGTTTACAAGCCGAGAGCCATAACAAGAAAAAAAAAAAAAAGTCACCAGTCACCAGTTCAAAAAAAATTAAAAAGTCAAAACAAAAATGAAAAGCTCAAAACCATCTCAAAACTGTATCTTTAGAATTTAGATTAAAAATTATTTAAAAAACATGAGTTCTTTTCTGCAAATGACTTCAGACCAAAATAAAATATCCCTTTATCTATTAAGTAAACGTATAACTATGATATAAACGTGTAGAGAAGACTACTGAACAGCAGCAGGCAGTAATGTTTCGAAGCAAACTGCTATGTCTAGGATTACTATCCAGCGTACCTTATTTATTTAGTATAAAAGGTGATTTCGTATTCGACGATTCCGAGGCAATAATCAAAAATAGAGATTTGGAGTCAGACTCGTGGCTCGACCCGTTTTACAGCGATTTTTGGGGAACAAACATCAAAAGTAATCTGAGTCACAAGTCGTACCGGCCTTTGACTATTACTACTTTTAGGCAAGTATTTACATTAAAATTAATTATATTACAGTATATAACACGAAAAAATTAATTTATTTCAAACTTGTTTCAGGCTGAACTATCATTTAAATGGCAAGGTTCTGTCTGCATACCATTTTAAAGTAGTCAATCTAATTCTGCACGTATTATGTTGTGTACTAGTATGGTGGACGTTAAATGTGATATGGAGGAGATTGAATTATAAAACAAGGAGGCTGGATGTCCCATACTTGGCTGCTCTTCTATTTAGTACACATCCAGTACATGTAGAGGCTGTGAGTGGTATAGTTGGCCGAGCCGACATTTTAGCGGCTACAACGTTTTTTTCAGCTATCATTCTGTATGACTATGGCATGGATAAGAACATTTGCAATATTTATCTTCCTCTGAGCATTGTTCTATCAGGGATGTCAATGCTGTTCAAGGAAAATGGTGTAACTGTACTTGTAAGTATTAAACTGCAGAAGCTCACGGCTCTCAGTATTTAACTGAGCATACATTTGCAATGACATTTAAAGTGCATTAAAGCTGTTCATATTGAGCTTTGTTTACACTTTAATACTTCGAGCCCTAAGCGGTTGCATGCAACCACAATAACAATAGAAAGGCTATTGTGTCTCGTTTTTCCACGATTGAGCAATTAAATCCAGATCAATGTGAAGTGGAAAGGAGTATTATAGCTATACATTGTATCCAAAACCAAAACTAAACCTGATTTTGTTTTCTGCTGCATTTTACATATTATTTTAAAGATCTATTTTAAAAATGTTTTATTTTTTATTTTTAGGGCTTCTGTGTCATTTATGATATTTTATTAACAAAATATAAAATGCCATCATCTAAAAATAATATAAGATCTTCATATCAAAAAACTTATTTTGTAAGAAGAGTGATTTCTGTAGTTATTTCATTATCATTACTTTTATATGGACGCTGGATGATAATGGGTGCAACAAAACCAGAATTTAAAAGTATAGATAATCCAGCCGCTTTTAGTGAAAGCTTTTTCTCAAGAGTAAGTATAAAATTAAGTATGTGTTTTTTTTTACATGTAGGAAAATACTTTACCCATCTCTGGCGAATTGGAGATATTGCTTGAGATGAAGGTTTGTTGCCAGAGTAATTTAAAATCAATTAATTTTTTTTCAGGTAGCTACTTACAATTATATATATTTTCTCAATGCGGTACTCTTGTTATGGCCACATTGGCTTTGCTACGACTGGTCCATGGGCTGCATACCTTTAATCAAAGCCTTTCTAGACTATAGATTATTATTTGTGGTACTGCTCTATATTTATGGCGCAATGTTTGTATTTAATTGTATTGATGTAAGAAGAAAACAATTATATAGGTATGTAACACTAACATCCTTATGTTCTGAACATAAGGATGTTATAACACGGTCAAATTAACTAGACGCACGGTTTGATGACGTCATTACGGAGCTCGCATGTTATTGCATTAAAGCAGTGTGTCAAGTTAAGTTAATGTGACCGTGTTGTACATCATTTTTACCCGACTATTATCTCTAAGTTTCTATGAGAGTATTATTAAATTTCCTATGTTGTTGGCATGAAATCTGAAAGTACTGTAGTTTTTTTTGTAATTCTTAAACAACTTTTTTTTCTTTTTCAGAAATTTAATATTCTCTTTGCTGCTCATTGCCATTCCATTTTTGCCAGCCGCAAACATATTTTATCCTGTTGGTTTTGTGATTGCTGAAAGGATACTGTACATACCTTCTGCCGGATACTGTCTTTTGATTGCTATTGGTGTAGAAAAAATTCATAACAGAAGCGGGAAACATAAGGTCAAGATTAATATTATATTACATTTAAAAAATCTAAAATACTAAAAATATTATGGGGTATAAATATTATATTGGGGCTTTAAAAGCAAAGCAAGCAAAAAAAAGCAAGAACACTGTATTAAATATTTTAACTTTGCCAGCTCATCTCTTTTTTATTTGACTCAACATATTGCTTTGTGGTTTGACATGGGGGTTTAAGTAACAAATTTTCTTTTGTTTTCAGGTTTTCATTCTGCTGCTATTCTATTTTACTCTTTTTATTTTTGGACTGAAAACATGGCATCGAGCCTACGACTGGCAGA
Source organism: Polyommatus icarus (assembly GCA_937595015.1). Classification (NCBI taxonomy): domain Eukaryota; kingdom Metazoa; phylum Arthropoda; class Insecta; order Lepidoptera; family Lycaenidae; genus Polyommatus; species Polyommatus icarus. Next base: position 12,352,541 of record OW569328.1, on the reverse strand, counting down.
ACGAGTATAAACTGTTTTTAAGTGGTCTCTCCGTCTGCCCGTTGAACGCTAAAGTGCGCTACAATGTCGCTAAAGTCGTGGACGCAAGAAATTACACGGAATGGGCCATTTCTGAGTATAAAACTGCAATAAGGTATAATATTTACAGTCATAGTTAATAGTTATACCTAATATAAACTTTAGTTTCTTGCCTTAAAGGAACTCAAAAACTACTGAAGATTAGAGTAAAATTTGGGACAGATCTCGACCATTGAAGGACATAAGCATTAACTTTGAAGTAGCCTATATCATTTCTCCACAATCTTTGTGTGCGCAAAACCTTTGTGTTGCGAGATTTGATGCAACCTGTACTCAACACATAATTTTATATTCTAAAATAAATGTTATTTACACTATTTTAGATAAAAAAACAACAAATTACTTATATTGTTAACAATACCTATATATTACATTTCAGTTTAAATCCTGAATACTACCAAGCTATGAATAATTTGGCTAATCTGTTGAAGAACAAGAAACAATTCTCAGAAGCTGAATCATATTTACGATCAGCAATTCATTTCAAGTAAGTACTTAGTATGTATAAGCAAATGATTACAAATATTCAGGGTTTTTTTCGGCTTAAAGGACTTACAGTTTCACAATGATTATATTCCCTTAATAATAAAAACATTAGTTTTTGTCCTAGTCTGTCAAGTAATTTTTACAGCTCATCAGACAATAAAACTTTGTATAAGCATACCATCAGTGAGGACCTTTTTTTCGTAAGTAGGTTAAAGTTCAATGGCGAAACTTCATATAAAATTTCAACATTTGTATGAAATTCTGTTCACAGTGAACTCTATACAGGGGGCTCATACACACCCTAAAGTAATTATCACTAAGTTTTCTTACACCTTGTGTTATATCATATATATGTATATTTTACATCAACTTTACTATTTTACAGAAGGGACTTTCCTGCGGCCTGGATGAACTTAGGAATAGTGCTAGCTAACACTAAGCAATACAAGGAATCCGAGCAAGCTTATAAGATGGCTTTGAGTTTCAGAAATAAATATCCTGATTGCTTCTACAATTTAGGAAATCTGGTAAGATTTATGGCAAAGCTGCTCTTTCATATTTTGTCATCGCGAGCGCTCTGTGGCTCAGTGGTTAATGTCGAAGTCGCGGGTTCTAATCCCAAAAAGCATGCAAAATTTTTCTATGTTACTGAGTCATAAATGTCATAATATAAGAAATTAATTTAATACCTATTATTATAGTTAATCGTTTTTTTCAAATGTCTGTCTCATTCTCTTTTAGTACTTAGAACTTAACCAAAGTAATGGTGCGATGGAGAATTGGTTCAAAGCGATCGATTTAAGCCCGAACCACGTATCTGCGTGGACTAATCTACTGGCTTTGCTAGATAATACAGGTGAGCAAAAAAATTATATATATATATACTTATATATGTATATATATATACATATATATATATATATATATATATATATATATATATATATATATATATATATATATATATATATATATATATATATATATATATATATATATATATATATATATATGTATATATATATACTTATATATGTATATATATATATATATATATATATATATATATATATATATATATATATATATGTATGTATATATATATATATATATATATATATATATATATATATATATATACACACCCAAAAACAGCCTATTTAGCCTATTTAGCCCCCCAATTACACAACTTTACCCATAAACTACCTATTTGGGAGAGCGCACACGTAACCTTCGTAACCTACGCGGACGTAACCTTTAACCTATCAATGATTAAGGGAGATTGCACACGTCACATTTTTTTTTGTGTGATCGAGTCTGCGGTTCACATACAATCTGATGGCGCGCGCGGCGCCATGCAATGCATGGTTTAATCATTGATAGGTTGAAGGTTACGTCACTGCATAGATAAAGTACTGAGTTATTTAACCGATTCATGGCCAATGCCGCGCCCAGCGCGTCATTCAAAAAGTTTTAGTGAGGCCGATGACGCGCCAGACGCGGCATATAAGAATTGTTAAAAAACACGTTAAAACTAATTTATTATACTGTAATTACAATTCCCTTGTCTAAATATACATGTTGAACTCAATTTTACGCGTGGCCGTTTATTTTAGAATTAAAGGCTACTAGTCAGAGATCGTCAATCATTGGTTCACTCGAAGAATCCTTACTTTTCTGCGATTAGCGTATTTATGAAACTTTTTTTTCTTATTAACACTCATCTTCATCAGCGTCAGTAATTTAGCTTCGATGCTACTGTCTGTTGAGTAATTTTTTGCGTCATGACAAATACGAGAACTTTCAATTACTTAATGTACTTTTCAATGTAAAGTTTTGCAATATTGAGTGACTATATTCTGGAAAACTTTCATTCTCCTTATTGTCGTTTTCCAGGCAATATTCATTTGAGTATGTTTGTAAATCGTGGCTGGCTATATTCAGGAAAGTCATTATGTTCCTGCTGATTATGCAAAACAAACGTATTTCATTTGTTTAAATAAACGATTTTCTGAGAGCTCTTAAATTTTAATACAAATTTATATTGTCATAGCTACACAACTACTCTAAGTTATTTATTCTTCAACTAAAATAGATGAAGTTGCTAGTCATAATAAATCCCACAACCTTTACGGAAAAACTATCATGCCTATTGATTTGTGCTTTAACATGTAATTAGGGTTCTAACTTCCGTACCCAAAAAATAAAAACGGGACCCTATTACTAAGGCTGGCCTCACACAGCCGGAACGTCTCTCTGAATAATTCATAATCGGAAATTCATAATCTAAATTTCGGCACCTTGCCTCACACTAGGGTTGTTGAGGAAGTGATTATGAGGAAGAGGAGGAGGAAGAGGAATTGTCACGCGCAAATTTAGAGGATGCGGATGAGGAAGAGGATATTTTATGAGGAAGAGGATGCGGATGAGGAAGCGGATGAGGAATAGGATGATAGGAAATTATAAATAAAAAAAAGCGGCGGGAAAGAATTTGTCCTGTCTGTACCTATTAAAAGTACATACACAAAAAAATATTAAAAGGGCATTTTCCAGTGTTGCAAAGCAAACTATGAATCTAATGTGTCTAAACCATTCTCGAAACACACACAATATAGAATCATCAAAATCGGTCCAGCAGTTAAGGAGGAGTTCGTGTGACTAGTGAATATTGCGGGTAGGCGTAGCAAGAACATCATTTTTAAAGTCAGGAACCTAATTTTCAAAATAAAAATACTTACAGTTTTTTAGACAACCTATGTATTGCACTAAATTATAGTAATAACCCCTCTTTGCTCGCCACATAATAAACTTTCAGTCATATAAACACTTTTTCGTCAATTTGCATCGTCACTATAACCTCACTACTATGGATGTGTCCGCTCAACTTGCTACCAACATGGAGGACCTGGCCAAGCTCTTCCAATCACGCATGGAGTCCTACGAGCAGCGTCTCCACAATGCCACCGCGATGCCGTCACAACCTGCAGATCTCTCCAGCTTAGCCCGTGAGTTTGCTGACTTCAAAACTTTTGTTTGGGAAACTCTATCAAAATTAAAAAAGCAAATAGATCTTCTAACACTAGGTCTGGACAGGCACGAGACATTCCTCCGCAGGAAAATTCTATTGTTTCATGGAGTTGCTGAAACAAAAAATGAAAATTTATTTGATGTCGTCAAGAGCGTAATCACCGACAAAATGAATATTGAATTTACCTGCAGCGATATTCAGACTTGTCATCGCCTTGGTCCCCCTAGCACTAAAAGCCGCGCAGTCTTTGTTAGATTTCGGGATATAGAGCAGAGGCGCCTAGTGTGGGACGCAAAGACTTCACTCAAGAGCTCAGGTGTTGTTATCTCAGAGTTTCTCACTAAGGCAAGACATCAAGCCTTTGTAACTGCACGCCAGCATTTTGGGATGCGTAATTGTTGGTCCACTGATGGGAAGGTGGTGATTATTTTGCCCGACAAATCGCGGCGCAAGATTGAGTCCATGCAGGAACTGAATGTACTTATGGGCACATTCCCCGCCGTTGGGGATCTCAAGACTGCATCTTCTCAGCCGGCTAAGAGTGCCCATGGTGAAGTTGCAAAGCCCAGTATTAAGAATAGTGATCCAAAGTCTAGCAGATCAGCGTCTTCCTCTCGTCGTGCTAGGAGAAACTAACTATAGGTGCTAAGACGTTTTCATAGTTTTAAACATATTACAATTAATTTTATATTTCCTCTTTAAGACATATTATGTAACTATGTATAGGTATTCGTTTTGTTCTATGTTTGAATTTAAGGTAGTATTATTATTTTCTCTTTACACGCGATAATATTAACTTTAATCTACTCACTTTTCTAAATTTAAATTTGTATTTTGATTTTTCAAACTACAAAGTAGGTACCTTACTTGTTCAAAATTGTCATAATTGACATCTGTCAATTGTCAATGTCTTAGCATTGTTTTTTTTTTTTCTTTATTTAAAATGTAGTCTTTGATTTTTGCTTGACAGTGCCAATATTTAATAGGTAATTATTTAACATGGGACTAGCTTTTAACTTTTGTGTAGATTTCCTTCGTAGTTTATTTTATCGCTACTATGTAAAGTGTTTGTTGATTTAAGTATGTAATTTTTCCTCACTATGGTGAGCTAAGATGGGTTGTAAATTGTATTATTAAATTAAATTAGTTAAGTAGATATTTGTTCATATTGCTATTATTATTGTGTATTCATATTGTTATTAATTATAATACATTAGTATTAATAAGTATATTACATATATTTTAGTTTATTATAATATTATATTATAGCTCTTATCGGTACTTTTATGGATTCAGTGATTAATGATGAGAATATCATTGATAATGCCTTTCTTTCGTGCTGTTCTTCGTCTGACAGTTTTTACAGTGCGGATAGTGATGAGAGTTCGGAAATAATATTTTCTGCTCATGAACGGCTATGCAGCGCCTTCTCCTCTTTTCGCAATAATTTTAACGTAGTTCATGTCAACGCACAGAGCATACCTTGCCATCATACAGATCTTCTCGACATGTTTAGTGATTCCCCTGTGGATGCGATCTTGGTATCCGAGTCCTGGCTGAAGCCGTCACTTTTGTCCACTTCTTACGCTATACCCGGTTATAAACTGATACGCAATGATCGAGTGGGTAAAAGTGGTGGTGGGGTGGCTGTTTATCTGCGTGGAGATATAGTTGCCAAGATTGTTTCAGTTTCACCTAGTCACTACTCGGGCTCTGCTGAACATTTGTTCGTTGAAGTCACCCTGCACCATAAGAAAGTCCTGCTTTGTGTGGTCTATAGCCCTTCTTTACGTGTAGACTATTTTAGCGCTTTAGAGTCTCTGTTGGCCACCCATTGCCCAAACTATGACTACACTATACTTGCAGGTGACTTTAACACGTGCCTTTTAAAATCTGATTTGCGTGCTTCCAAGCTCCGTGCCCTATTCTCCTGCTTAAACTTAAGCATACTTCCACTTTCTGCAACCCATCATGCCCCCAATATTACCCCTTCCCTTTTAGACCTCTTAATCACCTCCTCACCTGATCTTATAGATTCCTTTGGCCAATTCCCGTCTACCATATCACATCACGACCTAATTTTCCTTTCCTTCAAAATTAGACCAAACCGTCGTAAAACCCAATTTGCTTTCTTACGTAGTTTCAAGGACATAAATTTGGAGGCTCCTAAACGAGATATGTCTGAAGTTGATTGGTCTCTTGTATACTCTACCACTGACATTGACCAAAAGGTAGCTATAATGACTGGTTTAGTAACTGCTATTTTCGATAAACATGCCCCGGTCAAAAGAATTAAAATTAAGCATGTACCGGCACCTTGGTTGACACAGGATTTAATTAATATTATGACTAAACGTAACCGTGCTTTGTGTCGTTACAGGAAGAGACCGACTGACGAGAATTTTGCTAAATATAAGTACCTGCGGAATCGTTGCAGTCGTCTGTGTAGGGATGCCAAACGACGCCACATACACTCCTCAATAGATCAAAGCAACCCCTCACAGTTATGGAAATTTTTATCAACCCTCGGCATTGGTAAGACTGCTAATCACTGCGACAATAATTCTTTTAGCTTAAATGATCTCAATGTTCATTTCTCTACTTCACCAGTCCTCGTCGACCAGACTACAAAAGCACACACAATTTCCCATCTCGATTCCCTTCCTCGCCCTTCCTGTTCTCCTTTCCTGTTCAAACCTGTCACTGAGGACGAAGTCTTAAGGTATGCCAGAGCTATCACCTCTACAGCAGAGGGAAGTGATAATTTGAGTCCTCGCATGATATCCCTTGTCCTTCCAGAACTCCTGCCAATCCTTACACATATTCTTAATTACTCATTGACAACGAGTTCTTTCCCGTCGGCATGGAAACGTGCTAACGTCATTCCACTTCCTAAAACCTCTAATCCTACTTCCTTTTCGCAATTCCGACCAATTTCCATATTACCCTATCTATCCAAGGTCCTCGAACACATTGTCCATAACCAGATTTCCCAATTCATCACCTTAAATAATTTATTATCTCCCTTCCAATCCGGCTTCCGTCCTGGCCACAGTACCGTTACAGCGCTGCTAAAAGTCACTGATGATATACGTCTAGCAATGGAAAACAAATGTATTTCCATTTTAGTCTTACTAGATTTTAGCAGCGCTTTTAATTCGGTTGATTTCGACATACTCCTCTCTGTCCTTCGTTCCCTTAATATCTCCTCCTCTGTGTTAGACTGGTTTGACTCATATCTTCGGGGACGTTCGCAGCGGGTCCGCTCTGACGAGGATTTCTCGGATTGGTGTGACGTCGAGGCGGGTGTTCCCCAGGGTGGCGTTCTTTCTCCCCTTTTATTTTCTATTTTTATAAATACTGTTTCCAAATTAATTGCATCCAATTTCCATCTCTACGCAGACGACTTGCAAATTTACCGTCATTCGCTCATTGAGGACATTATTTCTGCAATTGCAGAAATTAATGCTGATCTCCAAAGAATTGCTGAATGGGCTAAATCATTTGGTCTGATGGTTAACCCAGGTAAGTCACAGGCTATGATCATAGGTAGTAAGTACATGACTCAGCGTGTACGTGATGCACCCAGTATTATATATGATGGCACTATCATTCCTTATACTGACACTGCCAAAAATTTAGGCTTAATTTTAGATAATAATCTTTCTTGGATTACTCAGGTTAGTGAAGTCAGTAAAAAGGTGTACTACTCGCTGCATAAGTTGAAGTGCCTCCAAAATTTTTTGCCTATGAAAACTAAAATCCTCCTAGTCCAGACCCTTATACTTCCTATCCTAGACTACGCCGACTCCTGCTACTTGGACATCACTGAGGAGCTGTTAACAAAACTAGAACGTTTACAGAATCTCTGTATCCGTTTTGTGTTTGGACTTAAGAAATATGATCACGTATCAGCCTTCAGATTGAAGCTCAAGTGGCTTCCTATCCGTCTCCGTCGCAACTCCCATATCCTCTGTTTACTATATAATATATTGTATAATCCTCTCTCTCCATCCTATCTGCTCGATAGATTTAATTTTTCCCACCCTCCTGAAATCCCGTGCAGATCCAGTGTCCGAACTAACCTCTCCCTGCCATCCCATCGCACCAATTTCTATTCCTATTCCTTCACCGTGCACGCAGTCAGATTATGGAACTCGCTTCCTCACACTGTTCGTGACAGTCCAACTATCGCTGTGTTTAAAAGACGACTGAAAGAGCATTACCTTAATTCTCAATCACCGTAACTTGCGTTATTATGTATACATATTATAGTATTTATTTATTATATGCATATTATTATTTATTGATTTTATAAATGTATATGAATACATAACTACATGTATTTATGTATGTATGTATGTATATATGTGTATATATGTATGTATGTGTATGTATATAATATGTTTATTATATTTATATATATGCTCAAATAGTTTTAGTATAATTTATAAGCTTGATATTATTGTATTTATAGTTAATTTAGTTTAATCAGTTAATAACTTTATTGATTGTGCACGTCTTATCTGCTGTCTTTTACACTGTTTCTCTTAGTAGGGCTGCTGTAAGAGATTTCTTCAGAAATAAGCAGTTCCTTTGTGTCGTCTTTCCGTGTTAAGTGTATCTTTATGTATCTTTCATGTGTGCAATAAAGAGTTAAATAAAAAATAAATAAATAAAATAGTGTGAATTTTTTGTGTTTCACATTCGATCGTGAACGCTTTTGGCGCATACTAAGATTTTGTATGGGATTTGAAAAGCGCCACCAACTCACGGGAGTAAGCCCAGCCTATACAAAATCTTAAGGGCCCCCGAGACGATCAAACGGTTTGACTCAAACACGTAAATTTTGGTTTGACTCAAACCATTTTGATCGTTTACAAAGCTAGTTTGAACGGTTTGTCAAACATTTACGTGTTTGAAGCTTGTTTGATGAAACTTCATATTTTTGTTGTGTTTGACGCGCCGTTTGATCGTGTTCCGAAGCGTTTGATCAAACTCGGCTTACTTTAGTGCTGGATTTTAAAGAAGCTGTAGTTTATAGCACTTTCTGTAAATGTTTGTCAATAAAACGATATTTTAGTTCATACTTTTCTTTGGACCAAAGTCTTTTTCTTTTTTTCTCTTTTGACAGAGAACATTAACGTTATAAGAATACGTGAACATAAGAAAATCGTGATCCTCGTTCTAGAATCTAGACTATAGCATCTTGTCTGCATGTCAAGACGTCTACTCGACAGCGCGTATTGAACCAAACTGCGCAGTGTCGTTTGACAAACTGTTCAAACCGACACCAAACGGTTGCATCAAACACGTAAGGTTTGAATCAAACCATTTGATCGTCTTTGATCAAACGGTTTGACTCAAACACGTAAATTTTGGTTTGACTCAAACCATTTTGATCGTTTACAAAGCTAGTTTGAACGGTTTGTCAAACATTTACGTGTTTGAAGCTCGTTTGATGAAATTTCATATTTTTGTTGTGTTTGACGCGCCGTTTGATCGTGTTCCGATGCGTTTGAACAAACTTTGTACCATTCTTTGGAGTAGGTATATTATTTTTAACCGACTAAAAAAGAGGTTATCAATTCGACGCGCATGTGTGTAATATTTCCAGAACTGCTCAGTTTTCGTGTATGTTAGTCTATATCAGCATTCAGCATCTTAACAAAATATGTACAAAATTTTAAAAGTGTATGTATGTTTTTATGTTTGTGTTCACATATCTCCGGAACTACAAGTCCGATTTAAATATTTTTTGTTGTACTATATAGGTATTGTTTAACTTGGGAGACTTCTGCAAGTTTCATCAAAACAGGTTTAGTAGTTTTTGAGATAGGCAATTTAATTCTCAATTTCGTACAATTTTTAAGTCGGTTTTATCTTTTAAAAAATAATATTTATTCGTCACAAGACGTGTACTCCACAGCGCGTATTGAACCAAACTGCGGAGTTTCGTTTGACAAACCGTTCAAACCGACATGAAACGGTTGCATCAAACACGTGAGGTTTGAATCAAACCGTTTAATCATCTCGGGGGCCCTTTAATAAACGCCAAACGCGTTCACGATCGAATGTGAAACAAATTATTATTTTTAACAAAAAATTAAAACCGACTTCCAAGGTAAAAACAATAATAACATTAATATGAACTAAAAAGTATTAAATAATTTTTACTATCTAATAGTGCCTTTTTCCGAATTCGGCTAAACCTCAACTATTTCTGTACTCAATCTTCATTATTTTGAAGTCGGTACCAGATAGCTGAATCTTCAGTCCTCTGACAGAATATTTAAAATTTTTGGAACTGGCACCGACTTCAAAATTATGAAGATTGAGTACAGAAATAGTTGAGGTTTAGCCGAATTCGGAAAAAGGCACTATTAGATAGTAAAAATTATTTAATACTTTTTAGTTCATATTAATGTTATTATTGTTTTTACCTTGGAAGTCGGTTTTAATTTTTTGTTAAAAATAATAATAATTTCACTCTTTTTAGTTACACTAGTAGATAAATCTTCGCGTATATTTTACGTGTCTTATTACAATTTGTTAAGAGTCACAACTCACACTCACAAAATAATATAATATTATCAGTGAAGTGAACATATTGTGCTAAGTAATTTAACAATTTTAATACTTCAAGCCCGAAGCGGTCACCGGCGATTGCGATAACAATAGAAAGGCTATTGTGTCTCGTTTTTCCACGATCGAAGGATCTATCAGATAAAAAATTGTACAAACTTGCAAAGGATGTAGCGTAGCATAATATTTAATATTATCATAATTATTGACAGCTGTTCTTGTTATCAAGAATTCAAATCGATAGGTACTTAGTGCACCATCTATCGATTAATAAGTATAACTAATTAAAAAGACACTTAATGACTTTGTTTTGTTTAAATGCTCTTTTAAAAATAACTTTATTTTAATTCTATTTGTCTATTAAAATTTTATAAAGTAGTAAAGTATTCGATCTGTATATAAAGTAGTTAGTAAAGTATTCGATATTCTGTCTTCTGCCGCCAGTTCGGCGACGCCGACCGCCGTGTATTAAAAACAAACAGGTGTTGTTAATTGTTATACAGTACATAATTATTATTATTGCCATACCTATGCCTTGCACTATTATCTATTCTGTGCCATGACTCATGAGACATTGGTGGCCTTAACACGACGTGGAAATGATGATGATGACGATGATGATGATGATGATTATGATGATGAATATGAATTGCATAGTAGTTTATGCTTTCTGTTCTTAAAACAACGCCGAAACTCCCAAACGTGTATCTATTAGGAATCAGGAGTTCTCTCAGCATCATCGAAACCATGGTATACCTTGACCCAATATTTGACTTTTTGGTAGCGTATTCTTAGTACACTTCACATAAAACCAAAATCACCATATGTTTCCATATAAATTTCGAGGAGTTCCCTCGATTATTCATGGTTCCCATCATCAGGTCACCACCTTTGTGAAAATGGAACCAAATTGGAGTGAAACCTAATACAACAAAACAAAAATTTCGAAAATCGGTTCACAATAGGCGGAGTAATCGTTGAACATACAAAAATAAAAAAAATAAAAAAATATCCACAGCCGAACATATAACCTCCTCGTTTTTTGAAAGTCGGTTAAAAACTCACACTCAGCACACAGTAACATACACAACACACGCACATAAAAAAAAGATGAGCGAATAATTTAATACAATTCTCGCGCTCTGGGGTGTGTTGCCATGATTGGATACGCGACGTGCATGCGCAATGAAATTCCTCATAAATTCCTCTTAAATTTTGAGGAAGCGATAGCGGAAGAGGATTTTTTTATTTTTATTTATGAGGATGCGGTAACGGTTGAGGAACCCAAAATATTGCGGAACTTCCTCATTATGAGGAAGCGGAAGAGGAATCCTCAGCAACCCTACCTCACACACATCTTTGAAAATAAGATTGATCAGTAGTCTCATGATTCCTGGCACATATTTAAACGTCTTTATGGAAGAAGAATTAATACTAATAAATATTATTTTTCTTTTACTTTCGTTTTCACTTAATGTTTCCCAATTTGGAATTAAACCTTTAAGAATTTCCAACCACGCTATGTTTTTTTCCCTGTCATGGTTATCCTCAATGGATGTGTCCTATATTTCAATGCTTAAGATTAAATTTTCCGTGTCAGACATCACGCCAGCAGGTCACAACACGTCCAGGGGTTAGCTTCTTGCAGTGTCAACTGAAATAATTCATAATCTGATTATTTCAGTTGACACTGAATGTGTGTGCCGCTCTATTAAAATGTATGGTAATACGCGCGTTATGAAATCATAATCTTAAATTTATCGATCCGGAATTCAGAACGCTCGTCAGTATCATTCTTACAGATCGATCTGAGAAACATAATCTGAAAAAAATCAGAATGTGTACGTGGAGCATACTTACTGATATTGTATGGAATTCCAGTCTTTCTGAATTAATAATATGAATTCAGAAAGACATTCCGGCTGTGTGAGGCCAGCCTAAGACTTCGTTGTCTGTCCGTCTGTCTGTCTATCTGTCTGTCTGTCTCCAGGCCGCAACTCAAGAACGGTAATAGAATTGAAATTTTCACGGATTATGAATATCTGTTGCCGCTATAATAACAAATACTAAAAACAAAATAAAATTAAATAAATAAAATAAAAAATGAAGGGGGGCTCCCATACAAAAACATAATTTTCGGCATAATTTTGCTCTATAATGGTACGGAACCCTTCGTGCGCGAGTCCGTGTTATATGTGTTATCATCAGTCAGTCAAGGTGTGACGACGTGAGCCCTCACAAAGCTCGGCTTTTAGTAACCAGCACTAATTAAAATCATTAATACCTACATACTCGTATGAGCAAAATTTGTGCCAAAGGTTGACGACTACTTACACATTTTGTTAACAGTATGAATTACTACTTTTATACGCCATATCAGCTTTGAATTACAACTAATACGAACACTGCACACAAAATGTATCTTTTCCCTCTCTGATTTACGCCTATTTACAATAAAATATGCATAAAACACAACCAGTGGCCAATGCCGCACGTGGCGCGTCATCGTTTAGCAGGGCCGATGACGCTTATGGTGCGTCATCGAACAAAGTACTTGGCCTGTCGTAAGAATTTGTTGAAATGAAGGTGGCAACGAATCGGTTAATAACGTAAAAGAGTACATAATAACAATCGAAAAAATCGAAAATCGTATATAAGATGATGCCACCTCTTATAAAAAGACCTTTGTGTAAGAAATAGCGCGATGTAGGAGACGCACAGCGCCATCTATTATGAATTTTTGGAACTAACATAATTTGAACAAATTTACGCATTTTCACCCCCTTACAACCCCTTTGTCCTGTTAAAAAGTAGCCTATGTCCTTTCTCAGACTTTAGTCTATCTGTGTACAAAATTTCATTACAATCGGTTCAGTAGTTTTGGCGTGAAAGCGAGACAGACAGACAGACAGAGACACTTTCGCATTTATAATATTAGTATAGATTGAAGTGACTAAATACGTATGTCGCCATGGCAACGTCGATCGCTATCCCGTCGCACAAACAATGGTCGCAGTCAGTCTCAGGTTGTAATGATTTACTATTATTTATTCAACAAATACACTTACTTATCAATATATAAAGTACCCAGTAGCCGATTCTCAGACCTACTGAATATGCATATAAAATTTGGTAAAAACCAGTAAAGCCGTTTCGGAGGAGTTTGCGGACTAACATTGTGACACGAGAATTTTATAATATATAAGATTTACAGAGTGTAATTTGCGATTTTTCAAGGTTCTCGGTCTATGTCTGTCATATGAATTATTAAATGTGCTAGACAGAAACAAGTAGTCCTTGGTTTGGTGGAGCTATAAAGTCATGATTTGCCCCCGCAGCTGGAAAATAGCTCAAGCCACTTGAATCTATAAAAAATATGGCTTCCTAAAAATAGGCCATCCTTTTTTAGCATATATGACACCAGTACCACAGGTGATATTAAAAATACACAATCAAATAAGTACTGCTTCTTTTACAGGTCAGACTAATACAGCTTTAAGAATTATACCCCGAGCTCTGGAAAATCTTCCCAACTCTCCGTCGATCCATTTTGCTATAGCCAATATTTACGGAAAAATTAACCGCTACGAAGATGCCGAAAAACACTTCATAATAGCTTTAAACAACTACGGGGATAAAGTCCAAGCTATCCATTTTGCAAATCTAGGTAAATTTATTTTTCAGCCTCTAAAGGTTTCTATTGGCCTGTATTTCTGCCATAATTTAAGCCCGTCACAGACTTAGCTATAATATATATTAATATATTTATAGCAAGGCATATTATTCTATACTAAATCCACATGTCACAGAAATATATATTATAGCTGAGTGTGTGGTCACGCGAAAATTAGTATAGAAAATATATATTAATATGCCTAGCTATAAACATATTAATATATATTATAGCTAGGTCTGTGACGAGCTTTACCTATGAATAACTCTAAGTGTCTAAACACACTAGGCTGAAATACGCCGGCGTAATTTACGTGGCCGAAATTACGTTCAGCCGCTTACGTCTGCTGCCACACACTATAAATTACGCGAAGAGCCGAAATTTCGCGGCGTAATTTCCGTTGCAGAACACGCGCGTAAGTGAGTATTTAAAATTCTCATATGTAATCTCTAAAGCGTTAGCTTTAGAGATAAGGTTGGATTTCCTATGTTCGGTTTTGATAATTCCGTCGCGTATAGTGTGTTGCTATACAAAACATCACCGCCGAATCGCTGTCGAACTTACGCTCGACTCGGCTCGACGGATTTTCGGCATAGTGTGTCGTCTGTCGCCTTCCGCTCATATTTTGTATGGATTTGAAATTGACGCGGCGGAATTTACGTCGGCGTAATTCAGCCTAGTGTGTTTCGCTAACGCATTGTAAAAATTTCAGATGTAAAGACTGCTATGCTATATGAAATTATTGCGTTGCGACATCGCATCTCATTTATATACATAAATGAGATGCGATGTCGCAACGCAATAATTATATATATATATATATATATATATATATATATATATATATATATATATTATCGCCCCCGAAACCCCCTATATACTAAATTTCATGAACATCGTTCATACCAATTATATATATATATATATATATATATATATATATATATATATATATATATATATATATATATATATATATATATTTTATTTTTATTTTTTATTTTATTAATTTTTGGAAAACTTACAGCTAACATACACATAGAATCTAAATATACAGTACAACAAGGCCAATTAAAAGTTTCCACAGATAGAAAAATACTAATAAAAACAAGGCAGCGATAGACAATGGTCACAATTTAGAATTTTAGAAACAATTTAGAAAAACAGAACAAGAATTGATAACTAATTAAGTAGTAGAATTGAGCAGGCTAAAATCAAAATAGAAATTATTAAATTCCTTCTTAAAAGTTGTTACATTAGTAAAGAATAGGTCCACATCAATCATTCGAGATATTTCATTGAACATTCTACTAGCCCTGATAATATAAGAATTCTGGCGATAATTAGTTCTATATTGTTGAATATGCAGTAGGTCACGCTTTCTTCTCGAGGCTGCTGGAACGCGAAGTTGGATTTTGCTGGTGAGATCAGCGCAATCCACTGAGCTGTTGGCTAACTTTATAAGAAGAGCCAGGTCTGATACTTTTCGTCTAGCAGATAAAGACAGTAGATGGAATTTTTTGCAGCGATCGAAATAATTGTTCAAGTACGTTCCAGATCTGAATTGCACGTATCTAAGAAATTTCTTCTGTATGTTTTCAATACGGTTAATATATATATCGTAAACTGGGTTCCAAACAGACGAGCAGTACTCAAGATGGCTGCGCACAAAACTACAGTAAAGGACTTTAAGAGTTTTAATGTGTCTGAAATTAGCGGAGACGCGTATTATGAATCCCAAGGCTTGAGCGGCTTTTTTAATAATGTCGTCTATGTGACAATCGAATAAAAGTTTAGAATCAAACGTAACGCCCAGGTCTTTTATCTTGTTGACTCTAGTTAAGGATACATCTGTAATTTTGTAGTCGTAGTGAATTAGGGTGGTCTTACGAGTAAAGCTACATACGTAACATTTGGTGATATTTAAATCTAGTTGGTTACGACGGCAGTAGTCAAGGAGTCTATTAAGATCCTCCTGGAGGCGAATAGCATCGTCAATGGTTCTGATTTGGCTTAAAATTTTCAAGTCGTCGGCAAATAGCAGTACCTTTGAATATTTGAAACAATTGATAATATCGTTGATAAAAATATTAAATAACAGGGGTCCCAGTAACGAGCCCTGGGGCACACCTGATGGTATGAACATAGGCCTAGATGTGTAACCATTAAGAACAACAGATTGACATCTATTGTCGACGTAAGAGGAGAACCATCTGAAGAGGTTACCCCTAATTCCTATTGCAGACAACTTGAGTAGCAGTGTGTGATGATCCAGACGGTCAAAACATTTTGTAAAATCAGTGTAGATTATATCTACCTGCGTGCGCTCTGACATACACTCAGACAAATAGTCGCTACAAAGTATGAGATTGGTAGTAGTGGACCGCCCACGCATAAATCCGTGCTGACACGTAGTGATAATTGGACTTAGGATAGGATACAGCTGATTATAAATTATCCTTTCAAGTAGTTTTGCAAAAAGACACAGTTTAGATACTGGCCTATAATTACTAACTACGTCCTTCGGCCCTTTTTTGTGAATCGGCGTTATGAAAGCCGATTTCCAGATAGACGGCACGACTCCCTCGGTGAGTGATCTTCTATAGAGTAACGTGAGCGGAGGGGTCAGGGATTCAGCGCATTTGCGAATTAGGATCGGTGGAATGTGATCTGGCCCCGCAGATTTGTTTAAATCAATCCCTTCCAGTAGTTTGCGTACTTCCGATTCACGTACATCAATTGTATGGATGTCAGACACACACATCGAAGTGTTACTTGAGATGGGAGAGCGTGGGTGATTTAGACAAGGGTCATTAGTGCTGGGCCGAGATAGAAAATTTGAATGAAAATAATTGCTAAACATGTTTGAGATATCCTCGCCGTCACTGGAACTTATATATATAATTACATATATATATAATTGGTATGAACGATGTTCATGAAATTTAGTATATAGGGGGTTTCGGGGGCGATAAATCGATCTAGCTAGGAATCATTTTCATAAAATGTCATTTTATGTGTGTTTTTTCAATTTTTTGATACTAGATCACGCCAGTAAAGCTAGAAACAAATTATCGGTCTCATCCATAAGTCGCGGCTGATGGATGCGGCCTAACAATGTTAGGCCGCATCCATTTTCCAAAGAAATATAAAAAATGCAAGCATGATAACTAATTTTGTTAGTTGTTACACCCTGTAGATTTTAATTATCCGACATACAGTAATACGGCGGCGACAACGTCATATCACAAAAGTTGCGTACCGGATATCCGTATGGATACTGTTCTGCTGGCTATATCTAAGCTGCACTGGTTACCAGTACGCCAGCGCCGCTCTGTGCGAGCGCTATGTGTGTCAGCCGTTAACCCGCGGACGTCAAAGACCTTATATCCGAAGAAAACGTCCGCGGACGTTCGTCCGATAATTTGTTCCGAGCTTAATTACGTTGCGCACAAATTCGCGTGTCGGAAGTCGGAACTATACAATTTTCCGAGACAAAAATATCCTATATCCGTATCCATCAAGTATCTGGATACAAACTTCCATCCAAATAGGTTCAGCGGCCTAAGCGCAAATTGTTAACGTTTATCGCAAAGGAACCGTACATTTTTTCGGAATTAAAACTATCATAATATTATTATGTTCTTTCCCGGGATATCGAGTATCTGCATACAAAATTTCATCAAATTCGCTTCAGCAGTGTAAGCGTTAAGAGGTCACAGACAAATACTTAGCCAGACAGACACAATTTTGTTTTTAAAATAATGTAAATGTATTATATATGGAAATATGGATATTGATTTTGTAGTTTTTCTTGTGGCTTGAACCATAGCTTGAGCAATCATAGTCTTGAGAACTTATTAGAAACTAGCTGTTGCCCGCGACTTCGTCCGCGTTAGCATAGTATAATAACTGTCAACCCCTATTTTACCCCCTTGGGTGTAGAATTTCCAGAAACGCTTTAACACGTATCCAATAATTTTTAATTATTAGCCCAAAAAGAAAATTTCATGTTTCAATCTCAAGAAATAACGGACTTTCATTCATACTTTCAACCCCAATTTCAGCCCCTTGGGGGCTCAATTTCCAAAAACGCTTAAATACGTATTTATTTATTTTTAATCAGTAATCCAAAAACAAAGTTTCATGTTCCTAACTTAAGAAATGACGGACTTTCATTCAAACTTTCAACCCGTATTTCACCCCCTTCGGGGTAAAATTTTCTAAATCCCTTTCTCAGTGGTTGTCTACTTAATAAAACAACTCTACTCACCAAATTTCGTGGCTGTAACTTTAACAGTTTTTGCTCAGTCAGTCAGGACATGTAATTTTATAAGTATAGATAGCCTAAGAGAAATGATAAAATATACCAAGGTTGTTTTTTTTTCAGGTGTCCTATATCACCGTTGGAAA
Organism: Polyommatus icarus; assembly: GCA_937595015.1. NCBI lineage: Eukaryota > Metazoa > Arthropoda > Insecta > Lepidoptera > Lycaenidae > Polyommatus > Polyommatus icarus. The sequence continues at coordinate 12,334,278 of OW569328.1, read as the reverse complement.
AAATATGAGTTGGCAGCTCGGATGTACCAAAAAGCTTTACAAATAAATCCGAACTTTGCGAGTGCTAAGAGAAACTTGGAGTCAGTAACGAAATTTTTATAATACCATTTAGTCACAACTTAATTTATGTTGTGAAACATTCAATAAGGCTAAAACTTCCGACTCAATATTTAAGAAATTATTATTATGTGCACTTTTCTGTCCTGACCAGAATGTTGTTTTTCAGTCATATAAGTGGATCATAATCTCAATAATATATTAAAGTAATTGACTCCTAAAAATATTTGATTAAGTATCATAATCTATTTTTTAAACTTGGCTGAGGGCTGAAATCTTTAAAAAAATTATGTAGCTTCTATCCGTTTTACTGAAGCAATCAAAAGATGGCATTGGTGGACCCTGCATGACCACTAGGCACCAGCATGAGTAGGTACTGTACTATCTCCTTGTGATCGTATGGCATTCGTTGACTGAGGCACAATAATATTTAAGGGCCAACCCACAAGTACCACAACCACACGACATCGCAACGACAAAATGTCGTCGAGCAGTGGTTACGTGTGAATAGTGTCGCTGCAGATTTTTGTAGTTGCGTTATGGTACCGACAAAATGCTGACGTAGTTGCGTTGTCGCCAGTGGTTGCGATGTGAGCGCGGGCGGTGTGCGCGCGCCGTCGTTGCATCGACGCAACGTCGTGGTTGCGATGTGGTCGGCCGTGGTTGCGTCTGACAAGTTATCTGACAAGTGGTCGAGAACGACTGCAAAATGTGGTACGTGTGAATGGTCAAATTCATTTACAAAACGAAATATACGCCCGACCACGTGGCACGTGGTGTGGTTGTCGTGTGGTTGTGGTACGTTTGGGTTGGCCCTAAGACGACAGCTGCAGATGAGCAGCGGCCAGCGACCGGTAAGTATATAAATTGTACGCCATAAATGATAAACGGGGAGTTTTGCCGGGAATGTGAAAGTGATGTTGTGTTTTTGTATTATTTTCCTAAAATTGTGTTAACTGGGTTTTTAACCGACTTCCAAAAAGGAGTAGGTTATATGTTTGTCTGTATATATATTTGTGGACCGATTTTCATGATTCTTTTGTTGTTGTACAGGGTTGAATCCGAATTTGGTACCATGTTCACAAAAGTGGTGATCTGATGATGGGATTTATGAGGAATCGAGGGGACTCCTTGAAATTTGTATGGAAACATGTAGTGATTTTAATTTTTTCTGAAGCATTCAAGTTAAATACTACCAAAAAGTAAGACTTTGCACCAGGTTATACCCTGGATTCGATGGTACCGAACAGAACTTTTGAATCCTTATAGATACAGATTCTGGGATTTCGGCGTTGTTTAAACAACTGAAAGCATAAGCCAATATATCAATTTGATTAATCATCATCATCACAACTTTAATTATGCCATGCATCATCACATTATGACCCAATTACTGGTACTTTTCGTGATATTTTGCATCGAAGCAGATGTTTTTGATGATGATTTCGCTGTTTGTGGACCGATTTTCAAAATTCTTGTGTTGTTGTATAGGATAATAGTATCTTAATTTTGTATAACAATTGCGAAAGTGGCGAGCTGATGATGCTATCGAGGGATCTATGAGCAATCGAGGGAAATCCTGTAATTTAAAACACTCATAATGGTTAAAATGTTGTTTCTAGTAAGTTAAACATATGTTACGAATAAGAGAAATTTCAATTTCAAAAGGTGTCTCTTGGTCCAAAGGCACTGAACAGAACTCCTGAACCTTTAAAGATAAAAGTTTGGAAATTGCAGCATCGCTTAGATATCTGCAAGCATTTACCACAATTTCGCTTACAGTAACATAATGTGAATAGTTAACATTCGTATTTTTTATTTACGCATAAGCCTTATTTTGTACATAACTAAAAAGAGTGAAATTATTATTTTTAACCAAAAAATTAAAACCGACTTCCAAGGTAAAAACAATAGTAATATGAACTAAAAAGTATTAAATAACTCTTAAGTCTTTACTCTATAATAGTGCCTTTTTCAGAATTCATCTAAATCTCAACTATTTCAATGCATACTACAGTCTTCATTACTTTGAAGTCGGTACCAGCCAATGATTAAGAAAACATATGGAAGTGACATAACTACATAAAGTGTGGCCGGCGCCATATTGCCTGGAACTAAACATGGCGGTCTATAGTGATAGGACACTCGGTTGATATTTGTCGAGGATATCGATAAACTAAGATGTTTTTAGTGTAATTAACATCAAACACTATAGTACAGCGATTCTTTAAATAAACTGATGTACGTATTATCACTTTTAATTTGGGTTATAGAAGTTTGATGTTTACATAATGAGTAAAATTATTTTTATTACAATGAAAACAAAGTGACTATTGAAATGACATTGATTTTGTTATGATTATGTATTGTCAAACAGATAACGAGGCGGATTAAGGTTAAAATCTTTAAAATATTAAATGATCAGATTCTTCACTTTATATTTTTAAAGTTCGATAAAAAAGTACATCACTAAACGTCAACCAGCGTCAACCAATAAAAATAAAATCAACCGGAACATAAAATGGCGGACCGGCCACAGTATTTTTATTTGGTATATACCATTATGCCGAGTCCACTCTATGAAAGTCAATGGTACCAGCAGTCCCAAAAGTTTCAAGCCCCATCCCCACTCGCGTGCGAACCGCGCGCGACGCCGCGAAATTCCCGCGAAACGTGAGTGTGGATCCGATTCGCATATTTTTCGCACTTCGCGGCCCGTTCCCCGAATGTTGTCGGTTTTCTGTCCCGCGACAAAGGGTTTTTTTTAAATCTTTATTTTAATAAGGGCTTTTGCCATACAAGACGTGCCAGCATTGTTTAGTGAACAGATAATACAATATATTAATACAGTCTGTCAAGAAAGAGTAGACGCGCGGAGTTTTGCTGGGAATACGAAAGAGTGACGTTGTGTTTTTGTATTATTTTCCTAAAATTGTGTTATTTCGGTTTTTAATGTGTAATGTTGGTAGAATATTATCCATTACGTATTGCGTACGTCCCCACAGAAAACCGGCGTTGACGTGGGAGAGCCATGCTTCGGCATGAATAGGCCGGCTCGAACGGAGAAATACCACGTCCTCACAGAAAACCGGCGTGAAACAGCGCTTGCGCCCTTACCCTTTTCCCTTCCGTACCCTCCCCTATTCCCTTCCCTACCTTCCCCTATTACCCCTTAAAAGACTGGCAACGCACCTGCAGCTCTTCTGATGCTGCGAGTGTCCATGGGCGACGGAAGTTGCTTTCCATCAGGTGACCCGTTTGCTCGTTTGCCCCCTTATTTCATAAAAAAAAACATTAAAAATTTGATGTCGTGCACAAGTGTGGGCAAGTGATACAACTTCAAGAAACGTGCCATTTTGTGTTCCCTCCAAAACTCCGTCGAAAGTTTTAGTAAAGGGTCTACCACTTTACTAAAACAACTGACTTGACTCGTTGACTTTACTGACTACTTTTTAACCGACTTCAAAAAAAGGAGGTTATCAATTCGACGCGTATGTATGTAATATTTCCAGAACTGTCCAGTTTTTTTATATGTTAATCTATAGCAGCTTCTGAACAAATGTGCCAAATTTCGAAAGTGTATTATGTATGTATGTTTTTATGTTTGTGCACGCATATCTCTGGAACTACAAGTCCGATTTAAGTGATTCTTTTTTGTTGTACTAGGCATTGTTCAACTTAGGGAATGCTGCAAGTTTCATCAAAATCGGTTCAGTAGTATTTGAGATAGGGAATTTTAATGCTACGTAATTATTTACGTGAAACTTGAAGTCGGTTTTATCTTTTTAAAATACTATTTTTAGACTTTTACTAGACTTTTGACTTGACTGACAATCATCTGGAAAAACAACTTTTTGTAAACCCCCGGATTTCATCGGATCATTGTCTTATTAGGAGTTCTATACTACTTACGGCGGTATTGCGACAGTGTACTTTTAATTACCGTCGTGTGTGCAAGTTAGCAGACTGGGAAGGGATGCGGTAATTTTTTGCATCCCGATGATCGCGACAACACTGCCAACTCTGTTGCCAATGATGATGGAGCTTTTCATTCCGTCCTCTGTAGTGCCAACCGGTGGCAGATTTCGTCCCTGGTTTGGTTCATCCTCCAAAAAAAGCTGGCCGGTACCATGAGGCTTACCAATCCTGGGCAAACGCAGTGTCTGCTCGGGATTTAAATACCAGCACATATAAAATGGATTACAACCGTGCCTCTAGGTCTCTCAAGAGAGAGATCACTCGGGCAAAGAAACAGCACGTCAATACAATTAGTAAGTAAGAGACTCGAGTGCCTCCCCACGGGAACCCGTGCATTCTGGTCTTTGGCCAAAGCTATTGAAGGGAATTTCTACAAGACATCCCTACCATCCCTACCTACACGTAGGAAATGGATCATTGGCCCACGACGCAAAAGACAAAGCCGATCTTCTGGGTAAGCTCTTTGCGTTAAACTCGACGCTAGATGGACTTGGTTTGGACATTGCGAAGTTCGGGTTTGGCATAAAGCGCTGCTATCATACGGGCTCCCCGAGACATTATGCAAGTGGGTCAATTAAGTTTCTTAGCAGATAGAAGCATAAAGGTCTACGACCTTAAACTAAGAAACTCAGTCTGTTGATACTGATATCTCATATTTCTCCATCATTGAGAGTCGAAACGAACTTGTGTCTAAAATAGAGAATTAATTGGACAAACAAAAAAGGTAGATGTAACTTAGTTCAATTCAACCCCGCCAAGACACAAGTCTGCGCGTTTACCACTAAAAAGTCATCAATGGTCGTATATCCTCGTTAACAATCTCCCCTAGCATTGAAATACTTGGCATAAACATATCGAGCGAAGTCCAGTTCCGATATCATCTAGAGGGCAAGGCCAAGTTAGCCTCGAAGAAGCTTGGTATTCTTAACAGAGCGAGACAGTATTTCGGTCCGGACCAACGCCTACATGTCTACAAGGCGCAGGTACGGCCTCATATGGAATATTGTTTTCATCTCTGGGCAGGAGTGCCAAAATACCAACTGCTCCCTCTACATTTTATCCAACGAAGGGCTGCTCGAATTGTTGACTGCCATAATGTTTCTAACAGCTTGGACACCTTGGAATTACGCCGAGATGTAGCTTCACTCTGCATCCTCTATCGGTTGTATCTCGGGGAGTGCTCTGAGGAATTGTTCGGAATCATACCACCTGCAACTTTTCGCCATCGTCCCACGCGAAAAATGTACCATCCTCATCACCTTGATTAGTGGTAGTCTTCCACCGTGCGTTTCTCGTGTAACTTTCTGCCGCGCACTGTAAAACTCTGGAACGAACTGTCACCAGCAGTATTTCCGGACCTATACGACCTGCAAACCTTCAAGAAGAGAGCGTATTCCCTTTTAAAAGGCCAGCAACGCACCTGCAGCTCTGCTGATGTTGCGAGTGTCCATAGGCGACGGTAGTTGCTTTCCAACAGGTAACCCGTTTGCTCGTTTGCCCCCTTCTTTTATATAAAAATAAATAAAAAGGAAAGTCAAATTCATTATAAAAATTAAGCAGCCAGGCTTAATTTTTATATTGAATTTGACTTTCCTTTTTATTTATTTTTCTTCTAAATGAGTGCCAAGACCTGTGTTACAGGTACTAGACAACGGAAATATATTTTATACTTTGATAAGTTAGACATATATTTAAGATTTTTATTATAATATACATAATTATTTAATACACATCCAGACCCGGGAACATTGAAAAACTTTTGGTTCCGTCGAGTCGGCGGGATTCGAACCCGCGACCCCCGGCTTGAGCTACCAACGCGCTCACCACACCACTGAGCTACAGAGGTCGTCAACTTTGACTAGACTTTAGACCTGACGATATATGAAAACGATGCTAAAATTGTACATACTAGAATTTACTAGATTCTAGATATAGATTCTAGAACATTGTTTCCCGCCATATTTTACTCGACACTGACCATGGTTTTATAGCCGAAGTGCCAAATAAGAAAAAAATAAATAAACGTTCTATAAAAAAATCAAGTGACATTGACATTTGACAGTTTGCAAAAGAAAATTGAAATTTGGAGTTTTGCCGGGAATACGAAAGAGTGACGTTTTGTTTTTGTATTATTTTCCTAAAATTGTGTTATTTCGGTTTTTAATGTGTAATGTTGGTAGAATATTAACCATTAAATATTCGTTGCCGTGCACAAGTGTGGGCAAGTGATACAACTTCAAGAAACGTGCCATTTTGTGTTCCCTCCAAAACTCCATCGAAAGTTTTAGTAAAGGGTGTACCACTTAATTAAAACAACTGACTTGACTCGTTGACTTTACCGACTACTTTTTAGACTTTGACTAGACTTTCGACTTGACGATAATCTGGAAAAACAACTTGAAAATTTTGTAAATTTTTTACGAATTTTTTTTTTCCTGTTAAAACTTTACTTGACACTGGCCATGGTTTAAAAGCCGAGAGCCATAACAAGAAAAAAAATGAAATTTGGAGAAGAGGAAGAATAACTTTTTCCGGTAATATTCCGTGAACCAACCAGTTTTTTGAAGATATAAATTTCTATAATTTAATTATTTCTCCCATTTATTAATAATCACAATGGAATACACTAATGATTTGGCCATTTTTGAGGGTATTGTTGATGGTGCGGATGATGTTATTTCCATATCGGAAATAGTAGAAAAAGCAGGTACTGTGTTTAGGACGTTTTTGTTTAGATTCTTATTATCTTATTTTATTCTAATAAATCAAAACACTTTACAGGTAATGAGCGTCGGATAGATTACCTGCTCACTCGCATACAAGAATTTATCAAGGAAGTGGAATATTGTCGACATGGCGAATACAAGCAAGATGTGCACAATAAGCTAAGGCAGTTAGCTCTATTTGTTATTTTTAGTTCAGATCTACCAGTATTAGAAGAAATGAAAGAGAATCCGAACCTAGAGCTACTTATTGGAACACTACCTACTCTCCCCAGGTACGTCATGTGCGAAATATTGTGGAACCTTAATATTGATACAATTGTTGGTGAAGTATTATTCTCTACTCATCCGATGCTCGCCGTGGAAGTTGCAACATCACTTATAGAGAACTTCAAGTACTTTAGTCCCACTGATTGCTTACAAAGGCTACATTTGTTAACTGCCTCATGCTACAAACTTATTTATCAAATTATATTCTTTAAATTAGATACTAAAGTCGTAAGTCGAGCATATGATAATTTTTTGTTATGTTTGAAGTACTTCTTGGAACCACCAAATTCACACAAACTGGATAATATAAGTGAAGATGATTTATATAAATACATGGGAGATAGAATACATGCTTATCTTTTTGTACTAAATGATTGCTTCTTCGTGTTCACTAAAAAAGATGCTGAAACACTAGAAATAAACGAGGTATACCTTTCAACCATACCTACAGAAATAATAAAAGATGAATGTTTAAGTTTATGCGATGCTGACAAGGATCCGGATATTAAACTTGTTAAGGAACATTTAGTTAAATGTAATACAGCTCTCCAAGAAACTAGTAAATCTCTACTCTCCGATGTTAGTATAGATGTCTTTTGTTCGTGGAGTGAGTTTGAGGAAAATGGTGTAAGCCTACAAAATAAAATTGGAGATGTAGCTTATAAAATAACAACAAACTATCCTGAATTCCTCAATGAAATTGAACATGTGTGGGTCATATTACAGCTAATCTCCACTAAGCCAAAAGATTTAAAAGAAATCATAAATGAAGTGGATCCAAAAACTATTGAAGAAATGATTTCTAAAGACACTGATGAAAGTGTTGAGTGGTTAAAAGCTTTGATTTATAGAGAAAGTCTTTGCACAGAGGAAAGTTTACTTAGTAGAATATACACTCATATACATGTATACAATAATGATGAAGCTTGTCAACTATATGACATCCTGTATTGTAATTTTAAAAAGTCTGAGACACAAAGCGAGAGTGTTAAATCACTAGCAATAAAGTGCTTCGAGAACTGCACTGGTGAAACCAAACAAAAGTTGCTTGATAGACATTTTGACCATGTTTTTAATGACTCTCTGACTACTGAAGATTTGGATGCTATGATCACAAAAATCTTCAATAAACTAATATCATTACCAGGAGATGATTTGTCTCAAATATATGATGTTTTTATTCAAAATCCTAGAAAAGTATTAACAAAAATTTTCTTCCTAGCCTCAGAGAGCATTCAGCAAACCAATATTATGGCAAAGGTGATGATATTCCTGCAAAAATACTCACATTACAGATATGATAATGAAAATGAAAGCTCCGTGTTTATGGTAACAAAGGAGATAATTGACAATAATTTTGAAAGTGAAGCTCAAGCAAATAATGTTATAAAATTTATTAATGAGTTAAAATCCCAGGAGTTATTACCGGAATTGAAGCTGCTTATAAAGATTATACTGCCAAGCGTTGAATTGGGATTAAAAAATAATGACATTGATAAAATACATTTTCACTGCAAGCTCTTACATAAAACATATAGGCCATCGGAGATAGTACAACACAGAGCACCAATGTTGATTATGTTGGCGCAGATACTGAACTGTATGCGTTGGAAATTAAATACATTTATGGCATTTAAACCTAATATTTTAGACACAGTCCTGGATATTGTAACATCAATTTTTATTACCTATGATTCTAATATACCAGGTAAGATTTTTGGTGTTAATAATTTTTAATTGACTGTAGTAAAATTAATAGATTTAGGCATAAGGCGGCCCCTAAATCTACAATAATATTGATATGTCGCAGTCGACTGGTTAAAAAAGTCATTCAATCAAACAGCTAGCCCTTTGACTGAACAACGCCATTCAATCACATGACTATACGTTGTTTAGCCGACTTGTTGACTGCAATGTTCAACACTACAGCTAGATGACGCTTAGCCAACTGGTTTAATGGTAAATTAACTAAGATGACCATTTGTTTAGTGCTATTATTACATAAGCATAATGATAACAAGCAGATTAATCCTTCATGCCCCGCGCGAGCACCGGTGATCGCGAGAACAAAAGAATACAATGGGAATTCCTAGAACCTTTTTTATTAATCCTTCAATCGGAGGTTCTAGGAAAAAAATATATTCTAACTCATTTGAACACAATTGCAATAAATACCTTGGTGATGCATTTAATAATCCAGTAATTTCTTCTCTGTGCCCCCTTAATATCTGTCTCTTTAATAATACTTGTAAAGTTGTAACGAATATTTACGAAAAATATCCTAATACAACCACAAAACAACAAAATATTGCACAATACGTAATATTGGGCAACAAAATTGATCGTCTAAGTCTAGGACTTAGACCAAAAACATATTTTTTTGTGAAAGTCATGACATACTAAGTATTCAATTTATTCAATAGGATATTATTACTGCAATGTTTTGTGAAACAAAAGGTATGCCTATTCCATCATTCAAGTCAATTATTTTTTTTATATATGTAACGAATTATGGTTTATAGTTTATACAAAGCAGTAACTTTAACTGTGATGTGATGTAATGATTTATGAAACTTTTTAAACTCTTTTTTTGCAGAAAAAGACAGGGAATGGTTAAAAAAGAAACTAAAGAATATGAATCCTCTAAATATGTACTACTATAGATGTCTGTGGGGACCACCGGGCAATTCGTTCATAGAAATAATAAGCGGTATATCTATAGATGAAGACATAAATCAAGAAAGATTAGCAATCTGGCTCTCACAGGTTAGTTTTTCACTAAATTAAAGAGTATGCAAGTTGTTCATTTTCTAATACATTTTTACACAAGTTAAAGAATTATAATTATTATATTATGTATAAATATAATATATATAAAAATTGTCGGAATACACTCGTTATAGCTTTTAGACTTCGTTCTGGTCACATTCCACTAAACAAGTTTGCACATATTATTATGATGAGAAAAGCTCCATCACCTCTCTGTACGCAATGTGATGGTTGGTGTGATGTGGTTGAGGATGTAATTCATATTTTGTTGGAGTGTGACCAAAACGAGGACTTTCGTTTTGAGCTGATGAGTGTATTATCTGATTTGAAATGTACTATAGTGCTCTCAGCCTATCTTGTATCTAGCGCTTATTCACCCTACCGCTACCATGTTTCAAAAAACCTTGACGTAATTTATCGTTTTCTATCAAATCGCGACAGGAAACGAAGCGACAGAAGTTTCATGATACCTCATCCAAATACGTAGTGTCGTAAGTCGTAACTGAAAAAATAGGAATTTTTGAAGTTGGATTTCCTTGATTACGATATTGTCAGCAAATTCATGATATTTTTATCACAATTATGATAAGAATTGATATTTTTCTGAAAAAAATCGGTTTTCAATTTTTTTAAATAAATATTAGGTTTCTCTTAGTTTTGTCCGTGTTAAATAAACAGTTTGCAAATAATATCATCAGATAAAAGTGAATCATTATTTTTTTACGAAAACTACGCAAAAATATCAAGAAAATAAAAAGTTATATTTTGGAGTTTACTCCTTAAGAATCTCGGCTATATTAGGCGCCCACTATGAGAAAAACCCGAGGGGTAAAACCTACTAAAAGTAACGAAAAATCGTGTCACGTTTTTGGCGCGCATCTTTAGTGCGCAACTTTCTAATTTGTTTTAACAAGATTTGAATGCACGATCCTTTAAAGTTTAAAGAGTGGGTATTCCCGGGTAAATATTAGGTATACATATAGAATGTACACATTATTCAGATAAAAAAAGTAGTATAGTAGTAGATTAGTTTAAATTCGGGGAGGGGGTAGCCGAGGTGTTGCCTTTGATGTTAGAAGAAACCCCGTTCCTCTAGGCCTATTGGGAGCGGAGTTATGGCTACTTTAGTAAGACGTTTGACAGTTGCCGAGCTGTCAATGTCAAAGTTTGAATGCTTGTAACTCGGCAACTATTTGTCCTGGATATGAGTTTCTTCGGCTTGATCTTCCTGGATTTTTCTGCTCTATTCGATTCTGGCCTTAGAATTGAGAAAAAAAATTGATGTCTCTGATTTAGTTAAAATTCAGGGAGGGGGTAGCCAAGGTGTTTCCTTTGATGTTGAAGAAACCCCGTTCCTCTAGGCCTATTGGAAGCGGAGTTATGGCCGCTTTTTTGTTATAAATATCAATAATTAATATTGTTATTGTGAAGTTATAATTTTTATCATTATACTGGCTAAAGTGAACTAAAAGTATTTTGAAATAACTATGACAGAAAGGGGTGTAGATAATATTATTGCCGGAACATCTGATTTCATATGATATTAATCTTTTTAGGGTTCCGTACCTCAAAAGGAAAAAACGGAACCCTTATAGGATCACTTTGTTGTCCGTCTGTCCGTCTGTCAAGACCCTTTTTCTCAGGAACGCGTGGAGGTATGAAGCTGAAATTTATATCAATTACTCAGGTCTACTGTCCCTTGAAGCTGTGAAAAAATCAAACTTCTAAGCCAACGCAATCAAAAGATACAGCCGTTTATGCCGCAAATTTTCGACACTTGCAAGGGAATCAAAACCTACAGGGTGCTTCCCGTGAACTCAGAATCTTGAAATTTGGTACGAAGCAACGTCTTATAGCATAGATAAAGGAAAAATTACGAAAACCATAAATTTTTAGTTACATCACATAATATATTTTTTTTAATAATTTTAAACTTACTACCCATTTCCTCATAAACGCGTAGAGGTATTAATCGTAATGAACGAACTTTGTAAACCTTGCAGGTTTGTACGGAACCCTCGGTGCGCGAGTCCGACTCGCACTTGGCCGGTTTTTTCAGTTGAATAAACTCTTTTTGCGTATGGTTAGATACTCGTACTTAAGGAGTAAACTCCAGTCGTGCGTCGGAGCTGACACACTTTTTTTAACCAGCTGTCATTTACATAAATCCAAAAATTTAAGTTACTCCTGTTTTGTCACAAGTGTCTTTAACTTACCTTTCACAACAGGGGTACATCATTTTTGGTCACCTTTTTTATGTTTGCATTTGAGCTCGGAATCTCCTTATGCTCGCTATAGAAATTACTTATAAATATAATACACAAAATGTTTTCTATACTAATATTATAAAGAGGTAAACTTTGTTTGTTTGATTGTTTGTTTGTTTTATTGTAATGAACAGGCTCTAAAACTACTGGACCGATTTAAAAAATTCTTTCACCATCCGAAAGCTACATTATTTACGAGTAACATAGGCTACATTTTTTTTCGGAAAATATAGGGTTCCGTAAGTTGTCCTTTTCCGAGACTCAAAGTATCTCCATACCGAATTTCATAAAAATAGACTGAATAGTTTAGGCGAAAATCATAAAAGTTTATTGTGCGGGAACCGTACATTTTCTGGGACCAAAAGTATCCCTTGTCCTTTCCCGAGACTCAAAGTATCTTCATACCAAAATTCATCAAAATCGATTGAATAGTTTACGCGCAAATCATAAAAGTATATTGTGCAGTAACCGTTCTTTTTCCGGGATAAAATGTATCCTATGTCCTATTCCTGGTTCTAAGCTACCTCTTCACCAATTTTCAGCCAAATCGGTTCATTCGTTCTTGAGTTATAAGTGGCGTAACTAACACAACTTTCTTTTATATTTTACTAGCTGACCCGATAGACGTTGTCCTGTCTTAACGATGATTAATTAATTCGAATAATAATTGGTATAATTAAGAAAACAATAGATTAAAATTAGTATCTTCATGCCAAATTTATTCAAAATAGATATAAATAGTTTAAACGAAAATCATAAAAGTTTATTGTGCAGGAACCGTACATTTTCCAGGACTAAAAGTATCCCTTGTCCTTTCCCGAGACTCAAAGTATCTCCATACCGAATTTAATAAAAATAGACTGAAATAGAAAAGTTTATTGTGCGGGAACCGTACATTTTCCGGGACCAAAAGTATCCCATGTCCTTTCCCGAGAGTCAAAGTATCTCCATACCAAAATTCATAAAAATCGATTGAATATTTTACGCGCAAATCATAAATGTATATTGTGCAGTAACCGTACATTTTTCCGGGACAAAATGTATCCTATGTCCTTTTCCTGGTTCTAAGCTACCTGTCCACCAATTTTCAGCCAAATCGGTTTATCCGTTCTTGAGTTATAAGTAGTGTAACTAACACCACTTTCTTTTATATATATAAGATTTATATATTTTATTCCCGTCGCGCGTCGCACGGGAATAAAATATAATATAGCCACTGAAAAAATGATTAAAATCGATAGCCCATCACAATCCTTCATGTGGTCTACTTCTTATCTCCAAATAACATAAAAATTGCTCCAGTAGTTCGCGAGATTAAACCCTTTCAAATAATTTTCTACATTCTCCTATTAATCTTAGCATGATAAAATATAGCTTATAGCCTTTCTCAATAAATGGGCAATAAGTATATAATAATAATAATAATAATAATATCTATGGACGCTTCACACCACGTCAGTCTGGCCCCGTGCTAAGTACCTAAAGGACTTGTGTTACAGGTACCAGACAACGGAAATATATTTAATACTTTTATACTATACATATATTTAAGATTTTTATTATATCATACACATATTTAATACACATCCAGACCCGGGAACATTGAAAAACTTTTTTGTTCCGTCGGCGGGATTCGAACCCGCGACCCCCGGCTTTAGCGTCCAACGCGCTTACCACTGAGCCACAGAGGTCGTCTAGAAAATATAGAAAATATATAAAATTCTCGTGTCACAATGTTAGTTCACGAACTCCTCCGAAACGATTTTATTGATTAACCGACTTCCAAAAAACGAGGAGGTTATATGTTCGGCTGTGGATATTTTTTATTTTTTTTATTTTTGTATGTTCAACGATTACTCCGCCGTTTGTGAACCGATTTTCGAAATTTTTGCTTTGTTGTATTTGGTTTTACTCCAATTTGGTACCATGTTCACAAAGTGGTGACCTGATGATGGGATCCAGGAGTAATCGAGGGAACTCCTCGAAATTTATATGGAAACATATGGTGATTTTGGTTTTATGTGAAGTGTACTAAGAATATGCTACCAAAAAGTCAAATATTGGGTCAAGGTATACCATGGTTTCGAAGATGCTGAGAGAACTCCTGACTCCTTATAGATACACGTTTGGGAGTTTCGGCGTTGTTTTAAGAACAGAAAGCATATGCTACTATGCAACTCATATTCATCATAATCATCATCATCATCATCATCATCATCATCATCGTCTTCATCATTACCACGTCGTGTTAAGGTCACCAATGTCTCATGGCACAGAATAGATAATAGTACAAGGCATAGGTGTGGATATACTAATAATAATAATAATTTTATACTGTATAACAACACTTTGTTTAAATATACACGGCGGTCAGCGCCGAATACGCCGAATCGAATATACTTTACTACTTTATATACAGATCGAATACTATACTAACTACTTTATAAAATTTTAATAGACAAAATATAGAATTAAAATAAAGTTATTTTAAAAAGAGCATTTAATATAAACAAAGTCAATAAGTGTCTTTTTAATTAGTTATACTTATTAATCGATAGATGGCGCACTAAGTATCGATTTGAATGGATTTGAAATTGAATTCTTGATTACAAGAACAGCTGTCAATAATTATGATAATATTATATTATATCACTAGCTGTCCCGGCAAACGTTGTTTTGCCATATAAATAATTTTTGGTATGAAAAATAGATGTTGGCCGATTCTCAGACCAATATCCTCACAATATGCTCACATAATTTCATAAGAATCGGTCAAGCCGTTTCCGAGGAGTATGGCAACGAAAACTGTGACACGAGAATTTTATATATTAGATGAGTAGCTACGCTACATCCTATGCAAGTTTATACAATTTTTTATCTGATAGATCCTTGGATCGTGGAAAAACGAGACACAATAGCCTTTCTATTGTTATCGCAATCGCCGGTGACCGCTTGGGGCTTGAAGTATTAAAATTGTTAAATTACTTAGCACAATATTATGTTCACTTCACTGATAATATATTATTTTGTGAGTGTGAACTG
The DNA here is from genome assembly GCA_937595015.1 of Polyommatus icarus. NCBI lineage: Eukaryota > Metazoa > Arthropoda > Insecta > Lepidoptera > Lycaenidae > Polyommatus > Polyommatus icarus. The sequence goes on along the minus strand of OW569328.1, from coordinate 12,319,172 downwards.
TGTAATAAGATACGTAAAATATACGCGAAGGTTTACCTACTAGTGTAACTAAAAAGAGTGAAATAATTATTATTTTTAACAAAAAATTAAAACCGACTTCCAAGGTAAAAACAATATTAACATTAATATGAACTAAAAAGTATTAAATGATTTTTGCTATCTAATAGTGCCTTTTTCCGAATTCGGCTAAACCTTGACTATTTCTGTACTCAATCTTCATAATTTTGAAGTCGGTGCCAGTTCCAAAAGTTTCAAATATTCTGTCAGAGGACTGAAGATTCAGCTATCTGGTACCGACTTCAAAATAATGAAGATTGAGTACAGACATAGTCAAGGTTTAGCCGAATTCGGAAAAAGGCACTATTAGATAGCAAAAATTATTTAATACTTTTTAGTTCATATTAATGTTAATATTGTTTTTACCTTGGAAGTCGGTTTTAATTTTTTGTTAAAAATAATTTTTACCAAATTTTATATGCATATTCAGTAGGTCTGAGAATCGGCTACTGGGTACTTTATATATTGATAAGTGCATTTGTGGAATAAATAATAGTAAATTATTACAACTCAAGACTGAGGGCGGCCATTGTTTGTGCGACGGGATAGCGATAGACGTTGCTATGGTAACATACTTATTTAGTCACATTAAAAAAATATTATGGGCGAAATAGGTACTTTATATTATGGCAAAGCAATGTTTGCCGGGACAGGTAGTAATAATATAGATTTAAATCCTACGAATAATAAAAACTAAGGAAGAGTAACTCCGTCAAAAAACATGCTCCAAAATACTTGTCAAAAAAGTGTACCTTAGGTTCACTTTTCATACATTTGCAATATTTAGGTGACCTTGAGCGGTATAAAGCCTGACGTTATATGAAAGTTCGAATGGAACCAAATTTAATACTGTATTAGTATGGGAGTTACCTTTCCTTAGGTTTATTATTCGTTGTTTAAATGTAATTAATAATAAGTTTTCACTTCTGACGTTAGTCCCGGAGTGCAACCCGTTGTTTTAGGACATATAACTAAAGCGATTATTGTAGACCTTTTCTATAAACAACATTAATAATTGACGTTAAGTTATTTTCAGGTAACAAAATATACTGATGGTCAGGAGCTCCGACTCGCGATAGAGCAAAACATTTTTTTCGTAAATCTATTCCTACTAATTTGAATGTTTGGCCCTGGGATTTACATAATATTTATCGTTAGTGCAAAATATTTTTTTTACAGGAAATTGGAGCCTTTTGAAGGGTATAGGCAAATTAGTCATTGGTATTCTTGGTATATGAGCCAATTCACCAGCTGCAGGGCCGGTCATAATCTTCGATACTGGGCACCTTGGGCCACCACATACCTGGGCCTTGGTAGCGCCCACTTCGAAACGGGCGTAAATCGCAATTTTTAATTTCGCCATAACTTCTAAACCAAACGTCCGATTTTAATCATTCAAAGACCAAAATATATTATCTACATACTACTTAGTGATGAAATAATTCATTTTGATAAAGATTAATAGCATGAGTAAAATAAATGCGTTTAAATGTAGTCCAAAAAAAAACATGATTTTTAAATAAAATAATGGTTGTTGTACCTCACTTGACATAGATAGGTATAGTGTGTCTCGGACTTTTTTGTAGATATTTTAAAGATCTACATTTACTAAGAACATTGTATGCTTCTATCTTTTATAGTTTAGGCAGCGTACGCAAAATTAAGTTAATTTTCTGCTTGATCTTTTTCACCTTGTCTCAGAAAAACCCAAATATCTTACGAAACCCTATATTTTCCGAAATAAAATGTAGTATATGTTACTCATAAATAATGTAGCTTTCGGATGGTGAAAGAATTTTTTAAATCGGTCCAGTAGTTTTTGAGCCTATTCATTACAATTAAACAAACAAACAATCAAACAAACAAAGTTTACCTTTATAATATTAGTATAGACTAGTAATCTGTGTCCGTTAGTTTATAATATTGAATAGCTCATACTCTTATCGTTCTAATATTTTTTGCAATTTTGACAACCGTTGTTTAAGGTCTACCTTCCGTGAATCAATACCTATATTGATTCATGTATAAACTTAATTTAAAGAAGCGCCTGCAGTCACCAAATAAGGAGCTGACATAGAATATAATATAATAATAATTTATATTCTATTATGTCAAGTTCTGCAAATACTACATCTGAATAATTTGGAAATATTTGCTTTCAGCAATTTTGCTCCACCACCTTGCAAGAATGGAATGCAATGTGGGACAGTCTAGTACAATTCAAAGCTTCGAAGATCTTAAATCTCTTCCATGCTGCTATAATGATTATAGTAGTGACTGAGAAGAACTATCGTACAGAACACACCGAAGCTTGTATGTTGTACTGTCTTAAAAATTATGTATCTTGTATGAAAGTAAGTATATTGCTAAAAAATTGCATACTAAAATACTATTTTTAGAAGAGATGTCAATGTTGAGTTCCAACAGGCTAGTCGGATATAATAAAATCATATTATCTCCTTTATTTAAATTCTCAAACTGTATTATAGTGTATACTATAAACCAAGGGTTCCCAAACTTATTTTGTCTACTGCCCACTTTAAGAAAAAAATTTGTTTTAACCATGGACGTATAAAAAAAGGTGGACGGAATCCCACCTTACACAAAATTTCACCTTCTCCTCGACTGTCCTGCTCTACTACAGAGCAGGAACAGGCACCTTGGTATACTCATCCACAGAGGAAATTCGTGGAACCAACCCCAACCATATCTTTAAATTTATGAGCAGCATTGGGTTGGGGATGATTCTCTAGTGCGAAGGAGTCACAATAGATCCTCATGGGTCGCAGTGACGCCAGGGCTAATAGCGACCTGCCTTCTTAAAAAAAAACTGTGTCGTTCAGAGTCGGCCAGCTGGCTGTATGTACAAGGTCCGCACGCACACATCCTTGCGCTAGTCCATACCATTTGACAGGCGTCAGAATGTGTGCGTGGCCGACTCTGAAGAAAAGTGAAGACACAGTTTTGTATATAACAAGACTCCGTCCGCCTTTTTTCTACGTTCATGGTCTTAACGCCACTCATTGTTTCAATTTAAAATGCATCCAGATGAAATGAAATTACAAATCATCCCCCAAGCCTCTACACAACGTACATTTCTTTTCTGGGTCCCACACCTTTAGCGCCAATAAGGGGGCGTTATCGCCCACTTTTGGAAAAGGTTGCTATAAACTTATACAGTCTTACTACAAAAGATTTAAAACACCTGTTGAGCAGTTGATTACAGAAAAATTCAGTACAAAATGGTCTCAAAACAACTGTTCAACAGATGTTTAATCTTTTGTGGTAAGCCTTAAGACCGATAAACTTTAAGATCGCTCAGCAGAACTTGTGGTGGTAAATGCAGAACATCTGCCAATAACGTGTCTCCGTCTGTTCGCAATCTACCAATAACTACCCGTATGATCACTGCGTATGTTTACTCCTCCACTCCACTCTTGTCGTCGGACAATCTGCCTATGTTCCTAAATAATTACTCCTTTTTTATTTCAGAATAAACATCTACTGCCGCCTTTAAATGACTCAAAAGTATTAAATGCTGCAAGTAAATTGACGGCTTTGGAAAATCAAATTGAAACCAGTGATATTGAAGAAATAAAACCAATATTTCTACCTATATTTTCTTACCTATTAGAACGAAAGGATGATTATACAATAGACATTTCTTCCAGTTTATTTGATAAGCTAAAACATAAAGTTATTAAGGATTCAAGTAAATACTTTAATGTTTAAAGTTAAATTATAATATATATATACTTATTTATAACTTTTTTCCTTGGTAAAAAAATTGTTTCTTAATATCCGTCCGATCGTCTTAGCTCTACCGTCGAAATGGTTAGCACTGGAATAATAATAATACTAATCTTTTTTTCTTTTCACAATACAGGTTTAAGATAAACATAACATATAAGGCTCAACTGGCTTATACAACACCGATATAAGGCTCTCTCCTATAGTCTATCCTCCTAGTAACTACCAGTAGTTCGACTGCAAAGAAACGGACAGGTTTCAATATCTGTCAAATTCGTCGGGTTTTACTATGATTACGAACGAAGTATGCCTCGCGCTGGCTGATATAATTTATTTTTAAATATTTAAAATAAAGATTTCAAAATTGGATTCTGACAATTTTAATCGCATGTGCCAAAACACAAACAACAATACGACCAAAGAGGTACACGTCCAGCGAATATGTCAAAGTTTTAAATTCGTAGGTAACAAGTCAACAACCCTAGCGACGATTTTCGTCATAATACGTCAAATGCATACTCTATAATTCTGTCTACTCTGCGGACGTCAGATAAAAAATATATTATGAGCAGAGTGCGCTGTGCGGAACGGCGAGAGTCTGTGACATTATTTGTCAAATGACGTCGATCGGTGTATTTAGTACGTCCATGGATGAATACTCTGTTGTTTCGTCCCAAGGTTTTTAGGCCCAGTGGGCGCAATGACCAGATATGATTTTTAAAAATTTTCCATCTGGCGATTGGTCCCACTTTTATGATCCATTGTTCTCTGGCAAGAAATTTTGAAGTAGGGTTGGCCCAAAAATAATTAATCAGTTATAACCATAATATTGTTTTGTACATTTAATCCTTCAATCGCGGATTCTTGGAAATCTATTGTTATTCTATTGTTGTCGCGGTCGCCGGTGTCCTTATGGGGGTTGATAGGCTAAAACGTATATCTAACACTATCACCTTAAAACTCATATTATTATTATTATTATTATTAACACCTAAACATACTGCGTCGAATCAAGTTTAACAAAAATACCTGCTATACAGGGTGCAATTAAACCTTCCTGCCAAATTTTTTCCAGGGCTTAGGTATTATTGGGAGAATCCATTTAAGGGCGTTCCGTCCGGAGATTCCGTAATTGACCGTATTTAAAACCTTATAAACTCTTAATCTGAAAGCTACAAAGTTATAATAAAAATACAGCAATAATCTTCAGTATATCAACATTCCTTTTGTCGTTTTAAATTTTCTATTTTTGTTTCTCATACTCATGATATCAGCTTCCAAAGTAATACCAATTTGTTAAAATTCAAGCAAACATTCAGCATCTCCTTAGGATTTACAAATTACTTTTATTTGAAACTCACGCCAATAGATCGACAATATCATAAACTACATATTCGCCGTTTTAAATTTTTTTAGGACAATTTTAAACTAAGATAAGTAAAAATAATAGTGTTTTGGCGCGATCTCGGCAACGCGGCAAATGTATGGCCAAGGTCGTTTGCTCGGGGGAGGACCTTAACCAAAAAAAATTGGGTGTTATTTTTTAGTTAATGACATATTTTATCTCATTAAAAATCGTTGCAGAATGCTCACTCGCGGGGGTGGGTATGATCGGGGGTGACGCGGGGCGAGGCGCGAGCGCGGGGCGGGGGCCACGTCACGCGCGGGCGACGCGTAGTGTCCATTAATTGTAGTGTTTTTTAGGATAACTTTCGGAGGCTATTTCTCTACATTTTAGTACTGAGTGATTATAAAAGAAAAAATATGTGTTTTTTATTTTTATCAAGGAGCAATATATCAAAATTTGGCAGGAAGGTTTAATTGCACCCTGTATAGGTACTGCGTGAAATTTTAATTCCCACAGTAAAATGATTCTATCTTAGTAGTACGACAGACTTGGAAAGTTTTTCTTTTATTCAAATCACAAATAAAATTCGGCCGGGTTATAGCTGCTCGCGCCTATCGGCATAAAGTTGCCATAGTACGTCATACAAAATATTTTTCATTTTCAAATTCAAATGTCTTTATTGCCAGAATGTTGTTGATATAAAGGTCTTATTAAGTTCTTACTTAAGCTCCGTTTAGACCAAACGAGCGAATGCTCATTTTAATAAAGCTCTTTTGATGTAAACAAACAACGAGCATAAAGCATTCTTTCGTTGTTCTAGTGTGTCCGCCACGTGTTCGGCGGTAAATAGGTAGAATGCTCCAAGAATGCTCGCTCGTTTGGTGTAACCGACGCAAATGCGCTCGAGCAGTTGCCTAGAGCGTTCTTTCGTGTTTGGACGTGCTCGCTCTTCGAGGCGGTCACTTCAAAGGAATTGTGTGTAGTGTTCTTTAAAATTTTGACCTTTTGGCGGGTTTTTTAAATTATCGAGTCTTCATCTTTGTATTAAATTTGTTCCCCACCAACCACTCTTTCTTTTTATTATTTCTCATTAATTGCGTTATATTTATAACAATAAATGCAGCACTTGAAGTCACAATATCGCTATCACAGTCAGACATAGTGTAGTGTGAACCCTACTACTCGTTGACGAATGAGCAATGTGCATTCGCTCGTTTGGTCTAAAGCTACGTTCAGACCAAACGAGCGAATGCTCATTCTAGTAAAGCTCTTTTGATGTAAACTAACTACGAGCATTCTTTCGTTGTTCTAGTATGTTCGCCACGGGCCACGTGTTCGGCGGTAAATAGGACGTGCTCGCTCTTCGAGGCGGTCTCTTCAAAGGGATTTTAGTGTTCTTGATATTTTTACTTTTTGGCGGCTGGTTTTAGGTAGTTTATCAAAGGTTATTTCGTAAATATGGATTGGAGTAATGAAAAATGTTTACAAATGAAAGAGTTATACCATAACAAAAGATGTTTATGGGATCCAACCTTTGATGACTAAGGACCCTGAGCCATGTAAGGCCATGTTCCTTTGAAGGCCAACAAAAAGTCGCAGTTATCGTCATGTAAAGACATCTTCCTTCTACTACACACTTAGATCCATCAAACTTATGGCCACAAACGCGGCGGCGAGTCGATCGCGCCGCTATTGTGGCAGTAAGATCTCACTGTTTAGACTTTGGTTGTCGAGGCTACAATTGTAATTTCCGCACCCTGGAAAACTTAGATTTTTAGTTACATAACCTATATCTATCTCAAATTTTATTGCAGGGCATTATCGTATAGGGATATATGTATGGTACTAATAAAAGAAAATCAACTTATACCTCGATTTACGTTAAAATAGGATAGGATTTTTTAGACAGTGGTCCCCGAAATGCCCACGGATGCGTCTTTTTCACGGTATATCACATGACTGTCTTCGAGGATAAGCTGCCGAACGGCTTCGATATTCTCTTGCGTTATGGCGGTTTTCGGACGACCTTCACATGGCTGGTCACCGAGGCTAGGGTTTCCACTTTAAACTTCTAAATACAAGCGTTCTATAATCCTAAGACATGGTACTGCATCACTAAATACAGAAGTGATCTCCTCGATACACTAAAGTCGCGATAATCCCCTTCACAAGTTGTAAAAAACTATCGCACGAAAATTTCCCCTTTACATTTCCATTTTCACAACCGACTTGTCACGTTTGAATGGACGATACAAAAATACTATTCGACCAATCTAAAAAAATATTTTGTTTTTGAAATCCAATTACAAGGAGATTAAAATCCCATAATATGGTTTTTTTTTCAATGATCGCGGGAAATTTACAAACGACACAACTTAAAAGGCAGCCCTCGTAATAATATGAAGGTTAAAATCTTACTACGATCCTATAGATTCCAGCCGCGGGGCTCAAATGGTCGCTTTGGGGAATCATATTGTGAATCATGTTTTGATTCATTTTAAAAATGCAATATTGACACTCTGCTTGCAATTGATATCTTAATTCGTACTAATTTGACATTCGTGAGTTTGACAGTTTTGACAATTCATTTTCAAATTCAAATTCTTTATTCATTTTGTGAATTGATTGAGAGGAATTGCTAAATGTGACCATTTTAGCCCCGCTGGTGTAGTTCTACATGCAATTAACAAAAAATTAAAACCGACTTCCAAGGTAAAAAAAATAATAAGCATCCTTATAATATGAACTAAAAAGTATTAAATAATAAATTATTCCTATCTAATAATTATTTGAAATTATAAAGTTCAATATATAAAGTTCAATCGGTGACTCGAGGCACTAAACTGTATATAAAATTTCAAAATGGCTCATAGTACCTCATTTTCTTTGATTATAATGCAAAACTAGATGTCCCGGTGAACTTCGTCTCACTTTAAAACCTTCCCTGGACTTCAAGGATTATTTTAAGACTAAAATTAGCAGAATCGGTTCTGCTGTTATCGAGTTATAGCGTTACTAACACAATTGGAATTCCATTTAAGTATATAATTTATTTATTTATTTTATTTATAATTTATTGTGCACAGAAAACATTACATAATTACAGTTAACACAGAAAGACGGCACAAAGGAACTGCTTATTTCTAGATAGAAATCTCTTCCAGCAGCCCTACGGAGAGAGAGATAGGATAAAAAAACAGCAGATAGGACGTGCACAAATATGATTACATTATAATATACAACTAATACAAAACTAATATTATACTAATATAAGTAATGTATAATATAATGAAAAAAAAAAACATTTAAATATAATACATAAAAATTACAAGTCAGTAAATAATAGATATCAATGTTATAATTTTAAACGCTATATCTATAGAATATAATAATATTATAATACTTTAATAAATACATAGATACTATATGTAAATTTAATAACGGTATTTAAATGGATTGAGACTTAAGATAGTGCTCTTTCAATCGTCGTTTAAAAACAGCAATGGTGGGACTGTCACGGATGGCGTGAGGAAGCGAGTTCCACAATCTGACAGCATGAACAGTAAAGGAGTAGGAGTAGAAGTTGGAACGATGGGAGGGGAGGGAGAGATTTGACCGGACGTTGGACCTACATGGAAGATCGGGAGGGCGAGAGAAGTTGAAGCGGTCAAGGAGATATGGAGGAGAGAGAGGATTATACAGGATGTTGTAAAGCATGGACAGGATATGGGAGTTGCGACGGAGACGGATAGGTAGCCACTTGAGTTTGGAGCGATAGGCCGAGATGTGATCATACTTTCTCAGACCAAATACGAAACGAATACAGGTATTCTGTAAACGCTCCAATCTCGTTAACTGCTCTTCGGTGGCGTCTAGGTAGCAGGAGTCGGCGTAATCAAGGATGGGGAATACGAGGGTCTGGACAAGGAAAATTTTGGTGTGTATGGGTAAAAAGTTTTGGAGGCGCCTCAACGTGTGCAATGAGTAATGCACTTTCCTGCTCACTTCAGTTACTTGATGATTCCACGATAGATTACAGTCTAGGATTATGCCTAGGTTTTTGGCCGAATCAGTATAATTAATTACGGTACCATTATAAATAACACTAGGCACGTTACCTAATCGTTGAGTCATATACCTGCTGCCAATAATCATGGCTTGCGATTTTTCAGGATTAACTAACAGGCCGAATGACTTGGCCCAATTCGCTATGCGTTCAAGATCTAAGTTGATATCGTTAACCATAGAGTGAACATCCAGAATGTGCGAATGACGATAAATCTGCAAGTCGTCCGCGTAGAGATGGAAGTAAGATGTTATTATAAGAGTGATATTATTGATGAATATTGAAAAAAGGAGAGAAGAGAGAACGCCACCTTGAGGCACTCCTGCGCCAAGATCGGACCAGTCCGAGACAGTCTCCCCAGAGCGGACTCGTTGTGAGCGTCCCCGGAGATATGAATCTAGCCAATTTATCACGGAAGAGGAGAGGTTAAGGGAGCGAAGGATGGAAAGAAGGATATCGAAGTCAACAGAATTAAACGCACTGCTAAAGTCAAGTAACACCAGTATTGAGACACACTTGTTTTCCAATGCAAGGCGTAGGTCATCAGTGACTTTTAGCAGTGCTGTCACAGTACTGTGACCAGGACGGAAGCCGGATTGGAAAGGGGAAAGCAAATGGTTAGAGGATAAAAAATGGGACAGCTGTTTATGCACAATATGTTCAAGTACTTTGGAAAGGTAAGGTAATATGGAGATGGGTCTGTAATGGGATAAGGAAGAGGGATTAGGGGTTTTGGGCAAGGGAATGACATCGGCACGTTTCCATGCCGAAGGAAAGCAGCTCGTTGCCAGGGAGTGATTAAAGATATGAGTGAGAACTGGCAAGATTTCAGGAACGGAAAGGGATAACATGCGGGAGCTGAGTTCGTCATTGCCTACAGCGGTAGATTTTATAGCTGCCATATGCTTAATGACATCATCCTCAGAGACAGGTGTAAATGAGAATGCAGCGCATGAAGGGAGAGGAGAGGAAGAGAGATGGGATAGTGTCCGCTCTTTTGTAACCTGGTCAATGACTACAGGAGGCCGAGAAAAGTGATGATTAAGGGAATTTAGGTCTAGGGTGTTGTCTAAGTACGATGAGGACTTTCCTATTCCGAGAGTGGAAAGAAATTTCCAAAGTTGGGATGGGTTGGTTTTATCAATGGACGAATGTATGTGGCGTCTTTTGGCATCTCTACACAGACGACTGCAGAGATTCCGGAGATACTTGTACTTCTCAAAATTATCGTCAGACGGTCGCTTCCTGTAACGATATTAGGCTCGATTGCGCTTGGCCATCATAGCTTTGATATCCGACGATAGCCAAGGTGCTGGTGCGTGCTTAATTTTGACTCTTTTAAGAGGGGCATGCTTATTAAAGATGTTAGTTAATAGTTCAGTTAGCATCCTTACCTTGAGGTCAATATCATTGGCAGAGTAGACAGGCGACCAGTCAGTACCACTAAAATCACGTTTGAGGGCCTCCAAATCTATGTTATTAAAACTACGAAGGAAGTGATATTTAGGTTTTCGACGGGGAGGTTTAATTTTAAAAGAGAGAAATACCAAGTCGTGGAAAGAGAGGTTGGATGGGAATTGGCCGTGAGAGGCAATAAGGTCGGGAGAGGAGGTTATGAGAAGGTCTAAAAGGGAAGCGGTACAATTTGGGACGTGATGGGTTGCTGCAAGCGGGAGAATGCTGAGGTTGAGGGATGATAATAAGGAACGGAGCTTAAAGGCGCGCGAGTCGGATTTATAATATATTTTATAGATTAAAAAATAAATTAAAATCAAACAGAGTCTACTCATGCTGACAGAATATCACAATTTCGTAAAACATATCTAAACCCAGCGCGCTAATATAGTTGAAAGCTTTACAAGAAAGGAAAATCTCCAAGCTTTTGATGCTTTCAAAATTCTTGTTCTTTTATTTACTGTCTTCTTATTTCTGGCGGGCAGACCAAGGAAGAGGTGATCAAGATGTGAACCTAACTTCCCGCTTCCCGACTTCCTCTAATTAGATTCCCAGTGTTCGTGGTTTCCACTCGTTCCGTCTAATTTGGTTTTACTGCCTTAAATATTGATTACATTTAACAACCCGCACTCGACACAAAGACAAAGAAAATTGTCGTGCTGAAGAAAGCAGGATACAGTTTAAATAGTTTTACGTTAGAGTCAAGAAAATCAGACTTCGCTCTCGTTATTGTCCTTGTCTGCGTTATATTATTACAGACAAAATTGGTTATGTCAGCCATGTAAAGCAAATAGTGTTTAGTTTCGGCCTAATAACTGAAATCATAGTTAAATTACCTATGAGTAAGATTTAAATCTAAATCTTATTCGCAGGTCAGTGGTCACTAAGTTAATACTAAGTGAAATGTTTGGTGAAGTAGTACATCATTTAAATATTATTATTTCAGCATAATATGCCGTATACTGTATAGTAATTTTTTGGCCAAAAAATTTCAGATATGAGCACATCGCAGATAGAAGCAGAAAACACGCAGATGACGAATGACCTGTACTGACTGCTGAAGAAGTATACCGGCCCGAGGAACCTCATCAGAGAACTGAAGGTAAAACTCAATACATGTACCTATGTTACGAAAATTATATAAACATGGTACCTAATAGACATTTTTTCTGTCACTTTAGCAGTGTATGCAGTTTTCCTAATAAATGAAAATAAATCAAATAAAATAGCTTGACCAGGAAATATGAAAGGCTGCACTTAAAATTATAAAAACCATCCAATAGTTATAACAATATTATTATGTAACGTAATTAAAACTATTAGACTAGAATCTAGATGATCCGTAAACTTTGTTTTACTTTAACTACTATTTTTTTACTGTACTTATAAACAATAAGTATTTAAATATTGCCAAATTTCAAGACAAAAATTTGGCAAATCGGTACAGCCGTTTTCGAGTTTCAGCGAGACCAACAAAATTATTAAAGAGTTTGGCCACTCAAATTGCGATACGAGAATAATACAGAAACTATCTATCAAAAAGCTCGAAAAAAATCATGCTACGAAATAAACACTAGTTTCCTGTTATTTCCACGAACATAACTTAGAGCCTGTTTCACCACTTTCTGATAAAGTGCCGAATAGGCTATTCACAACTTTTTTGACAGATTCACCATACTTGATCTGTTAAGTTGATTGGTGGATAGCCTATTCGTCACTTATCAGGAAGTGGTGAAACAGGCCCTTAATGTCTAAACTAGAGATGTGCCGATCATGACTTTGGCCGACTAGCTGACTAGCTGACCAGTTGGCTGCAAAGAAGCCGACTAGTGGGCCGACTAGTCGGCCAAGCCGATCATGGTTTCGGAAGTTTCCATAATACTTTTTTACTGCTGTTTGCGCACATGCTGCCTGCAAACATATCGAATCGTGTTTAGTAGGTATGTTTTCTTCGCGTACAATGTACATTACTTAATTTTGGTTCTATGATACAGTTGATGGTTTTCATTAAGTATTTCATGTACATGAAATCTCGATTTAATCTATATTGCGTCTCGGGAAAGGACAAGGGATACTTTTTGTCCCGGAAAATGTACGGTTCCCGCACAATAAACTTTTATGACTTTCTCCTAAACTATTCAATCTATTTTGATGAAATTTGGTATGGAGATACTTTGAGTCTTTGGAAAGGACAATGGATACTTTTTGTCCCGGAAAATGTACAGTTCCCGCACAATAAACTTTTATGATATTCGGGATAGTTTGGGATGAGTGCACGATGGCACCCAAAAATATACCTACACACTTTTTGTATTAATTATACCGATTCGAATTAAATAATCATCGACAACGTCTATCGGATCAGCTAGTATCATATTATAAAAGAAAGTGGTGATAGTTACATTACTTATAAGTTATAACTCAAGAACGGATGAACCGATTTGGCTGAAAATTGATGGAGAGGTAGCTTAGAACTACGAGACAGACATACATTTATCCTGTTCTACCGTGTTTCCGTGAAGTCAGTATAAAATCTTATGTGTATATAAAATTCTCGTGTCACATGTTAGTTACCATACTCCTGTCTCCTTCGAAATCTTTACCAAATTTTATATGCGTGTTCAGTAGGTCTGAGAATTGACTACTGGCTACTTTTTATATTGAAAAGTGCATTTTGTTGAATAAATAATTGTAATATATTACAACTCCAGACTGACGGCGACCATAACATGTTAAAATTATATTATTAATAATGGGGATTGTCCATTTTTTTTTAATTTTGCTCATTACAAAAACATTTCGAGGAATAAGGTCAGTGATCGTTTTTCTGTATATAAACGAAAAAAATACCCATTAGTTACTTATATTTTTGAACAAATATGTTTAACCTTAGTTTGACCTTCAATGGCGTTAAATTAGCAATAAATTCGACCAACATTACGTTTCGAACTTTTGGTAAGCTTCTCGTATCAGTTTTCACATAATGAGAACTTGCATTTGACGAACCAGCCATTATAATAAGATTTAAAGGAAATTTAAACATACTGCAGAGGTCAATTGGCCGCCGATGATGACGTCAGAGCGAAACTTTAAAAATTTATTGAAAAAAAACTAGCCAATGAATTTCAAAATTATTTAATTTATATTCTTAAAATACCCTATTTTAACGAAAAAAATAAATAAAAAGTACATGTGATTTTTTTTGGACAATGCCCATTACAAAAATAATTTCTTTACTGGCAAGTAATTTCAGAAACACTTCATTTAATTTTAAAATGTGTAACACTGACAGAGTGTGCTATGTACACATTATATATGTTACGCTCAAAGAGCGAAATCGCTCAGTGAGCGAAAAAATAGCTCACAACGCGTTGTGGTCACAGTGAAACAGCCACGACGCGAAATTCGCGTCGTGGCTCTAATGAAAACGGCCACGACGCGTTCTGGCAATCACAAAAAGACCATAACGCGAAATTCGTGTCGTGGCTGATATGCTATTCGTTTTTCTTGATTTGTTCTTGATTAATTAATCGTCCAGAGGTATGGAAGATTATAAATTTATAATATTGAATTACCACGCATACTACAAAATATTTTTTCTTTTACTAAATCACTGAATAACGTGTAAATTATCCTTATTATTTATAAAATATCAAGTTCCATATAACTATCCGTACAGACAGACAGACAGACAGTAATAATATTAGTACGGATAGTACGGAACTATAGATATTTTATAAATAATAATGATAACACGTTATGCAGTGATTTAGTAAAAGAAAAAATATTTAGTAGCACGTGTGGTAATTCAAAAATTATAAATTTATAATCTTCCATACCTATGGACGATTAATTAATCAAGAAAAACGTATAGCATATCAGCCACGACACGAATTTCGCGTTATGGTCTTTTTGTGATTGCCAGAACGCGTCGTGGCCGTTTTCATTAGAGCCACGACGCGAATTTCGCGTCGTGGCTGTTTCACTGTGACCACAACGCGTTGTGAGCTATTTTTTCGCTCACTGAGCGATTTCGGTCTTTGAGCGTAACATATATATTAATCAAGGTTTTTCTTTATTGTAATTTCAATAATAGTAAAAAAGAAAAAAGCCGACTAGTCGGCGCTTTTTGCCGACTAGTCGCCGACTAGAAAAGTGGCCGGATAGTCGGCTTTACCTACTAGTCGGCGACTAGTCGGCACATCTCTAGTCTAAACACACTATGCCGAAGTTCCGCGGCGGAATTTCCGCATGATTCCGCCTGCAATGTAATTTAAATTTTTTAAATGACATTGCTGACGTAAACATGCGGAATTTCCGACGCGGAACTTCGGCAATGTGTGTTAAGACACTTCAGTGTCTAAACACAACTTCAGCATGATCCCGCCTGCAATTACCGATGACATACCATGTCGAAATTACGTCGCGTTATATTGTATGCGTTTGACATTGCTGACGTTATCATGCCGAACTCCCGCCGCGGAACTTCGGCATGGTGTGTTAATGTGTTTAGACTTTAGATACTATAAACAAAGTGTAGTTTCTCACATCACACCGACATTACACGTACTTACATTACATATTTTATATCTACGTTTAATTAGGACAGCTCCATTACATTGTAGTAATATTATATCTTGGTTCAAAGCCAGGTCCCAGAGGATAGTTCTCAATTCTCACGTCTCGACTTCCCGACTTCTCACCTCCTAACTTCCCGCTTCCCGACTTCCTCTAATTAGATTCCCAGTGTTCGTGGTTTCCACTCGTTCCGTCTAATTTGGTGTTACTGCCTTAAATATCGATTACATTTAACAATCCGCATTCGACACAGACAAAGAAAATTGTCGTGCTGAAGAAAGCAGGATACAGTTTAAATAGTTTTACGTTAGAGTCAAGAAAATCAGACTTCGCTCTCGTTATTGTCCTTGTCTGCGTTATATTATTACAGACAAAATTGGTTATGTCAGCCATGTTAAGCAAATAGTGTTTAGTTTCGGCCTAATAACTGAACTCATAGTTAAATTACCTATGAGTAAGATTTAAATCTAAATCTTACTCGCAGGTCAGTGGTCACTAAGTTAATACTAAATTAAATGTTTGGTGAAGTAGTACATCATTTAAATATTATTATTTCAGCATAATATGCTGTATACTGTATAGTAATTTTTTGGCCAAAAAATTTCAGATATGAGCACATCGCAGATAGAAGCAGAAAACACGCAGATGACGAATGACCTGTACCGACTGCTGAAGAAGTATACCGGCCTGAGGAACCTCATCAGAGAACTGAAGGTAAAACTCAATACATGTACCTATGTTACGAAAATTATAATTACTACCTAATTGCGAAAACATGGTAATAGACATTTTTTCTGTCACTTTAGCAGTGTATGCAGTTTTCCTAATAAATGAAAATAAATCAAATAAAATAGCTTGACCAGGAAATATGAAAGGCTGCACTTAAAATTATAAAAACTATCCATACTTACTTAATATTATAAATGCGAAAGTGTGTCTGTCTGTCTGTCTGTCTGTCTGTTACCTCTACACTCCCAAACCGCTAAACGGATTTTGCTGAAATTTTGCATGGAAATACCTTAAGTCCCGGAAAAGGTCATAGGACACATTATCATTTATGTGTACGTCCGTCCTAGCTCTGTGAACAAAATTTCCTTAATTGTTGGTTTAAAAACCAAGTTTCATTTTCCATATAATACATATTTTTCCGGGTCCTAATCATTAACGTAAAACAAAGCCTTCACTGAAGTTTGTCTAATGCAGCTAATAATTAAAAATTAGTTGTGCAAAATTACAACAATTAAGGAAATTTTGTTCACAGAGCTAGGACGGACGTACACATAAATGATAATTTTATTTTAATAGCAAGAGTGTGTTTTATCAACACCTTACTTTATCACACAGAGTAAATAATTAAGACGTACCTAACTGCTCCATAACTTCTGGATGAAGAAGCAGCAAACAGCAATTATACCTACTCACATCTGGCAAATAACATCAAATAATGAGATTGTTATGTTACACGCGTACTGAAACTTATTGTTGGTTACATGAGAATCCTATGAGAATCACAGGGCGCATTTTCATTAGTCGTTAACTCGTGCGGTATACAGCATACGGGGAGTCTATGACAACTAATGGCGCATTTTGATTGGTCGTGGCATGCATTTCAGAAATCTCCCGCACCTCGCATGCGGGCCCTATCGACCAGTGAAAATGCGCCATGTAGATTTAACCCATCAATCCCCAAGCGGCCTAGCCGGTAGCCGCATAACAATTGAAAATATATTGTGTTTGCGATACCCACGATGGAGGTGCTATGACTTTGATTGTCATTTTCATTCATTTTAGAATCGTTCTCAAATTTTTAGCCTGAATTATTATACTGTTCGAGGATTGCAGAATTTGCCTGCGAATAACTTTGCGAAGCCTAATTTTCAGTCCCATGATAAACCTTCCTTTAGTGCTAGACTCCTGTTTACCTCGTTACCTTTATCTATACTAATATTATAAATGCGAAAGTATCTCCGTCTGTCTGTCTGTCTGTCTGTCCCGCTTTCACGCCAAAACTACCGAACCGATTGTAATGAAATTTTGTACACAGATAGTCTAAGGTGGAGAATTCATTGGAGAAGGTCTCTGAATGGGGTAGACGTAACTTGGTCCAATTCAACCCCGCCAAGACACAAGTCTGCGCGTTCACCACTAAAAAGTCACCAATGGTATATCCTCGTTTCGAGGGCACATCTTTAACCATCTCCCCTAGCATTGAGATACTTGGCGTCAACATATCGAGCGAAGTCCAGTTCCGATATCATCTAGAGGGTAAGGCCAAATTAGCTTCGAAGAAGCTTGATGTTCTTAACAGAGCGAGACAGTACTTCAGTCCGGATCAACGCCTACAACTCTACAAGGCGCAGGTTCGGCCTCATATGGAATATTGTTCTCATCTCTGGGCAGGGGCGCCAAAATACCAACTGCTCCCTCTGGATCGTATCCAACGAAAGGCCGCTCGAATTGTTGACTGCCATAGTGTTTCAAACAGCTTGGACCCCTTGGAATTACTGAACGCCTCCGTGGTCCAGTGGTTCAGAGCTCGGCTCTTGACTCGGAGGTCGTGGGTTCGATTCTCGCGTTGGAAACATGTTATTTCCAAGTTTGGTTAGGATAATGCAGGCTGATCACCTGATTGTCTGACAAGTAAGATGATCCATGCGTCGGATGGGCATGTAAAAAGTCGGTCCTGCGCCTGATCTCTCGCCAGTCGTGTCGGTCTGCCGTCCCACTGGGTTATGAGAGTAAAGGAATAGAGAGTGCTCTTGTGTACTGCGCACACACTTGGGCACTATAAAATTACTCCTGCGTAGCTGGCCTGGTTTCAATGAAACCGGCCACCGTAACCGAAACCGGTGTGGGAGCTATTATTGGAATTACGCCGAGATGTAGCTTCACTCTGCATCCTCTATTGGTTGTATCACGAGGAGTGCTCTGAGGAATTGTTCGGAATCATATCACCTGCAACTTTTCGCCATCGTCCCACGCGAAGAACATACCATCCTCATCACCTTGATGAGTGGCAGTCTTCCACAGTGCGTTTTTCGCGTAACTTTCTGCCGCGCACTGTAAAACTCTGGAACGAACTGTCACCAGCAGTTTTTCCGGACCTATACGACCTGCAAACCTTTAAGAAAAGAGCGTATTCCCTCTTAAAAGGCCGGCAACGCACCTGCGGCTCTTCTAATGTTGCGAGTGTCCATGGGCGACGGTAGTTGCTTACCATCAGGTGACCCGTTTGCTCGTTTGCCCCCTTATTCAATAAAAAAAAAGTCTAAAGCCTGAGAAAGGACATAGGCTACTTTTTAACTGGAAAAAATAGTTGTTGGGGGTGAAAATGCGTAAATTTGTTCAAATTAAGCTAGTTCCAAAAATTCATAATAGATGGCGCCGTGCGTCTCCTACATCGCGATGATGCTTGCTCAAATGTCTTTCTATAAAAGGTGGTATCATCTTACATAAGATTTTCGATTTTTTCGATTGTAATTTCTTTGTTACGTTATTAATTGACTCAGTACTTTATCTATGCAGTGACGTAACCTTAAATCTATCAATGATAAATAGTTTAAGGATAGTTTATGGGTAAAGTTGTGTAATTGGGGGGCTAAATATACTTTACTAGCTGTTGCCCGCGACTTCGTCCGCGTTAACATAGTATACCTAATATAGACTTTCATTTAAACTTTCAACCCCTATTTCACCCCCTTGGGGGTAGAATTTTCAAAAACGCTTAAACACGGTAGGTATCCAATCATTTATAATCAGTAGCCCAAAACATAAAATTTCATGTTTCTAACTCAAGAAATAACGGACTTCCATTGAAACTTTCAACCCCTTTTTCACCCCCTTCGGGGTAAAATTTTCAAAATTCCTTCCTTAGTGGGTGTCTACTTAATAAAGCAACCCTACTCACCAAATTTCGTGGTTGTAACTTTAACCCGGCGTCAATGACGTGAAAATAATTACATGGACTATGACGTTGGGTCATTTTGACCCGAACTTTATAGATACATTTTTAATGAAACTAAGTATGCTACCAGATTTTGTTTATTATTTATTTAAAAAGGGGACTTTAATTATGCATTAAAATATATAAAAAAAACCTGTGTTATATAATAAATATTTTAGTTTTGGCTTTCTTCACTATATTTTTTATTTCTTCACGATAAATTTTACTGATGAATTAAAAGAGAGGTTGTTATAACTTACTAACATGAAAATAAAAAGAAATCAGTTTTCTGCTTCCTCATTCAGAGTTATAGAACTACTACAGTTATCACAATATGTAATCATGCCCTAGCATATAAAAATTGTCCAAGCTGGGCATGTGTGAAGTGTTTTTTTATCTTTTTTAGATGAACAGACTTCACATCTTTTGTAAGTTCCAGAATTTTTTTCACTTTTACCTAGATACGTGGTCCTCAAGCTCAATGTCCAAAGCAGCCTGAGACTCGTCATCGTAAAAGTCTAACACTTGTAACATCTCTTAAATCCTTTCTGGGCTATTTGTCAATGATATTCTCCTTTAAAACGTAAAAAATAAGGCAAAACAATATTTTAATACTAATAAAAATTAGTCACGAAAATATCACACCGACGTTGACGCCGGGTCATAATGACCCGTTTTAACTTGACGCGGAAATATCTTACTGCACACGAGGTATGGCTCTAGTTGTAAGAGCTAGGCGGATGGATGGGGGTTGTAACTCCAGCTATACAAAGATTGGAAAACATTTGATTGGCGCAAAGACAAAATATATCCAATTAAATATGGCTCGGGTCAATATGACCCGGCGTCATTATCGCCGGGTTAACAGTTTTTGCTCAGCGATGATGAATCAGTCAGTCAGTCAGTCAGTCAGGACATGTAATTTAAAATTTTATTAGTATAGATTTGGCATAAATAAAGTTTAATTTTGAAAAATGAAATAAGTTATGTGCACACTGCACAGCTGCTTTGGGTGTTTTGATTTAATGGGTACTAGGGTTTTTTTTGTAAAAGCTTAATTTGACACCAATTTTGTTGACATCGCGCACTATAAACTGAAGTCCACGCGGACGAAGTCGCGGGCAACAGCTAATTAACCATAATATTATATTCTCTGCGTATTAATATAATATAAAGTAATAATATAAAGTCAATTTATCTACCAGACGCCGTAAATTCATAGTATTCATACCAGATTCATACCCATTAGCATTTATTTATTCCATGTTTATAGCATATAATATTATGTCAACATTATCAGGCGAGATAAAAATCTAGGAAATAAGCGATTTCGTGTGTAATTAAAGAGCTTCTGATGCTAAGATAAGTACTTCTAATATTTATTATGATTTTGATCACGACAATGAATCACGAAGCTATGTCCTTAAAATAATTACGTCATTAAAGTGGAAGTAAGAATCGGATGTTGTAGAGCTTGTCTAACTTGAAATGACGCGCCCCTCCCTCGTATTCACAGTACAAAAATGTTTCATTTATATCAACTTTGAAGTGGTGGGGCGCGTCATTTCAAATTAGACAAGCTCAAATCAATTTTGATAAGTAAATGGGTATGCTGCATGAAATCAAAAACTAGACGCAATGGCGAGCTTGATTTGATGAATGAAAAATTGTATCATTCGTGTTTTAATATTTTTTTACAAATTATAATATAGGCCACTAAATCACACTGTAATTATTAGTCACTGCCCACTCTATTATTTTTAATAAGTATTTAAACTAAAATAATATGATATAACATGCAGTAAGAAGGAAAAGTAAACAGAAAATTTACTTTTTTAATTTTTAGTCTAATTCTCCTCACTGAAGACTTTGCGGTCAATGAGAAGACGTAAATAATAATAAAGATATTTTCATTTCAGTCCGAGTACGTGTCTTCGAAGATATACCCGATGTTCCCGAGGTATACGATGCTAAACATGATAAAGGACATCATGCACGACCCTGACTATATGGAGGTCTGCCACGAAGTCCCCCTAGTGCCCCTAGCGAGGGGTGCGCAACTAGACGAGGGCCTCGTTCAGGCGTCGCTAGAAGAACTCAAAGAAGAAAACTCAAAACAACAACTATTAGGAAATGAACCACTTGGAATGAAGGAAGAACAACTGTAAGGATATGATAAGCTTGGAACAGATAAAGCAAAAGAACACCTTTTAAAAAATGAACCTGGAATGGGGAAGAACAGATATTTATAAATGTATCTTTTGGTAATATAGAGGAATAATGACTGTTAGAAAACGAACCACTTTGAACAAAAAAGCAAAAGAACAACAGTTATGAAATGAACAACTTGGAAGTGAAGTTAGAAATGAAATTACAAAATAGAAAGAGGGAATGAAAAATGCTAGTGTAAAAGCATGGTGACACTAGGCCCAAAAGAAGGCAAAAAAGAAGGCTGATAATCAAGAAATGGCCTTGGGATTTGGGATTAAGCGATGATTGATTAACAACAAAAGGGATCTATAGTTCTGTATTAGCTGTAGCTAAATTCATAATCCAGTCATGTATTTAAGAAAGTAAAATGTAAAAACTCTGCTTTTTATTTCTTTCTAACTACTGGGTAGACAAAAAACAAAATTTTCAACTGTAATTTTCTATCCAACGAACCACTAGCTTTTCTTAGGTCCTAAAATATACAAATATACACATATGTGTGATAATGATTCCTTTTCTTGTAGCACCTCTGCAATGCAATCTTGACTGGATTATGAAATTTAATTAATATTTCAGTACTTAGGAAGGAGTTTATTTGCTTCTAGCAATTTTGCGTTAGTAGAGGAGCAGTACGCGTGGTTAGAGTAGCGACGATTGTGGCGAGTACATCGTTTATTTGCGCTAAATTCATCGGAATTTTATTGGACTTTTCTAGTTTAAGTGTAGTTTTAAGTTGTAGGTACTCGTCCCAAAGATCATTTCTGTGATTCAAGATTGTTTCAGTGATTTTATTTAAGACCAAAACTTCACATATCTAAAGAGGAACATTTAGCTTATGGTCGTGCAAAAGTACCTATATGGATATTTTCTGTCTCTCTTCTACGCAAGTTTTAAATTAATGCGAGGAGGAGACATGGAAAACTTGCCAATATTTCCTTTTGGCGGCTTGCATTTTACAAATAGGTACTTACCTAACAAATATTGTAATTTATAATTACTAATCCTTCTACTATTCCACCCATAGATATCACTATTAACCTGTTATACACATTTTATGTATAATTTAAATAATAATACTTAATTAATTGTTAAATACTAGGCAATGTGTTGTAAAGGAAAACTTAGTTTAAGATGTATTTATTACCTGATCCACGTTATAATCAAAAATATATGATTCTTAGTAGGAATTAATAAAGCCAAAACGTTAAAAATTAGAAACAATATAGTCGTGGCTTAATATAAGATTTAGAACATCATTTTGTTGTTTTTGATTCATAAATTACTGTGAAACATACGTAATATTATAATCATGTTTAATTCTACGAATTGGAGTTAGAACTGCATACCTACTCCCTATTTTTAGCAGTTGAATAGCAAAAAATAAGAGATTTTTTTACTTTTAAAATGGACAAGTAGGTACTAAAATAATCTTAAACATCCCGTTAAATTGAACGCTATATTCTATGTAATATATTATAATCATAAATCATATCAGCTAATGTAAAACATATCCAAGAGTCGTTTTTATTAAAATAAGTGCATTTACTATGACTATAATCAGGCTATTGTTATTTACTGCTGTAAATAATACTCGTATAAGATTGTGCATTAAAATGAAATGCCAGTTGAGTTCAATGTTTACCTAGCAGTTTGTAGTGCAGATAGAATGTTTCATATTACCTTTGAACAAGCTAAACTTTTATCAGAATAAAACCTGAAGTGGTCTATACACGCTTGTCCTAGGGGACAAGTTATAGGTAACTTCTCCACTTATGGAAAATTTTCAGGAAAAAGTAGCTATTAACATTGGTTTTCCTCATTGTTGAATATGGTACGAGATCTCGAGAAGAGGCTAAAAGAAACCTGTAAACATTTTTAGACCCCTTTCCATGAACGTAGAAAAAAATGCGGACGGAGTCTTGTCAAAATATATACAAAACTGTGTCTTCACTTTTCTTCAGAGTCGGCCACGCACACATTCTGACGCCTGTCAAATGGTATGGACTAGCGCAAGAATGTGTGCGTGCGGACCGTGTACATACAGCCAGCTGGCCGACTCTGAACGACACAGTTTTGTGTTTGGTGGGACTCCGTCCGCCTTTTTTTATACGTCCATGCCCCTTTCAGACAACTATTAATTGCTAACTCACATTGAAGAACGAATATCGGGCTATCTGAAAATTCATCATAAAATATCACTGAACAGTGAACACCATTAAATTTATTGAAAAATGGAACCTAATCTGCGATGTTAAAAGTAATATTTACCTAATAGAGACATAATATTATCTCCTTACTAATTAAAGATTGACGCAGCGTATAGTCATACAAAGTATCTAGTCTCAAAGTCTTTGTCTAGACTCTAGCATATTAACAACGCAAGACTCTGCAGACTAATTAATAGTAGGTATGGCCGGTTATAATAATATTATTAAGTATTGTAATCTATTTTTAAGTAGGTGTATAATATTCTCGTTAAAAAATAAGAAAGCAGAATCATGCCGTTATGCATTTAATAAAATAGCTTAGCTAACGTTAATTTGAATAAAATGTGTAAGTTCTGAAATAAAACCCAGTATAGTGGCCAGTGCTCGAAACGTCGTAATCCGACGCGCGTTGTACTGCTAGTACCTATGCCACTGATGAGACAAGTGTGGCGTATTATGATGATATCCCAAAAAAGTCATGATAATACCTCAATTCACTGACGTAAACTTCGGGATATATCAAAAGTATGACGTCGATTCTAGACGTCCGCATCATGAACACTGGCCAGTATACAGGGTTAAATTTCGGAACTGACTCAAGGTAGGGCATGCCACTTTAAATGTGTCATTGGCCTATTTTGACAAAATGTACATGATTCCGAAAATGAATCACTACGTTCGCAAAAAGAATAGGATATTATAATAATATGACTGCAATGTTTTCGCGCTAAAAGCAGCACCGGCACAGACAGTAAACGAAAAGTTTTGTTCGACGGTTGACAACGTTTCTTTCATTATTCTGATATAACGAGTGCAGCAACATGTTGGGTTTTGGTCGGATTGTTTACTGTATGCGCTAGTGGCGCCCTCTGCTCCAACCTTTGCGGGATATTCCCTATTTAGAAGTATGTAAGCTTGCAATAATAATTTTGTGATTATGATAAAGTGCATTTGCGTATAGTATAAAATCTTGTTGTATAGATTGTATTGTCGTTATTGTATTAGATGTTGTAGGTATTCCTATTATTTTGTGTACTTGACCTGGCCTCTGCAATTTGGCACTTAGACGGTCATCTTGCTGTTTATACTTGAGGTTTCGTTGTTGCGAATCAAAATGGTAAATGTTAGGTCTTAAAGGGCCATGCCATTCCGCTACCGAGAGAATTAACGAGAATTTTTAAAATGTGTTATTAGTTACATTTTTCAATTGGAATATACATAAGACGATGTGTATTTACTAACAAAACAACTTTTATCGGTAAAAAATGAAATTCCAATAATTTAGAGCGTTTTCAAGCAATATCATCTAAGGGACGCGATGTTTTTTCCCATATTCTTAAATAAAAATAGCATATATTTCAAATTAATGTTTAGTTGTGGTACAGACAACAACACGTCGAAATCTTTTGTATAAATTACACTATTCAACCGTTTTAGTCGATTAATTTTGTCAGGACAATAAACAACTGAAAATTAAAAAAAAACTACAATTTGGTGCAGTTTTATTACAAATTACTAGTATAATTATATATTCCATATCGAAAATTTTAAATTTTGTTAGAGAATTACGATATAATTCACCTTTAAGAGATTTGAAAATTTTGATGTTGCACCCGCGATCGTAGAAATGGTTAATAATTTCTAGTACTTATTACTACAATTACTTTTATCTTGTTACATAGTTTCTTTGTTTTATGCTCTTTTGAAATATAGGCAAGTTATTTTGTAAAAGTTTCGCAATAACCAGTACTCACATATAAACTCATCACAGTTCTTAATGGAGGTTCAAATTAGTTGCACCCGCGATGGCACTTCAAACCTGTTTGTGGCCCTTCAAACATTTGATGAAGGTTTTCATTTATAAATCATTGTTAAACTAGTTAAAATGTATCCCTTCACGGGATATTTGTTTAATAAATACGAGTATGCTTCATTTTGCCTGTAGGAAGCTTTAAGTGTGTCAAACTGTTGCACCCGCGATAATGGAATCGCCCTAAACAAAATGGCTAACGTCGTGTATGTAGTTATGTACTCACATCAAAATAGGTAAATAAACGGTAAAATAGCCAGTCTACCGTAATAATACTTAGATTATTATTAGTGGGTACGCATTCGGTACATTCATCGAAAGTTTTAGCGCTGTTTGCGTCACGACTGCGAAGCTACATAATTACGAGTAAAATACAACTGCAAACTTAATCTTGCTTTTGCAGATTTTGCGCGAAAAATATTCAAGTGACGTATCTATTATCGAATATTGTATGAAAGATCGACGGTAAATAGATATTTGACGATTGAAAAAAGACTATAGTGGGTCTATAGAGATATTAGAATTATTCTAATATGAGAAATATTGGAATATTTCTAATATCTCATCTACATGATCTAGTATTTCATAATATGTCTATAATATAATATTATAATATTCATATTCTAACGTAAAAGTACCTCAATGTTATATCTGAATTAATTGCAATACAAAAATCGGACCATCTTTGCGCATTTTACTCTAGGCCACCGTGTTTTGAAGTTGACTTAATAATTATCGTATGTTAGTGTAGAACTTATATATTATATTGTATTGTACTACCAAAGAATAGATTTTTAGGCAGACGGCGAACCTACTTAATTTGGACGGGCTACGTATAGCCAAGCTATGGTCAAGCCTTGCTGTATGGAGTATAGATTTACCCCATCCACCAAATAATGTAGATGTCTCTTCTGTGGTCTGCCTGTTCAGATTCAATTTCTCTGATGTAAGTACATAATAATAAACACGTGTCGTCGCTATAAGTGTTATGTGCAAAGCATAAAGTATATACTTGTATGGGAACATTATATTATCTTAAATATTTTGGTACCTATTTATTTATTTATGCGAGGCGCTTTGTTAAAAACAATATTTTTTTTAAAAATGTCTTTTATTTTCCCCTACTTCGATATTTTATGAGGGCCTAAATTTTGGATCCAGTGGAATAAATTATCAAATAATGCAGTTAGAATATTTACAAAACCTGTCTGTCCGTCTGTCTGTCTGTGTGTCGTCAGGCTGTATCTCAAGAACCGCTATAGCTAGACTTCTGAAATTTTCACAGATTGTGTATATCTGTTGCCGCTATAACAACAAATACTAAAAACAAAATAATATTACCATTTGTGGGGGCTCCCATACAACAAACGCGATTTTTGGCATATTTTTGCTCTATAACTGTACGGAACCCTTCGTGCGTGAGTCCGACTCAGGCGATTTATTTTTGTTATAAGCCTTCAAAGTTGGATAGTCAAGTCGAATTTATTTTTAAGCTATTGCATTAAGGCCACAGACATAGATCAAGATAGATACCGCATGTCGCTCCATTTGAAAATCGATATTCATATCCATCGGAAAAACGAGCGTGTCCCTTTTTTCCTATCACTGTGACGTACCGATGATAAGAAACGTGTCCATTATCAAGGCCAACGTTTCTATTTGAATTTCTACAGCTCAATACGGCACTTTTAGGCATTAAGGCATTTTTAAAATTCCGATTGACGTCCGATTCCGATAGCAGACTGAAAAACAGACTTTCGAAAGACAATCATTGCTCGTCGTTTGGGAACGCGATATGACACGTGAAGTATATAATATTATACATACAGTGTATCTATCTTGATATATTTCTGTGATTAAGGCCATCCCCTGGGCAAACGACCTTGAGCATACATTTGACCCGTTGCCGAGATCGCACAATAATCCGGGGAATATGTAGTCAATGATAATATTGTGTAGGTATCTATTGTCGTGTGTTTCAAATAAAAGTGATTTGTAAATACTAGGGAGATGCTGAAAGTATGCTTCAATTTTAATAAATTGGTATTACTTTGAAAGCTAATAATATCATGAGTAAGTATACCTAATAAGTAAACAACAAAAATAGAAAATTCAAGACAGTGAAAGAAAAGAAAGAAGACAGTTATAGTCAACCAAGTTTTGTTAACGGAACCCTAACCAGCAAATTTTTTGTATATAGGTATTGGTAAATGGTAGGTTAATAGTTATATAATTAAGAGTAACCTTGTACTACAAATAAAACAACCCATATTTTAGGACCATCAAGTCAAAGTATGAAATCATTTCTATCTATGTCAGCTACCACTTACGAGATTTTTCGAAAATATAATGATGATAACTCTGGAACGAACTGTCGATCTCTGGAACGAACTGTTACCAGCAGTTTTTCCGGACCTATACGACCTGCAAACCTTCAAGAAAAGAGCGTATTCCCTCTTAAAAGGCCGGCAACGCACCTGCAGCTCTTCTGATGTTGCGAGTGTCCATGGGCGACGGTAGTTGCTTACCATCAGGTGACCCGCTTGCTCGTTTGCCCCCTTATTCAATAAAAAAAAATGTTGTTCGTTTTATTAAAATGTACCTAGTTACTGTTATGATTTATGTAATTTAGAACCTAGTTTATTGTTTTTAGAATACTAAATTATTTATTTATTTTATTTATAAATTCTTTATTTGCTTAAAAGAATTAACAATATAAAATAACAAAACAATAATTATAAAGTCAGGGAATAGCAAATCAGACAACCGTAATATATTATGATAACAGAAAATAATGTAAAAAGCTGAACTTAAACAAAAACACCTTATTATTAATATAAAATAATAATTTATATGTATTATAATATATAAATTATTATAAATTAATTATTATGCGTTCCGTTTGACGTCCGAAGTCCATTATGAGAGTACATCGTTTCCTTTTCCGATCGGTCGCTATAGATGTCGCTGCTTCCGCTACCATTTTGCGCCATCTTTAATCCCTGCTTCCTGTAACTGATTTTTTCTGATCACCTGATTTGGAGTGGGGGTTGACGGGTAAAAATTGGGTATAAATACCCCAAGAGCTTAGTACGGTGTGGATATTGACGGAGGAACAATTGTAAGAGGGATCTCTGCCCGAAAGTGTACAAATTGTTACATAATAATGTATAATAAAAGTGAATATTACAAATATTATGGAGTTTATCATCTCAGTAGAGGAAGACAAATCCAGGTACGCTCAGTGTATATTACTCATTATTAAATTATTAAGTGAGATTATATAAAATATCTTTATTTCTAAGAAATCTGAAAAGTAATCGTACAAACGAGTTATCAGTATTCTAATGACAGCATACAATAACGATTTTAAAATTCACATAAAAAAAATATGAAAAGAATGTAGGGTAATTTTAAAATATTTTTCAAAAGTATGTTGAAAAATATTTTAATATGTTTGTGGTAAACCGTTTTGAAGTGCAGCTTCTTCGTACAGCAAACTTCTTTTTAAATAGTAATTACTTATCACTATCAACTATCCATACACATCAAGCGGGGATGAAAATTTTTTTTCGCGTCCACCCCATCGTGTGGGGTGTCGTTGGATAGGGTTTTTAAAACTATTATGAGTATTAATAGATCATTTTCCGATTTAGGGATCCGTTTGTGAAATATTAAGTTTTAAATTGGAAAAAATCGTTAGTCTAGTGCGAACCCTTCTACCAGCTATAAACGGTTGCTTCTGGAAATGTGAAAAAATTCACGGGAGTAGGAAATATGCTGACTTTAAAAGGAAAACTATCACGGCTAAGAAGATTTCATAAGTTATTGAGTAATAGTCGATGAACTAAAAAAAATGTATTCGGCGAAGTATAACGGAACTTTTCGTTCAAATTCCTTTCAAAGTAACTGAGATGATGTTGTAAACTTACCTAGTGTAAAACACGTTATAAATGTACATTCAGTGACCACAAAAAAACTAAAAATAAATCTAGCGGTATTACGGAACCCTATATTGCGCGTGGCCCGACATGCACTTGGCCGGTTTATCTTTTGTGTAGTTGATGTTTCTATCTAAAGTGTATTTATTGAAATTGTTTCGATAATTAATTATTAATTATGAAACGATTTTTACCTTAATGAGACTTTGCCTATAATTTTAGATTTGATAGATATGCAAAGTCTTTATAATGTGACATTTTTATATTATACATTATTTTGTACATTCGAGTTACCTATAAATTATAATGATAATGAAGATGTACATTGTACGTATATGGTTAATTGTAAAATAATATATTAAAAAGAAAAATGGAGTACTAAGAGTATCTGTGCTTTTTACAAGAATTTTATATTACTTTTCAACAAGAGGTATTCAAAAAATACGTTGCGGCGTAGAAAGAACTCCAGTACACGTAACAATCACGCTCCACGCACATAATAGCTTTCACTTGGTCGAGGCTACTCTTCGACAGTGAATTCAACATTACATTTTAACATTATACATTTCACTTGGTCGAGGCTACTCTTCGACAGTGAATTCAACATTACATTTTAACATCATTATACATTTCACTTGGTCGAGGCAACTCTTCGACAGTGGATTCAACATTACATTTTAACATCATTATACATTTCACTTGGTCGAGGCAACTCTTCGATAGTGAATTCAACATTACATTTTAACATTATACATTTCACTTGGTCGAGGCTACTCTTCGACAGTGAATTCAACATTACATTTAAACATCATTATACATTTCACTTGGTCGAGGCAACTCTTCGACAGTGGATTCAACATTACATTTTTAGCATCATTATACATTTCACTTGGTCGAGGCTACTCTTCGACAGTGAATTCAACATTACATTTTAACATTATACATTTCACTTGGTCGAGGCTACTCTTCGACAGTGAATTCAACATTACATTTTAACATTATACATTTCACTTGGTCGAGGCTACTCTTCGACAGTGAATTCAACATTACATTTTAACATCATTATACATTTCACTTGGTCGAGGCAACTCTTCGACAGTGGATTCAACATTACATTTTAACAGCATTATACATTTCACTTGGTCGAGGCTACTCTTCGACAGTGAATTCAACATTACATTTTAACATCATTATACATTTCACTTGGTCGAGGCTACTCTTCGACAGTGAATTCAACATTACATTTTAACATCATTATACATTTCACTTGGTCGAGGCAACTCTTCGACAGTGGATTCAACATTACATTTTAACATCATTATACATTTCACTTGGTCGAGGCAACTCTTCGATAGTGAATTCAACATTACATTTTAACATTATACATTTCACTTGGTCGAGGCAACTCTTCGACAGTGGATTCAACATTACATTTTAGCATCATTATACATTCACTTGGTCGAGGCTACTCTTCGACAGTGAATTCAACATTACATTTTAACATCATTATACATTTCACTTGGTCGAGGCAACTCTTCGACAGTGGATTCAACATTACATTTTAACATCATTATACATTTCACTTGGTCGAGGCAACTCTTCGACAGTGGATTCAACATTACATCAATTTAACATCATGATACATTTCACTTGGTCGAGGCTACTCTTCGACAGTGTACACCACACACCACATTGTAGTCCACATTTGGACGGCTTATAGCTGTTTATTCTAACTTGGTAACTAATGTATTAAATTGTATTACTAGACGTTCCGCGCGGCTTCGCCCGCGTAAATTAGATATTTCACAGACAAATTAGTCCACAAAAATATCCTATGATCCTTAACGTGCTCTACTTCCTATCTGACCCAAATAACAGAAAAAAATCTCTGGTAGTTCGTGAGATAAGCCCTTTTAATTAATTTCCCTCGTTAGTTGCACATTTTCCTCTATTTCTTCACTGCTATTAGTCTTAGCGTAATAAAATATAGCCTACTAGATGACGCCCGCAACTCCGTTGCGCCGAAATTAGTTTATCGCGTGGGAACCGTACATTTTTCCGGGATAAAAAGTATCCTATGTCCTTTCCCGGGACTCAACTTTATCTCTGTACCAAATTTCAGCCCAATCGGTTCAGCCGTTTAGGTGTGAAGAGATAACAGACAGACACACTTTCGCATTTATAATATTAGTATGGATAGCCTTCATCGATATATGGGCTATCTAACACTGAAAGAATTTTTCAAATCGGACCAGTAGTTCCTGAGATTAGCGCGTTCGAATAAGCCCTTTTAAATTTCTCCCGTTTTTGCCACATTTTCCTATATTTCTTCGCTCCTATTAGTCTTAGCGTGATAAAGTATAGCCTATAGCCTTTCTCGATAAATGGACTACCTAACACTGAAATAATTTTTCAAATCGGACAGTAGTTCCTGAGATTAGCGCGTTCAAACAAACACAAACAAACTCTTCCGCTTTATAATATTACTAGCTGTTCCGCGCGGCTTCGCCCGCGTAATTTAGGAATTTCACGCAACCGTACATTTTTCCGCAAAAATAGCCTATGTCCACGTAGTCCACGTAGTTCACGTAGTCTATTCTTCAAGTTTGCCAAATAACATAAAAATAGCTCCAGTAGTTAAGATAAAAAGCAATTTTATATAATTTTCCCCGTTTTCCACTATTTCTTCGCTCCTCTTATTCTCAGCGTAATAAAATATGGATCTATCACTGAAAGAATTTTTCAAATCGGATCAGTAGTTCGAGATTAGCGCGTTCAAACAAACTAACAAACTCTTCCGCTTTATAATATTATAAAGTATAAAGTATAGATAAGTATATAAGTATAGATGTAAATGTTTGGTATAATTACTTAGAAAATAATTATTTATTCAATACAAGAAATAAAATAATATAAATAAATCGAAATGGTTTATTCTAATAATTATAATGAATGTATGAGATCTCATTTTATTGCAATTAATCCCTTTTACAGTTAATTTCAAAGTGTCAATGCAATAACAATATCATTTTTATTTTTTGTTTTCATGAAACTGCTGTGGAGTGAACCATGGATCAAGGTTGCTGTGGAGGGAACCATTGATCCAAGTTGCTGTGGAGGGAACCATTGATCCAAGTTGCTGTGGAGTGAACCATTGATCCAAGTTAAAGGTATGTGCACTGAAAATTTTAAACTCAATTTCAACAGTATCAGTTTTTGAGAACTGTGAAGTGAACTCCTGAGTAAAGTAACTGTGGGGTTTGACCACTGTAAAATTTCTATATAAAGTAAGACCTTTTAGATGCAAAAGTACATGAAACTGTTTTCTAGTTTAAAGTTTAACTTTTGTATAAAAGGTGATGAAATGGTATTAAGTTAAATCTGGATTAAATGAAATCTGGATTAAATG
This sequence comes from Polyommatus icarus, assembly GCA_937595015.1. Classification (NCBI taxonomy): domain Eukaryota; kingdom Metazoa; phylum Arthropoda; class Insecta; order Lepidoptera; family Lycaenidae; genus Polyommatus; species Polyommatus icarus. Next base: position 12,286,397 of record OW569328.1, on the reverse strand, counting down.
AAATTTAATCCAGATTTCATTTAATCCAGATTTACATTCCGCCTTTCTAGAGGCGTACAAAAGTAAAAATGGTTTGGAAGTCAAAATTAGTAAAGATAGTAGCTATCATTAGTTTAATCTGTTATGTCGAAAAGTCAATACAAGAGTTATTGAATTCTAGATGAGTGAATCTCATGATGAAAATATTTTTCACTATGTACCTACATATTATAATTCTAAATCCTAAATATAATGTGATAGTTTGAATGATAAATCGAAATCCGACTAGTGTTTCTTAACATTGTATTTTTAACCGACTTCCAAAAAACGAGGAGGTTGTACGTTCGGCTGTGGATATTTTTTTTAACAATTCTAATTATTCTCTGACAAATCAATAAAATAAAATATAACTTAGTCAAAAGAACTAATAGATGACATCACCAAAAACGAACATCACTAATAGTGGACACCATTATATGAACTAATAGTTGACATAGAACATTAAATTACATTTTACATTTTTCATATTATCTTCTTCTTCTCTTTATTTGCTGTTTTTCAAAAGATTTCATTTATTTCATCATAATAACTACATGCATCAGAAATATTATCCACGTTGTCTCCAGATTCTATCCATTCTTCTTCCATGCTGAGACTATCTTTCCTTTTATTTTTATTTTTCACTAGATGATGCCCGCAACTTCGTTGCGCCAAAATTCGTTTATTCGATTCGGGAACCGTACATTTTTCCGGGATAAAAACTATCCTATGTCCTTTCTCGGGACTCAAAGAATCTCCATGCCAAATTTCGGCAAAATCGGTTCAGCGGTTCGAGCGTGAAGAGGTAACAGACAGACAGACAGACAGACACACTTTCGCATTTATAATATTAGTATGGATATTTTTTCCTAGCAAATTTATTTTCGGTCTTTAGTCTCCATGCTTCTCTTGCCTCTTCTTTTTTCTTCTTTCTTTTCTCAGCTCTCCCTTTTCTTCTTTTTACTGCCAAAAAACTAAAGCAATCGATTTTTAGACCAGTACAAGGTCTAATATTAGACAGCATGTCCATTTTTCGGTACAGTAACTTTCTAAGTTGTTCGTTTGTTAATAGAATTATATTTTCAGAGAATAGTGATGATATTTACAGTAGGATAAACTACAAAATAACTTTAGTATAGGTATTGCAAAACTAAAAGATAAGATCCATGTCATCTATTAGGTTTTTTACATTTTCAAGAACTAATAGTAGACACCCTTTATATTGTTAGGGAAAATGGATAAAAATCATAAATAAACATTAATTTGTGTTTACAACATGACAATTAATCCAATGAAATCAATAGAATTTACAAAAAATCAGATAAATGTATTCAAAACTTACGTGCAAAATTTCGCCTTCCTTAATCCATTTGCTAAGAAATTGCCGAGCGCGTGTCGTCGCGGTCACATTGTTTACGAAAACTGATCTCATTTTAAAATTTTGTTCTCGAAGGCGTCCCTAATATTATGTTTTGTCACATCAACAGATAGCTTGAGAAGCTTATAAAATTTAGTGTTGAGAAATAAGTAGAGTAATTCTTATTTTTATGGTATTTTTTTCGTGTCATCTATTAGTTCAGTGTCTAGCATTAGGTCTCTTTCCCTTATAAGGTTTTAGAGATTAACGCTCGTAGTAACCAAGATAAAAGGGTTTGGGTGGTTTTAAGGGTTGTAACGAAAAGTGTGTTAAACTTTGCAGCGCCGGTGCTAGGTGGAGACCTCACTCTCGAGCATGGTGCGCTGCATGCTCGAGAGCGATGAGGCCTGGCAGGCGGCGGTCTCTTTCTGCGAATTTGTTATGTCGCAGAAAGAGGCCACGGAGCGGGGGACAGAGAGAACGACCCCACCTCTCTACCGCTCCGCCGGCGAAGGACGGGAGTGCGGAGGCGTCGCTACGCGAACCTCCTAACTTCTGTCTAACGGGGCTCCGGGTCAGGATGGGAACCTGCCCGGCTTTGTCAGTCCCGGCGCCGAGGGGAACGCTTTAGTTCGCCTAAGCGTTCCCTTACTTTGGTGGAAGTCCGGTCCGATATAGACCGGCCAGTCGTGGAGGGAGTCCTGTGTTTGTTAGATCCGAGATTTCCCTCCGTTATACGGCTGAAGGCGAACCGCAGGTGGTTTTAGTGAGTAAGTCTCACATACCCCCGGGGTACCCAACCCGGGGCACCCATGATGGGTTTCCCCTGCGACATCAAAAAAAAAAGTGTGTTAAACTTACTTGTTGTGCGTAGGTATTTAATTTTTAGAGAAATGATAACTTTTAAGTACTTAAAAACGTTTTATGTGTAAAATAGACCGAAAATATTTTTCTATATTTGTTTAAAATTTATTTAAGTGAGAGCTAAAACATCAAATGCATCGATGTGGCATCGACAAATGAAAGACTTTTTCTAGTCTTTGAAATATATTTAAACTTCCTACTTCTCACGTACATACTAAAGACGCATGCTGCGACCTATGTTTTGAAAAAGCTTACCTGAATACAAAAAATATCAGTTCTTAACCTCATTTGTATTTTTTTCCTTAAAGTATGTTTTAGAAAACATAATTAATGAAAAAAAAATTAAATTTTATTCTGTAAAAACCTAACCAAAAGAAATAAAATACAGATCTTCTTCGAAATATCCGTGAAAAGTTTGTGCTACATTTTTAGAAAATTTAATAAAGTAAGAGGTAAAAAGTTATACATTAAGAAATAGAAGGCTTTGTTAAGCCTAAAAAATAATTTTAAACTTCCTATTTAAAACCAAAGAAAAATAGGAACGCCATTTACCTGGCGCGGCACACAACAAGCACATTTGGAGGTATGCTCATCTACATACAAAAATATAAATTTTAAATCTAAATAATATATTTTTTAAACTTATTTTCTTTCTTTGGAATATAAGCAACGATACAAATCAAAAAATAAGAATAATTATTATATTTTATTATTTTGCTATATATTTAAAGGAGAGAAATATGCAAATTTTCTTCAAAATTTTAGTTTATGAGTTTACTTGAAGTGGAAGAGAATAATTTAAAAATCAAAAGCACAACTTTTCAATAGGTAAACATTATTTATGTTATCAGCTACACATTCCTTTTTTTTATTTTCAATTTTCATTCACTATTGCAAAAATCGGAGGTTTGCACGATTTTTACGCTCTGGGAACTCCACTAATGTTAGAGCACAAATCAATAGGCATGACAGTTTATCCGTAAAGTGTTATGATTCAGCACAAAATGTAAAGGTTGTAGGATATGTACTACTATGATTATTGTTGCCAAAGTTATGACATCTATAACAAATAACACTGCTTTCTGTAAAACTTTCTCGTGTCAGTGTTTGCACACGAGCTCCTCGAGAGCGGCTCAACCGATTTTAATGAAATTTTGTATGTACATTTGTTGGACCTGAGAATAGGTTTTTATTTAAGTACCTTTTGTATTGATACTAGAAATAATGTATACGGCAAAACGTTTGCCGGGTCAGCTAGTAGTTTCGATTATGAATTATAATGTAACTCTACTGGAACGTTTTTGAATTTTAGGTATTTATTGGATGAACAATTTTTAAGCGAACTCTTTGCTTTACCTCGTAAACGGTAGTTGTTAAACTTGAAAGCAATCGGTTTTGCGATCTTCAAAGTCAAACTTTTTTTTTTGTCATATCCAGAAAAGTGGCTACCACAAGATTCCTAATCATCGATAGATCAAAACACTGTAATTAGTAATGTAGTATTGCTATTCTTATAAAACAAACTGTTGGCTACAATTCGGTGGTATATAAGTTGTATAGGTAGGTACCTAGTCATTATTTTAGGATAGCTATTTTAAAAAACTTTATGTTACGATCAATACGGTAACAGTGAGATGAGACAATTCTACTGATACTGACGTGAACAAAGAATTGTCGGTTTTAGCCAAGTTTTAGCATTCTGGTTATTATTCGTTGAAGTAGAATTAACATAGCTACTATATCGAAGTAGAATTTATTATGATTTGTCAATGGGACGTTTTCTTTTAATTCAAGTAAAAGTTCAACGTGGTCGCTATATTGAGTATTTTTTTTTATATCGCAGGGGAAACCCATCATGGGTGCCCCGGGTTGGGTACCCCGGGGGTAAGTGAGACTCTTACTCACTAAAACCACCTGCGGTTCGCCTTCAGCCGTATAACGGAGGGAAATCCCGGATCTAACAAACACAGGACTCCCTCCACGACTGGCCGGTCTATCTCGGACCGGACTTCCACCAAAGTAAGGGAACGCTTAGGCGAACTAAAGCGTTCCCCTCGGCGCCGGGACTGACAAAGCCGGGCAGGTTCCCATCCTGACCCGGAGCCCCGTTAGACAAGAGTTTGGAGGTTCGCGTAGCGACGCCTCCGCACTCCCGTCCTACGCCGGCGGTGCGGCAGAGAGGTGGGGTCATTCTCTCTGTCCCGCTCCGTGCTATATTGAGTATTTGGTAGACAACAATCGGTGATCCCAAATGTAAAACTAGACTCATTTATATTTTTATGAATATTGTCTTCGCAATCTCATGTTTTACTTGTAACTGTATTTTTCATATTGTTTAATGGTTAATATTCTACTAATACGACCCAATAAAAACCGAGATAGCGATAACACAATTCTAAAAATAAAAAGTGTTACATAACATATTAAATAAAAAATGTAATATACTTACTTCATCTGACACAGGTGTCAAAATATTACTCATCTTCTCTTTGTGTAAGAAAATAAATAATTATTATTTTATGTAACAAATAGATATCTAATCACTAAGGTCAAAACTCCTTTATTAAAAATTGACATACTTAATATTTATCTGTATATGCTCAAACTAATATTACTAAACTGGCCTGAGGTACTTAGGGTCCTGTGGGATTTAAATTAGGGATTTTCCGGGTCAAAATTTTGAATAAAAATTAGTTAAAAAAAAAACTAATCAAGTAACATTAATTTTGTTTATACCAATTGAACAAGCACTTAATACTTTACTTTTTCTCCAAATTTGGTTAACCTACTGTGATCAAGTAGGGAGATATTTATTTATTTAATAATTTTAGTTTTTCATTTTTAATTTCGCGATTATCTAATCGCTTAATTCTTTTTCTAACTATCTAGTTAGAAAAAGAATTAAGCATGAAACGATAGTGTGAGTAATCCTTAATCAATGTTATTAAAAATCACACTCTAAAAACCTCTGTGTCTCTTGTTTGGTTTATCCGGTTGATACGCAAATTCGCAATCGATATCCTATACGAAAAATATCAAGGTCACGTTTAGGTACGTCTAATAATAAAAAATCTAAAAAGTGAAAAAAAAATAACGTAAACTAATGATTTCATATGCCCAAACAGTATCTAATCAGTAATCACCTTCTGATGTAGTCGGGGAAAATAAAATATCAACTTTAGTGACAACCCTAGGTATAAAAAAATCAGAATTTTTATTTAAAAATTTGAATTGGATATAACTTCTGACATAGAGGTTATAAGAGTGTGATTTCGCCGCCGGCGGCGTCGATTTCTCAAGCGATACTATGTACCTATTACAATATGACACTGAAACTGTTCGCCTCGCCTCTGCCATTCCGGTGTGAATCGGCCCTAATCTACGCATAGTACGCGATGATTTTACTAGGTAACTAAAAAGAGTAAATTAATGTTGTAACATTACACTAAAGAGAGAGTAATACACAAGTATTTTTATCTTATTTATATAATGTCAATGTTGGTTGATGCAAAGCAATGATTGTACAAAAATCATATTATATTAAGTTTAATTACCTACATGTTTGTAAGTATAGGTACATATAGATATTATTACAAATATGGAGTTTCTTATCATCACTCACAAAAAATTAGCTTGTTATATAGTAATCACAAAAAAAATTGTTCTAGGGCTCCCGTACTAAAGTGCAATACGTAGTTTATGTTATATCCGTATTCCGTACCTATCCTGTTGGCCCACCCTGCCCTAGGTTCAGGATGCCGTTCAAAAAATATATTTTTTTAATTTTTTTTTTTGCTTATTCGCATTAAATTCGCATAAACACGTAAACAACACTTGTTTACGTAAGCATGTGCGGAATGTTCGAGCATGCAATCGTACACCTTTTTTTTTTTTTGCTCATATTTATTTGCTCAAAAACATGGTTACATGGGTTGTTACAGTGCTGCATGTTTTGCTATGACAATAGCGTGCAAAAATTGAAAAAGATACATAGTTTTGATTTTTTCACTGTTTAGTCTCTACACATAAGGTCATAATTAATATAATATTATTATTTTAGTCCTGCTACCTTGATTCTATATATACATACATTAAAGATTACATAGCATATTACAGTTCATTATTCTAAGTTTACAATTAATTTAACACATAATATTTTACAAATATATATTTTAAAGATATCAATATAATCTTGATATTTAAAGTATTATTAAGTCAATTTATTATAAAACTCTTTAACACTATAGAAATTCTGGTTAGCTATCCATTCTTATAATTTAATTTTAAACATTCCTGTGCTGAGTGACCTGATACATTTCGGTATTCTATTGTATAACTGGACACACATATTAATACAGCTATTGTTTAATTTGCTTAATCTAGGGTTGTCGCTCACTACTAGTCGGTGGGGGTCCCGTCTACTGCGATCACTTATCTCCCCTGCCGTAGTAAATAATTCTTATTTACGCCATCTTGTGTCGATTAGGGGATTCATTTGCGTTTTCTCTACATGTTGCGCTAGGTTGACGCTAGATGGCACTACGTGTCCTTTTTCGTAACAATATTTAAAGTTACAGTTATAGTTAAAGTAAGTTGGTGCAACCCAACCTTAATCTGTCGAAACTCAAAACCCAGTAGACTTGTCGAAACGCAGTTTTCGCTCGCTGTAGGTAGGTACTTATACTTTCAACTGGCCAAAATTTTACTTTAATATTCAAAATATTTCTTTTCAGAAACAGAGCTGAACAGTAAACCTACCAAGTACGAACGGCGGAACTAGCCAGCAGCATCTAACTATTGACGTCAAGACACGGAGACAGATGAAGCCGAATCTGCAGGTAATTTTCATATTTAACTTTACCCAAAGATTTGACATTTTGCATTGTAGTTATATTTAAAGTTGCAACCCAACCTTAATCTGTCGAAACTCAAAACCCAGTAGACTTGTCGAAACGCAGTTTTCGCTCGCTGTAGGTAGGTACTTATACTTTCAAATGGCCAAAATTTTACTTTAATATCAAAAATATTTCTTTTCAGAAACAGAGCTGAACAGTAAACCTACCAAGTACGAACGGCGGAACTAGCCAGCAGCATCTAACTATTGACGTCAAGACACGGAGACAGATGAAGCCGAATCTGCAGGTAATTTTCATATTTAACTTTATCCAAAGATTTGACATTTTGCATTGTAGTTATATTTAAAGTTGCAACCCAACCTTAATCTGTCGAAACTCAAAACCCAGTAAGTAGACTTGTCGAAACGCAGTTTTCGCTCGCTGTAGGTAGGTACTTATACTTTCAACTGGCCAAAATTTTACTTTAATATTCAAAATATTTATTTTCAGAAACAGAGCTGAACAGTAAACCTACCAAGTACGTACGGCGGAACTAGCCAGCAGCATCTAACTATTGACGTCAAGACACGGAGACAGATGAAGCCGAATCTGCAGGTAATTTTCATATTTAACTTTATCCAATGAGTTGACATTTTGCATTGTAGTTATTTTTAAAGTTGCAACCCAACCTTAATCTGTCGAAACTCAAAACTCAGTAGACTTGTCGAAACGCAGTTTTCGCTCGCTGTAGGTAGGTACTTATACTTTCAACTGGCCAACATTTTACTTTAATATTCAAAATATTTCTTTTCAGAAACAGAGCTGAACAGTAAACCTACCAAGTACGTACGGCGGAACTAGCCAGCAGCATCTAACTATTGACGTCAAGACACTGAGACAGATGAAGCCGAATCTGCAGGTAATTTTCATATTTAACTTTATCCAAAGATTTGACATTTTGCATTGTAGTTATATTTATGGCCTGTTTCACCGCTTCCTGATAAGGTGCCCGATAGGGATATTAGACAGATTTTCCATACTCCATCTGTCAAATTAAGTGGTGGATAGCCTTATCAGGAAGCGGTGAAACAGGCCCTTAAAGTTGCAACCCAACCTTAATCTGTCGAAACTCAAAACCCAGTAGACTTGTCGAAACGCAGTTTTCGCTCGCTGTAGGTAGGTACTTATACTTGCAACTGGCCAAAATTTTACTTTAATATTCAAAATATTTCTTTTCAGAAACAGAGCTGAACAGTAAACCTACCAAGTACGTACGGCGGAACTAGCCAGCAGCATCTAACTATTGACGTCAAGACACTGAGACAGATGAAGCCGAATCTGCAGGTAATTTTCATATTTAACTTTATCCAAACATTTGACATTTTGCATTGTAGTTATATTTAAAGTTGCAACCCAACCTTAATCTGTCAAAACTCAAAACCCAGTAGACTTGTCGAAACGCAGTTTTCGCTCGCTGTAGGTAGGTACTTATACTTTCAACTGGCCAAAATTTTACTTTAATATTCAAAATATTTCTTTTCAGAAACAGAGCTGAACAGTAAACCTACCAACTCTACCAAGTACGAACGGCAGAACTAGCCAGCAGCATCTAACAATTGACGTCAAGACACGGAGACAGATGAAGCCGAATCTGCAGGTAATTTTCATATTTAACTTTATCCAAAGATTTGACGTTTTGCATTGTAGTTATATTTAAAGTTGCAACCCAACCTTAATCTGTCGAAACTCAAAACCCAGTAGACTTGTCGAAACGCAGTTTTCGCTCGCTGTAGGTAGGTACTTATACTTTCAACTGGCCAAAATTTTACTTTAATGTTCAAAATATTTCTTTTCAGAAACAGAGCTGAACAGTAAACCTACCAAGTACGTACGGCGGAACTAGCCAGCAGCATCCAACTATTGACGTCAAGACACTGAGACAGATGAAGCCGAATCTGCAGGTAATTTTCATATTTAACTTTATCCAAAGATTTGACATTTTGCATTGTAGTTATATTTAAAGTTGCAACCCAACCTTAATCTGTCGAAACTCAAAACCCAGTAGACTTGTCGAAACGCAGTTTTCGCTCGCTGTAGGTAGGTACTTATACTTTCAAATGGCCAAAATTTTACTTTAATATCAAAAATATTTCTTTTCAGAAACAGAGCTGAACAGTAAACCTACCAAGTACGAACGGCGGAACTAGCCAGCAGCATCTAACTATTGACGTCAAGACACGGAGACAGATGAAGCCGAATCTGCAGGTAATTTTCATATTTAACTTTATCCAAAGATTTGACATTTTGCATTGTAGTTATATTTAAAGTTGCAACCCAACCTTAATCTGTCGAAACTCAAAACCCAGTAGACTTGTCGAAACGCAGTTTTCGCTCGCTGTAGGTAGGTACTTATACCTTCAACTGGCCAAAACTTTATTTTAATATTCAAAATATTTCTTTTCAGAAACAGAGCTGAACAGTAAACCTACCAAGTACGAACGGCGGAACTAGCCAGCAGCATCTAACTATTGACGTCAAGACACAGAGACAGATGAAGCCGAATCTGCAGGTAATTTTCATATTTAACTTTATCCAAAGATTTGACATTTTGCATTGTAGTTATATTTAAAGTTGCAACCCAAACTTAATCTGTCGAAACTCAAAACCCAGTAGACTTGTCGAAACGCAGTTTTCGCTCGCTGTAGGTAGGTACTTATACTTTCAACTGGCCAAAATTTTACTTTAATATTCAAAATATTTCTTTTCAGAAACAGAGCTGAACAGTAAACCTACCAAGTACGTACGGCGGAACTAGCTAGCAGCATCTAACTATTGACGTCAAGACACTGAGACAGATGAAGCCGAATCTGCAGGTAATTTTCATATTTAACTTTATCCAAAGATTTGACAATTTGCATTGTAGTTATATTTAAAGTTGCAACCCAACCTTAATCTGTCGAAACTCAAAACCCAGTAGACTTGTCGAAACGCAGTTTTCACTCGCTGTAGGTAGGTACTTATACTTTCAACTGGCCAAAATTTTACTTTAATATTCAAAATATTTCTTTTCAGAAACAGAGCTGAACAGTAAACCTACCAACTCTACCAAGTACGAACGGCAGAACTAGCCAGCAGCATCTAACAATTGACGTCAAGACACGGAGACAGATGAAGCCGAATCTGCAGGTAATTTTCATATTTAACTTTATCCAATGATTTGACATTTTGCATTGTAGTTATATTTAAAGTTGCAACCCAACCTTAATCTGTCGAAACTCAAAACCCAGTAGACTTTCGAAACGCAGTTTTCGCTCGCTGTAGGTAGGTACTTATACTTTCAACTGGCCAAAATTTTACTATAATATTCAAAATATTTCTTTTCAGAAACAGAGCTGAACAGTAAACCTACCAACTCTACCAAGTACGAACGGCAGAACTAGCCAGCAGCATCTAACAATTGACGTCAAGACACGGAGACAGATGAAGCCGAATCTGCAGGTAATTTTCATATTTAACTTTATCCAAAGATTTGACATTTTGCATTGTAGTTATATTTAAAGTTGCAACCCAACCTTAATCTGTCGAAACTCAAAAACCCAGTAAACTTGTCGAAACGCAGTTTTCGCTCGCTGTAGGTAGGTACTTATACCTTCAACTGGCCAAAACTTTATTTTAATATTCAAAATATTTCTTTTCAGAAACAGAGCTGAACAGTAAACCTACCAAGTACGAACGGCGGAACTAGCCAGCAGCATCTAACTATTGACGTCAAGACACGGAGACAGATGAAGCCGAATCTGCAGGTAATTTTCATATTTAACTTTATCCAATGAGTTGACATTTTGCATTGTCAACTCCAACTCCAACTCCAACTCCAACTCCAACTCCAACTCCAACTCCAACTCCAACTCCAACTCCAACTCCAACTCCAACTCCACTCCAACTCCAACTCCAACTCCAACTCCAACTCCACTCCAACTCCAACTCCAACTCCAACTCCAACTCCAACTCCAACTCCAACTCCAACTCCAACTCCAACTCCAACAAC